>OY294045.1:76363221-76597490 GCA_958510825.1 Brachypterus glaber | reverse complement strand
AACATATGCAGATGGATTTTATTATAAAAAATAATAGTATAAATATTCATAAATTCTGGTAATGTGGTTAGTTTTTCCTGGCTTCGTTGATGTCGAAAAATTTGACACTTAAAAAATTTCTATTTTAGGATAAAAATCTGAAACTTTTTTTACAAGAAAAATTAGTCACTAATAATGTCTATTTCTTGGCCAAATATAAATAAAATATCTTTTAAAACAAATTTTGTATGGCATAATAATAGTAGTTTTAGTAACGAGTAAGCGACTTTAGTCCTTAGTTCACGAGAATTAAGTATTTTTGATGACGCGACCTGCTAAAATAGATAACAAGGGCTAGCGCTCTTTTATTCATTGGCTATTTAAAAAACTAGGTTAGGTTTAAGCGTATAACAAATGACATTGTAAAACAAACATTGGCGTTTTGTCGCTTTGTGCATTCCGTCCAAACCATTCAAACCGCGGAATTATCCGACAAAACGCAACAACTATTTTAGTCAGTAATAACGAGACTTATTGGTACCTACTTACTAAGTAGTACTACTTACGTAGTAGTACTTAGCCATCAATATTAACCATTTAATTTTTACTTTCAGGTACTTTTATATTTTATATGGACATATATCTGCATAGTTAAATCAGAACCACCATCTAATCAATATGGAACCCCTTTAACAGCACCTATAAATAGTTACGGAACGCCAAATTACAACACAAATAATTACAATACAAATTATAACGACAACAGTAATTACAATGCAGGAAGTTATTACAATGGTAATAACAACTATGACGGTAACAATAATGACGGTTATGGCAATGGTCATGATAATGGAGACAATGGACATGGTGAAGTAAGTATCATCATTAAGTTATCAGTTCCAAAATTGGTGGAGACAGGGGCGTACCAAAGGAACATCGTTGGGGGAGGGAAAGAATACAGAAATTATCCAACATAAAAGACAATTTTCTACCCATAAAAAAAATGATGACTAAAATAAAAGTCATCACCTCCACATTTGAGACAACGTTAATATTTTTTTTTTGTTCCGTATGTCATAACCAATTAATTCCCCTTATGGAAACAACACTAAGACAATATTGTTGGTATTTCCTTCCTAGCAGAAGAGAGAATTTCCATGTATGAGGAAATTCCAAGTTAATCTTCTCAACTTAGTTATTACTTATTGTGAAATACCAACATAGTTGAGAAGCCTAACTTTTCAGTTTGGATATCGTCGTTGTAGCCGGGCTTCTTGTCCGAGCACCTTTTTTTCACTTAATTTCCAAGTTAAAAATTTCAGGTCTCCAAACTTAGTTCGTACTTGGAAGTACCAACACTACTAAAATATTTTTATCCAATACATACAGACAAAAAGACAATTACCAGCTTTAATTTAAATAGATAAACTCAATAATAACCCCCGCGTGGCTTTTACTTTATTGAGTGGATAATTATTTATTTTACCCACTCAACTGTCACTTGTTAAATTATTTTCTTGTAAATGTCATTAAAATTTTTAATAAAAATATGGTTTCCTAAGCTATTTATTGGATAAAACCTTGTATGGCACTCATGGGTAAACCGATATTGCCCTCTCGAAAATTAACCTGCTTGGCTGACGCCTCGCAGGTTAATTTTCTCATGGGCAATGTCTTACTTTACCCACTAGTACCATAAATAACTATTGTTGGTATTTCCAAAGTTAACTTAAAATTTTTGTCTTTCCAAATTAGCTGGTAATCGGAATGTAGAATACCAATATAGTTGGGAAGTCTTACCTGTAATTTCCAGCTTGTAAATACCAACTAAAACAATATGGTTGGTGCCATTTTCAACTTGGAAATTCTCGCTTAGGCTCACTTGGTAATCTGATTGTTCAATCACAACATAGTTTATGTGGAATATTTTATTTACAAAGGCATAACACTAGATTAACAATTTCCCTTTGAAAATATAACCTAAATTTCCCAACTTTTTAAAAGAGGGTGGGGTAGGGTACCCTCGCCCCAGTTGGCACACTTAAGGTTTAAACTAGATCTTCATCCCAGCCTATCCCTAGACAATCCTTTCCACAAAAAAAATACACCCGACAACTTCTGTTATTAGCTAGAGCCTAGAACTTGCCAATATTTCTTAGTTAAGCCCCGTCTAAGTATTTGATCCACATTACAATCTCTTCTAATTAATTCTTTCCATTCCATTCTTTCAGCCTTTTCCTACTCGTATGTATCTCTCCAGGGAATTAAAGCCTCGTAATTTTTGTTCTGGTGCAGTATTCAAATTAGATCTATAAGAGATCAAAATTTATCAGAATATAATCTGGGGTCTTAGAAAGGATTTAAAATCTTAGGCGTCTTTAATTTTATACAAAAATACTTTATGTTCTCCCTATTGAACATGACGGATCTGCTCAGGTATAAATGGTGCATAAACCGGACTTGAAATGGGTGAATTTTATACGCTCAAGTCCGGTGTATGCACTATTTATACCCGCGCAGACCCGAGATTATCAATAGAGAGCTCTGTCTATTAACGCATAAGGAATAGAAACGAAAAATAAAATAATTAGTTTGCAATGGGGTAGAAGAGAAAAAAAAAAAATAACCAGGGTTTCTGGGTTTAGGGTCATTAGGAAAATCTATAGTCTAATATTTTTAGAAAATATTTGTAAATAAAAAAAGTTATCATTGATTACGGTTTAAACCGAAGAATAAAATACAAGAAAACCAACTAAATAAAGCAATAACTGATCAAGTGGCCCTAGAACTGAAACTAAGGACACTAGATCTGTACATCGTAACCGTTACAGTTACAGTATAACTTAATAATTGCACCAGCAATTTAGTGTCCTTACATGTAAAGACACTAGATTGTATGCATCATAGCCCCTTCCTAAATCCCCCCCCCCCCAAATCAAACTATAAAAGTAAAATTACGCATATATGTTTTACATATACATTAGCGTAGGCCGTTTCTATATAGGTGTTTTATTTGTTTTTTTAATTTGAAAATCCAATGGGGGGGGAAAAGATGCGTCTTGCAAAGAGAAAAAAATCGTATATTTTATTTTATTTATTTTTTCAATTTTTGTGCCCTCTACAAAGGTGTACATTTTGTAACTTTTGGGAAAAATGGTAAAAAAATAAAAATAAGAAAACTTAATAAGAAAAATGCAAAAACTGTTTTTTGCAAAAAAAAATAAGTTTTACAACCGAAAATAACATTTACAAACATCATAGGCCATATTTTAAGCCACTCTATATTCTGCTTTGTGGTGGAAGTGAGGCGTAATTTTACGTGAATTAACTCTTATGCGAATAACCCCAAAAATTTCTCCGAAAAAATAAAATAGTATGTGGGCAAATAGAGAATTTTATAAGCTTTAAAATGATGTATCACACGATACATCGTCTTTCTGTTTAAAAAAATTCCCCCCTTGCCCCCTGTCTCCATCATGCCCCCTAATCATACCAAATATATACCAAAAAAATATTTGGGTTATTTGGTTGTATGTTATTTATGTGTTCCAAATTTCAAGTTGATATCTTAAGCCGTTCAAAATATTATTATTATACATTAAAAGTGTGAAGAAATACGATATTTTCATTAATATTAAAAGCTTTGTAGAGGGCTCAAGATGACCTTTAATCTGATTCTGCTTTTGCAAACACATTAGGAATATTAGAAGGCATATTTTGGCGGGTATTGCGTTTTGAAATTCCAGATTTCAGTTTTTCGGCCCACCCTAATATACATACATATAGAGCGGTCCAAAAGTCACCCCCCCCCTCTTAACTTTTGAACCAGTTGAGATATCGACTTCAAATTTGGAACTTTTAAATAAGACAACTTAAACTATCTTTTAACATATATTTAATACTTTCAGCTCTTAAAATGTGGGCAGGGGGGCATGGGAGCACATTTTTTTAAATGGAAAGGGGGGTCGTGTAATACATAATTTTAAAGCTTATAAAATTCTCCATTTAACTCCATATTTTTAAATTAAAAAAAATATATATTTGGGTTTAAAATGGGGTTGAAAATGGGTATTAATGTCAAAATTCCTCTAAAAAAAACAAATATTTTTTTTTAAAATGCCTAATTTCATCATAAAAAAATGTTAATTATACTTTTAAACTAATTTAAAAAAAACTTAAAAAATCGAATGTTTTAGCACAAAAATTTAAAAAATCAAAACCTTAAAAAACATTTTTAAAAAATTTAAAAATGTTAGTTTAAATAGAGAATTTTATAAGCTTTAAAATGATGTATCACACGACCCCCCTTTCCATTTAAAAAAATGTCCCCCCATGCCCCCTGCCCACATTTTAAGAGCTGAAAATATCAAATATATGCTAAAAGATAGTTTAAGTTGTCTTATTTAAGAGTTCTAAATTTTAAGTCGATATCTCAACTCGTTCAAAAGTTAAAAGGGGGGTGACTTTTGGACCACACTGTATAAGGGGCTCAAGCCCCCACCACATTTGGACCTGGTTACGCTCCTGGTATGCATGCATTTACATGCATGGAAAGGTTCATGTGGAAGTGCATGTAGTTCACACTTATAATTTATTTTTAGGCAAAATCTTATGAATTTGGCTACCAGGTAAAAGATGATTACAGCGGAAACGATTACAACCGTCAAGAAAAAAGTGACGGTAACCAAGTGACAGGATCGTATAGAGTTGCGCTTCCCGACGGACGAACCCAAATTGTCACATATTACGCTGATTGGAAATCAGGGTTCCACGCAGATGTAAGGTATGAACCCACACCTGGAGCCGCTGGATATAACAACGGTTACAACAATAATAACGGTTATAACAACGGCTATAATGGACAAAGCAGTTACGACAATAATAACTACAACAATGATTATAATCAAAATAATGGATACAAGTATAAATAAGAAATAATTTTTGATTTCATACATAAATCATCCACATATCATTTACGCTTTTTTTTGTAAAATTTGCATTATCAATATTGTTTTGTACCTTTTTTTTTAATAAAAGACTTAAATACATTTATATATTTTTTTATCATTTTCGCAAAGGGCAATCAAAAAATCTCGGGATCCCAAAATACCCGGATCCCGATTACTTTTGCGGGAAATAGAAATCGAGACTAAATTTTACCAAGCTCGTGATTTATTTTGGAATCGAGATTACGTTATATTATTATAGAGGAAAGTCGCCTAATTTCGGATACCATTTACAATGTATTCAATATTTAATACTCGGTATTACTTTTTGATATTTTTTTTATATAACCAGATACAACTTATTATAGCGAACCATGATTTATTATAAAAGCAATTTTATTACAGTTTATTTTTTCCAAAAAACACGGTTAAAAAAAATCAGCGCATTTTTGTGCATTTGAAAAAGGACTCCTAATTTCGGACATATCCGAAAAAATTTTTTCAAGAGTAGATCTGGATGCCATTGCTTATGTTTCTTGTTATTCCTTCACATTTAAGACGTAATTTAATCATTAAGCGATTTTCTACGAAATACTATAGGAACTATAATTTTAGATTCCCAATTTCGAATATCTTAGTATCTTAGGTAATTTTCGTTTTTTCAAAATTGTTTATCTTAGTTTGTTGTATCATTATAAAAATAATTAATGGTTGGTTATCCTGAATAATAATTACCTTGCGGATATCCGAAATTGGGAATCAAATGCACAAAAATGGTGTATCCAAAATTAGGCAACTTTCTGCTTTTTAGATTAGAAATTTGTAGAATGTTTACGTTTTCAAATTTGCTTAATTATGAATAGTGGATCAACTTGACTAACATCATAACTTACCCAAGACAGAATCACGAACTTTTATAACGATTATTTATAAAATAAACAAGCATAATAATGCAACTGAGCACAAAACTGCCATTTGCAATATAAACAATTTGTGCTGCCATTTAAAGGGGAGAAGCTCTACCGTTATCATATTACAGGACGGATTTAGTTTGACTTTTGGCTTCACATAAAAGTAGGTTTCTGTTTACCTTTGCAGACAGTATCTTAAATACACTACTATCCGAAATTTGGAAACCATCCGAAATTAGGCGCATTTCTTCTAATATTCACAGTGCGCTGAAGCACCTGCGCTAGAATAATATTATAAGGTAGTTTCGAATTTTCCAAATTTTTCAAAAATCGTCCTGGACAAAAAAATCTTCTATATAAACAGTTTCTTATGGAAACTGGCTTTTGTTCAAAATTTCTGGATTTTTAGTATGATGTAGATTTCATCTTTATAGTCAACAGCTTTCATTGAGCCAACTTGATCTGAAGGCTGGTTGTTGATTTAATGGGAGGCATAGCGTAGTGGCTAGCGCGTATGCATAGCAAGTCTACTATCGTGAGTTCGATTCTCACTGGCGCCGATTTGCCTTTTTCAGTTAATTAATAATTGAAATTTGGCGAAGGCGATAAATGAAACGGACACTCCCTAGAAACTGGTTCGAAAGTCAGTATAAGCCGGTAGTTCCCTCTACTACTAGCCCACACAAGTCCTGGACTTAGGGGATGCTTAATTAGGTAGAATAGTACGAGGTTAAACAAACATGTAATGTAATAAAAGTCAAAAACAGTAAAATTTGAATTTTGTTTTTTTAATAAACTGAAATAAAAAACTTTTCATCAGGATTTATTCTTATTATATATACTCGTAATAAAAAAATAAAATTATATTTTTTTCGTTCAAAACAAAAGTAAAAAAAAATAAATAAATCTTTGGAAATATGACGAAGGCGCCACTACAATATGGAAAAAAGAAATATCGGTCAGATTTTCTTAATACTAAAATGACGTATAAAAATCTAACTTTCAAAATAATGTTATCTTTTTTGAAAAAAAAAAATAATTAGAATAATATCTAGTTTTTTAAAAACTATATTTCACTGCATAGTAAGTCGTGTTTGTGTCGTAGTGGAAACGGAGTAATTCTCTTGATAAATTACTCCGGGTTCGAATCCAGATATCTAGCAGCATATAAGTTTTTTTGTTTATGTTTTTTTCCTGTTATAACACGTTACACGTTATAACATGAAATATGTTTTCTTTTAAACAAATATTTATAAAAATTTTATCAAAAAATTGTACAAAAATTTTAAATAAGGAATAAAAATTCAAAAATTTATTTGTAAATAAAAGAATATAAAAATTTTATACATTTTATACTTATATGTTTTAAGATTGCTTTATTACTATAACTACTAGTACCACTACACAAAAAAAAATGCGAATTACTCTTAATCAGACTATATTTTTCTTACGTATTTTTGTGTGATGAAAACATAAAACAAAACAAAAAGCTTGTATGCTGCTAGCTGAATTCGAACCCGGAGTAATTTATCAAGAGCATCACTCCGTTTGAACTTAGCCACATTTCAGTGAAATATAGTTTTTAAGAAACTACATTATTTTATTTATTTATTTATTTATTTTCAAAAAAATACGTTATTTTGAAAGTTAGATTTTTTTACGCCATTTTAACGTAAATTCATTTTAAATATTATTAAGAAAATCTGACCGTTAGTTCTCTTTTTTCATATTGAGGTGGCGCACAGTGGTTTCAAAATAACGCTGATTTCAAATCTGAGGTCAACATTTTAAAATTCAAAATAGTATAGTATATAGTATCATATTTGACTCATTAGACTCAAGATAAAAAAATGAAAAAAAAAACGGTTGGACGTCTGGGGACGGAGAAAACTTCCTAATGGGGACTTTCAACGTGTTAAATACGAGGGGCGTTTCACCTTTACAATACATGTACGTTTTCATCGACAGTACTTTACATTACATTGACATTACCTTACATTACTTACAATACTGTACATTACGTTACAATACTTACATTACTCTACAGTACCTGACATTAATTGACATTACGACAGTATCTACATTATTTACATTATTTTTATTAATGCGCATGCTCTCCTACAGTATTTACATTATTTCGTCTGCTCAGATCGCTCAAAGACCACGTGACGCCTATAAAATTTCGGCAGTGTTGTTTACTTCTGGTGGTTTTAAGTAAATTGTTGAGTTTAACCCGAATTTAACATTTAATTTTTGTTCTTAAAAAGTTTTTTTTTAAAATCATTTAAATAATAACTCTGTTATGCCTGTATTATTTTTAATCTTTTTTGTGTACCTGATATATAATGTGCAATGAAAAGTACGGAATTTAATAAGTTTTTCTTTATGTAGCAGGACCGTAAATGGTGGGGGGAGGTGAGGGGAAGCTTAGCCTCCCTGGTTTGGACTGAGAATCCTTACTTTTATATTTTTAATACATGAAATTTACCACTTTTTTCTCAAAATTAAAAATGTATTATTTTATTATATTTATTCCATGAAAAAATATGCAACTTTTATATTTTTAATCCATGAAATATGCAAAAAAAATTATTCTAAAAATCCCAACAATTATATTTTTAAACCATAAAATTTAAAAACTTTTTTTTTTATTTTTTTAACCCATGAAATATGCAACTTTTATGTTTTTAATCCATGAAATATGCAACTTTTTTGATTTCAAGATAGGTGGGAGAGCAAGGGGGCATATTTTTTTAAATAGAAAGGGGGTTTGTGTGATATGTCATTTTAAAGCTATTTTAGATTTTAAGCTTTCACGGCCATTAAGATATAAAGAACTTTCACTTTCGGGTTTAGACCGTGTTAATGGATTTTCACTTTCCGACGTTTCGTCTCTTACTACTAGAGACATCTTCAGGGATTAATCTGAAACTAAGTTTCGAATCAACTTGTGTCACTATTTATGACGAGTTGTGGTTATTCACCCGTGACGAGGTTTTTCCTATCAAAGACTTCCATATTGCAGGTAAGTGGTAACCAGTGTCCCGATTGATATTGTTAGGATGCTTGATGATTTCTATCGATTCCCGTATCTTCCTTGGCATTTTTCTGTTTTCTGTTAATATTTGTTTTGTTTCAGACAAATTGATTTTATGACCTGTTTCATGTACATGTTCGGCTACTGCTGATAAGGAAATTTGTTTCTTTCTTATATTGCGCTCATGCTCTTGAAGTCTTGTAGAAATTTTTCTCTTAGTTTCACCTATGTAAACCGTACCACAGGAGCAGGGTATTTAATATACGCCTTCTGAACTCAGGGGTATTTTGTCTTTTGTTGAAGTCAAACATTGACCTAATTTTTGGTTGGACCGAAGATGTCTCTAGTAGTAAGAGACGAAACGTCGGAAAGTGAAAATCCATTAACACGGTCTAAACCCGAAAGTGAAAGTTCTTTATACATTTTAAAGCTTATAAAATTCTCTATTTAACCAAATATTTTTTTATTTTTTGGGAGCATTTTGTGGTTTTAAAATAGGTTTAAAAATGGGAAATTTTGTTAAAATTTCCTAAAAAAATCAAAAAAAATTGTTGGTTTATTTTATGTCAATTATACTTTTAAACTAATTTTAAATGATATTAATAAAATGTTACAAAAAAAAAGACAAAAAATCGCATTTTTTAGTAAATAAATTTAAAAAAATAAAACCTACAAAAACCTGGACGTTTTATATCCAAAAAATATGATTTCCGTCAAAAAAAATTTCGTCTCTCAGTCGGTCTGTCGGTCTGTGTGTACGGGAAATTTGTGACCACGGTAAATCAAGAACGCTTTGGGATAAAGACTTCAAATTTGGACGATAGGTTGATTACACTAAACAAGGGTTTTATGCGAACTTTATTTTTTGATGCTGAATCCAAATCCGTTAAGAAAAAAAATCGTTGGTTCAGATTCTGAGATAACCGACCCTAAAGATTTTATAAGGGGAAAGTTAGAGAAATAATATATTTTCGTTTACTATTTACAAAAATTGATATTTGGAGGTTTAGAGACTCGCTTAAAATTAATTTGATATTAAATAAATTCTATCCTTAGGCCTTAATGGGGTAGAACCAAAAAAAAGTATGTACGTAAAATATTACGTAATATTTAAAAAAATGTATCTCCACCCTTGTATTGCTGGTTTTACGCTTCTTGACGTTTTACATTTTGATCTCAGTTTGCTAGCAAGCTAAACATGCTTAACCCGAGTTCTAGGCTGGGATTGTTTTTGGAAAAATCAGAATGGGTAATGTATTGTATGTATGTAATGGGGTATTTTTTTCAACAAAAAAAAATATAATATATATTTTATTATATAAAAATATAATATATTTTATCAGGTTAATTAAAAAAATGTAAATATGAGTGGTCCTATGGGTTATATGGATCAAGACAGAATTTGAATAAGAATAAATTCATTTTGAGCGAGACCGAAAACCCCCAGGATCTAATTCTTATCGGGTTATTTAAAAAATGTAAAAACGGGTGCATGCACCCCCTTAAGGGACTAGTTGGGCATAACAAAAGTTGAAATTTGTAAACTAGTGTTATCCAAAGTTTTAGGCTGAAATTGTTTTAGGTAAAAATGGGGTTGGGGTACGGGGGTAAAATGGGGTAATTTTTTTTTCAACAAAATATATATAGGGGCCTATAGGGGAAAGTAATATTTTGTTGGCAGCAGTATTTTTTACGTGTTACAAATTTCAAGTTAATAATTTTATTTTTTTTAATTTTTCGTTTTTCAAAAGAAAATTTAAAAAAAAGTATTTTTTTTTTATTTTTTTTTAAGTATTTGGGAAAATTATACAATATACTGTGAATGATATATAATGGAATGCGTAGCATTACATATCTTCACGGCTTGTTTATTAATATATTTTTATACATATATTAACCTAAATTTATGTTAATCTCAACCTAACATCCTACATTACCTCGTACCAGTGGCGGACTGGCCGTAAGGCAGGGTCGTCAAAAGCCGACCGGGCCCCAGTGCTAAACGGGCCCTCACACGGCCATTTGGTCTATTTTGGCTATACCGGGCCCTCGATTTTCCAATTTTTTATGGCGTTTGAGCTGTTTACGGGCCTTTTTAAATATTTTTCCGACCGTGCCGTAAGAAGCCAGTCCGCGTCTGCCTCGTACATTACCCTACAGTACTTTACATTAAGTGGACATTACTTACATTACCGACATTATTTCGACAGTATTATACATTACTACATTTTTCTACATTATTTACATTATTTCGACATTACCAGTACTACACTCAGAAAAATCCCATCTTGTAAAATCAATAAGAAATTATTTTAATTTAAAAAAATTGCCTTTAAAAATATTAAAAGTAAAAACTTTACGTTTTATTTGTGAATAATATTAATTTAAAAAAATAATTTTTACACCAAAAAGTTTTTCACTTTAAAGTAAAAGTATTGTCCTTTAATTTCTTATTTTAATGTTTTCTTAATAAAATTATAATATTTCCCTTTATATTGTTGAAAAATATCAATATATTAAAAGAATTCTTTTTAAAATAAACAGTTTTTGTATTTAAATCATTTACAAGTTTAAATTATTTAAAAGGAAACATTATTCAAATTACAATGAATATATAAAGAACTTTCACTTTCGGGTTTAGACCGTGTTAATGGATTTTCACTTTCCGACGTTTCGTCTCTTACTACTAGAGACATCTTCAGGGATTAATCTGAAAATGAATATTTTTATTTTTACAATGGCTTATAAAATTAAAAAATATCTTTTTGAATTATCAAAAACCCCTGTCGGAGCAAAAACATATTGGTTTTCTCTTAAATCATATGACTTTTGTTTGATTTTACAACGATTTTTCTCTCAGTGTACATTTTTCTTACATCATTTACATTATTCGTACAATATTGTAAATAATGTACATTATTTACAATACATGTACAAAAATAGGTCAGTGAAACGCCCCTCGGTTAAATACCAACTCTTTGTTTACAAATTATTTCTGAAAAATAGATGTAAATGCGTTCCTGTGCAAGAATCTGCCGGCATTGCATGGGCGGATTGAGGGGGGGGGGGCATGCCCCCCAGCGAGATATATTAGCATAGAAATACCTTCAAAATTATATTTTAGGCGAAAGCGCAATTTTTTTCCTTGTGGATGCCCCCCCCCCCCTTAAAGTGAAATAAATCCGCCCATGCGGGATTGCTCCTAATCCCGATACTTTTGCCGCCTATGTGCGTGACACACAAACTGCTGGGATTAAACCAATGAACTATAGGAGTGGATTAAATCAAATGCTAGACAATTATTTTTATCGAGTAGAAGAAGAAGAAGAAACCATTTCATTTTGCTTTGTTTACAAGTTTTGCTAAAATTTACAGTTTTCATTGTAAAACTTTACACAAAACAGTAAAATACGAAGAAGCTTAGTTAATAAACAAAAAACATTGAACTACGGCAAATTTGAATAAAAAGTAAGTACGAAAACACTTGCAAACACAACATTTTGGAAACGTAACCTCAAAATTTGTCAATCAAGTTAAATAACGTAATGTAGCTTTAAGTAAAATGAGTATTATTTCTTTACAATTCGGACAATGTGGTAATCAAATTGGTAAATCATTATATCAAACTATTTTCGATGATATCAAGTTAAAAGATGAAAATTGTTTGTATCAAAATGCAGCCGTCAATAGGTGGTTTTCAAAGAGCAAGGATGGAGCTTGGGCACCCAGAAGTATATTAATTGATACAGAACTTAAAACTACACAAAATGAATTATCATTTAAATTCAGAAATATTGTTGCTCAACCTCTAGGTGGTTCGGCAAACAACTGGGCATATGGGTACACCACTTTAAGTCAGTGCTTAAAAAACAATGTAATAGAATTAGTTCAAAGGGAATTGGAAAAGACTGATAAATTTGAAACATTTTTAAATATATTTAGTGCAGCTGGAGGAACTGGTTCAGGCATAGGAACTTGTATTGTAGAAAATATAAAACAAGAATATCCTACAAAAAGAATTACAAATGTTCTTGTGTTACCTTTTTCCCATGGAGAAATTGTAACACAAAGCTATAATAGCTTATTTGCCATATCCAAACTTTATTCAGTATCAGATAATTTAATTATTTTTCAAAACGATAAATTAGAATATCTATCTGAAAATAACACTAGTATTGTAACACTAGAAAATATTAATTCAATAATGGTACAACAACTAGCATCACTATTTCAGCCAATTAAAAAAGTAGAAACCTCTGTTTTGCTTGATAAATTAAATTTGCATCCTTCTTACAAATTTCTCCAAATTCAAGTAGAACCAAACTTTCATACAGAAAACTCTGTTTTCGAACCTAATCATTTTTGGAAAAGACTTGTAAATGGACTTGTAAAACAATCTAGATTTGAATTTTTACAAAACGAGAGAAATAAACTAGCTATGAGATCCAAAATGATATCCTGTGCTTTTATAATAAGAGGCCCTGAAGACTGTAGTAACACTGAACTAAAACATTTTCAGGACAAAAAATTATACTCAAATTTAGCAAATAATTCAGACGAACAATTTTATACATATAATGAAAAAGTGTGTTTTAAAAGTTTTAATAAACTAATTACTCAAGTTTACAATAGCAATAGTATTTATGCGCCAATAAGTTCAATTGTTGATAAAGCATGGAGCCTTTTTACAAATGCTGCATATGTCCATCATTATAAGAAGTACGATATTGATGAAGAATGTTTCTTACATGCTTTTCAAAATATTGAAAATATTTTACATGATTATAAATCTTTATAAAATTAAATTAGGGAACATTCAGGTATTACGTAACGCAAATTGTACCAAAATTCATATGCTTCATACCCCGTTTCTCACGTTAATAAAGGCTGTAGAGATTTCTTATTTTAGCTACCCTCCCAAATAGGAGGGATAACACCCCCTATTTGGGGCGGGGGGTAGGCAAAATATGAAATTTCTACAGCCTTTATTAACATGAGAAACGGGGTATGAAGTGTATGAATTTTGATATAATTGGCGTTACGTAATACCTGAATGTTCCCTTATACAGCTACTAAATATATCATTTTAAAATTTATATAATGTTTATAGTATAAAAATATTACACAATATAGTTTGGATCATATTTTTGTTTTTTTTTTTGTAATGTAATATAATATGCAATATTACCTATTACATTTTACATTTAAAATGTTAAATGTAAATTTTTGTAACATTGCACATTTTTACCAAAATTAAGATTTTTTTTGGTCAAATATAAAAAAAAAAATAAAAAATTTATTCTACAGAAGAATTTTGCGCCTAAAAAAGTTAACATTTCATTATTCTAGCATAATAATTTTATTTGGAAAGCTAAAAATTTGAAATTTGGTCACAAGTTGGCTCTCATGGTTTTATCTATGTTTTTGTAAAAAAAAGTTTTAAATTTTCGTACATAGAGGGCGCTGCTGCCAGTTTACGGTAAAAAAATTACTTTTTTCGACGCCAACAGATGGCGTAAGCAACGCTTGTCAGAAAAACCAAATATGCCTTTCGATAATATAAATATTCCTTTTATATTAATTTTTATATTGCCATTAACCACACTTTAAGTGCCCGCCATTTAGCCTATTTTAAAGTGGGGTCTGCAGCAAAGCTCAAACTATGGCCCTTAAAAAAATTAGAAATTTGGACTTTTAAAATAAACGTGAAATTTGGTTTGAGTGGTCTTTTTAGGTCAAGGTGTGACCTTGAATCTTGTTGCAAAACCCACCTTTACCAATTTTCATATTTCTCGGTAGTGGCTTTAAATACGTTTAAAAGATAGCAAAATATGACCTTGAACTGTAATTTTTATAGTTGGGTCCATACCAAATTTCAAGTTTTTAGATCAAGGTGTTTAAAACTTATCAAATTATGACCTTGAAGGGGCAGATGCGTGGATCGATCTTGTTCCATATCGCACCCACACCAAATTTCATGTTTTTAGATAGAAGCTTTCAAAAGTTAGCAAAATATGTAAAAACTGTCATTTCTTGGTGGCCATGGCATTTGCAAATGGGCATTTTTTTTGTGATTTTGATTTAGAAACTACCTATAATTTTTAGATAGCAGAGATATTACTAAATCTTCTGTAATTAATTATGTGTACCAAATCTTCAGTAAATAATTATGCGGTCATTAATGACCACATCGGCGCAGATTGTGGCTACGGATTATCTCTGTTAACACCACATTTTACCTTGGAGTAACCAATTAGTCGCTAAATTATAGAATTGCCGGTTTGGCCAAATTTTCCCAGTCCGGGCCTGTTTATCGGATTAGGTAGTACTAGCATATAATCTTATTCGGCATAGGTATGTATTAAACAAACTTAAAAAAAAATTGAAATATTTTAAAATTCTTAGTCCGACCCTGATATTGTAATGAATGTATCAACTCTGGTAATAATAGCCGATTTAATTAAAAAAAAAAGTCTTTATACAATTGTATTATAACTTTCGAGTGCCCCCGTTAAATGAATATTAAAAGTCCGACCTTTGATTTAAATAATTTTTTTTGTAGTTTTCCGAGTATTCTCGGAAAACTACAAGTAGTTTTCAATCCCAGGCCCAAAATAATAGTTTATTGGGGTTTTCTTTAAAAATGTATTTTGCACGTACTCCAACTTGGAGACATATTGTACTCAAATAGTAATGGTTATATAAAGCGAATAAAACAATGGAGGGGTGTCCCTTAGCATTTTGAACTTTAGTTTTATAAGAAGCACTCTAAGGTATCCTTTGTAAATAGCTATTTTAGGGATCCAAAAATTCTTAAATGTCCTAAAATTTTAAACCTTAAATAACTTTCTTTTCAATTTCTAATATAAGTTGTATTTAACAAATTATAAGTTCTGAGTTGTTTGAAAAATGGAAATCCTTAAAAATTCTGAAAAATTTCGCCTGCGGCTTTATTTATTTATTGATTTAATTTTATAGTGATACAGAGGCCTTTATTTGAAGGTAGTTTATACACTGTTTCATGTTACAAAAATTTTAAATAAAATAATGAAATAATTAAATACCGGTTATATAGTTTAATTCTTAAAAAATATTATAGAACTGGATGAAACGCTGCAAGCACTCTGTCAAAACATCGGCACTATTGTACACTAGAGCCACCTAGTTTGCAAATTTCAAACTAGGCGTTTTGTTTGATTTTAAATTCTGTATTAAAACATTATATTCTAGCATAAAACTGTATATAACATTTTTTTTAGGGCTTAAAAAGAGCTTTTATTTAAAATATTTTTTTTTGAAATCGGGTTATAAATATGTGAGATATGCTAAAAAACCTTTTACTGCGTTTTTAGGAAAACGTTGTTTATAAAATTTTTTGACCAATTTAAAATTATCTTTTATATAAGTGCTAAATTAACCAAATACAATAATAATTGCCTTAATTATAAACAAAAAACGCTAAAAATAGGAGTTTTACCCTATTTTTACGCCCTTACCCCCAATCGTTTACCCCCAAAATCTAATCAGCTCTTTGGAATACGATAAGAAACAATATGCAATAAACCGCAAGCCGATATCTCATATAGAAATGGAGTTAGAGAGTTTACACCCAGACAGACAGACAGACGGACGCAAAATTTTTTTTAATTTTTTTTTTACTGATTTCGACTCAGAATGGTCTAAAACGTCGAGAAATGTGAAAAAAACGTGGTCAAAGATTTTGACTTTTCGGCGACGATTTCAATACATCGGCACTCTTAAAGTGCCGATGTAAAAAGTTTATCAAAAAGTTTTATAAATTAATATTTTCTTTAAATTCTGAGAATTAGAAAGCAAGTCAAAATTATGTATTAAAATAATAAAAGTTAAATTTTGTATTAAAAATGTTTATTGCAGCTATAACAGCTGCAATAAAAAGCTGTACCGAAAACACATGTAAACTTAAAAAAAAAACACAGACAAATCAATAATTTTTTAATATACCTAATTAAGAAAAGTTGTCCTTAAAATGACATAAATTTCTTAAAAATTTTCCGAGGTTTTATTTATTGGACAATCCTTGCACACCCATCCAACAATCTTCTACAATCCTTGAAAATTCCTTCTTCCACAATCATCTAAAATCCTCCACAATCATCTACGATCTTCCACAATCATCTGAAATCTTTCCACAATCTTCATTAAAATTTTGTACAATCTTTTTGACAATCTTTGACAATGTTTCACAATCTTTTGATTCTCACAATCCTTGTACACTTTTTTTCAATAAATAAACCCCTCGAAATTTTCCGTATTTCCTTGAAAAAATATCTTAGTGTTAGTCCTGCTATTTCAAATTTCTCTTTCAGTGGATGATTGGTCAGACAAAGACAAACAAATTCTTTTAGTCTCTTTACAAAAACACGGGCCAGATAATTTAGAGTTAATCCAAAAGGAACTACCACATAAAACAATATTCGATTTACGTAAAATATTCGACGATTTTACCAAAGTAGCACACGAGCAAATTAACTCCTCGGATATAACAAAAACTAAGGTGGATGAAAAATGGGCTGAAATTATCAGAAGGATTAATTTGAAAAATGGAGAACAAGTTGATATTTTACCAAGAGTTTTGAAATATATTGGATTGTTTGGAAACCAAACCAATAACGAAGAAGTTAATTTATGGTGAGTTTTTTTATTTTTACAACATTTATAAAGTATTATAACTAAAATCTTCTAACTAAAAATTAATTATTAAAAAAAAACTCTTTTACGAAAATTTGTAGATAGTTCAAAGAGATAGTCCAAAGCACATATTGTTTAGTACTGTAACCGAACCAAGTCCATACCTCTGTGTTTGGACGGTAGATGGCATTAGTTCACTTACGTACTAAACTATTCTTCAGATTGTTCAGCGGAAGAGTATCAAGTCCATCACCCAAATGGACTTGGTCCACTTTAACTTTGAACCCCTTATTTATTAAATATCGTTCAATTTGCTTTCAATGTTTATAACTACATAAACGTATTTGTTTTGTACTTGGTTCATATTTTCAAATTGATGACCATTCCGATCTATACAGCGCGGTGTAGCACTGGCATCGTGAAGCTATGGAACCGCAACATTTAAAAATATTTTATTCGGAATTTCAGCACATCCCCTTTCGATAGCTACTTTCAAATCATCAACGGTTGCAGGTTTTGTACCATAAACTTTTTTCTTAAGAAAACCCCACAAGAAAAAATCTAGTGGTGTAAGTCCCTTTTATTAGAGGAAAGTCACCTAATTTCGGATACCTTTTACAATGTATTCAATATTTAATACTCGGTATTACTTTTTGATATTTTTTTTTATATAACCAGATACAACTTATTATAGCGAACCAGGATTTATTATAAAAGCAATTTTATTACAGTTTATTTTTTCCAAAAAACACGGTTAAAAAAAATCAGCGCATTTTTGTGCTCCTAATTTCGGACATATCCGAAAAAAATTTTTCAAGAGTAGATCTGGATCCCATTGATTATGTTTCTTGTTATTCCTTCACATTTAAGACGTAATTTAATCATTAAGCGATTTTCTACGAAATACTATAATTATAGATTCCCAATTTCGAATATCTTAGTATCTTAGGTAATTTTCGTTTTTTCAAAATTGTGTATCTTAGTTTGTTGTATCATTATAAAAATAATAATTAATGGTTGGTTATCCTGAATAATAATTACCTTGCGGATATCCGAAATTGGGAATCAAATGCACAAAAATGGTCTATCCAAAATTAGGCAACTTTCTGCCTTTTAGATTAGAAATTTGTAGAATGTTTACGTTTTCAAATTGCTTAATTATGAATAGTGGATCAACTTAACTAACATCATAACTTACCCAAGACAGAATCACGAACTTTTATAACGATTATTCATAAAATAAACAAGCATAATAATGCAACTGAGCACAAAACTGCCATTTGCAATATAAACGATTTGTGCTGCCATTTAAAGGGGAGAAGCTCTACCGTTATCTAATTACAGGACGGATTTAGTTTGACTTTTGGCTTCGCATAAAAGTAGGTTTCTGTTTACCTTTGCAGACAGTATCTTAAATACACTACTATCCGAAATTTGGAAACCATCCGAAATTAGGCGCATTTCCTCTACTATGGTAATATGGTGGCTCTATCTTGTTTGGAATAAAATCCCTCATCGCCAAAATCTTTATAATAATAATTGGCATAATATATTCCTGCAATAAATGAAGGTAACTGGCACTGTTGGCAGTACCCTTAAACCAGAAAATGTTTTCTTAATAGTAAAGTTGATGGTACATTTAAAGTAGCCAAAGTTGTTTATTTACCAAACTCGATGAAACGGTTTCATCAACGCCTCTTAGCAACAACCGGGCCACTATAATTCGTTTCGGTCAAGAAGTAGCAGTTAAAATTATTTGGTAGCTTCACGACTTTTTTACAATTTTCACAACATATTTGCACGCCAACGCTAGAGCACTCGATAGGCAGTTTTGTTAGGGTGGATAGGTAGTCTACACACTACACAAAGAGAGTACCGACATACCCAAAATCTCAGACCGAAAATGGCGGACGGAAGTGCGTCATCAAAAGGAAAATTTAAACAAAATAATTTTTCGTTTTGTTATTTTATTTCAGCAGTTCTTACGAAGAATTTTCAATTTTTAAATCTAAGTTATATTTTATGTTTGCAGTAAATGCTACTTATTGCTCTCAGAAGTAACCAAGGGAAAATCTGTAAGCTCTGAAATTGGAAAACCGGTTGAAATACTCCGAGAATGTGTGATTAACTTGGCCAACTCTCTTAAGTATACTAACTTAGATCAGTTTTTGTATCATATTAATTGTATAGAAAGTTATATACAGTCAAACCCCGAAAATATTGTGGTAAGTATGAAAACATATATCAATAGATTGTTATGGTTAACAAACGAAGGAGTCGTGCACAAATTACGTAAGGTTTAGAGGGGGGGGGTTCTCAAAAATCTCACTCTCCTTAATAGGTAAATCTATAAAAAAATATCTTACATAATTTGTGTACGAACCTTTAACTAATAATTTACCAACTTATGTTCGCTGAACAGCATTCATTTACCTAACGATTTTATAATTTTTTTATCAATGTTGGTTTGAGTTACAAAATTGTATGCGCCATTTTTTTTGTCATTTTTGAGATTTTAATATTTTTAGGTTTTAGTTAACTTTGAATTTGCTTATACAATCTTAGATCAATGTATTGCTGAAACTAATTTATTTTGGAGTTACAAGGCCTTATAACCTTAAGGTTGTATGTCATTTTGTAATTTTTGAGATTTTAATACTTTAAGGATAAAAAAATCCAGTAACTCGAGAGCCCTGATCCATTTTTCAAAAACAAAACACCGTTGAAATCAGAATTAAAATAAAGTACAACTTGGCTTGTGATCCTCTTTAAACGTTTAAAGACGGCGCCCCTTAACGGCGGAATGTTATGAGGTAACTCATCTGAGTAAAATAAAGTAGTTGAATTATTTTTTTTAATAATATTAATAGCTATTTCTTATATTTTTATTAACACCCATGCTATTATAGATATAATAGGTCATATAGGTACTTTTATTAGTATATAATATTTTTGTAAGTTTTAAATTTAAAGCTTGTGTTCTAATATTTTTTGTATGTTTCATTTTAAACTAAAAAAAAAAACTTAACCACATATAATTTTCAAATGTTTCTTTACTTTTGGCCGCTACCGTATATTGAATATATTTAATTAAATATATTCAATATACGGTAGCGCTCAAAGGTAAAGAAACATTTGAAAATTATTTGTGGTTATGTTTTTTGTTTTTAGTTTAAAATGAAACATACAAAAAATATTAGAACACATGCCTTTTAATATAAAACTTACATAAATATTAAGGAAACTCCTATCATTAAGAAAATAAAGATTTTATTTATATTTAAGGGGAAAAAAGTAAAGAAACAAATTAACAATTCTGTATAAAGTTAAAAATAACTAATGATGTGTTGCAAAACCTATATTTTTGATAACCTCGGTAAGTCTTTGTGGCACTGGCGATATCAGTTTTTCAGTAAACTCTTATGATATGTCGTCCCAGGCCATTTGTGTCGCATCAACTAAAGCTTCGCTGTACTTAAATCTTACATTAATTTATTCTCTGATTTTTGGATCCAGATGACCCCAGAGATTTTAAATATGATTTAAATCAGGGTTCTGGGAGCTCCATTTCATAAAATTAATTTTTTTCTGCAATTAACCACTCTTTAATCGAGGGGTTTATTTATTGGAAAAAAGTGTACAAGGATTGTGGAAATCAAAGGATTGTGGGAATCAAAGGATTGTGGAAGATTGTCAAAAAGATTGTACAAAATTTTAGTGAAGATTACCGTATGTAACCGATTCTCACAAAAACGAGTTTCAGTAACCTGGTTAGTTCCGGTGACCCGACAAAAAATTGGCATATGCCTCCCTTGATAACACCTATTAATGCTTTTTCAAAAAATTTGGGCAGATTTAACTGTATTATTTTCTTACAGAACGACAAAGCTGTATGTGTTTATTTGATAATATTTTCAATAGAGTTAGAGTCGTATGTAGAGTTAGAGTTGTATGTCATTTCTAAATATTGATTTAATATGGGAAATAAGTATATGTATATTTTAAGATTTTTCGTTAAAAATAGATTAAGATTAATCTATAAAGGCTGATATGAAAAGATAAAATAAATACATATATTTATTTTGTGTGAGACAAGTAGAAAGCATTTTTTTTTAATTTACTCAAAACGTGGTTTTGTGTACGTAAAACTTTGTAACTCAAACCTGACAAAATGTTAACAGCTTCGACTTTTTTGAGGTAAATTCAGTCTTTAGCCGACGATATGTAACGAGAATAGAACTAAACTGTCAACGTTATAAAAAAGAAAAGTTTGTAGTTCTGTGAAACTTAACTCTTTTTTTTTAGGAAAATGTTCACAATCCACTACAACTACCAGATGATTTGATAAGCCTAAACGATGATGAATTAACAAGTGCAAGTTAAAATTAATAATTAAGAAAGGCATATTAAACTCCCTGTTAAAATAAAAAAAAGGAAGTGACGCAACTAAAAGTATGCCCAAGTTAAAGTAATCTTAGTAATAATAAATACATAACTGAGATGAAAAAATCCACAGGGCAGTTTAAAAATTGTGAAAAAAGCGCCTTTACTTATTGGTTATATTGGGACTATAAAGTTGAAATAATTAAACAGAATTATATATGCATCGTAATCTCAAAGAAAAACTACAAAATAAAACAAAATTTGTTACAATCGAACAAACGGTTCAGGAGTTATTGGGCAAAATTTTAGGTTGGTCAATATTTTTGGAGTTTAGTGTAAAAAGTTAAAAACAATAGCTATAACTAATTAGATTTATGTTAGATATAAAAAAATAAAACTTTATGTGACTTTGAAGTTTAAAAGTAAAAACTTTGATCTCTGATTTTCATCCAGAATTCTATGTAACGACAATTTTTTGTAAATTAGGAAGGGTTACTCTTCTCTTTAATTCAGTAGCCTAGTCCAGATATTTGAGCTTTCGTTAAGGGTACCGATTCTCACAAGAATCGGAACATGTCTTGAATGTGACGTATAGTGTTAAACATAATAGGCACCGAAAAAAAAAATACAGCGCGCGTAAAAAGTACGAAACACGTTGAATGATAGGTAAGTTGAGTGGCCAAGAATTTACGAAGCAAAATATTTGAAGGGGATAGGGAAAAATTAGCGCCAGTGCAATAGTAGGGATAGGAGTCGCGTCTGCAGTCTACAAAAAAAACCTTTGCGCATCTAATTTGAACACAGCCAATGAGGAGCACTGGCATTGAGATTCCCGTATCTCCTTCAAATCTTCTGCTTCGTTCATTCTTGGGCACTTAACTTAACTTCCATTCAAAGTGTTCCGTAATTTAATATAAATTTAATCACAATTAAAAAATATAACAAAATAGTAAATAATTGCTAATATTCTTAATACCTGTTTTTCATTGGCTCGAGCCAATTATAAAGTTTAATTGTGGTAATGGACTTTTTCCTAGGGAACTTATGATCTACTCCTTAATTTGACAGTCGTTGTGTGTGAAGATTTTTTACTTGTTTTTGTCTTTAATAAGCTGTTTTATGTATTCTTTAATAATTTGCATATCATGCACAACCCGTTTAACCCCTACACGTCAGGATTTTGATATAACCTTAAAAAACACCCGAAAAACTACTGAAACCGCTAAAATCATCTATGCCATACCACTGTCACCCCCCATGTCCCCAAATTGCTAATTCTATAACCCCAGAACCCCATAATCATAATACCATAGAGGCATAACCTCAAAACCCCGTAACCTCATTAAGTAGAAAAATCTAGTTTGGGAAAACAGAACAATATTTTTTTTTGTGGAACATAGTCATAGGTAAGTAACTCTATAACCCCAAAATCCCCTAACACCATAGTCTCAATATCCCTTCACTTCGTAACTCCATATACTATATTCCCTTAATCCCGTTATCCTATTCTGTGGAGAAGTCCTGTTAAAAAAATAATGAAGTAGACCTTGATTCATGACTTCACTCACAAAACTTATGATTTCGAGAACCGGAATTTTCCACAGAATAGTATGATGGGATTAAGAGGTTATAATATATGGGGTTACGGAGTGAAGGGGTTAGGAGGTGTGATGAGATTTTAGGGTTATACAGTTAATTATTCATAACTATGTTCTACAAGAAAATTTCACGTTCTGTTAACCAGATTTTTCTGCTTATGAGGTTACGGGATTTTGAGGTTATGGAGTAATGGTATTCCAAGATTAGGGGATTATGGGGTTACGAAATTACGAATTTGGAGGAAGGGGATGAAAGTGGTATGGAGTAGATGATTTTAGCGGTTTCAGTAGTTTTTCGAGTGTTTTTTGAGGTTATGTCAAAATCCTGACTTGTAAGGGTTAAACGGGTTACGAATCGGTTTCAGCGGGAAAAAATACATAGGAATATCATATTGGAATCCAAGACTCACAATTTTTTTTGTGGGCCTGTGTTATGGTTAAATACATTGTATATTTATACACTATATTTATACAATGTATTTAACCATGTATAAATTTACAATGTATTTAAACATAATTTATTACCCGTCATTATATTTTTATTTATAGTAGGACACATAAATATCATTAGTTTTCCAACATGAGAAAATGCCCGAATTTTCTCGGTGTGATATAAGCACAATCTCACGGTCGTTCTATTCGTTCTAGTAATTAAGAATTGGTACCCTACAGTTACCCCACATTAATGTCGTTTAGGAACTTAAAAGTTGTGAATTTAATTATCTATACGAGTTTCAATATATTATTACAATTTATTTAAATAATAAATACATAAAAAAATATATATTTTTTTAATTTTACCTTATGATCTAAACCTCTGCTAAAAGGGCCATATACTTTTCTCTTAATTCGGATTGTAGGTGGACTGGTAAAACGTATTCTGCTGATTTCATTACTTCTTGAAATTTATCATTTAAGTCAAAAAACGAATTAAAATGTATATAAAATTTAAGATATTCTAGCCAAATTTCGACTTCTTCATTTCCAAATTGTTGAGTGCCTATCTTTAAAGCCTGAAAATTAAAGACCTAAATTTAAAACTAAATATATTAATAATTATCTTTAATAGTGAAAACACAATTCGAAAAAAAAATAGATCATTCCGATCGGAGTGCATAGGGTCCCTCGCTAAGGACGCCTACTCCGATCGGAGTGATGGTTATATTCCAATTCCTTGCTTTCGTATTTCATCGGCGTTTGCTATTAGTTGTTTGTATGTTTGCAACATTACAGAAGACGGTTTTTTATTAACACGTGCTTTTGTTGGTTTCGTTTTTACTTCATATTTGCAAAAAACGGAACATGAATATTATAAAAATTATTTTGGCGTCAGACGAGACCTCAAAATTATAATCGACAGTCAACCTGTTAAGGGAGCAAAGACAAAGATGTGTAACTTGCAGGGTTACTCTACATTTTTTGCGTAAAAAAATCGCGCCAGATTCGCGCATGACATATTAACCTTACACAAACCACGCAGAACTAATTGGCGCGTGGTATTAAACCGCGTAAACATGGTTCGCGGTTGCAAACAACTAAATCTTTTTTGGAATTCCCTCATGTCTGAGAAAAAAAAATCGACCAATTTATTTTGATTGGAAAAATATTTTTGGCACGACAAAATAGGTCCTAGAATAATAGCAAGTCTTAATTGAATAACGAAAGAATATTATTACCAACGACAGAATATCAAGGCGTCCTTCACTTTAAGTGATTCACAGCAAATTTTTGAAAACGACAGAAAAATGTTAATGGAAGACAAAAAAGCCAAAAGTACGATAAAATAAGAAATTGAACAACAGAATAGTTATTTATATACCAAGGGACTAAACTGGCTGTTTTAGTCCCGCTGCATTAGTGTTTCCTGAGCGAGCGTAGCGAGCGAGGGAAACAGAAATGCAAGGGACTAAAACAGCCAAATTTAGTCCTGAGGTATATACACTATTTTTTGCAGGACCAAACAATTTAGGTAGGTAGATAAAATCGGTTGTTTTATTTTCGTAATTTAATCAAGATGCCTGTAAATTGCGAAAAGTCAGTTTCATGGCTATCGTGATTTCAATTGTTTTTTAATATGGTTGACACAAACGTCAAAAAAATGGATGAAGATGATAAATTTTAAGTTATGTATAAATTGTTATAACAATGTTATTTTTAAAGGTTTTCTTTGTTAAAATCAAATAAATTGGTTTGAATCGCTAATTTATTACAAAACACCACCAAACCTAATTTTTGAACCAGCAAAGCACATAGTAAGTATAATATTTTAATATTATCAAGGTTGCCGTGATTTTTATTCCCTAGGGAGAAAAACGGCAAGTTTAGTCCCGAAAATGAAAGCGTAAAATTAGGTTTTAGTCTTGGTCATGCAAAAATAGTATTTCTAACCTAATAAGAAAATGAAACATTTCCAACTCAAGAGATGCTATTTGGCCGAGGCGCAGCCTTAGTTCCAGTAAATAGTTTTTATTAGGTTAATAATTTAAGAAAAAACATACCTGATCTAGACTATTCATATTTACATCTTCTGAATATTCCAGTTTTATCATTGTATTTATCAAATTTCTACAAAACGGCCTAACTGGAGCTAATTTTAAAAATGTCTCCCTTGCTGAACTTATGCCATTTTCTCTTGCCAGCCACTCAATGTATACTGGTTTTAATATATGAGAAATCGGCTGTGGCTGTTTTATGCCTTTTTCAAACATAGATTTTAATTCTTTTTCATTAGAAAATTCTGTGTGGTGCCTAAAATGTAATATACATATGTTATCATATATAATTATGGTAAAGTGTCTCTCTATAACATTAATGTTATATTTTAAGTAGAATAATAGGTTATTAAAGAACACATAAGATGATCTCACAGTTCGTCTGGAAGGTAAAAAAATAAAAAAAAAATCCACGAAAACAGCCTTTACGGTTCGATTCCTTATGGTTTTCTTATAACAAAAATCATAAATTAAAAATCTTTTAACACTGATTTTTTTTCTGCTATTTTAAATTATACAGCTGTGTACAGGATCACAAAAAAATAAAGTTAGTTTTTTATAAACCAGACTATATTTTTGGGCGCTAAAAACGAATATGACAACAAAATTCTTGACCCTTAAAATCTTGAGATATAGCGCACGTTTTTTTTTTGTATGCATTCAAGCCAAAAAAAACCGCAAGAATTCAAAAAAAAATATTTATGAAAATATTGCAAAATAAAAATAATTCATGCCATAACTTACAGATTTTAAATATCTACCCTAGGGAACGTTCAAGTATTACGTAACGCTCCTAGGGGGGGAGGGGTGGGGGTCATTTTGCAGTGTTACGCCCATGTTAATGGAATAGGAAATATATATATATATATATATATATATATATATATATATATATATTTTTTTATTTTCATTGGAGGACAGTCTGGGCAGGGGTTAAACTTTGCATATGTCAAAAGAAATTTCATAAAAAGGTCTGAAACCTTAACCACGGTTTTTCTCTAGTGTTTTTTAAGCGATTTAAATAAATGTTACAACAAAATACCTCCCTGATCCCTAATTTATTTCAAAACCACACGCACAGTGGCAAAATTTTATCATAAAGCTGGTAAAAACCGAAAATTTTACGGTGTTTTACCAGGGGGTCGAATGGGATCAAAATTGACCAAAAAGTGCGTTAGGTAATACATAATAAAGAATAAAGAAACAAAAAGTAATAATGCTTTCCCGTAAAAATAAAATGTTAACATTGGAAACTCTGTATACATAATAGTAATTATATGCCAGGCTCTAATAGGTTTCTCTACCATACTTTATATATTAGTTTTTTCACTACTAGCACTATTTTTATTCAAATAATAAAATAAATTATTAACAGAAATGTTATTTCATAAAATTTTTTCATAAAATTCAAGTAGCCTTGATCAATGACATTTGCTCAAATAAATACTTTGAACTGACGTTTAAAATTTTATTTTTTAGCTAATTATTAATTGGTAATAATTATAATCGATTATATTCAATAAATAAAAAGTTTATAAAAAACGACGCAACAGATAGATTTTTTAATTTTTTGCAGAAATTGTCCACAAGACCCATATTATCAATTAATAAAAGAAAATCGTGGTTGCCAGATGATCCAAAAAAATTACCCTAAAAATCCACCGTGATAAAGGGAATCATTTAAAGGGATTCATCCTGTGGGATAGTTTCGTGCTTAAAAATTAAAAAAAGACTAATGACATGAGAAGTAATACAGTAATACATACCTAATACACATCATCCATATTGGCAAAGATTTTTCTTTCAAACATTCTATGGCATCTTCAAAAACACTATTAATTTCTGAAATCTTGTTTTCTAGAAACACATAACTCAAATACAACTTCCATAACTCTATGGAATCCGGCAATGCTTTGGTTGCCTTTTTCAAAATTTCTGGTAACAGGATTTCATTATTTAACAATTCTATCCAGATGATGTAATGTTTCTCACTTAAAACGTCTTCTTCATATGCGTTACTAAGAGCATTTTTAAGTGCATTTTTTGTGAGTTCATTTGCACCATTTGAAGGAACTTGAAGATTCAACAAAGTATCTAAATAAAAATTCCATAATTCTTTTGGTGATTCTTTACAATATTTAAAACCTTCTTCATATCTTTTTATACACTGGTCTATACAAAATGTGTAAGTATTTTCAAATTCCTCTTCTAATTTGTAGTGAACACCTTTAAGAGCTCTGAGAGCCAAGCAATGCCAAACCACGGCCTCTTCAGCATAATCTTCTAATAATTTTTCAATAATATAATTCTGAACTATATTGGTATAATCATAATTTTCTAATAAGTTTAATACATCTACGTAAAATTTAACATTTTTAATTTGGACTAAGGCTGCCTTTACATATGCAGTAATCTTTTTACATGTCAATTCTAGGAGTGGTTCACTTTTCTTATTATTATTCTCTGTTGCTAATAATTCAAATTCTATGGATTTTATATACAACTCTTCGCAAGATTTGTGTATTGCTATTCCTTTTTGTAGAACGTTAAAAGCCGTTTTTATGTCTTTGCGGTCATAAAAATGCCACGATGCGGCGACTTCCCAAATTTTTGGATTATAGGAAAAATTCTAAAACATACAATACCTATAAAATTTAAATCAAATGTCCCGTTCTGTTTTAGACATCAAATCCTAGGGATCTAACCACTGCACATCCCTAAATGAAATGACACTTTCAGGGGGCCATATGGGTTATAGAATACTAAACTTCAAAGGTAACTTTAAAACATCGAAATTTTCAGGATATTAAAATATTTATTTGTATGCCATTGCCTAAAAAAATGTCCCTCCTAAACATGTCAGAATTGTGAACTGAGGAACAAGACAACAGTTACGGTCCAGAAGTCCAGAAATTAAATAGTTTCAGTTTGTGTTGTAAGTTTATTTAGATGACTAATTTTAATTTGACTGTTTGTCAAGGATTTATCACGGATATTGGTAATACTATCAGTGCCGGACTGGTCTGGCCGAGTTACCGGAGATCGCCATTTTTTATCTGTTCATAAAACAAAATTAACAAAAACTTATTCCGTAAAAAAAATAAAGTGATGTATTTTTTTTTTCAAATTGTTATTTTATACAGGGTGGCGCAGAACTGGCGACCATCCTTGAAGGTACAAAAAATAGTTTATATTAACGTAGACCCGCAAATCGGTCCTAAGGGGATACCAAAAATGAGGTTTTTATTTAATAACTCTGGGCCTCTTTGCGCTAGAAGGACGAGATTTTGCATGTGGTTTAGTATTATTAAGGTCAATTATTTAAAGTTATTTTCAGTGTAAATTTTTCGCATTATTTTTTAAAATTATAGATTCTTAGAGTAAAAATACATGAAAAAGATTCTCTTAGTATATATCGTAAAAGCAATTGTTTCCGAGAAAAATCCATTAAAAAATACAGGGAATATAAAAGGTTAGGTACTATTTAAAAAGTCCATAACTCACTTAGTATTTATTTTTGGGCCAGGACGTAAAAAACTTTTTTTCTTAGTTTTTAATGTGGATTCGCCCTGCAGTGTTAAATTATTTTATTAGCGCTTTTTTAGGCCCTATTTAAGAGACCTACATTCAATAGGGCGTAAATCCATTAGGCCCTATAATATAGGGTCATACTATGACTTTTTTTATATTTTTTGATACATTATGTTTCCCTTTAAGGATGGTTCTGGGACACTCAGTGTATAGAAGGGTCTCATACCTCATTTATAGAAAATTCAACATTTAAAAAATGTTACATAAGTTATTAACACCTTCATCCACTTGCCACTTCAATAAGTCTTGTCAGAAAAATAGTCTTTTCTTTAAATAGTTTTTACCCCGTGGGACAGAGGCACCCAAAGCCATGTCAGCCAGAGGACCGCGAAGGACCCAGTCCGACACTGAATACTATACAATCTCAAGATCCACAATACTACCGAATATCACAGGCATACTATGTGACAATATTATACAATTTTAGATTTAATATAAATTACCTTCAATAAATTTTGCATAGCTAGAGCTGCAGCACCACTATAATCTGCCTTCTTACAAAATTTAAAATGGGATAAACACAACATAAAATCATCAGAAAATCTTTCAGTTGCTATGTCATAAATGTATTTTAACCTTTTCATTATCCTATGTTCGACACTTCCCCGTTTATCTGCTACTTTAATTTTATCTCTTCTTAGTTTAATTTGTTTTAGAAGACTTTTTTCGTATTGAATATAATCTTTAAAATTCTTGATGTTTTTGCTAACTCCATTGATTTTATATTCAAATTCTTTGCGCTTTTTCAAAATAATCCTAAAAATTAATTAAATTAAATTAAAAATAAATTTCTTGATTTTTTGCTAACTCTATTGATTTTATATCCAAATTCTTTGCGCTTTTTTAAAATAATCTTAAAACAATTCATTATTGGCTAAAGCTAATAAAATTATTATAATAAAACAACAGACAACACCGGCCCACAAAAAAAAGTATACAGAGCGGTCCAAAAGTCACCCCCCCCCTCTTAACTTTTGAACGAGTTTAGATATCGACTTCAAATTTATAACTCTTAAATAAGACAACTTAAACTATCTTTAAGCATATATTTGATACTTTTAGCTCTTAAAATGTGGGGAGGGGGGGCATGGGGCGACATTTTTTTAAATGGAAAGGTGGGTCGTGTGATACATCATTTTAAAGCTTATAAAATTCTCCATTTAACTGTATATTTTTTATTTGTTTTTAAACATTTTTTTTGGGTTTAAAATAGGGTTGAAAATGGGTATTTTTGTCAAAATTTCTCTAAAAAATCCAAAAAAATTTTAAAACTGCCTAATTTCATAATGAAAAAAAGTATATTATACTTTTCAACTAATTTTAGTTGACATAAATAAAAATTACCAAAAAAAAAACTTAAAAATTTATTTTTTTAGCACAAAAAACTGAAAAATCAAAACCTTAAAAAACATGTTTAAAAAATTTAAAAATGTATGGTTATATAGAGAATTTTAAAGGCTTTAAAATGATGTATCACACGACCACCCTTTCCATTTAAAAAAATTTCCCCCCATGCCCCCCTGCCCACATTTTAAGAGATAAAAGTATCAAATATATGCTTAAAGATAGTATAAGTTGTCTTATTTAAGAGTACTAAAGTTGAAATCGATATCTTAACTCGTTCAAAAGTTAAGAGGGGGGGGGGTGACTTTTGGACCGCACTGTATTGTCTTGGGACCTATCTATTCTCATAGATTTTATTTATTTATTTATTTATTTAAATGGGAAACCCTTGGGGAAACCCCATTACAAGTTCACAAAAATATATACCTTTAACAAAACTTAAATATAAGAAAAAGAGTACTATTTATAAATCTATAAAACTTAACAAGTATAGGAACCAAGTAAGATACTACATAATACAATGAGATCAAGTAATTAAGTAGTTAGTTTGGAGGCGCTGAATTCAAATCTGATGTCAAATCAAAAATCTACCAGCTGTTTTTTTAACTAGACTCAAGAAATGAGCGATTAATTGATATGGCAAATCAACTTATTTCTCAAAAATTTTATTTCACCTCAACTAATAAATAAATAAAATGTGGGAACACGCATGCAAACGGACCTGATGTACGTTTATTAAACGTACTTCCGGTATACGTCTATGGTCTGTTTTATCAAGCAAAATAGTAAATTAAAAATCGCACAGTAAATAGTTTCACAACAGGTTTAAATAGTTACGGCGCGTTACAGAGGGGGAGTGGGTGTCAGTAAAAATGTTAAGTAACACTTAAAAAATTATAAACTTATAAAATGTTTATTGGATCCCGTTTTTAACAATGATCTAGGCTTAAAGAGACGGATTCCTTGCAAATTTTATTTCACACGGCGTGGTTAACAGTTAACTAAATCCTCTAAACAAAAACAATTAGAGATGGCAAACCAATGATCTTATCCGTGTCAATAGCTTTGTAGACCTTGGAGTATTGTTCACTAGCAAACTGTTCTTTGATGAGCATATTGAATTAATTGTTAGAAACGCTTACAAAATCTTAGGTTTCATATTCAGAAATTCTCTTCATTTTCAAAATACACAAACATTAGATATATTGTACAACGCTTTTGTGAAAACAAAACTTGAATATGCTAGTATTGTATGGAACCCATACTATAATTCTCATGATCAAACTTTAGAAAAAGTTCAAAGCAAATTTCTCAGATATAAAAATTTTAAGGAAAAGGGTACCTTTGATATATCTTACAACGCTTCATTAATTTTGTTTAGTTTTAATACACTTATTAAGAGAAGAATGCTAGCTCAAACAGTTTTCTTATACAAATTAGTTCATTTTTTAATTGACTGTCCATTTTTGCTTGAACATATAATGTTTCTAGTACCTTCAAACACAAGAAATTCATTAACTTTCTTTATTAACCGCTCAAGAACTAATGCACATCAAAATTGTCCTATAATGGCATGTTTATCTACTTTTAATGTTTACCTAAATAATATTGATATCCACGCATTGAAACTGCCTTCTTTTAAAAATAGTGTAAAGGAAATACTTCCTAACTCAATTAGAATCAATAATTGATTCTCTCACTCATATATTCATATATTTATATATTATATTATTATGTATTATATAGTATATATAGTAGATTTTTAATTATTCTAGTTTATATATTATGTTAGATTATATATCTTGTCCTGTTGGAAATAAATGAATATTATTAATAACTGGTTTTCGTATAACCGGTTTCGGAAATTACATCAGACCGGTTTTGGGTTAAAACACGGAAGCAATAACTGGTTAAAAACTGGTTTAAACCATAAAGCAAAATTTCTCGAAATTGTTACGCCGCGTTACATGGGGGGGGGTGGGGGTCAAAAATGGCCAAATTTTGCGTTACGTAATACTTGAACGCTCCCTTGCTTGAAAAAACAGACCATAGTCTCAGCAAAATTTTAAATTTCAAACTTCCGAACTTTTTTATATGGTATGGATTAAAGGGATAGATTTTTTTTCTGTCTGCGATTTCGTATTCGGAATCTATCTGTTTCAGTCTGTGATTGTTTCAATTACCTACTGATTGATTTTAAATTTGAAATTTTTTATAGGGTCAGCAACACTTTCCTTAGAGCACTTCTTGAGAAATTTGATGTTTAATTATTTTTATATTTTTTTTAGAGTATGCTTAATTTTTACTGATTTAAATTTTTTAAGGACTACCGTGGGAGGTAAATACTCACTTTGTTTCATCTACAGTAAACAGTTTAATCCTTCTCATCTCAAGTATTTCTTCAGTCATAGACTCCATGTGCCTTTGCACTAACTCCGCCATGATTTTAATTAACTACAACTCCTTTAATCAAGAAAAATCAACAAAACCCAAATTTGCGAATATTGATAACTGACATAACCTCAAAAAATACACATGTAATAACAAATCGTACAGTTACTGCCATCTATCATATTAATTTTTTAAATTGTCATTCGACCACTTGCCACGAGATGTGGCCACTAGTATTAAAAGGGCCTAATCGCAGCTCTCTGTGCCGGAGTTTGTTTTTTTTGTTGTTTGTTGTTTTTTTTTTTTTAATTAGGGGCCTGGGTTTACGTTAATTTTGGTTTGGCGTCTGTTTGGTGTTATTTGTTGTTGTAAAAAAATGTTTTTTATTTAAAATAATATATTGAAAAACGTTCAGCGCATGCCCAGTTTATTAAAACCCGGCATAAAGAGCTGCATACAACCGCTGCCTAAAAGCAGTAGTGGGTGTTCTGTGCTAGTCACCAAAGAAAAAATATATGAAGTCACTCCATCCAGCGGCAGCTCGGCCCTACCAGGCCACTATGGAATGAAGCCGGATATCATATTGCCCAGAGGAATTTAGGTGTACAAATTTGAGGAAATCTTTAAAGATTTTCTTCTTTTCGAGGGAAATCTTTGAAGGTTACGAGGAAATCTTTGAAGATTTTCCCCTAAAGGTGTACAAAATTTTGTCAGCGGTTACCCCTAGTCATATTGTTTTCCTATTTTGAAAAATTTCAAAATTTCGGGAAAATATTTCAATTTTTTTTTGCGTATTTTAACGTTTTATGATATAAATCAGTTTTGAGCAAAAAAAATATTGTCGATCGGTCTGTCCGGAAAAATCTTGTGGGCACGATAAGAATGCTTTAAGCTAGAGACTTAAAATTTGATTTGGTGTTTTTCTGCCGTACTACGCTAGAAAGCAGTGACTCCAAAAAGTCCTGAGCAATGAACTTGAGGAGTGGGGGAACAGGAATGGCGTCTGAACAAGTGGCTAATATGAATGGCAGCCATTAACCGCATTCTTTATTCTAGGGGGTTCAAATTTTTCACACTAGGTGGTGCGATTTGGTAACTTTATAGGGAATTTTCATCTTGGTGCTTTCAGAGACCAACTTATCTCTGGTGCTTAAAGCACCGTGCTTTATTGACAATGAAGTTTTTAGGGTTATGTACAATGTCAGTGGATTTAAAAACGGTATAAAAAAACATTTATTTCTCAAAAAAACATATTTCTATTTAAAAAAATTACAGAAATGTATAAAATTAAAAAAATAATGACAGAATTAAAAAAATAACTAATAAAATAAAAAAAACAAGGTAGGTCATATATAATATTTTCTCAAACCTTCATTCTTATACATTTTGGTACTGGCGTGTAAATTGTCTTAATTAGGGTCACTCGATCAGTTTTTGCTTTGTCTAGTTGGTGTGTTAGTGTGTTTTGGTGTTTGGTCGATTTGGGCTTTTGATTTGAGGTGAAAACTTCCACAAACTCAAACGGCTAACCACCAAAACACTAGACAAAGTAACAACTGATCAAGTGACCATAATCTTAATAATTTTATTACTTTTTTATTCAGTGTCAATTTTGATTAAATTCATCATAATTTAGTTATAAAGTAGCATTCACTGATCTAAAATTAAATGAATTTTATAAAGGGAGCTTCGAGTCATAACTTCCAACCAGTCGAAACTCTATCTCTGGGGCTAGGGAACGTTCAAGTATTACGTAACGCAAATTTTGATAATTTTGGACCTCCCCCCCCCCCCTATAACGCTATTTTCCTATACCATTAACATGGGCGTAACACTCCAAAATGACCTCCCCTACATAATACTTGAACGTTCCCCTAGTATTCCAACCACTTGATTTTAAAAATTTTAAAGCTTTTAAGGTATATTTTGGTCAGAATTGTATTCTCCCCGTTTGAATGGGGACTATGCCCCCGTTTAAATGTGGGCAAGGCATCAAAAACACCAAACAGGCAAAAAAAACTGACCTACACCAAAGAGTTAGGTTACGTTATGTTTAATATCCATAGATATACAACAGTGCAAAATCGGTCGGAACTCCAGACACTCTATTGTATAAATACTTGTAATAAAATGTACATATAAAAATCTTATTTTTGAAATACACACTCTATTTTTTCAGGTTCGAACTCTGGCTTTCTTCAGAAGTACTTTCTCTTTTCCAAAAACCATGTCATCATATTTAAAATGCCTTGAGCAAACAAATTTATTCTCAGAAAAAGTATACCTACGTAGATTTGGGTATTTTAAAAATATCAAGCCATTGCTCCAACAATGCTTTATCTTTTGGAAACCTGTAAAATAGAAAACCCTGGCTATAAATTAAATCTCACTAAATTTGTGGTTTTATATACATATAAATGCAAAATGTACAAGTCAATATAATCCCAACTTACTTAAAAAATGAAACTTTCTCCAGATTTATTCTTTTTACACTGCGGCAGCCAATGACACAGCAAGACATAATTAGAAAAGTTTTTCCTATACTAATCACTCACTAAAAAACTATATATACACTTACACTACGGAAATTAATAAAAATAAAAAAACTACCATTTAAAAGTCTCAAAAATGCTCAAACATATAATAAATTATTCACAGATAAAGATATCAACATTTCAACCGCAAGTATTACCAGGAAAAACTAGTACGATAACAGAGACTACAATTTCTGATGATAAAATTCCTTATAAAGTTACCAAATCGCACCACCTAGTGTGAAAAATTTGAACCCCCTAGAATAAAGAATGCGTTTAATGGCTGCCAACGTAGTGTCACTACTTATTTGTATTGGAATCCTGTTCCCCCACTCCTCAAGTTCATTGGTCCTGAGTGAGTCTTCTTCTTTCGGCCCAAGGGTTGTTTCCGTTGGAGTGTAATCCTTTTTGCACTCGATTACGTGAAATGTTAAATAATGGATATATTTTCCATAGCGTGATCATTTACGAAGAAACTATTGTTTTTTATCCTTTTTGGAAGCGAGATGTTCAGGGCGTAATTCTGAACAGGCGTGAGTTCCTGCGTTATCTACCGTGTCAAATTAACATTAGCATACAACCCGTCGGTGTGGTACCATTTGCTAACTAAATTTAAAAACTGACGGGTTGTCAGCTAGAAGAGAAAAATTCGGCATTGCCGATACGAATATGCAAATTTTGCCAGAAAACTATACGTTAATTAATTATAATTAATAACTATTGTTAAATTATAATTAATAACTATTGTTTTCATGAAACCTAAACAAGAGAGGTATTTTATTGTCAAATTTCACTAAAAAAACAAAAAATTGATAATTACAATCTGGTTATAACCCTTACCTTAGTGTATCAGATAATTTTATGATATATCTTTTGACATGTGCAACCATAAACCCACCTCAGGCTCTCCACCACTGGAGATAAAAAAGTATTTTTTTTTATAAAAAATATGTATTTAGTAGTATTACAAATATAAATTTTTGGCTGTATCTATAATATTTATACAGCATTTTTAGTGAAATATATCGTATAATACATATACATACGCCTTAATTTTATAAAATTTAGGACGACCTAAAAATGACCAATTAGGTCGAATATATATAGTTTATATTGGTTTAATTGAGCACGTGTTAATAAACTATTTTAGAGCTATAATATACTGCTTATATCGCCTCAAATTACCTCGCTAATAATGCTTTTTCTTTTTACACTAAATGCAAGCAGATTTTTCAAAGTAGTGTCTATTTATTTTGTTTTTTTTTTCTTAACAGACGTTTAGTAATACTAAAGTTTTTTTTTTAAATGCATGCACGAAAGCGGCAAAAAAAATCGGGAACAAAAAAGACAATTTGATTATTTTAAAGAAGCTAAAAAAGAAAAATGTACAGAACAAAAGTAACAGTGACCCTAGTAGAAGTGATCTGTTAATTAGTGAAAGCAGAATTAATAGTGAAAATTAGAGTGAAAATTATATCGAAAATGAAAGTGAAAATAAGAGGGAAGCGAAAGTGAGTCAGTGAGGAGATAATGAATGTGAAAATTTAAATTTTTAACAAAAATTATCTAATTGATTTAAGGACACTCTTCGCATTGTAATATTATAATTGCTTCGCATTTTTAAGGTTACTCTTCGCAGTATAATAGTATAATTGCTTCGCATTTTTTAGGATACTCTTTGCAGTGTAATAGTATAATTGCTTCGCATTTTTAGGTATACTCTTCGCAGTGTAATAGTAATTGCTTCGTAATTTTTAGGAGACTCTTCGCAGTGTAATAGCGTAATTGCTTCGCATTTTTAAGGATACTCTTCGCAATGGAATAGTATAATTGCTTCTCATTTTTAAGGATACTCTTCGCAATGTAATAGTAAAATTGCTTCGTATTTTTTGGATACTCTTCGCAGTGTAATATTATAATTGCTTCGCATTTTTTAGGATATTCTTCGCAGTGTATTAGTATAATTGCTTCGCAATTTTGAGGATACTCTTTATAGTACTATTCGCAGTGAAATAGTAATATTGCTTCGCATTTTTAAGGATACTCTTCACAGTGTAACAGTACAATTGCATTTCTATGGATAAAATTATGTATAATTCAACGTTCACGAATGGTATTTTGAAAGACTATTTCACAAACAAAATAAGGAAGTAGGTATATAATTTTACCATGTTTAATGTTGTTTAAACAACATTACTTTAACTATAACAATTTAAATCTCAAATTTGCCGTGCTTTTTACAACCACGATGTTCACTTGTTCGCGAATGTTGCCAAGTCTAAACTTAGCTTGAGGGATATTTTAAGCTTAAGATTATTCCAATAAAATAGTTTTTATCATATATTTTAGCATATAAATAAAGATCATTGCTGTTTTTTGTTTTTTGTTTAAAAAGTTTATTTTTTCAACTGAAAAGAAATAAAATAACGGGTGTTTCCACCCTATTGAAAATGACGGGTCTGCGCGGGTATAACTGTTGCATAGACCGGACTTGAGCGGGTAAATTTCATCCGCTCAAGTCCGGTTTATGCACCATTTATACCCGCCCAGACCCGTCATTTTCAGCAGGGCACTTGTAAAAAAACCATTTGCTATCGATTTATAATTAAGTTTGGCAACGCTGTACTGGTGCCAGCGCAGTCATTTGATGTTTTGATTTCCGTCATTTAAAAGAAGTAAATTATTTACTTCTTTACTGTAAATATATTTTTAATAAGTAAGTGTTTAAATTAGTTTTGAGTGGCCTGTTTTTAATACCAAGATTCAATTAAATAAATTAAAATTTATTATTATCAGTTTAAAGCTTTTAAGATGGAAAGTGCATAAAATATAATATATTATTTGAAATTAATTAGGGTTTATACCTAGGATGTTTTGGTAATAAAATAAGCGTTTATATTGCTTATCAATAAAAATAAATCAACTAAAGGTAAGCTTCCCAGGTAGCAAGGGATGTTATATACAAGAAATTAACATCACTTTTGGGTGTATTTTTAAACTAAATCATAACATCACATAATATTGAAAAATAACATGTATTTAACATCACATACAACGTAACACGTGAGACGTGACAGCCATTGTTATTTAATGACAAATATTTAGCAAAGCTGTGAATATATCGCATGTCACATATTAACGTGGCTTTCACGTGAATGTCATGTTATTTTGCTTCTCACCGACGTTCGAAGCAAAAAAATCGATATAAGATAATGTTGATAGAGTAAATTATTATAAGGAAATTGTATACACATTATACGATTTCCAATGGATAGGGGCTCTGCCAGGCTTCTCAAGACCACGGACACGGATTAAAGAAATATATTCTCCACTTAATCTGCAATTTCGTGTTTAGAATCTATTTGTTTCAATCTGTGATTTTCAATTACTGATTGATTTTAAATCCCATTTTTTTATAGGGTTATAGCGTTTTTAATGGTTTTATTTAGAAAAAGCTAATATCCTAGGATATTATTTAAATATTAAAGTACCAGTAAGTTACTGGCAGTAACGGCATCCATAAGATAAGAGATATAACAGCGCAGGAATGTAGATTTATGATGTCACAAACACGTTATTTTCGGGATATCATTGTGTGATGTTATTAGGGGCGGACTTAGGACATCCCCACCATGCTAGATTCTTGTTAAATGAGACTACAATCTTAACATCACATGTCACATATTAACGTGGCTTTCACGTGAATGTCATGTTATTTTGCTACCTGGGTTCACAAATTAAAAACACATTTTGCAAAAATATAACATTTATTAAAATGTCGGTAATTGTCAGTTTCTTGTTTCCATAGTAACCAAGTGATAATTATCAGATTCATTTTGATCTGATTGGCCAAGAAACTAAAAATGCAAGAATTTGATTGGCCCATATATTGTTTGTGAAATAGTCATGGGAATTTCCTCATAAAATACTCGTAGAAACTTGTAAAAATCAAGTTTTTGAAAATATTTTTATGAGTTTGAGCGAGTTTCTACTAGTTTTTTACTCGCTGAAAACTAGTTAATACTGTTTCACTAAACTCGCTAAAACTCGTAGAATATTTTTACGAGTTTGAGCGAGTTTTCTAGTAGTTTGTTTCGCTAGGGTAACCTTAGTTTTTGTTGTTGTGGGGAACCATTTCATGGCTAAAACGAGATAAGTCAGTGCTTTGTTTGAAAAACTGTCATTTAACAGAGTTATTCGCCAAAAGAAGTTTAGAATAAAGTTTGTGACAGTTTAAAAAAAAAAATCAAAATGTAAGTTTGCGGACTGATCCGATTTAAGCATCAGGATTAGGAGAAATACTAAATAATAAATAAAACCAAGTAATGAAACATATCACATTTTATTATTCTTAATTTTTACATACTTAAAAACATTTTTTATAATGATATGATAAAGCAGAGGTCGGCAACCTTTTTGGGAAAATACCATTTTTAACAATAAAATTACCCTTAAGGTGATTTATGCTCACCAACCCCTAATGTCATATAAAAATTATATTTCTTATATATTGCTTTTAAAAAGTGGCACAAATTTAGGCATACATGCTGAATTCGGCCCCGTGGGGCACAATGGCCACTGGTTGCCGACTCCTGTAATAGTCTAAGAGCTGGTAAACATTATCAAAAAGTTATTTTCTCCCGGATAAATATCACAAGCCCACAAAATTATTTTTTTTGTGAGTCTGGGATTCCAATATGATATTCCTATGTATTTTTTCCCGCTGAAACTGAATCCGTAACCCGTTTAACCTCTACACGTCACGATTTTGACATAACCTCAAAAAAAACCCGAAAAACTACTGAAACCGCTAAAATCATCTATTCCATACCACAAAAAAAATTTTTGTGGGCCTGTGTATTAATTCTAATTAAGCCATTCCCAAGTGGCCAGGTTCTAGATCTGGTTCCTTTGGATGCTAAAAGCTCAAAACAGATGCAGAAAATAGGTACCCTATATTTATAGTATAAACTTATTTTTAGCTTACCTAGTAATAATAATAATAATAATAATATTTACAGTATTATTAATTTGAGCCATTTCGTTTCAATGATTATTTATATGGATAAAACATCTAAAACAGAAAATAAAATTAAAATGTTCTTATCAGGCGTACCTATTTCTAGATGCGCTGGTAAGGTATTGCGTTTAAAATAATACTTATCTGCTATATCTTCTTTACCTAAAAAATATTGTTAGTCAATACCTTACCAAAGTTTAAATTTTTTTGCCTAAATAAAGAATTTTTAATAAAATTCTTGATAAATCGTTAAAATAATTAAAAAAGAAACGAAAAACTGAATAAAAGTTAACAAACAATCGTTTCGGGATCTAATCTGATGCCGTTTTCAAAGAAAATTATTAGTTTTTGAAAGAATTTGTGAAATATTTGGCTTTATCAATAAAAATATGACGAATTTCAAAATATGTCATTTCGAGGTAATTGAAACAAAGACACCCGTAACAATAAAAAGGCGTAGAGAAATTAATTTGGAAAATGCGTTTTTGTTGAAAAAGTGTAGAGAAGTTAATTTGGAAAAACTTTTTTAATTATTTTAACGATTTATCAAGAATTTTATTAAAAATTCCTTATTTAGGCAAAATTTTTAAATTTTGGTAAGGTATTGACTACTACTAGTAGTAGTAATAGTATACTATTACTACTATTGTAATAATATTTTTTAGGTAAAGAAGGTATAGCAGAAAAGTATTATTTTCAACCAAAATAAGTTACCAGTGCATCTAGAAATAGGTGCGCCTGATAAGAAAATTTTAATTTTATTTTCTGTTTTAGATTTTTTATCCAGATAAATAATCATTGAGGCGAAATGGCTCAAATTAATAATACTGTAAATATATATACGCCTCAATATGCGTCAAAACTAAGTTTTTACGTTACTTCTTTTCTGTTTTTTTTTTGGGTTCTAGCACCCAAAAGATACGGATCCAGAGAATTGCCTGAGAGAAAATAACTTTTTGCCGCAGCTCTCCGACTATAATATTGGATGACATTTTATCTATAATACCCAAAAATATCTCTCTAAATATACACTAACTCTAGGCTACAATTAATAAAATGCCATCTTTGTTTTATTTATTTAATTTTTTTGTGCCACCGAACTTAGGGCCCAAGTTCATTATTATTTTGTCTTTTAAAATACATTACCATAACGATAAAACAGATTTATATTTTAATTAATAAATTAGAATAGAATTAAAGTACTGGGTATATTTTACTGGCAGTTAACATTTTTGGCGTGATTAATCACCCTTTTTTATACCGGGTTATTCTTTTAAATTGTACATCACCCGTAACTTTTGAACGAAATGATGTATACATTTGGAATATGTAAATCACACAATAAAAGTTATCATTTTTCATATTTTTCAATTTTTTATTCGATAAGGTGGCGCCAGGGGGGCAGTGGGGATCAATATTTCAAATGGCACCCTAGGTCTTGTTATACGTCATTTTAAAGAGTTTAAATTCTCTACTTAACTGTGTAACTATTAATTTTTTAGTATTTTTTTTTGAAGATTTTTTTTTATTCAAAATTTTTCAAATTTTTAATATTTTTTGCATAAATATTAAAAATTTTACATGAAAATTATAAATAAATAGTTTTAACATGATAATACACCATGTATTAACTATTTGGACCGTTTTGAGCAAATTTCCAAAATAAATTGTTCAAAAATACTGAAAATTTTATCAATTTTGAAGGAACAAAAATATTTTAAAAAATATTAAAAAATAAATAGTTACATGGTTAAAAAGAGAATTTTAAGCTCTTTAAAATGAAGTAACACAAGACTTAAGGTGCCGTTTAAAATATTGTCCGCCACTGCCCCCGTGGCGCCGCCTTACCGAATAAAAAATTGAAAAATATGACAAATGATAGTTTTTGTTGTTTAGTATCCATATTCCAAATATAAAGTTTATATCTTATCCTGGTCAAAAGTTACGGTGGGTGTACCATTTAAAAGAATAACCCTGTATATTACTTTTGAAGCAATTGAGATATAAACTTCTATTCCGTCAAGTAAATAAGATCTTACTACTTTTACTACTTTTAAGTGGAAAGGGGGTCGTGCGACCATGTTATTTATTTTAAATTTTTTTATGAGCACGTTGAATTTCTTAAGTTTTTTGAAAAAATGTGATTTTCTTATTTTTTTTTATATAATATTAGTTTAAAAATATAAACTGCGCTTCTGTATCCTAAAATTAAACATTTAACAAAAAAACTTAATTTTGGACAAATGAAAAAGTATAAACGCTAGTTGGGTCCAGTAAGCCACGTGTATGGTTTTATATACACACAAAATAACATCGTTACTGTGCGTTTGTGCTTCAGAAGAACGCTTGGCATGGCTTTCTTATGGCGGAATGTTTAGCCTAGAGTAAAATTACATGAAAAAATGTCCACAAGAGAAGCATTTTAAAAGAAAACACATATTTAAAAATTATTGAAGAAAACAGTTTCGTGGCCTGTTGGACCCTTTCCCGAAAATGGCCGTTAAAAAAAAAATTGATACTCATTTAGTTGTCAAATATAAGTCAAAATAGAGTCGAAAACGTTTATTTTTTTTTTCTTTTTTTTTCGATTACGGGCTTGGGTCCCACGACTCCCGGCCTGTGATAATTATGTTATTATTCTAAATTTTAAAAACTTTTACACTTCCGCGCATTAAATTCCGGACACCTAAAAAATTGACATTTTTTAAATTCAAATATTTCGAAAACTAATTAATGGATATGACTGATCCTTTTTTTGTTCTGAAGCATAAACATTCTCTACTTTTGTTTGTTTTAAGAATGATTTTTTTTACGTATTAACAGCAAAAAATAATGTACAATTATGTTTCTTAACCCATCTTCCAGGACTTGCATGGTACGCCACTGCAACTGTTTATCAAATTATTAAAGTCTTTCTTATTGCCGCAGTTTTAATGAATATTTTCTTTTTTATTTTTTTACTTTTTTACTTCTGGTTTAGGAGATTTTAGGATTTTCCTAAAAGATGTCACTTTTTCAGTCAACTCAAAAAGTACTAAATCAGCAGAGTTTTTTATTTGAAGCTCATGTCTTTTACTTCTTCTTCTACTCTTATGTCTTTTACTTCTTCTTCTACTCTTATGTCTTTTATTTTTTCTTCTACAGTTTCTTCATCCCGGGGCCGTCTGATGGAGGCTTAACGCTGATTTCCCAGAACTGCCGCCGGACGGAGTGACCCTATTTTTTCTTCTACTCAAGTTTTTCAAACCCAATTTATGTCTTTGATAAACTTGATTAGAAGAAAAACTTAACTCGGTTAAGCTTCAAATTTAAAGCACAGCATCAATCAAATTCATGTAGTACTTTTTAAGTTAACTGAAAAAGTGACAACTTTCAGGAAAATCCTGATATCTTCTAAACCAGAAGGAAAAAAGTAAAAAAATAAAAAAGAAAATATTTATTAAAACTGCGGCAATAAAAAAGACTTTAATAATTTGATAAACAGTTGCAGTGGCGTACCATGCAAGTCCTAGAAGATGGCGTAAAAAACATAGTTGTATATCATTTGTTGCTGTTAATACGAAAAAAAAAAATCTTTCTTAAAACAAACAAAAGTAGAGAATGTTTAAGCTTTAAAACTAAAAAAGAATTAGTCAAATCCATTAATTAGTTTTCGAAATATTTGAATTTAAAAAATGTTAATTTTTTAGGTGTCCGGAATTTAATGCGCGGCAGTGTAAATGATATTATATAAACATAGTTCTTATATAAATCCAACTTTGTAGCAACTTTATTTTAAAGTAGTGTCCCAGCTTTTTAATTATAATTCTAATTTACAGTAACATTAGGTATAGGTACATAAAATATTTAAGTTACTAAACAATTGATACATATTTTTTCTTTTTAACATATAATCTACTCTCTTGTTACATTAACATGAAATACGTAAAATATTATTTTTTACAGTAAAGTTACTTTAATGATTTGTCAACATCCATTTACGTTCTAAAATTCAGTTATAATGTATGTAGATGCAATTTGAAGATTTGAGAAAAGCTAAAGAATGGAGATTTCTCCATTTAGATTAGACAGGGACAGAAGTTCTACCCAAAAAGGATAGAAGTAATATCACCAACATTAAGAAAAAAAAAATCTACTAGGTTTTATGTTGGCTGCACTGTCAGTAACGCCATTTTCGTTAGCCACTGTCATTGTGCGAGCTGCGTTTGATATTGTTTTGATTTCAGTTTTTTGTGTGTTTTACTTAATATTGTGTTTTTATTGACTATTATAGTACTTTTACGAATTTTGATATTTAAATATTGTTTACCAAAGGTAAGTTCTTTCTTTATACCTTAGATTTAAAGCCTAGGCGAAATTCGTTTGGACTTTTGCAACCCTTGTAAAAACATCTTGGCATTTGGTAGCTATAACAGAAATAACCCTCGTCATAAAATTAATTTGTTGAAATGTAGAAACTGGTAACGATATTAAAATATATAATAATAATATATAGTTAATAATAAATATGATAAACGTTAAATAAATTCATATTTACCTTTTCATATTTGAGGTTATGTTTTGTAAACAAATAAACAGATTAAGCAACCAACCTAAGAACAATTAATAGGATTTATATTTCATTCTTTATTTTACTATTAAATCGTCAGTTTTATTTCTTAGCAAAAAATATTCATTTCTTTAGGTTTATTTACAAAAATCAACGGTAATTGTTGATAAAAATTGAAAAAAAATGCAATATTTTTTAAATTTATTTAAGTTGGTAGTGGTGTGCCGTGCACAAATGAGATAGAGATAGGGTAGACGTCTTCTGTTTCATAATTCTAGTTGTACAGACCTCTATTGACGATGCGTCGTCAGAGAACGGACATATTGGAACGCCAAGAAAGTTTACAAAATTTAATGACTGATTTATAGGGGAACGTTCAAGTATTACGTAACGCAAATTGTGCCTAAATTCATACACTTCATACCCCGGTTCTCGCGTTATTATAGATTATAGAGATTTCATATTTTGGCTACCCCCCCTAACAGGGGATGTGTTAGGGGGGGTAGCCAAAATATGAAACCTCTACAGTCTTGAATAATGCGAGAACGGAGGTATTAAGTGTAGGAATTTTGGTACATTTTGCGTTACGTAATACTTGAACGTTCCCTAGGCTGATTTACAGGTTTCTGTACACAGATAAAAATCACACAATCACACAATAAGTTATGTAAAATTTCACATAACTTATTGCTGTATTTTTAAAATTTACATAATATAATATATTATGTAATATATTATATTATAATGTATTTTCGCATAACTTATCATGTAATTTTTAAGTTTTACATAATCTATTATGTATTTTCACATAATATATTATGTTATTTCTGGCGAGCTTTATTCACAGAACATAACGTAGGTAAGAATATTCCCAACGTTAAGTTATGTGATTTTTACAGAATATGTTCTGTAAAATTTTATTTTACACAAATTTTTACAGAATATGTTCCGTAAAATTTTATTTTACATAAACTTTTACAGAATATTTTCCGTAAAAAATTATTTCACATAACTTATCATGAAATTGTACAGAATATGTTTGGACTTTTTTAAAACAGGCATCTACAAGTCAAAGAAACAAATGGATTTAGTTTATTTCAGTTTTACTATTTTGGTATCTACAGATAGCAACTTTCCCTGAATTAGGACGTAGAAAAAGGTTATTTTCGTGCAAAAAACTGGCTGTACACAAAAAACCACAATTGTGGTTGTTTTTGAGGTTGTTTTGTTCAGTATGTGTATAACTACTTAGTTGTACTTACTAAAAAGGGTTTAGAGCAGGCAGTGCTTAAAACATATACCGTTAAACTTGTATTTGTATATGTATATTTGTTTCCAACAACTAGGTACAGTTCATTTCAACAAAACTGGAAAAGTGGGGTTATAAAAAAAAAATACATTGTGAATCTTTCATTTGACAAATATTTGTTTACTTGTTAATAAATTAAGTGTCAATATTGTTATTGCCACATCAATGTCAAAGTCAAAAAATCCAAATAGTATTTACTAAACACAAATGCATTGAATAACATATGATTTTTGACATGGTTAAACTAACCTTATTTTTCAAACAGGCATAACCCCATTTAAATAATCCACATTCACACAACTAAATTTTATGGAAAACATGAAATTTTACTTAACCCCACTTTTCCAGTTTTGTTTAAATCAACTGTACCCTGTTGAAAATGACGGGTCTGGGCGGGTATAGAGGGTGCATAAACCGGACTTGAGCGAATGAAATTCACCCGCTTAAGTACGGTTTTTGCACCATTTATACCCGCCCAGACCCGTCATTTTCAGTAGGGTATACTTACATACCTATTCTATAAATGTTATAAATGGAAAGCCTAGCCTAATATATCAAGAAAGTAAAACAGCAGTTTGTTTATTTAGGTTCATATAAAAATATTTACTATTTTTAAGTTCTTATTTTGAATAGATTTAACTAAAATGTAGGCAGACATTCAATTTTTATACAACTAAATTTAACAAAAAAATTACTCATGTTTGAATGGGCTTCGAATACCTACTACTTTTTAATTTAAACGTTAGTTTATTCAATAATTATAATTAACACTAAATTAACACTAATTAACACTAAACCAATTTAAGAATTTGACCAGTAAAATAAAATGTGTTAATTCTGACTTTTCATTGGTCTTTTTAGTTTATCCAATAATTATAATTATAATTATAATTAACACTAAATTAACACTAATTAACACTAAACCAATTTAAGAATTTGACCAATAAAATAAAATGTGTTAATTCTGACTTTTCATTGGTCTTTTTAGTTTATCCAATAATTATAATTATAATTATAATTATAACTAACACTAAATTAACACTAATTAACACTAAACCAATTTAAGAATTTGACCAATAAAATAAAATGTGTTAATTCTGACTTTTCATTGGTCTTTTTAGTTTATCCAATAATTAAAATTATAATTATAATTATAATTATAATTAACACTAAATTAACACTAATTAACACTAAACCAATTTAAGAATTTGACCAATAAAATAAAATGTGTTAATTCTGACTTTTCATTGGTCTTTTTAGTTTATCCAATAATTATAATTATAATTATAATTAACACTAAATTAACACTAATTAACACTAAACCAATTTAAGAATTTGACCAATAAAATAAAATGTGTTAATTCTGACTTTTCATTGGTCTTTTTAGTTTATCCAATAATTATAATTATAATTAACACTAAATTAACACTAATTAACACTAAACCAATTTAAGAATTTGACCAATAAAATAAAATGTGTTAATTCTGACTTTTCATTGGTCAAATTCTTGATGAGTTTGATCCATCCATAAACAGAAATTCTTTAAATTAAAATCATTAAATAGTTATTTTCTTAACTAGTGTATTAAGTAGCATTTTATCCACGCAAAGAATATCAGCTGATATTCTTAAGTGGATAAAATCACTTACACGAGTTGAGAATTTAATTTTATCCAACACCTTTTATTTTTAAATAAAAATCTATAATTTTGCGAAAAATTATGTCAAAAATATTAAGATTAAGTTTTCTTAATACTTAAATAATAGGTAGCCTAAGTATGGCTATTAAAAATAAACAATTGCTAGTTTTACATTTCTTACAAACGTCAAAATGGACGCGGTGATGACAGAATCTTTAATAAAAAAAGTATTTTATTCAAAAACTACAGAATAATTTGGGGTTTTCTTTAATTTTTATGGTTTAGTTAACGTGCTTCTATTTATAGAATAGTTATAATAATAGGGTATGTAACTAATTTTGGGTGAGATCAAAAGCTGTACGTAAAAGAGTGGGTGAAAAATTTTTTAGTCACTAGTGGAAAAAAACTCACTTTTGACATTTAAAATAGTGCTCAAAACAAGTGTTTCTGTGAAGGTGTTAGATAAAAAAATTAAATTAATAAAAGAGAAATACGGCTTTAGCTTTTCTTAAATTATGTATACTGCATTTTCTGTACATTTATTGTGTATTTTTTCTTAATTATTAATAATTATAAACTGTGCAAATAGATTGTCAACATTTAGATAAGATGATTAAGAGAAAAGTGGAAAAAGTATAAACTTTTCTATTTACAGTTAACTATAATTTAGAGTCTATTAAATCAGAATACAACTTTTTTAGGCACACAAATAAGATATAATAATATTTTAATTAGGTTCAATTTTATCCATATTATTATACACAGTGATTCATAAATAGTTTAATAGTTATTTATATACCAAGGGACTAAACTAGCTGTTTTAGTCCCGCTGCATTAGCGAGCGTAGCGAGCGAGGGAAATAGAAATGCAAGGGATTAAAACAGCCAAGTTTATTCCTGAGGTATATACACTATTTTTTGCAGGACCAAACATAATTTAGGTAGGTAGATAAAATTAAAATTAAAAACCACGCGTCTAAAATCGGTTGTTTTATTTTCGTAATTTAATCAAGATGCTGAAACAGAGAGGGCAAAAAATTTATTTTTATTAGGCGCCAGCCGCCTCTGCGAGACTCTTGGGGTCAGGTTCTTAAGTGAAAAAGTTTGTTTAAAGTAGTGGTTCTTTTATTAAGCTGTAGTAACAATGTGCTTGGGTGGTCAGTAGAATGCTGAACGTGTAACGAAAATCTACCGAGAAATTTATAATATATTAATTTTCATAAATAAGTTAAAAAGAGTATTTAAATTTCTTACCTACACCAGACATTAAATATTTTATAGAAAATATTTAACAAACTAAAGGCTGTGATTTCGCACAATTCAACTAAAAGAGAAATGGCGGAATTTTTTATATCAATCTTGAAAATAAGTTAGGTTAGGCAACTCGTGATACGCGAAAAATAGTAAGGGTCAAGGTAGGCAACACATTATACTTATACGCATTCAGCAAACTATCAACTTTCAAAAATATATACAGGGTGGTTTTGCTACAACTAGCCCCCTAATTTGGAAGATCGATTATGCTAGAGATTTCAAATTACCCAAGTAGCTAAACTTATTCAAGGGGAGCAATAAAAGGTTTAAGGTGGGAAGAATGGAACAGGCCACGTTCTTCGCCACTATCAGGGCAAGCTAGTATATAGGAAGTTAAACCGACAGTCTTTTTAATACGGTAGGGACCTTCAAAAACAAACATAAATTTCTTAGTCTCTTTAGTCAGCGCAGAGGAAACGGGATTTGCTTTTAAAAGTACTAAATCGTTCACCTTATAATTAGCATAGGGTCGGTGGGAATGCGGCTTGTTTCTACGCTCGGCGCGAGTTAACAAATTTTCCCGAGCTAGAAATATCTTTATATGAGCATCCTGAAAAGAAGGAAGGTCAGGAAAAGTTAAAACATTTTCCAGAAGCAAATTCGGCGGTTTTCTAGTGTGAAGCTCATAAGCCGTAAACCCTGTGGACTCATGTGTAACTGAGTTAAGAATGGTTTCAACTCTTCTTATTTCGTAGGCCCATTTTGTGTGTTGTGAGTGGCAAAAGACTCGTAATATTTTGGAGATCTCCCGCATCACCCTTTCTGATGGGTTACTCGAAGGGTGACGAACTGATGATTTTAAAATCTGCATGTCATGTTCCTTTAGTCTTTTAGACCATAAGGCCGAAGTGAATTGTGTACCATGGTCAGTGAGTATTCTTTTTATTTTTCCATGGTTAACCAAGTAATCGTTTTCGATTCGGTTTAGAATTGAAACCGTGGTAGCTTTTTTAAGTGGGTAAAGCCTGACAAACTTAGAAAAAACATCTAAAAGTACGCAGACGTAGGTGGCGCCACCTCGGGATTTTGGCAGAGGCCCGTAAACGTCAAGAGCGACAAGGTCGCCGGGACCTTCTGGTATAATGGAGTGTAATGGAGGGTGAGGTAGTGGGCCTGACTTTACTAGTTGACACATTTTACACCCTTTTATGGTTGCTTTTACGTCTTTTGACATATTCTGCCACCACACTTCCCTTTTGAGAGCAGACCACGTTTTAAACACTCCACTATGGCCAAGGGCTTCATGAAAAGATTTTATGAAGTCCTGGACCCTAGTTTTTGGAACACAAAGAAGGGCATGATCTTCCAGACTTTTTCGAATAAATAGAGTGTCATTATAGATGAGAAACTTATCGTCAGGTTCCTCCTTAGATAAGATATCCCTTCTAATACGAGAAAGTTTTTCGTCAGTAAGTTGGTCACCCACAATGGTACTTAAACTAGCTCGGAAGTGAGCCCCCAGTTCAACCGAGGCACATAAAATTTTGAAACACTTGTCGTTTGGAACAGGTGCTCTTTGTGAAGGAAATCGAGAAAGCCAATCACAAATTTTATTTTCGCTGCCAGAAACAAATTTTACAGTAAATTCGTACTCCTGCAACGCCAGTATCCAACGGGTAATCCGGGGGGACAAAAGTCTACAAGAATTCAAATATATTAAGGCCCGGTTGTCGGTGAGTATATAAAAGTGGGCGCCCAAAAGGAAAACTCGCCACTTTTGTAAGGCGAAAACAACCGCTAAAGCCTCTTTTTCTGCTACCGAATAAGCCCTTTCTCGGTTTAGGAGTAGCCTACTTGCGTAGGCAATCACCCTTTTTTGTCCTTGGACCAATTGGTAGAGTTGACAACCCAGCCCTACATCGGATGCATCCGTTTGCACATAATAACATTGATTTGGTAGGGGGTGGTAAAGTAGGACTTCCCGCTTTATGAGGGACTTAATGTTTTCAAAAGCTTTAATTTGGGCCTCTGTCCAAACCCATTTTGATCCTTTTCTCAAAAGGGCACAAAGTGGTTCAGCTATTGAAGCAAAACCCTCGCAGAAAGCTCGGTCATAATTTACCAAACCCAAAAAGGCTTGAAGCTGCTTGATATCTCGTGGGGTTGGAAACTCACTAATAGCGCTGACCCGATCATGATCGGGGGACACGCCTAGTTCTGAAATCTTAAAACCTAAAAAGGTAATTTCGTGGCGAAAAAATTGGCACTTATCAAGACGAAGTGTTAAACCAGCTTCACCTAACCGGGTCAACAACCGGGATAAATGTTCAGCATGATCTTCAAAGGAAGAAGAAATGACCAAAAGGTCATCAACATAGGGTATAACAAAATCCCGGAAAGCTGGTCCCAATATTTTGTCTATGGCCCTCGAAAAACTAGCAATGGCGTCCTTAAGCCCATAAGGCAAACGTTTAAATCGGTAGCCTTTCGTGCCATGCAAAAACCCAGTATATTGGGAGTGTTCGGGTCTCAATGGGATCTGCCAATACGCATGCGTCAGATCGATTGAGGACATATACTTAATACCCGGAGGTAATGTTTTAAGAATATCATGAATAGGTCTTGGTAATTCATGGTCTGGGTCAATTACTCTATTCAAGGCGCGCGCATCGAGACAAACCCTTATTTGACCATTTGGTTTTACCGTGGTAACGAGAGGACTACAATATTTTATTTTATCGCAGCGCTCGATTACGCCCCATTCAACCATTCGGTCGATTTCGGATTGGACCGCCTTTCGGTGCGCCAATGGGATCGGGTAGGGTTTTTGATAAAAAGGCTTATCATCCCGAATATGTATTTCGTGATAGTACTCCCTAGTGAGTCCCGGTTTATCCGAAAACGTGTTTTTATTTTTCAAAAGTAAAGTTTTAAAAATATTTTTTTCTGTATTGGATAGACCTAGACCGTTAACCACTGCGTCCACGTCGGCAGTAGACGTGTTATGTGCTTGTTTAATTATTATAGGCGTTTTATTAGTAGACATAACTTTTTTTATAGAAGGTGATTCTGGCGGGACAAAATCATGTATAGGTTTATATTCCGGAATTTCCAATATTTTACCATCTTGCTTCAAATAAATACAACTAAATTCAAGGTTTACGCTGGCGCGGGTATACCTTAAAAAATCGCACCCTAATATTACTGGATACATTAAGTCTGGTACATATAAAAACTCAAAGCTAAATACATTTTCCTGTAAGGAAAAGGTAACGAGTGCCTGGTGTGTCACTCGGCGATTTTTGTTTTTAAATGCACCCGAAACCTGGACGCCACTGACGGGAAATATAGGCATACCACTTTCCATAATATTTGTGGCTACAAATTCGGAAAATGCGCTGACTTCACTACCAGTGTCGCAAAGGCAGGGGTATTGTATATTATTTATGGTAATGGTAACTACTGGAGTCCGGCCCATGTCATTTTGGGTGTGCAAAAAGTCACATTCCTGTAGTAAGTCATCTCTAGGATTATTCAGTACAGGTAGGCGACTTTCGAAAAAATTTGTTTTTGATAAATTCCCCAGCACTGGCTGGGGAAAACTTAGTTTTCCGACTGTTCTCCATCAAAGCTTACATGATTTATTTTTCTTGTAAACTTGGGTGAGCTAGCCGAGTTTTTCTCATTAGTGAGATTTTTATTCTCAACATTTTGGGAATCTCGCTTCATAAAACGGTTCTCAAAATTTTGTGAATTAAAATTAAAATTTTGGCTATAATTATCGGCCAGTCTTAGCCGATTTAATGCCTCATGGATAGTTTGTGCACCAATTAGTGCACAAGATATCGTAGGGGGGAATTGGCGTGATATTATTTGTACTAACTGTATTTCTGAATACGGGGGATTCAAATATCGCGCCTTTGCTACTTGGTGTAAGAAATGATTAACGTATGAGCCAGCTGATTTACTGTAGCGAAGAGTGTCAAGTTCCAATCTTGTTTTTGTTTGAATACTGTGTATTTTTAGGTACAGCCTCGTTGCTGTGAAGGTATGTTGTGTTTTTGGGCACAGCCCCAGTGCTCTGGAAGTTTGCTGTGCTGGGGACTTGAGATATTGGTAAACTGATTCTCCTACCTTGTGGCTGTGTGTCTGTTGTGGTGGTATATACCTCATCGTACGAAGGTAACTCCAATGAAACTGGAAGGGCAGCTGCTTCTCCTCCATCTGACCTGATGTTGTCCTCCAGATTATCAAAACTAAGCCTTTTATGGGACTGGATTGTGTGTCTAGCCCCCGACCTGGCTTTTGCCCTGGTATTTGGTGGTGAGTGGTGGATGGACATTTTTGTGCTCTAACCTTAATTTGAACCACTAACTTAAGAAGTTTTTCACTATACAAGTATTCTTGTTGAAATACTTGGCCACAGTTGGTCGACAGTTGAAACAGAGAGGGCAAAAAATTTATTTTTATTAGGCGCCAGCCGCCTCTGCGAGACTCTTGGGGTCAGGTTCTTAAGTGAAAAAGTTTGTTTAAAGTAGTGGTTCTTTTATTAAGCTGTAGTAACAATGTGCTTGGGTGGTCAGTAGAATGCTGAACGTGTAACGAAAATCTACCGAGAAATTTATAATATATTAATTTTCATAAATAAGTTAAAAAGAGTATTTAAATTTCTTACCTACACCAGACATTAAATATTTTATAGAAAATATTTAACAAACTAAAGGCTGTGATTTCGCACAATTCAACTAAAAGAGAAATGGCGGAATTTTTTATATCAATCTTGAAAATAAGTTAGGTTAGGCAACTCGTGATACGCGAAAAATAGTAAGGGTCAAGGTAGGCAACACATTATACTTATACGCATTCAGCAAACTATCAACTTTCAAAAATATATACAGGGTGGTTTTGCTACAATGCCTGTAAATTGCGAAAAGTCAGTTTCATGGCTATCGCGATTTCAATTGTTTTTTAATATGGTTGACACAAACGTTAAAAAAATGGACCAAGATGATAAATTTTAAGTTATGTATAAATTGTTATAACAATGTTATTTTTAAAGGTTTTCTTTGTTAAAATCAAATAAATTGGTTTGAATCGCTAATTTATTACAAAACATCACCAAACCTAATTTTTGAAACAGCAAAGCACATAGTAAGTATAATATTTTAATATTATCAAGGTTGCCGTGATTTTTATTCGCTAGGGAGAAAAACGGCAAGTTTAGTCCCGAAATTGAAAGCGTAGTCTTGGTCATGCAAAAAATATTTTAAAGGCATCTAAATCCAAAAATAAGAAAACAATAGATCCTAAAGTAAATTCCAATGGAGGTATATATTTTTTATTGTTTTTATTTCATAATAAAATATATAAAAACTATTTTTTACGGCTGGATTAAAAATTGTTTTAATAAAAAGAAAAAAAAATGCTAATAAAATTTAAATTAAAAAAAGTGTTAGAAGGCCTATTATCTTTGCAAGTTTTTTCTTATACTGCTTTCGTGATGCCCCTTAAAATTGTAAAGTACCTCTGAATAACCCGTATAATTTTGCTGTATGCATGTATTATATATATATATCTTTTAACCATTCGGCACTAAGTTGGGGTGTAATAAACCCCAGACAGTCGTCAATGAGAAAATGAAAAATTTCTACATTTTTAGTTTTTTCGATATAAATACAATAAATAACTCTATTTTCTAAAAAAAATGCTTAATTTACATTAAATATGTCTATAAAATGCAATAAAATTATAAAAAGGATAAAGTAACACTCTAAAAAAATATTTACATAGAGTTACTTCTTCACCATATAGGTTATATTAAGGAACCGGTTTAAATAAGACTTTCATAGTTATATTTTTTAAGATCTGTCCACTTAGCGAAACAGCCTCGTATAGTGTGCACTAACCTTCATAACTTAATTTTCGAAATTATAATAGGCTTTAATTTTGCGCTAAAATATTGTATTTGGAAGGCATATTAAAACTACAGGGTTATATTCCAGCAAATCGTGACGTGACTGGCTTTAAATAAAGTACAGATTATTATTAGCTAACTTAAGGCGTTCATAAGTTATCGTGCCCACAAGATTTCTCGGGCAGAACGACCCACAAAAATAAATCGACATACCGATCGACCGACCAAAAGATTCACCAACAGAAAAAAATTTTTTTGGTCGAAATTGATTTCTATCGACATAAAACGTCATAATACAAAAAAATACGCAAAAAAAATTAAATTATTTGCAAGGCTTTTCCAAAATTTTGAAAACATAAAGGGAACGTTCCCTAGGGGGTTGGGTGGTAAATTTTATATAAAATTGTATTGTCATCGGAGGTAAGCATGTGTTCAAAGTTTTGGCTCTCTAAACAGAGAGGGCACTCCAGAGCTAACTTTGCCGTATGGGGGGTGATGGGGGGGGGTTGACGGTTTTTTTTATTTATAGTCTATATAAATAAGTAATTAAAAAAAAATAATAATTTTTTTTCGTGCCCTTTTTCGAGTATTTGCATAGACAAAATAACAAACTAGAATGATTAACTAACATATCATAGAGTGGATGTATGTGTTAGTTATTAATTAGAATCAGTGCCATATGCACGAAATAATGAAGGGTTACGGTACCTTAAGCGGCTTTGCCGCAAAATCTAAGGAATATGGCCTTCCTGGAGGGTATTGTACTTATTTCCACTTATGTAAGGGAAAGAATAAAATAGGGAAGGCAAACAAAAGAGTACCGGCTATTCAAGGACTGGATAGATAGAACTACTATGCAGGGGTGGTGGCCACCATGGTTTTTGACGTGGTGTGGTAATTTCAGTGCTGGACTTCCCCTTTCTTATTTTTGTCCCTCTGACCCTCTGTCCGTCTGTCCGTCTGTCTGACAGTCTTTTCGTCTGTCCGTCCCGATTTTTGTTAATACGAAAACTCCAGAACGAACTATCCGGTTGACTCTAAAGGAGGATGTCAGGAAACGGAAATTTTTGGCCCCTCTGCCAAACTTCTTTGACCCTTATAAAATCATTGTTTGGATTCTTAGCAGACAGAAAATAACCATCATTTTTTCCAGAAGTGAAGGGAACATTTTTAAAATGCACAGTGAACTTTGAAAAACAAAGTCGGTCAAAAAATGTAAATTTTTGCATAAGACTATTTTTGGTACCGCTGATTACGAATAAGTTTAAAATTTAAAATGGCGTAGGAAATATGGCAAAAGAAGTTTATTAAGAAAAAGGAGGTGTCAAAACACCCTTAAAAAAACAAAACTATTTTTTTAATACCCATGTCGCTCGCATAATTAAAAATAATCTTTTGCTGCCTCGATCATTAAAATCGGTCTAGTAGTTTGGGCATAGGTGGGAACAAACAAAAAAACAAACCAAAAATATATACAAAACTCTTGTTTCGCGTTGTTGCGGTTGAATTATACAGGGTGTATTTGAAATAGCGTAGGAAATTTTAACAAGTGATTCTACATGATAAAATATGACAAAAAGTTCCTATAAACATATGTCTAAAAATGCGTCATAAGGGAGCTACGCCCCTTTGAAATTGGCTAAAAAAATCGGTTTTTATTTAATAACTCAGGAACCCTTTGAGATATATTAACGAGGTTTTGCACGTGAATTAATCCTAATAAGGCCCATCTTTGTATATCATTTTCACGAACTTATTTAAACCAGGGGTGTGCGAAACGGGGGGGCCTTATCAGTTTTTTGTCCCAAACTTTTTTCTGTGTAACTTTTTTGCGATTTTATTTTTGAAATATGATTCCTCAGGTCAAAATACATAGAAAAGGTACTCTTGTTGTAATACTGTAGGATTAACCGTTTTCGAGAAAAGTTCATTTGAAGGTGAAATTTCACGGTACTAAAATGTCGAAAACCAAAATTTTAATGATGCAATGTTATTCTACATCAAAAACTAAGAAAAAAAGTTTTCATACATGTAGGTCGAAAAAACGCTTTTAAAGCTACCATAGCCCTTTAAAAATGGTGAATATTTAGGAGACCATAGCTCCATTAGGATTGATTTTTGGAAGTACCTGTACATTTTAGTATTTAATTTTTCGTCCTCGAACCGTGGAATTTCACCTTCAAATTATTTTTTCTCGAAAACGGTTAATCCTACAGTATTACAACAAGAGTACCTGAGGAATCATATTTCAAAAATAAAATTGCAAAAAAGTTACACAGAAAAAAGTTTGGGACAAAAAACTGATAAGTCCCCCCCGTTTCACACACCCCTGGTTGAAATAAGTACATGAAAATACCACATAAAAACGGGCCTTGGTAGGATTAGTTGACGTGCAAAATCTGGTTGATATATCTCAAAGGGTTCCTGAGTTATTAAATAAAAACCGATTTTTTTAGCCACTTTCAAAGGGGCGTAGCTCCCTTATGACGCATTTTTATACATATGTTTATAGGAACTTTTTGTCATATTTTATGATGTAGAATCATCTGTTAAAATTTCCGATGCTATTTCAAATACACCAAATTGCCCATGCACGGTAAGTTAAAAAGTAGCAAAAAAAATAAAATGGACAAGACAATGTTTATCTGACTATTTAGATAGTAACTTCGGCAAGGGTAGGTTGGGGGTGGTTTATTGAGAGTTTTGTATATATTTTTGTTTCTTTATTTGTTTGTTCCCAACTACAGCCCAAACTATTGGACCGATTTTAATGATTGAGGCAGCAAAATATTTATCTTGTCATAGTTAATATAAATGTTGTTTTGTTTTTTATCGGGTGTTTTGGCACCTCGGTTTGTTTAATAAACTTATTTTGCTATATTTCCCACGACATTTTGAAATTTAAACTTATGGGTTTGGATCCACACATAAGTCTTCACAAGAAATCTGCATTCCAAATTTTATCAATATCGGACAAAATCAAAAAAAGGACCACCCTAATGACACAGGATTTGGTTTTTAACAATTTTTATCATCATATTCCTAATCAGCGGTATAAAAATAGTCGTATGAAAAAATTTACATTTTTTACCGACTTCTGGTTTTTCAAGTTCACTGTGCATAATATTGTTATTTTCTGTTTTTCTGTGCCCAAACAATGATTTTATAAGGGTCAGAAAAGTTCCGCAGCTAGGCCAAAAATCGCCGTTTTCTGATATCTTCCTTTTCAGTAAAATTCAAGTTCTATGAGGGAAAGATTCCTATTTCCCGATTATTTTTCCGCATCATTGTGCACCATACCTATTAAGAAACAATGGTAAAAGGAAAAGTAGTTTACCCACATAAGGTTCAAACCCTGGATTTCTGTGCCGGGATCAAAAGCTTTTTGCTAAATAGGTTTTCCTTCTGTTAGGGAACGTATAGTTTAAAACTGTTATTCTAAAACAGGAGAACAGCCGTCATAAGAAAGTCTTACGATCTTTACATTTTAAACACATAGGTAGAGAATATATAGAGGAAATAAACGTTTGCGCAGATTTTTGCGCTGCGTAATAACAATAGATAGGAAATTGACATCTAAAAGGTAAAAATGGCGGTTCTACGTTGCCAACAATATTTCAACCGTATAATTTTTAATTATAAAAACCAATAAATTTCCAATATTTTGCTACAAATTTTAATAAGAACACCCAAAGACAGCATAAGTTTACATCATACCGTTTAAATGCAAGCAAACGTAAATTTGCATGGGTAGGAGGTCCGACAACGCTGCACTCAGTCATTTTGTTGTGAAATCGAATAATTGGTGATATTTTGTTTGTGGCGTTGTTTGTTGTATTTGCGTGTCTTTATAGTTTTATTTTGTTTATAGTGTTAAAATTTTGAACTTGTTTTGTAAAAATTTGAAAAACCTTTTCGAGGTTTTGTTTTTGTTTACAAATTTTGACGTTTAAAAGGTAAAAATGGCGGACTAAATTTTACACACCTAATGTGTTTTTGTCTTTGTCTAATACCCACTATAGCTTCTCTACCTATGTGATTTTAAACTATAGGAAATTTTTTAAATTGTATGACACTGTTTCGGCGGCCACCGCCAAAACAATGTAACCAACTTTAGTTCAAAGTTTTTTTTAACATTTCGCACAAAACTTAATCATATTTTAGTAACATACTTATATCTTTTATACAACACATATATACTTCAATCGAAAAAAAAAATGTTAGATTGATATTCGGCGTATAAGCTTTTATAATTATGAAATAATTACGAAAAGGTCGAATTTTCTCGATATGCGGAATTTTGGGGGTACTATTCACAGCGCCTGCGCTAGAAAAGTATTATACTTTTCTAATTTTTCAAAATCGACAAAAAACATCATAGACAAAAAATTCTTAAATAAAAATGTGTTCAGGAAAAAATATTTTTTTTGTCCGTCTGTCCTTACGCGTACGTACGTTCATCTGATGTCACGTTTTTTGTGGACACGATAACTCAAGAATGAATAATCTGATCGACTCGAAATTTTTAGGGAAAATCAAGTTATATAAGGGAAAGATCCCTATTGGTTTTAAATCCAATCCCCCCAAAAACAAAAAAGTTATGGAGGGTTACCTAAACTTTTAAAAAAATCGAAAAAAGCTGAAAGAAATTTTCGATTATCGTAACCTTATCAGGAAAAATTACTTTTATTATAAGGATCAATTGTACCAGTTTTGAAAGTAATCTCCCCAAAAACAAAAAAAAGTTATGGGGTTAAAAAATAAAAAAGAATCGACAATATTTTTTTAGTTTTGTTTTTTTTTTATTTTTGTTCTAATTTTTTTAATTTTTAAGAAAAGATTGTTGAAAATTTTTTTTTAAATTTTTTTTTCAAGTATTTGGGAAAATAAAATATACCATTTACTGTGAATGAAATATGGAATGCGTATCTTCACGGCTTGTTTAGTAATAACGTCAGTCCGCGTTTTTTCATAAGAAATAAGTTTGGACTCAAACTAATAAAAATACAAATAATATTTTGATTAGATATACCTACATAAAGACTTTAAACAAAAAAGAATAAAAAAAAAACAAGAAAATAAATAAATAAAATTAATCATAACAGATATTAAATTCTTAGTATAAAGGGTTAAGGGTTAAATGGTACAGTGCCTTTATCTTTTTTGTGCGATTTTATAGAAATATGCTTATTTGACCCGTTTTATCTAAGAACATAATCTACCTGTTGATGTAATTTTTTCAATAACCATAACGTTGCTTTTTTTTAATAGGGCACCCTATTTAATAAAGAACAAAATTTTGAGCAAAAACTTAAATACAACCACTACTTTAAAATGAATAGTTTTGGATATATTTAATAAAGTAATTTAAATTTCTCCAACATGTGTTTTTGTCAATAATACCTCTTTTTTATTTGAATAGGTAAGCATATAATTTACTGAGATAAGTTTTATATTAAATTATGCTTTAAAAATCAAACCAAATGGAAGGATTTGCAGTGGTCTACCGCGTCTGTATATGACAAGTCTACTAGCCAACTAGCGTTATTCCTACTGGCGCCGATTTGCCTCTTTCAGTTAATTAAAAATTGAAACTAGGCGAAGGCGTAAGTGAAGCGGACACTCCCTATAAAAACCGGTTCGAAAATCAGTATAAGCCGGTGATCCCCTCTACTACTAGCCCACACAAGTTCTAGACTTAATTAAGTAGAATAGTACGAGGTTAAACAAACATGTATGTATGTATGTATGTAAAAAAATAGCAATTAATTAGTAATTTAATAAACTCTGCCACTTCCGATTTTGCTGGAAAAACCTATCTTTAAAATTTTTAAAAAAATGGTCTATCTTTTTCATTACTATTAAATAGAAAATATAATTATAAAAATTAATTTGACTATTCCAAAATTATTTGTTTTCGAGATAACTAAAAAAAATCGTTATTGTAAACTTTATATTTTGGAGGCCATGACTTAAATCTTAAATTTATAATATAAAACAAGTATGCTATTGTCGTTACATGGAGGATGACAGATGCATTCCCAGCATCAGTGAGATAGTCTCACTTCTTCCAAACCTCCCTCCCCTCCCTATTCAATCCCTCCTGATCCCTCTGTAAATTATATCCGTATGCGTATATAAAATTTCTCCAATAAGCACATGTATATTTCTTCAGACAAAAATGTTAGAATGATATTAGGTACTGAAGATCATGCATGTTGTTGATTTTTTTAAATATCTCCTAAACGCAAAATTGTGTTCCTGATCAAATGAGACCAAAATGTCACATAAGTATGTTATAGATAAAACTTTTTTTAAAGAAGCACATCTGATCACACAAAAAAGATAAAAAGTACTGTACAAATTAAAAGAATAACCCTGTACACTTCCAAAAATAAAAGATATGCATAAGTATCCGTTATTTCTGCATGTAATTATTTTAATTTTTAGTTTTATATTTTTTTAGATTTTCTTCACAAAAAATGAAATTTCTTCAAATCTGTTGCTATACCCTGTGTAAAATAATTAATACTTAATGTAAATAACAATTACTACATATATTAATATATTATATTCACCGATACGTACTACGTTCACAATTTAGTCAAACCAATTTTCTTTATCAACATTTATCGAATTTTTTTATTTGTAAATTTTACGAAATTTTTTTATATGTAGATATTTTTACAATTATTAAAATAAATTAGATGACTTAATACTAAAAGAATTAGGCAACTTTCTTTTCTCTTCTTAAGTTTTATCTTAATATTTTTACAACAAAGTTTAATTTTAATTATAAAATCAAATCCATTAATATAAAAAGCGTTACACATTTTACATTACAAAAAGTTTTGTCAATTGAGAAAAAATTATGGTATTGCCAATTAACATCACTTAATTAAATTAAAGTCAAAATGTGTAACGTTTTTTATGATGTATAAATAGTTTTACTTAAAAATAATTATTTTTTTATACACGATTATGTAAAAATAATTTATTATAATTTCATATTTTTCTCAACAAAAATTTAACCGTGGCGTAACTATGAAATTTTTAAAACGAGCACATAATAATGGATTAGTTGGCAGATTACAGGAAGATTATATGTAGTGTAAAAACAGACCTGATCTCGAATACCATATTGACGTCGCAAACTGGCTAACTACATTTTTTGTCATAATTTTCGGACGAAGCAAGCGATATTAGGGGTGGTTAAATTTTTACCTTTGTTCAAATCGGTTAGCGAGTAATCCTTGGAGTAATTAGAAAAGATGGCTTTCGGGTACTAATAAAAAGTGTGCAAAGAAAATTGAAAAAAAAATAATCTTTAGTTTTCCCCCGAAAGCTTAAACATAAACCAAAAAAGACAGTGATTTGCCTACCAAAGTTCCTCATAAATACAATTTTATTAGATATTTTAATGCAAATTGACAGTTAGTTGTTTAAAATTATTCGGTACCTCCCTCCTTGCAATATAATAAAAATGCAATATTTTTAATATTGGTATGGCAGCCATTCCATGATGGCGGACGCTACCATTCGTACAATATTCTATCAAATATTTAACAAAAAGGCGCAAAAACTAAAACTGATATTAAAGCTGGTATGTAAAATATAAAGTGCAGATGAGCTAAAATAAAATAATAAATACAATAATTATCTGGCATGTAGTGTTTACAAGATTTTATTTTTTAAAATTTGATGACGGACGCCACAAAAAATGGAAGTGCAATAAATCTTTTTTATGTTTCGCCTGAATATTAGCAAATTGATTAAGGATTAAATTCAAACTTTATTATAATATGGTTAGCATTGGTACTAGATATATTTTTTTATTTTTTATGCTTAGTCTAATATATAATATATGGGTATTTCCCTGCAAATTCAGGCAATGCTGACTGAACGATGGTCATGGATTTGACTGTAATTTGGTTTATGGGTATGATACCAGAAAATATCCCCAGAGGATTTTTTTAGTTTTTTCAAGAAATCGTAAGTTTTCATAAAAATTGATTTTGAAGGTTAATAACTCAAAAACGGTTTGTGATATTTAAATACGATTTTCATCAGTTAAAAAAAACACATTTTTTTGCATATAGTTTTCCCCCGAAAGCTTAAACATAAACCAAAAAAGACAGTGATTTGCCTACCAAAGTTCCTCATAAATACAATTTTATTAGATATTTTAATGCAAAAAATTGACAGTTAGTTGTTTAAAATTATTCGGTACCTCCCTCCTTGCAATAATATTATAATAAAAATGAAATATTTTTAATATTGGTAAAATAACATATGTTATGATACTCCTCATCGCAAAAAAGAATTTCGATAATTAAAAATTGTTGGTTAAGGGTTTGATGTATCTTTTCCCCTAGACTTTGGGCCGCTGAATTCGAATCTGTAGGTATAATTTAGCTATCCAATCTAGTTTTTGAGAAATGATAAAACATACAGGATACAATATACTACACTCACCGGCACAAAATTCGGAGCACCTAAAAAATTGCCATTTTTTAAATTCTAATATTTCGAAATCTACTTAATATATTTGACTGATTCTTTTTTCTTATTAAAAAAATGATTATTAACAGGAACAAGAAATGTACAACTATGTTTTTTGCCCTATCTTCTAGGACTTGCATGGTACGCCACTGCAACTGTTTATCAAATTTTTAAAGTCTCTCTTACTGCCGCGGTTTTAATGAATATTTTCTTATTTATTTTTTTATATTTTTACTTCTGGTTTAGGAGATATCAGGATTTCGCAAAACTGCCACCGGATGCAGTGACCCTATTTTCTCTTCTACTCAAGTTTATCAAACACATTTTATGTTTTTCATAAACTTCATTAAAAAAAAACGTAATTTGGTTAAGCTTCAAATTTAAAGCACAGCATTATTCAAATTCATGTAGTACTTTTTGAGTTAACTGAAAAAATTACAACTTTCAGGAAAATCCTGATATCTCCTAAACCAGAAGTAAAAATATCAAAAAAATAAAAAAGAAAATATTCATTAAAACTGTGGCAATAAGAGACTTAAAAAATTTGATAAACAGTTGCAGTGCCGTACCATAAAAGTCCTAGAAGATGAGGCATAAAAACATAGTTGTACATTTTTTGTTGCTGTTAATACAAAAATATTTTTTTAATCATTTTCAATAAAACCAAAAGTAGACAATGTTTAAGCTTAAAAATAAAAAAGAATCAGTCAAATCTATTAAGTAGTTTTCAAAATATTAGAATTGAAAAATGGCAGTTTTTTAAGTACTCCGGATTTTGTGCCGGTGGGTGTACATCTCTGTGAGATGTTATAGTTAATTTTAACTAATAGCCAGTATCTTTGCTGCTTTAGTCGACAAGAAGCATGGAAAATTAGTGCGGATTATCTTTGTTTTTTTTGGTTTTTGTTTTGTTGATGAATCTTCAGGCTCTCGGGGTAAATTAAACATATATTTTTTTTTATTTTCTATGTATACTTTTTATAAGCACCCTAAAAGGCATCTTTTATGATGACTCGCCAAACGATTTAAAACAAAAAAGGAAATTTGACCACTCCTAATCGATGTCATCCAGCGCATGGTGGCGCCTTCGCCAAAATTGTAAATACATGGTTATTTTCCAATTTACATATACAGGGTTATTTTTGGTTTCTTCTCTTCTCAAGTATTGACACGAAAAGGAATTAATGGGTCCAAGTTTACGGGTCACTTATTATTAAGTTGTTTTCCACATTGTCGCATTACAACTACCCAAAAAATTGAAACTTCTCAGCCTGCAGGATAACTTTTCTCAATACACACTTTGTTAAAATTCTTGGCCCCCCAATTAATTCGAAACCTATAAAAATTATTCTAACAAATATTTCAATTTTCCATTTTATTGAAATACTTTACCACATGTAAGTTTTTTTTTCATGGAATGAGTACACAGCCAAGAATTAAATTTAATTAATTTTTATTGAAAAAATCAAAGTCGTCACAAAATCTGAGAAACAAAAATGTCAGTAATCAGTATGCCCTCCTCTGCTCTCAGGCAAAAATTTTAAGCCTAAAACATTATTTAACCAATCGTCTTCCATTGCGAATCGAAATTGGGGATAATTTTATTTTTATGGACGATAACGCCACTCCCCACCACACAAGAAGGTTTACCAATTTGCTACAGCAAGGGAATGTTCAAAGAATGAACTGGCCAGCAAACTCACTCGACATGAATCCCTATGAAAACATGTGGGATATGCTAAAAAGGTAATTTTGCTCAAGAACCTTTTTAGTGGCATGCACACGTGTTAATGTTTGCTTGAGAACAGACGAGAACATACTGTTTATTGACATCTATGTTTCTCACATTTTGTGACGACTAATTTTTTTCAATAAAAATTTATTGATAAGATTTTTTAAATTTAATTCCTGGAGGTGTACTCATTCTATTATAACTTTACATGTGATAATACATTTCAATAAAATATAGAATTGAATCCATATATTTGTTAGAATCATTTTTGTTTACTTTTCAATTTAATTGAGGGGGGGGGCAAGGATTTTGGCTATGTGTGTATAATAATAATACAGGGCCTTGTATTGTTATCATGTTTGACAAAAGTCGTTCTGACAAAAATCATAAAACGTAAACAAAGAGCATTTTATTATTAAAATTATGACCATACTAAAAAGAGTGTAACTCGAGGTGTAACTACTCCAAATATAACCTCTAAAAAATATCAAGAATTAATAAAAAATTATAAAAATATAAGAATGCTATTTATATTGCCTAAATTGGTAGGGAGGTTATATCGCCAACCAAAAATATGAAAAGCCAATATGTATGAAATGTTTGGCAGCGATTTGATATATAGGCAACATTCAACAACCTATTTTTGGCCGTAACTTTAGTATATTTTTGAAGCACAAAAATTCTGGCGTGTCAATACTTGTGTAGATGACTTGAATATAGAAGAACGAGAAAGTACAATTAAATATAGTTCTTAGTTACGCCACCAGTTTTCAATCAGTTTGATTGCTTCCACGCCTGCCTAATGCTGATTGTCACTCGGATTGCCACTTCAGAACCTCTTCATTAATCTCCATAATAAATTATATACGTACACATAAAACATAATTTGAGCAAAGAAGGCTTTGCTTATTGACGTCCGGCAAATAGCTGATACTGGAACATGACACAAAACACATTTGAATATCGAGAGTTAACACTATCTAGATAAAGTCGGGTAGATGGTGACCATTTTCAATAGGCTATTTTCTCCCGGCTGTATTTTATAGATATACAGGGTGATACAAATTTCGGTACACAAGCCAAAAACTCAGTAACGGCTTAAGCAAAAAACATTTTTTTGGTTAATAATATGCTTCATCTTATTAAACAGGAAGTCACGCGAGACCACCTTTTTGGATCTTGTGGCATATAGAAATAATTATATATAAAATCTTCTTACTGTTTTTATTTTATATAATTATTATAATAGCTATTAAGGTTAAAAATAGGTCTTAAGCTATTAAGGTTAAAAATAGGTTTTAAGGGTACCTAATTTCACCACCTTTGGAGCTTGTGGTATATAGATATAATTATATGTAAAATCTTCTTCAAAGAACAATAAATAGTAAATTAAAAATTAAAAATTTTACATATAATTTTTATATAAAGAACGAAAAGAAAAAAACAGCATACAAAAGAACCGAATCAAGACCCTGGCAAGTTGCAAGTAGCTAGAATGTACTGTAAATGTAGATATGTAAATGGTAGTCGAGAGAAAATAACTTGACGAGAATGGTCACCAGCTCTTAAATTAGTAAGTATGCAAAATAAAGTGGAGCGAAAATACGGTTCAGATTACTGTAACTATACTGGAAGCAAAATGTGTAAGGTTTATTTCAAGACCAAAATAAAAAAAAAATCTATTAGCTTGCAAGCTTGTTTTTGAGAAAAACTACTTGTATTTGTTTTATTAAAACAAGAGGGCAGCCATTCCATGATGGCGGACGCTACCATTCGTACAATATTATCAAATATTTAACAAAAAGGCGCAAAAACTAAAACTGATATTAAAGCTGGTATGTAAAATAGAAAGTGCAGATGAGCTAAAATAAAATAATAAATACAATAATTATCTGGCATGTAGTGTTTACAAGATTTTATTTTTTAAAATTTGATGACGGACGCCACAAAAAATGGAAGTGCAATAAATCTTTTTTATGTTTCGCCCGAATATTAGCAAATTGATTAAGGATTAAATTCAAACTTTATTATAATATGGTTAGCATTGGTACTAGATATATTTTTTTATTTTTTATGCTTAGTCTAATATATAATATATGGGTATTTCCCTGCAAATTCAGGCAATGCTGACTGAACGATGGTCATGGATTTGACTGTAATTTGGTTTATGGGTATGATACCAGAAAATATCCCCAGAGGATTTTTTTAGTTTTTTCAAGAAATCGTAAGTTTTCATAAAAATTGATTTTGAAGGTTAATAACTCAAAAACGGTTTGAGATATTTAAATACGATTTTCATCAGTTAAAAAAAACACATTTTTTTGCATATAACCAATTTTTTCAAATTTGATTGTCTTTTGTTTTTCGAGATATTTAATAAAACATAAAACTCAAATTTTCTCAAAAACACCACCCCCAAATTTTTTCAAATTTTCAGGAAATGGTTGATGTATATGTTTATATAAAAAGCTGAAAAAAAATAGTGAGAAAGGTAAATATAGGGTGTTAAAATAGATACATTTTAATTTGGCGGTTCTTGGGTGTTGGAAACGTACAAAAAACAATATGGTTTGCCGACTAGTTTCGTTTATTTTATATAAACATCCTCAAGGCTGTGGAACAAAAAAAAAATGTCTTAGGTACAAAACATAACTTTTTTTATATAAGTAATTTTTGGGGTATTTTTACATTACATTAAATTTAAAACAAGCTAGTGGTGTTCACAATCTGAAAAAGAGGGAAAAAACTAGGGGGGGGGTTAATTGTTTTTCATTCTTGTATTATCAATAAGCAAGCAACATTTTTTTTTTTTTATATATTTTTAGGTTAGTTTTATTTTTTGACAAAATTTTTTATGATTTACCGGTTAACCGAAGACTCTAAAGGGGTTGTAAAGGGTACATGGGTGTACAATTTCTTGATTTAAAGGGGTTTTATTTAGTTTTTTAAAAAATTTATAAATTTAGCACATTTTTGTTTAAAGAGGGATAGAGGGTAGAACTGAGTTTTGTCAGGTTGGTATTGGTCGACGCGCGTTTTTTGAAACTTGATTCTAGGGTGGGTCTTGTTTTTTTTTTTTTTGATAATAAATTTTTGTAAATTTTGGGTAAATAGGTACAGTCTTGATGAAATTTGAGATTATTGGGGGTTGACTGTATATGACTCATTTCGAGAAATAGGCGTTTTTCTTTGATTTTTTCGGTTTCTAGTATTTTTAAACTGTCTTTAATTATTTGATGGTTCATTTCGGTGGTGTGGGAGGAGAGGCCAGTAGACTTTGTTTTGTTTTCTATATCCCTGACGTGTTGTTGTAATCTTTGTCCTAATCTTTGTTTTGTTTGCCCCAAATAGTGTGATCATTGGCAAGTAATTCTGTATACTAAATCGCATTGTTCTAGCATTGGGGTTTTGTCTTTAAGTTTTGTGAATAGTGATCTTGTGGTTTTTGTGTTATAAAAAGCTAAGTTAATGTTATGGTTCTTGAAAACTTCCTTAAGTTTTGGGGCTAATTGTTTATGGTAGGGGACTTTAAAATATTTTATTTCTGAGGGGGTGCAGTTAGGTTTTGGGGGGGTCTGTTGTGCTCGGTGTACAATATTTGGTTTATGAATGCGGGAGGAAAGTTGTTTTCAAGAAGCATGTCATATAGTTTTTTGAAATTTTTTTTTATAAAAATTGGGGAACAAATAGTTTTGATTTTGTGTTTAAATTGTTTTATGACGCCGCCCTTCTGACTTATGTGGTGGAACGAGTTATAGTTTAGTAGTCGGTTTGAGTTAGTGGGTTTCCTATACCAGTCAGTCAGAAGACTGTTGTCATCTTGCCTGATGATTAAGATGTCGAGGAACGGAAGTTCTTGGTTGGTTTCTAGTTCATGTGTGAATTGGATTTTTGGGTTTGGGGAGTTCAAACAATTAAGGGCAATGTTGACCGAGTTTTTGGGAATTAATGTGAATATGTCATCGACGTATATTCTTAAGAATGGTACGTTATGGTTAAATTTGGATATGAATTGTCTTAGTACGTCTGTCATGACAAAGTTAGCAAATATGCAGAACTAGAGTTGCCCATGCCACATCCACCAATTTGTTTGTATGTTTTATTATTGTATAGGAAATAGCTGTTATCAAATATGAATTCAATGATTTCAAGAAATGTTTTTTTAGGAATTTCTGTTAGTTTTGAGATATCTACCCAGTGGGCGCTGATGGATTTTAAGACCGATTCTTTTGAGATGTTGGTGAAAAGTGATTTGACATCGAATGATATTAACTCGTACTTAGGGGGTATTTGGACTTGTTTAAGTTAATAAAAAATAGGAACGAGATAACTCAAATAGATACATTTTAAATATGTCCTATAAATTTGAAAAAAAAATGGGTTGGGGTTTTTGAGAAAATATGAGTTTTATGTTTTGTTAAGTATCTCGAAAAATAAAAACAATCAAATTTAAAAAATTGGTTATATATGCAGAAAAAGGTGTTTTTTTTAACTAATGAAAACCGTTTTTAAATATCTCAAACTATTTTTGAGTTATTAAACTTCAAAATCAATGTTTGTGAAAACTTGAAAAAACTAAAAAAATCATATATCACAAAGTAGGCCTTTTTGGGGTAAAATCCCTTGAGGGATCTTTTTAGGTGTCATATAGAATCCATAAACCAAATTACAGTCAAATCTATGACCATCGGGCAGTCAGCATTGGCTGAATTAAATGTGTGATGACAGACGCTACATGACGGACGCTACAAAATTTCAACCAAAATTTTAAACTTTTATTTTCTAATTTATCTCAAAGAAACAAAAACAACAACTACAATTTAAATAAAAAAGCTCTAAATTTAACAGTAAAATACAACACTACATAAATACAATACATGAATTATAACTGGAATTTATTGTTTGACCGGTTTGCAACGAATTGTAACTTAATTTCGTCAAAAAGTGTTTTGATTCGATAAATTTTGATTTTGATTTCGTTAGGGTGCGTTCATGCTGTATAAAATATAGTTTTATTGGCTTATTAATGAAAAATGAATTAATTTTAAATAAGATATGTAAAATTTAGGCCTCAAAAATTATATTTCATAATAAAAGTATGGCATATAAACAATTTTAAATTTTTCACCTTGGTTTAAAATTCTATGGAATGGCTGAGGTATAAAAAAAACTAGGGGAAGTCTTACAAAACCGGGTAGTATGCTACAACCGGGTAAGTACTGGCCCATTTTTATAAACAGTTCCTGGCATCGGTCCGCTTACACGAAAATAACAATTTAAAAAGTCAGTTGTAAATGATGGTGTCTGTGTTCATAAATTGCATACATTGCATGGTTTTGATAATCTCAGATTTTAAGTGCATTTAACTACGTACGTTTCGACTCATATTTTTTATTAATTAATATTGTTTTTAAAAAAAATTGCATGCAGCCTAAAAAAATAGTTTTATATTGGTATAGGATTTTTAACTTATATATTATAACCTAAAATTTTGACACACGATTTAATCTTTTAATGTGCAGTTTTATAAAACCGGGTAGTCATGATGGATAAAAAACCAGGCACCCACATTACGTGACAATGATTCAGATACTTCGGAGGAAGAATATATTAAGAATGCGTGTCTTTATTGCGATGAATTGTTTTTAAACTCTGACGAATGAAGGCTCGATAAAACGTGGGTCGTGCAGTAAGTGGTCACATGAGACCTGGTAAAGGTCTAGATAGAGACAGAGGCCTGTAGTGGCTGTGATGAAACTGATGACATTTTTATGTGACTTTTGTTCATAACTCCCTTATCAATATTATTCTTATCCTACTTTTGTATTCCTATTTCTTGAATACTATTTTTTTTTCGTTTACGTTTACGTTTACGTTTTAACGTTTTAACAAAAAAAAAACTATGAAAATATTTTTAACAACTGATAATGGTAGGATACACTAAAGTCATTTAGAAGTATGTTAAAATTAATTGAATGTTTGCTTAGGTAAAACTGGCCTCAATATTTTTTTCTGCTGATACTCAGTTCTGTACGACTCTTCCCTACATCGAAAGATTACAAAAAACATTTGTTTGCGAAATGAAGCAAAACATGCTTAAATCATAGGAAAAGATAGATAAGACAGGATAATATTTAGCACCCAATTCATAAAACTTTTTTCTCATTCTTTTGCAGATAAGTAAAATATAGGGTAACTCGATCAGTTCTTACTTTATCTAGTATTTTGATGGTTAGCCGTCTAGGTTTCTAGAAGTTCTCGCCTAAAACCCAAATCGACCGACCACCAAAACAAACTTAAATCAAAATCCAAAAGTCAAAAGTTTTTTATTATGTTAATAAATACAGAGTATTCTTACACTCGTCAGAGAAATAGTACAGTAATAATAGATATTACACTAGTAATAATACATATTAAACAAGTAATAATACATATTACACTAGTAATAATACACATTACACTAGTAATCACGGGAAAATGTATGTCCGATGGAATAGACTTAAAAACAGTAAATGAACGATTATTTACCGAAAACAGAAAATTAAAAAAAATAATAAAAAACCAATTGGATTGGTAAAAAAAATTTAAAAAAGCACGAAATAGCTTAATAATACACTTAATTTCTTAATTTCTAGTGGGCTGTTATAAGTTTGCAACTTAATGATTTAAAAATTCATTTATATTGTAAAAGGATTCGTTACTAATAAATTTACGTGTATTTTGGTTTCGAATTTTTTCTGGTAATTTGTTATAAAACTTTGGTCCGTAGTAATTAATGACATTTCTACTGTGATTTAAATGTAAAAAATTTAAACGAATACCTTTTGAGTTGCGTAGATTATATACAGCGCGGTCCAAAAGTCACCCCCCCTTTTAACTTTTGAACGAGTTGAGATATGGACTTTAAATTTAGAACTCTTAAATAAGACAACTTAAACTATCTTTTAGCATATATTTGATATTTTCAGCTCTTAAAATGTGGGCAGGGGGGCATGGGGGGATATTTTTTTAAATGGAAAGGGGGGTTGTGTGATAGATCATTTTAAAGCTTATAAAATTTAAATTAACATTTTTAAATTTTTTAAAAATGTTTTTTAAGGTTCTGGTTTTTCAATTTTTTTTGCTAAAAAATATGATTTTTTAAGTTTTTTTTTTATAAATTTTTATTTATGTCAACTAAAATTAGTTTAAGAGTATAATTAACATTTTTTATGATGAAATTAGGCATTTTTAAAAAATTATTTGTTTTTTTTAGAGGAATTTTGACATTAATACCCATTTTCAACCCCATTTTAAACCTAATTTTTTTAATTTAAAAATATTTAGTTAAATGGAGAATTTTATAAGCTTTAAAATGATGTATTACACGACCCCCCTTTCCATTTAAAAAAATGTGCCCCCATGCCCCCCTGCCCACATTTTAAGAGCTAAAAGTATTAAATATATGTTAAAAGATAGTTTAGGTTGTCTTATTTAAAAATTCCAAATTTGAAGTCGATAAAAAACTGTCTTACCTCATCACGATAGCGGATATTACCAATAATTCTTACTACTTTCCGTTGGAGTGCAAAGATTCGGCTGTGTGAGGAGAATGACCCCAGACTAGCAGACCATAAGTGCAGTGAGATATAAATAAAGAGTGAAAGACCATCATCAAAGTGCTTTTATTCACTGTATTTTTTAGGTTTCTAATTCGAAATATGCTAGAGTGGAGCTTCTTAGAAAGGTTTGAGATATGAACTTTCCATTTGAGATATGAACTTTCCATGTTATGCCAACTGAACAAAGCAACAACCGATGAAGTGACATCAGCAGCTAATATTATATTATTATATTATTTTTTTAATGGCTAGTTTTTTTTTTTTCATAAAGTTGGGCATTTTTATTTTTATTTTAAGCGAATTATGAAATAAAAAAAAAATTTAAAGTCGTAAACAAACTTCGTTTTCTAGCTTAAACACGCTGTCAAGCCTAGATGTTTTCTGTCAGTTTAGTAATTGACTATAAAGTCAAACAAAACTAAAAACAAACATCAAGGATTTCTATTGTAAGTTCTGTAAAGTCCTGGTAAAGAAGTTTTTTTGCAAATGTTTTGAAATCTGTACGATATGTGGTTTAGACGTCTCTGATGAACGTATTAAAAGCCCTCAACGATTGAAGGTGAGCTTGCGCTGCCATCTTGACTTTAATTTACACTATTGGTCTTTTATTGCAAATAACTTCTGCTATGGCAAATTTATTCTCTCTAGTTAATGAACCTAGTATAAAGATGATAAAATTAATTTAAAGAAGTGTATATTATTCCAAAATAGAATAAAATAGACAGTTTTGTATGTATAGCTTATTTTTAAAGTAACTTTGTCAAAAAAATAAGCTAATAAAATTTTTCTTTTTCTGGAATAATTATTTTAGTTGTTATCGCTACACTATGTTTTTAAAGGAAACGATACTTTTTGCTTTATCACCATTTCGGACCCTATTTCAAATACACCCTTTATGTAAGGGCGGTCTCAGGCATCAGTATTTGGCCCAATGTTGTTTTTGATTTTTAAGAGAAGTGTACGTCGAAAATTAGAAACTTTGAGCTAAATTTTAACCCGTTAATAAGCATCCAGAACCACAACTTTTGACACCTAGCCCCATACCGATTTCGAAAAAAAGTTTTTTTCTCTGTACCCTAATGTACAACACGCCCCCCTTTTCATTTAAAAAATATTTCCCTTGCTCCCCTGACTCTATTATGTCTCCTAAACATATCAAAATTTAATTTAATATATACTAAAAAAATATTTGGTTTATGCTACTTAGGTGTTCCAGTTAATCTTAATTAATTAATTTTTAAGGATTATGCCTAATGCCCCTCACGTGAATAATTTGAACATATAGAATATGTTTATCTATATAGCATGCTAGCACGAGATGTAAGCCAAGTAGAGCTGTCGTAATTTCGCTACACTTTTTAAATATGATATTTTAAATATAAATGAACTATATCTAAACGTAAGTACGTACGTAAATAAGGGGCGACGTCATTTTTCCAATTTTTAGATTTTCCAATAATAATTTTTGCCAAAGCTTTATTTTTCCAATCATACAGGGTGATCCATAACTGGCATGCCAAAATTTAAGAGGTGATTCTAGATCCAAAAATATAAAAAAAGTTCCTATAAAGGTTGGTCCGGAAATGAGCCCTAAGGGATCTAGGGCCCTTTAAAATTGTAATAAAAATAAGGTTTTTAATTAATAACTCGGGTACCGTTTAAGCTAGAGCGGCGAGCTTTTGCATGTATACTAGTATTAATAAGGGCAATAAGTTTATGTTAATTTATTTTTTTAATTTATCCAGAGGCGTGCCCAGACGGACAAAATATATGAGGCTTAAAACATTTTTGCCCCAAACTTTTCTATGTGTATGTTTTTTGGATTTGTTGTAAAAAATATAGATTTCTAGAGTAAAAATACATATAAAATATCATATAGTGTAACACTGTAGGAGCAACCGTTATCAAAAAAAAATGCAATTAAGAGGAAGTAACATTTTGTGCCACCAAAAACGTTACTTTTTAAAAGGCTATTACTCCTTTAATATTAAATTTAGGTGTTTTGGTGTATAATACTTTTTTGCTCAGTTTTAAATGAAGAATCACCCTGCAGCATTAAAATTTTATTGGTGCTTTTTTTTGTTCCCCATTCAATACGTCATCTTCGAAGGGCCGTAGCTCCCTTAGGGCTCATTTCCGGACCAACCTTTATAGAAACTTTTTTTCATATTTTTGGATGTAGAATCACCTCTTAAATTTCGGTACGCGAGTTCTGGAACAGGCTGTATATTTTTCAGCGATAATTATCGCAAAATTAATTTTTCATCCAAATGTTCTTGTGTACCAATAAAAATATTTTCAAATAATAATTTTTATCCAAAAAATATTTATACTAAAGAAAAAAAATTCCGATTTAATATATTGTCTAATAATATTTTATTAAAATTATTATTTTAACCTACATTTAAAATTTCCAAATCTTTTATATACCCAATTAAAAATTAATATAATTCATTATTAGATCCAATTAAATAATTGTTGCAATGTTTAACTAATAAAAATTGTATTCTAATGAATCTATTTTCCAAAACTATTGTTTTCCAACCGTCAATTTTCCAAAAACACCAGAAGAATGTGCGCCAGATGGCGCTAGAAATTAATTATTTACAAAATGAAGGAGATAAACCAGGAACGCGGGAAAAGGTACCTTTATCATTTAATATAATAATAAATATCTCATTTTCCACGCCAAATAATAGTATTCATATTTTATACTGGTTCCTCTTAGGGAATTTGATAATTTGATAATATGCTAGTTATGTTAAACGTTAACAAACTCTAGTAAATGCCAGCAGTCTATCTCCTTGATTTGTCTGAGGTTACAATGGATTACTAGCGCCATCGGGCGCACATTCTTCTGGTGTTTTTGGAAAATTGATGGTTGGAAAATAATAGCTTTGGAAAATAGATTCATTGGAATAGAATTTTTATTATCATAGTTAAAATAAACACTATAACAATAATTTAATTGGCCTAAAATTAATTTGTATTAAATTGTATTAAATTGTAAGTTGGATTAATTTATAATTAGATAAATTAAACAAATGGAAATTATTAATTTTAGTTAAATAAATAAATAGGACAATAAAATATTTGAAAATAATATTATTAAGAAAAAACAGCTAAATGAATAAAAATTATTATTAGAAAATATTTTTATTGTTACACAAGAACATTTGGATGAAAAATTAATTTGGCTATAATTATTGCTGGAAAATATATGATTGGAAAAATAAAGCTTTGGCAAAAATTATTATTGGAAGATCTAAAAATTGGAAAATTGACGTCGCCCCGTAAATTAAAATTATATATTTTGGAAAATAATATTTACTATGTATTATATAGCCTCTATATATTTAAAATATCGTTTGGAGAACTACATTAAAAGCTTCATAACAAATCCAAATAGCAAAAAATATAAAAACAAGACAAATGAAATAATATAAAAAACATTTTTTTAAAGTTAAAACCCTTCTATTAATTGTTATGTATAACTAAAAAGTAGAAAACAAGATATTTACATAAATTTTGAAAAACTAGATTTTTAAAAGAAAGGTTTTGGAATTTTTAATCGTTTAAAGAACGTTTTCACAACCCTTTTTAATTTTAAAAACTTCTTTTTTATATTATTTTATTTTCAAGTTTTTTTAGTTATCTTTTAATAGTATGTAAAGTAACCCTTATTGGGTGTGAAACAGAGATTTTTAAAAAAATGTTTTGCCAATGGAGATAAGCATGCATACTGAATTTTAGCTCTCTAAGTTTTTTCTAAGTGGTTAAAACAGAAAGGGGGTTCATTTAGCCGTATAGGCTATTTTGGAGTGGGGGTATTCCATATAAAATTTTATTTACCGGAGATAAGCATGTGAAATGATTTTCACCTCTGTTGATTCTAAGTGGGTAAAATAGAGAGAGACCTGTGGGGCTACTTTAGCCGATTGGGGGTTAATAGGAGGGCTTGACTGGAGTGTTTTATTTGGAGTATTTAATAAAAAAGTAGCGAAACCCCTTGGAAACTTGACTATAGTGGTCCTAAATTAACGACTGACGTTGACAGATCTCCTGCCTATTTTTTTTTTCGCACAGTGTTATACAGGGTATCCCAGCTAAGACCGATCAATCGTTTTTTGGCGTTATTGTTAAAGCTATCGAAATAAAATTTTTGTCAATATATTTAATTCAGAGATATAATTTTTTAACTGTTGCTTTAAATAATAATTTTAAAAAGTAATTATAATTAAACTATTCTTTAATTTATTTACATTTGCTAAAAAAATTATATTATTATCAAATTATTTTTTAATATATTTCTTTAAAAACTATGAATTTTTTTAACAAAATTATTTTATCAAGAACTCCATGAAATTCACTTATTTTGATTGCAGTTAAGGGTTTCTCGAATTGAATATCAAAATTATAAATGTCTGGATATTTATGTCATAAAATTTGTGAAAGTTTAATAAACTACGTACGGCTTACGTAAAAGTACCGTAAGTAGTAACAAAAGAGGCTTAAATGAACTTTATTCAGATTAAAGTGTAAAAAAATACAGTACTTACATCTAGGAAATAGTTTGGGTACTTGAAATCTTCACAGAGGCTAACAAATAAATTATTGTGATTTTAACAAAATAATAAATTAGGATTATTTTCATTTAAATGAAATTATGAAACATTATTTGATCAATGTAACTAGTAGAAAACTTTTGTTTATGCACAGTTAAAGCTTGTTGAGTGTATCCTGACTGACGTAAATTTTATTCAGATAGCTCTAATAATAACGTCAAAAAACGATTGATCTGTTTTAGCTGGGACACCCTGTAATTGATAAACAAACGCCATTAAATGGTCCTTCAAGAACCTAGCAATATTTTATCATCAATGTTTAAGTATGAAATTACACAGGACCACAAAATAAAATAAAGTTAGTTTTTCGTAAACCAACATTTTTTTCTACGTATTTTAGTGCCCTTAAAACGAATATGGCAATGAAAAAAAATTCTTGACCCTCAAAATCTAGCGCACAATGGTTGTTTTGTATGTAAAAGTCAAATGCGTAAGATATAGCACTTTATTCGTGTTTTTCCGATATTCCGAATTAATATACAAAAAATCTGTTTTAAAGTATGCCCCGACGATGCCAGGCAATTATTGACGAAAATGGAGACAAGTTACTAAGTTATTTGCACTGATCTATCATTCATTAACTGTAATTAAATGTAAAAAAAGGGCCACGCTCTTACTTGACTGACTGTATATTAACTGCATCACTTTTAAGGAAAAATAAAAAAATATAAATGGTCACACTTGTACTGTGATCCACTTTAAATTAAAATTTATTTTTTTAATATCCATAATACCATCAAGATTTTGGCATTGGAGCTGAACTTAAAAAATCTATCTCCATACAAATATGTATCTAATTCTTCTTATAAAATGAAAGCACTAAATATATCATATATACTCAAAAATTTATTAATAAGTATATAACACGACGCTGCATTTTTATGGAGAACAAACTAATAAGCTTAATACCAAATGCTTTAAGTTGATGGTTATTTCTAGTGATTTGGCTCACGGTTTTGAATTTAAAAAGGAAGTACATTATAAAAATATAAATAGGTTATCTGTGCTTAAAAATAATACAGTAAAATATTAGGGTTGCTTTAAAGTGGAAATAAAACGATTACATGGATGTTATTGGTGTGCAATGGAAATTTGTTCTATAAGGTAAACAAGTACTTAGTACAAGTACTATATTTTAATGTTAAGTGCAGTAGGCAATAGTGTGTAAGAAACTTTAAGACATAACGAAAAGAGTAAAATCTTATGTAAGTACGGAGATACTTATATTTTCCATACATTTCGTCCAAGGACGCCGTCCGATGGACATTATCCAAGGAACATTTCATCCAATTAAAATTTAACCCTTTTTTATAATTATAATAAACATTAAGTCCCATAGACATTTAGCAAAAAAAAGCACATCCAAATTAGTTGATCCAAAGTATGTCTAATCAACTAGAAAACAATTTAACCAAAAAGTATTCATTGGACTTAGGCTTAGACAAAAGTTTGTTTAAATGAAAGTCTACTGGATAAAAAACTTTTAGACAGAGTCCGTTGGACGGAATGGGTACGTGAAAAAAATTTATTGCCAATTTTCTTAGACAAGATAATTTTGGAAGAATTATCATTAAACGATATGTAGCAACACGTTTCTATTCATCTGAATTATTCCGTAATCTATGATAGTACCACAATCAAGGCGAATAATAATTCTGGACGTTAAAGTGCATTTGGCATTTTTGGATTAGAGTTATTGGTGTGTAAAGGGACAACAATGGGTAACATCCTCTATTCACAGTGCTTTTTGGGAAGAAAAACATAGTTTTTTCAAAGAACCATTTATTTTTAAACCCGTTGTTTTCTTACCTAAGGACACTAGACTGGTGGCACCGCTAAATGAGAAGTGTACAAGACATAAATAATCTAGCGTCCTTGGAAGGTAGTTTAGGAGATTATAAAAAAATATTACTGATTCTACGTTTGGTATAATTTATGTTCCAGTTTTAAGTAATCACTTTTTTTGTATCACACGGAGAATCCACACTAAAAAAAAGGAGTACTGGTCATTAATCTAGCATTTAAAGATATAAATATAGCGGTAAATGCTAATTTTAAAGCGGTGTAGCTCCCTTGGGGATAAATTGCGTATACATATGTCCATATATTTTAGGCATAATCGTCTTGTTACACCAAAAAATTTATTACTTAAAAGTGACACATAAGGGGCACAAAAATCGCTATAAAAACGTAGCGTGGGATAAGAAAACAAATGCTAAAAAAATTTTGGTTCTTCGAAAGAAATAGTTATGTATAATACAAGGGCAAAAAGTTAACTTTTTAGAAGCCGAGGATCGGCCGATAGGGCCGGCTCGAGGGTAATAAACCTACGAAATCAAAATTTAACTTTTTGCCCGTGTATTATACAATATTTTTTATTCGATTGTTACTAATTATAACAAATTATTAAAATATACTTACTTAAATTTCAAAATATATTTCTTTTTCCTGTTTTATTACTTATCTAGTTATCCATGACAAATTGCTATCCAATCAAATCGCTAAAAAACAATTAAATCTTTTCTTTTGCGTGCGGTTTCATTTTAAAATTAAAAAAGCTATAGCTTGGTGATTAATTTCTGTTAAAATGTGTCTGTTATGAAAATAATAATACTTCCAAAACTCTTCTATGAATATTATAAATATTGAAATTAATTTTACAATTGAAATTTTGTGTTTTTAATTTATTTTAGTGGATGAATACAGATTAATCAGTTAACATATATTCTGAGGTTGTGTTATAGAAGAAATTTGTATTTTCTATGAAATGATCTATCTGGCCAAAAAGAACAGTTAGTTTAAGACCAAAAGTGACCAAAAGGTCATATTTCTTTATAAATATTACAGTAAAGGTAAAGCATATTCTTTTAAAAAGCTTAAAATAACAAGTTTTAGTTAGCGGGCGAAAAAAACTTTTTGGTCCTAGGGCCACAAAGTTCAACTTTTCGCCCGTAAAACATGAACAAAAAGTGTGGCTTTTAGAATCAATCGAATAAAAAATGTTTTTCGTCCAGAAAATCACCATGTCTTCCCTCAAATCATGCCATGTACTATCAAGGCAATAAAGTTTATCTGAACGTTTTCGTTGCAAACCAAAACGTATACGTACATTCAGCTAAATGTAATATTCAGGGAAGGACATTTCCTAACTGAGCTACTAGAGAACGTCCTGCCGTTGATCGGTTGATGTGAAGAGGTGAGTCTTACCATGCCGCTGCCGAGTTGTTGTAACAACCCGGACCCTTGGGAGCCACCCATCACTGCCGACGGGCGCCTAGACCTGATGCTCTGCATGCTGCTGCTCAACAGGAAGGGCACACTGCTGCTCGTGTTCGGCATCGAACCTCCCTGTAACAGACGCGCGCGCGTGATCGCCCAATTGTTAAAGATTTAGTCAATCGGTAGGTAGGTTTGAGCCTAATTTATTGCCAGTTATACAGTACTTATGCACGTAAAAAATGCCGCATAGAAACCTACACAGTCCTTTACGTTTTTATATGTTTTTAAGGCAATTTTATACGTTTTTATGCGGCATTATTACACGGATATTACTGAGACGAAGCCGAGGCAAAACATCAGTCGAGAATACTAAAGACAGTTAGCTTACGTAGTGCTATATAATTTTTTCTACTAGCTTGACCCTGGAACACACACGTGGGGTCTGCTGGATCCCCATCAAACTGTAGGCTGCCATTCAGGGTATACGTTCCCAAGCGTTTGTTGAGTTTTTTAGCAGACACCCATGTGGATACTAGTGTTATTATTAGTTTTGTAAGCAAACAATAAAAAAAACAGTAAAAGTTATTTAGATTATTTTCCACAATAAAACTAAATTATTAATTGGGGGTATATCTACACCCCACGTGTGTACTTGTCTTCTACTTTGTAAATAATAGGTATTTAATAGGTTTTTATGAATTTTCCATCCCTACTACGAAGTTGTGTCCATGGAAACATTTGATGTTCTCGACGTGAGGAATTATTTTGATAGGTCCATCTCTTGTCGCTTAGCGCCTTGGTTCATAAGGTTTTATAGGTTTTTTCTAACTGCTGGGTTCAGGTCATAGATAAAATTATGTATGAAAATCGCATGCAAAATGTTTTTAGAGCACTCGATTGTTTTTTTACTCGGCTTGCATCTTAATAACATTCAGTATTTTGCAACCAAGTCCCATTAAACGCATTAGCCATTTTCAGTAATATCAAATTAACTATTTATTGGATTTATGACCTACCAGGGTATACCGATTGGCCAAAAATACACACAGCCACACATGCTTTAAATTAAGATTTTTTTTACATTTACAGTCAAGGAAGACAAAAAAAGCCTCCGTGGGTAAACTTTGACTTACTTTACTAATTTAGAGGCGGGAATACGATAAGAAGAGTTAACGGCTCTAGGTGTTGTGCTAAATTTTTAAGTGGTCCCTAAAACCCCTAAAATGGTGTTTTTATCTTGAAAATATTACGTAAAAGAATGTGATTTTAAATTAAATAGTTCCAAAAAATACATAAAAAATATATTTTGGACCTTTCATTTAACTACAGCTATATACCTACTAGTTATAATTTTTCAAAAGTTATTTTGGTAAAATTCCTAAAATTTGGTTTTTGACGAATAACTTCCAAACTATGAAACCTATAGCTAAACTAAATTAGTTTTATATGAAAGTACAACAAAAAATACATCTAAATTGAACCCTAAAATTGAGTTTTTGGTCAAATATCTTCTAAACTATTATCTAACCTTACGTAGATGAAATTAGTTTCAAGTGAAAAAGAAACAAAACTACATAAAAAGATGTATGCCAATTGGTTGAAAAAAAAAACATTAAAATAATAGTTATTTTTGTATTAAGAGCGAAAAATTACTGATTTCTGCTTGAGCGTGGAATTTGCTGATCGAGGCGTCTAGCTCGTATATAACTGGCAGATGTTTTACAATTGACATACTTACCGGTTGCCTACACTCAGAGCGCAAAATACAATTTTGCGCTTGCTATTATGGTAAAATTAATAGTAAAATGCAAAGAAATAGGTTATTTTTCGGTCTGAAAACTTATTTTTTTTTTTTGTAGAAATGTTAACTTTTCTATTATATCGTATTTTACAAACTAATGTCATCTAGTCACAAGGTGTAAAGTACATTTTCTTATGCTTTTTTAGGTAAAAATTACTTTTTTGCGTAGGATTTATAGTTTAGAAGATATTCCCTAAATGGAATTTTATTTGCCATAGATTATTTGCCTAAAACCCTCGTTTTAATTAAAAAAAAAATAATTGATTTCTAAATGCGGTTAGATCAATTGCAAATATATTAGTCTATAATAGAAGGACGAAAAATACTGTTTTTAATGCGATTACGGAGATTGCCATCCGAGCTTGAAGAGTGAGGCTGGCATCCGTAATAGCAATAAAAACAGTTTTCTTCCGTGCATCATATACTATTTTTAATGCGCTTCTAATATATTAATAAATGCATTTGTATTTTTGACAACAATTTGAGGTTAGAATCCAGATGTCAACAGTTTCAATATTAATCAACCAATCAGAACCGACTATTTTACTTTTACGGCCTAGGCCGAAAAACTAAACTTTTCGTACAGGTTCATCATACAAAAAGTAGCGCTTTTAGGTAAAATCGAATAAAAAACATGTTTTCACGTAGGTATTTTACGTGGCTCTTTAACTTAGGACTAGTTACACTTTTATAAGATTAACAGTTTAAAAACTAGTAAAAAGTCAATAATCAAATTTTGAGAAGTTTAACAAAAATTAATTTTCAAATGTTAGAACTACTACATAACTGCACTTAGATGGAAGGTGCAAAAAAATCTATGCTCTTTTATTTAAAATTATTATGATTCCCGTAGGAATAATAGTTTGTAAAATATTTCCTAAAAATCTTATTTCATGGGCTTTAGGGGAACCTTAAATTTTTTTTACAAGAGCCCTATAGCAATAACTTTCTTTGACCGTGTCCCCCGCCTCAGAACTAGTAAAATAAGCCATAAAAAGTTTATCTAGGGAGGAATTATTTTGAGGTCACAGCCTATGGTGACTATATTTTATATAAGGTACATATTTTTTCGCAAATATTTTTATGGGTTTTGGACTTCCGCTAGATTAACTTAGTGCTTGATGCCCAAAGACACCAAAGGCCAAAACCTATAGATGTGTGCAGAGTCCTTTAAGGAAATTTATTTTAAACAATTTAAATTTAAAACATGTGATCCTGTTTGTACTGTAATTTGAAAAAAAAAACAAAGTATGTGCTATAATTAAATAAAAAAAAACAGTGCTTTATCAAGAACATACTTAAATTTTAATATTTTTTTACAGTGCTGGAATAATTTTATCAAAAGCTTATAAAACTGGGCAAAAATAATTTAATTGACTAAGTATAATATTTTTATTTTATTATTAAAATTTTATTGTTGGTGTTTCAAGTAAGAACGCCCAAACTTCATTAAGCTTACCTTTTAAAGAAGATAATAATGAATTTTTAACCCCTTCCAACATACTATATGGTTTTCTTAGTGTATCTATAGTGCCATCTCTAATCTCAAATTTTTCTCATATGGCAAATGAATAAAGAACCCTATTACACACATATGTAAATAATGTAGTCACCTAAATTTATTTTAATGGACTTTCATAATCGTTTATATCATGGCTGCGGTATGTCAGATATAAAGTAACACGTACACACCTTATGAGAAAGGGTGTCGGGTTAAGATTTAAATATGTTTTAGTTCTCAACTGCCTGATTAAAAGCCTTCAAGGGCTCCAAGCTCTAAGTCTTTAATTGTTGCGCTAGAGCTTAACAATAATTTTATTAAATGTTTTTATCTTTTAATATAACTCGCGATCGAAAAAAGATATTTAGTACTTAAACTGAATTATTAAGAATAATAAAATCTTAATTATAAAAGCCAGTGGCGTCCAAAAAGGGAGTTAATTTTTTTATTTTGAATTTTTACTTGGTTGCAGGTACGCCACTGACTTTTCTAAGAGTTTAATATTTTGTGAAATGTTGTAAATTTTCTTTTTCGTTTTAGCCCAAGTCTGATCCAAATATCTTGTTTCGTTGGCAAGTTATAATAAAACGTAAAAAAAAGAATTAAAAAATAAACCTAGATTTTTTAAAATATTTTTCCCATTATAAAGTCAAAATACATAAAATATTAATTTTTTGTATGTATTAAAAAAATCATGCGAGAAGGGGTTAACATAAGGAATATATGAAGAAATTTTTATTTTAACATAAAAATGTTAATCGCTTGCTTTTGTTTTTAAAATAATATTATGTTTAAATGCTTTTTTCACCCAGTAAAATAAATATTTTTTAATTTTTTTTTTATTTTTTTACCCAGTAAAAGAAATGTTATATAATTCAAAATGTTAAAAAACAAAAAAAAAAATGAGAAAGTATTTTTATGGTAAAATTAAGTTTTAAACAAATAGTTTAAAGAACATTTGGATTTATTTTAATCAAAATTATAAATAAATATTTTTTTAATATTAGATATTCCATCAATCTATATTCTAATCAGCAATATTACTCTGTATGATAATAAATGGATGAAATATTAATTTTAAATTTAGATTACACTTTATAAACTCAAAACATGCTTGATCGTTCGAGTTGAAACACCTGGTCTCATGCGCTTATACCATTTTTAGTCTAATGCGACGTTATGGAGCTTTCCTATGAATATATAACTTTGCAACTTTATAAAAGCTTGGATGGTGTCGTAAATGGCGTTATTCTCACTTTCCGACCTGTTAAAAAGTGAACAATTAGTTTAGTTTCTAATTTATAATCTACTAAAATTCTTTTTCTTGCTCTTTATGTATATAATACATTGATTTTAATCTTGCTTTTAAAGAGAAATATATTAGAAATGGTTCATATTAAGATTAACGATAACACAATAAATTTCAGAACTGATACACAAAATCTTAGCAATACATATCTAAACATAATTAAATAATGAATGTGGGAAATATTGTGTGGATGTAAATATGCGTTTACATAAACTCGGCGCATTATCTATCTGAGCAACAAATTGGATCAAGATAGCTATGATTTGTGGTTTAAAAATTACTTTTAGTGATATTTTTATTACGCATTGTGCGTTTGATAATTTTTGACATTTAGATTAAAATAACTGTCATGTTATGTCTTACAAATCATTATAAAAAGTTTTTAAAAAGTGGAAATTTGTTAAAAGTTACAATAAAAGTAAGTTTTTTTATTTATAATATTCTATTAAAATAAAATTTTACCTACCTGAGCTTAAATTATGTTTTTTAAATAAAATTATAAACAGTATTATGTTTACTCGCCAAAAAAATACTTCCACATCTTTTACTGTGAAACCCTTATTTAGCACTGTATTATATTGCTTAATTTTTACAAAACAGTTGTAGATTAATACTTCAGTTTCCTTTTTAAAGATTTTTCTTGTAATTTCTTCTTGCTTTTTAATAATTATTTGATTTTTTTTTAAACGTCAAAAAATATTTGTATTGACAAGGAATTTGAAACTTGATAGCAACCTTACATAGGGAATTAAATTTATTCTACCAACCATACAACAAAAAACAAATAAGCATCAACTGAGATTCTGCGCGGAGTTTAGTGTTATCCATATTTATAATTTAACCATTTTACACATATCAAAATGCACAAAAATTCAATTTTTTTATACAGACCATATACATATATAATTTAATATTATGACATTGACATTATGTCAGTGTCAGTTGAATGACATTTATGTTGACTTTAAATAAATATATGTCAAGTTTGTCATATTTATTTGAAGGATGACAGTTTCCAAATTTTAATTTTGTCATTTTTGATTGACGTTGACATTCTGTCATATTTCTTTTTTTTTTAATGTAAATTTAATTTATTGATATTTTTACCATTTACACTAGTTTTTATATGGTTTTAATAAATTTTTCCTGAAGAAGCCCCAACAATAAGGGGCGAAACGTTGGCTTTATAATTTTGAGTTTTTTTCACTGTGTTCTTAAAAGCAAGATTAGAATCAATATATCATCTACTAAATTATTATGAATAAAATATTTTTATATCTTTTAGTAATTTCTAACTTTTAAACCCGAAAATATATTTTCCTACGAGCTTGCGGAAAGATCACTCATTCCGCAGGCATATGAGTGTGGAAAGAAAGCCATTTCCGCACGCATAAATATTGTTTAATTTCCTAATTGCGTAGTGTTATTCTTGTTATATTTATTCATAATATTATAAAAATGTTTAATTATTTTACCTGTTAATTGATTTTCTTACTGAAAAGTTATAAAAATAAGATTTATTTTGATTTATTGGATAAAATATAAAATTATATTTTATTTTAACCCCGCTCGTAGGAAAAGTATTGTTCCTAACGCATGCGTAAAGAGGCTTTTAAAATTTGTTTCAAATTATTTTTACAATTACACAGCCACACAATTTTGGCGCCACGTTTTAAGCCTATACTGGATATTATCTGAGATGAAAATTTATTTATATTTAATGTGTCTCATGTTTCAATATCTCATATTACGTATAAAAATATTTATTTTAGGTCTTTGTTCAATGGAACTTTTAATTGTTTTTTTAATGAAGAATCACACCCAAATTACATTTTATAAATACATATATTACATATGTATGTAATAACACAAAAAAAAATTAATTGAACATTCAGTGCCTAAATCCCTTAACATTTATTGAATATTATTAAATACGTAAAAAAATATTTATACATTCTCATGCAGAATAAAAAATAAATGACATTTTATTGAAAGGGAAAAATTAGAAAAGAGAAAACAATATTCTTTAAACCAGCACTGTAAACTAAACCACTTTCAAGTACCTAAAAAAAAATCTTTTAATTAAATATCTTTCCATATCGCGGCAGTACGACAGTAAAAAATAAAAAAGAAAAACAAACATAAACATGATGAATAAATAAATATAATAAATAAATAAAAACCAAATATTGGGTTAAAAAAAAAATAATACTGAGAACATAGCAGAAAATTTTGCTAAATTTTATTTACTTTTAAATTAAAATTTATTTATTATATATATTTTTATTTTAATTAATGTCAAATAATAAAAAAAGATATTTAAATAAAAAGTATATGTCTAGCTAATTTTTATTTACTTTTAAATTAAAAGTTTGTTATATCTATTGAAAATCATATTTGAAAGTGGTTAAGATTTATAAATAATTAATGTTAAATTAAAAAAAAAGACATTTAAATTTAAAATATCTTATGTTATATAGGTTCCATTCCTTGATGGTGTTGTTTTACATATACCATAAAATTAGGCAAAGCAAAGATATTTTAAATTAAAAAAATAAATAAATAAAAATGCATAACAAAAAAAAAGATCATATTTATGTATGTAATTCCAAAATGCGATAAAATATGACCAAAAATCTTTAAAATTAAAATTGTAAGACCTTAACTTAAAAGTCTCAACTTAAATGCGAAGTTGCACTGCTAATAATAAATTCCTATACAAATTATTCTTAAACGCATGATAAGAAAGCGCTATTTTTTTGGTCAAAGTTTCTTCCTTTGAGGAAGGAAATTGATCTTTTTTAGCAAAATTCCGACATTTTATATATAGTCGTACTATCTTGCATTTAGTAACTCGTATTGTAATAAGCATTGCTAATTAAAACTTTTTTTACACTTGATCTAAAAGAATTTAAGGTTTCTTATATTTTAGATGACTATTAATTATGTTAGCAAAGGGTCTGTAAATTTCAAAATCTCTGAGAACCAAATCCCAATAAGCACTAGTTCTTAAAAGTGGTAAAAGTTCTTCCGCAGACTGCATGCTAAACAACAGTAACAAACTGCAATTTCTTTTGCACAATTTTAATAGTGTTTTTGTTGCTGATTTCGATTTTGTTTAGACCAAATCTCTATCTCTTTCCGTTTTTGAGATATACCCTGCCAAAACTTTGAATATTTGAAAAAATTAAAAAAATTCGAGGTGAACAATAAATAATGTATTAAAGCACCTACAAACTTTGTAGTACAGTTGGATCCGAAAAAAAAACAAGATTGAAAATTTAGTTGCGTAAATTCAATAATTACAATACAAACAAAACCGTTGTCATGTTGACAATATTTGTCAAAATTACTTATAATAATTATAAAGTAATTAGAAATGCGTTAAGAAATGTTAAGAAATCTCAAGCTATTAGTATATTGGAAGCAGGATGTAAGGAAGTGATTATGGCTAGTGATCTCTATAGAGACCTTTAATTGTGGCAAGGTTATTTAGTGTTTCGGAGAGTTGTGTTAAGATCATAGAAAAAAGAATAATGGTTAATATTCGACATTATTCGCATGCATTTTCCGTAATAAACTTTGAAAAAACTGACAATCAATTGTCAAATTAATCTAACCTATTTCTTAAAATCTTACTTAAACTATAAAATAATTAGTAAAATTGACATTTTAGCATATTTAAATCTTGCGTTTTTTGTGGGTCCAACTGTACAAAGGTTTTCTATAGCTTGAATTAAAGTTACATGCTTGCTCTATAAAATCGTAAATAAAGGTACATGGATTTCTCTTCCAGTATCCATCTGAAGACTAGTTTTCAAGATATGTGCAATAACGATTCAGTGTTGCTGTTTCCCAGCAAACCACCGTACGATAATCGGCATAAATAATTATTGGCCCATTGCTGGCTTGCCGATTATCGGCTAGCCTGTAAAGGACCGATCTGTGTAAATAAAAATTCTTAATAATGATTTTTGAAGATAAAAAGTAAGTAATTACATTTTTTTTATTAAATACTAAATTAACAATTAATTCACTTGCATTTAAGTCGCATTTAAGATCCCAGGGCGGGAAAGAAGCTCGTTAAGGTTCCGTAGGTACTAAAATATAAAAACTTATTCAGAATAATATTCTAAAACGATCGATATTATCGTTCTTTTTTATGCCATGGTAAAATACTGATCCAACCTCCAACAAAATAATACTTTTCCCTATAGTTCATTACAAAGGTTTTTTCAAAAAATAAAAAAAAACATCGAACCATTTTTTTTAATATTTAATAAAAGATCTTAAGATCTTTTCGTGAAAAACAAAAAAAAAATGAAAAAACAAAATTTTTCGAAAAAAAAATTTTTGAAAAATTTTAATTTTAATTTTTTTTTTATTTTTTTATGCAAAAAACGAAAAAAAAATTTTTTTAATATAAACCAGAAATTAAAATTCAGGGTATAGAATCAAATAGTGCAATGTCCAGTCATGTAAATTTTACTTCAGAAGCAAAAAAAAAAAGAAATAAAACACTCGGTCGGCAAATTTGTATTGTTTTATATAATTTACTTTATATCAAATTATCAAAACAATACAAATTTGCCGATCGAGTGTGTTTTAATTCGTTTTTTTTTTGCTTCTGAAGTAAAATTTACATGAGTGGACATTTGACACTATTTGATTCTATACCCCTCAATTATCGGTAGTCTGCCGGCTAGCCATTACCGGCCCGTTATCGGCTTGCCATATTCGGCCAGTTATCGGCTTGTGCGACACTTCCATTACGGGGCCGGTAATGGCATGTCGTCAACGGACCGATGACTCTTTATCGGCTTACGGCATTGTGCCGTTGCCGGCCCATTGCTGGTGTGTTTGCTGGGTTAAGACTATTTTGGGTAGTATATGTCATATTTAGCAAAATTAACAAACACACGGGCTTGACAAATATAATAAATTTGACGTTAAATTTACAAAAACTGCTTAACAAAGATAAATTCACCTTCCTTTAAACATCGTTGCAGAGGCATTAAAAGCTATTCCTCAACTGAACTTTTAAAATTATTTCCACACATTTTTTGTAAATTATTCTATAGAGCATAAATGTAACTTTCATTTAAACTAGAAGAAACTTTTGTAGCTGCTATAATGATTTAAATATGAGCCTTCAAAAATGACAAATTTTAATTTTTATAAAATTTTGGAATGGCTTTTCGCAAAAGTGGAAACATATAGAGATTTGATCTAAACAAAATCGAAATCAGAAACAAAAACACTACTAGAATTGTGCAAAAGAAATTGCAGTTTGTTATTGTTGTTTAGCATGCAGTCTGCGGAAGAACTTTTACCACTATTTAAGAACTAGTGCTTATTAGGATTTAGTTCTGAGAGATTTTGAAGTTTACAGACCCTTTGCTAACATAATTAATAGTCATCTAATCTTGCTATTTTTTTAAAACCTATTTCCATTTGGGGGGACGTGTGAAACAAACCTAAAAAATATAAACAAACCTAAAAAGTATAATACTTTTAAGTTAATTTTAGTGATAATTATAATAATTAAATCATGATTTATCCAATTATTTTATATACAGTGTGTCTACGGATCGACTTGACAATACCAAAAAATTACCTTTTTTTTCGAATTAAAAAAAAAACTGCTTTGGGATTTTCCCTGCTTGCTTAAAAACTAATTTTTGTCAAATTAAAATTTTGAAAATTTATAGGTGGCGCCAGATATCAGTGAAAGAGTAAAAATTTTTCAGGTAAACTTACCTTTCCGTAAAATATACGAATACAAACATATTTAAAAAATATTTTTATCATCAAATATAAGAGCCGCATGGCAAAATTTAGTAGTTTTACTTCATAAAATTGTTTTATTAAAAAAAATTCAAACAGTGGAAACTTGACACTGGTGAAATACTATACAAGGTGTATTTGAAATAGCGTCGGAAATTTTAACAGATGATTCTACATGATAAAATATGACAAAAAGTTCCTATAAACATATGTCTAAAAATGCGTCATAAGGGAGCTACGCCCCTTTGAAATTGGCTAAAAATATCGGTTTTTATTTAATAACTCAGGAACCCATTGAGATATATTAACGAGGTTTTGCACCTAAATTAATCCTAATAAGGCCCATCTTTGTATGTCATTTTCACGTACTTATTTAAACCAAGGGTGTGCGAAACGGGGGGGCCTTATCAGTTTTTTGTCCCAAACTTTTTTCTGTGTAACTTTTTTGCAATTTTATTTCTGAAATATGATTCCTAAGGTCAAAATACATAAAAAAGGTACTCTTGCTGTAATACTTTAGGATTCACCGTTTTCGAGAAAAATTCATTTGAAGGTGAAATTCTACGGTTCGAAGACGAAAAATTAAATACTAAAATGTTGAAAACCAAAATTTTAATGATGCAGGCCGAATGTACATTAAAAACTAAGAAAAAAACCTCATATAAAGGTACTTCCAAAAATGAATCCTAATGGAGCTATGGTCTCTTAAATATGCACCATTTTTAAAGGGCTATGGTAGCTTTAAAAGCGTTTTTTCGACCTACATGTATGGAAACTTTTTTTCTTCGTTTTTGATGTAGAATAACATTGCAATATTAAAATTTTGGTTTTCGACCATTTTAGTATTTAATTTTTCGTCCTCGAACCGTGAAATTTCACATTCAAATTAACTTTTCTCGAAAACTGTGAATCCTACAGTATTACAGCAAGAGTACCTTTTTTATGTATTTTGACCTGAGGAACCATATTTCAAAAATAAAATTGCAAAACAGTTACACAGAAAAAAGTTTGGGACAAAAAACTGATAAGGCCCCCCCGTTTCGCACACCCCTGGTTTAAATAAGTACGTGAAAATGACATACAAAGATGGGCCTTATTAAGATTAATTCACGTGCAAAACCTCGTTAATATATCTCAAAGGGTTCCTGAGTTATTAAATAAAAACCGATTTTTTTAGTCACTTTCAAAGGGGCGTAGCTCCCTTATGACGCATTTTTAGACATATGTTTATAGGAACTTTTTGTCATATTTTATCATGTAGAATCACGTGTTAAAATTTCCTACGCTATTTCAAATACACCCTGTATAGTACGTACTAACTGTTAAATTTAAAACCTGAGTGTCAGGCACTGACAAAAACAATTAGTACGTACTATACAGTACTATAGCAAAAGTTTTTAATAAAAAAATATTATGAGTTAAAATTATTAAAATTTGACATGCGGCTCTTATTTTTGATTATAAATCAATTTTTAAAATAAATTTTGTTTGTATCTGTTACGGAAAGGTAACTTTACCTGAAATCTTTTTACTTTTTCACTGATATCTGGCGCCACGTACAATTTAAAAAAATCTTATTTCAACATAAAATTGTTTTTAAGCAAGCAGGGCAAATTCCCAAAGCAGTTTTTATTAATTAAAAAAAAAATGGTAATTTTGTGGTATGTCAAGTCGATCGGGGACACACTGTATTATACACTTATTATATTATATTTCATAATATCTATTACTGTTCTATTTGATAAAGAATCAATAGAATTTTATTTTTAACAGTGCAGTTCACAATTTGTAATGATGATTTAAGGGCCACTTGCACCAACTTTTGGTATGGGATTATCTCAGCCAAACCGAGTTTAAGTTAAAAATGCTGCGTTCTGATGGGTCGGCCGTCAATTTAATCCAAGTTTAAAGTAAAATCATCATTGGTGCAAGTGGCCCTAAAAGGTTGAAAAATAAAAAATACTCACTATCATGCTCCGTGCAAGCTGAATAGAGACAGAAGGCGCAATCAACAGAACCGCACGATTCAATTCAAAATTCCATGAAGCAATTTTATTTGATGATTTATTTTTTTTGATGCAGTTGACAGACGAAGGACGGCACAAATGAGCAATGAGAAACACAATTGACGATTAAACAACGATAAATAAATAATTATAATACGGTAAACGGTAAAAATTTAGCATAGAGGCTCAGCACGCTGATCCTGAACAAAAATTAAGTTCAAGTGGCTGGATTAATAATTTGTTAATCGTGTTAGACCTACTAGACATTACAAAACCATTAACAGTAAAACCTGAGCTGACAAATTAATAAGGATAATGGATTTTATTTCTCAGAAATGACCATAGTCCACTTAACACGTTCCCAGCGCTACGAGACATAAAGCTCTACACGGTGTCCCACGGTAGACAAATCAGTCAAACTGTGGCGTTATTAACAAAGATATCAACATGAAACTTTTACCAGTCAATATGGACCTAATTATCTTCAATTGACCCAAAACAAAAGTTTTCTACTCTTTTTTGGTTTTGAGCTAGAGCTCCACACATGCACTTTTAAAAGCATAACAATACTTTCAAATGTCAAAATTAAAAAAAGTAACAATTTTTCTTTATCATATAGTTTTTTTCACTAAAAACAATAATTTTCGATTTAAATTCTTAATTTTATAAAACCTTAAAAAAGGGCAATTGCATAATGGAATGACCCCGCTATGGCAAAAGAGTAGGATGCCTTGAAATTAAATTTTTTAAATAAGTCGTATATGATGACAATAAATGTCAAATTTGATTTTACATTATAATCAAAAAATTAACAAAGCAAGATTTTTATAAAACCAAGTTTTGAATGCCAAAATGATAACTTTAGAAGTAAAGAAAGAAATTATTTTAACTTATGGAGAATGTGCTCGAAATTTAAGAGAAACAACTAGAAGAATAGTAGAAAAGTTCCCCGATGATAGTTTTAGTTACTTTAGCGTACGAAGAATTGTTAATTTAATTTTGGATACTGGAGGAGTGCGGGACATAAAAAAAGTTTGCGAAAGTCCAGTAACCAAAGATCCTGAAACTATAACTATAATTCAAGAAGCAGTTATCAATGATCCCCACACGTCTACAAGGATAATCGCAAGGGAACATCATTTATCACGCACATCAGTTAGTAGGGTTATAAAAAATTCTAAATTACATCCGTATAAATTATGTCTTAATCAAGAGCTACATGGGAAGGATTTTGAAAATAGGGTTCGATTTTGTGATGAACTTTTGGAATTAACAGGGGATGACGAGGACTTTTCTACCAAAATTTTGTATCATTTAACTTTTAATTCCAACCAAAATGTACGTAATTAATTACATAACAATAAATTAATTGACTAAATTGCCCATAATATGACAGTTTTTTTCCTTTGTTCTTCTGTATTTGGTCAAATTTTGGTCTGGTTTGGTTCAAAAAAACAAAACAAACTACTAAGAACAAAAGCACGAAGTAGGACTAGATGAAGTGACCCTATTATGCAGGGCAGGACAGAGCCAGCCCGGGCCCCGGTGCAACTTTTTACTCGGGCCCCCATTTTTTCAAAACATAATTGTCCCATGCAGGCCTGCAGCTAAGGCACTGAGGGCCGAAGCGGCGCCCCCATTCATTAACTAAGCGCCGCAGTCGAAAATTTTAACATTATAACATTAGATTTGACATTTATTTTTATCGTGAATGTCATATTTGCAAACATTTATTTTCATAGCATCCTCTCTTTTACATTAGCGGGGTCATTCCATAATGCACTTACCATTTTTTACCGTTTTCTAAAATTAAAAATTTAAATAGAAAACTAGTTTTTAGTAAAAAAAAACTATCATATGATAAAGAAATGATATTATTTTTTTAAATTTTGGCGTTAAAAAATGTTATTATGCTAAAAAAAAATTCTGTTTGTTGCTCTAGCCTAAAAACAGTAAAAAGTACAACACTTTTTTCTGGCGTAAATTGAAGGTAACTAGGTCTATATTGACTGGTAAAAAATATATTTTAATAGCTTTGATAATAACGCCACAATTTGACTGATTTGTCTACCGTGGGACACCGTGTATATAGAGCTCCTACCGGTTTATAAAATGACTTGTAATGACTTGTAATAGACCTATAGATGTCTCGTACCGCAGTCAACACAATGTATATGAGACAATGTCTCATTGAGACATATTCACCTCTTAATGCAGTCTAGTATATCTTTCCGGATTACGCTAACGCAGAGAATGTGATAATAGTTCTTTATTTTATACTGTTTTGGCTTATTCTATATTATATAGTATAGTATATAATAAATTTTTATGCGAGAATTTAAATCCATTCAAAAAAATGATCTGTTGATTTTCGTAGAACTTATTTCTCAAAATATATGCAGATTAGTATATGTTTTTGTCCTGATTAATGATTAATTATTTCTCAAACATTTAATATTATTAAGTTATTGCTCTGACACATTATGACATAAATTAAAATAACTGACATATTATGACATAAATTAAAATAACTGTTATAATCCGTCCAATTATACAAGATACTAGTTTAAAATTCCCGCGATTTTTAAGCTACACATTGGTTAAAAACTCGTACCTTTTAACATATAAAATATTGTGACAATTTTTGTCTATGACAATGATTGACGGTCGTTAAAGCTAATAAAAGAAGAAAAAGTTACATAAAAAAATAGTTATACTTGATGTTATTTTGTATGTTATTGAAAAAGGTACTTTTTTGGTGTATTCTTCATACACTCACACTAAATTAGCATATTCTACATATTGTACAAACGTAAATTATATTGAACACAAGGAAAACGTCAAACTTTTAGGTTACAATTACAACTTAAGGCCTATCCAGAGGCTCGCATAACAACCATTACAAGATACATGAAGACACATCAAGCCAATCCTGGCATCGCATTCTTATGTACTATGCTTGTTATGCGAGTCTTTGGATAGGCCCTTTCCAGGAAATCAGTACCGATATCTGTTAAATAATTATGTATAATTATGCTATTTATGCGCTCTGTGGTGTAAAGCGATAAAATAAAATATAAAAGTAGGTTTAAATTATTACAAATCGTTGAAAAATAATCTTCCGAATTACACATGATTCTTCGAATTATCGGGAAAAAATCACAGTTTTAATTACTCCCCTGCAGAACGATGCCCCTGTCGTAATTATTTCCAGACAGCAAATTTTCATGAAAACAGCGAATTTTTCCCGCATAATTCTCAGCCTCTTGTGTAATTATATATGAGAAAAATTCATATAGAATTAGCTAAAATAGTAATAAATAATTATTAAGTCAACTATGGTAATTTAAAAAGAAATTAAGTCAATTATCTTTCGAAACTTGAAACGATGTCGATAGTTTTATATTGTCTTTCTTATACTAACTGGATACTGGCTTAACTTAATTTTTATTCAGGATCAAGTAAGTGCAAGGGAATTGTTATTCCTTCACTCTTTTTGAGCTTTTATGTTTTTCTCTTTGCTTTCTTTTGGGACTTCGTTTACCGTATCAGTGGTTATTTTGTCGATAAGGAACATTTTCTTATCTTTTTTTGTCGACTACAACTCATAAAATTAAGGAAGATGAGCAGATTCTTGTCACTCCATCTAGACGCGATTCTAGATTGAAGATGAAGTGAGTCTCGACCGACCTCGACCTTGACCTTTTCTAAGGTATATCTTTTATCAGAAATATATTTTGTACTGATAAAATTAATAGAATCAGCTGTCTTATTTTATACCTGTATACAGGGTGTCTCACCCTATAATAAATTTCGGATTCAAACGGATAGAAAAAAATCTATCCGTTTAATCCGTTAATACAGATTCAATAACAATCAGTAATTAAAACAGAATGGATAGATATTGAATACTCAATCACAGATTGAAACAGATAGATTCTGAAAACAAAATTGCAGAATTGTAGAAAAAATCTATCCGTTTAATCCGCACCCTATAAAAAAAAATCGGATTGAATGTCTCAGTCCTTATATATGGATATATACGGATTAAAATTCTATCTGCATATACAAATTTAAACGGCCAATCCGTATATACTGACTGATAGGGAATAATATTATATCTGTATATGCAGATAGATGAAAATTAAAACTCTCATTCTGTACAAAAGCATTGATACGTATTAAAATTCTATCTGCATATACGGATTAAAAGTCTCAATCCGTACATGCAGATTGATAGTATTCATAATGAATAAGCAAATGCAGACTCAAATGGATATACCCACTGCGACTGATTAGTTCGGATTCATTTTAATAAGCTACGGATTAAAACAGATACATTATGACATAATTGATACATTGTATCGTTTGCGTATTAATTTCTGAAAATTAATGCAAAAAAACGCGCGCCTAACATTATTATAATGATTATAAAAAGTGACTTCTAAATATCTTCTCATTCTCAGTTTAAAAAGTTAGTATACTTATTATTTTAAATAGTATGGAATATTATTTTAAATATTTCTATAATTTTTATATATTATGAATTTTAGTAAATAGTTTGGTACGATTACAGTGGGTGCTGAAAATTTATAATATATGAAACCTATAGAGAATTTCAAGAGCTACAAGTTTGCTCATAACCACTTTTATCCTCCAAGAAATAATTTGGCTGAAAAATAAAAAAAAACAATTTCACCTCCAATTATTGAAGTAAATTAAGTTACTGCAGTAAATGAACACGGGCTGATATTTTAAAGGGTAGTACTGGATAGTAACAGTAAATTTTTCACTAGGTGATTTGCGTAAGGGGTATCCGCTATCATAAATTTTAGTGGAGAGTTCGGTTATCTCGCTAAATTTGCATCTTACGATAAAAATGCATATAACCAATTTTGTTAAAGAGAAAATTTCCACCAGTTTTTGTTTGAATCATTTTTTTAATATATTAATAACAATCGAGTTATAAACATTTAAAAATGGCCATGTTGGGGGCGAAATTGTTTTATTTTTTGAGTTTTCAGCCAAATTATTCATCGGAGGATAAAAGTGGTTATGATCTAGCTCTTAAACTTTTCTATAATTTTTATATATTATGATTTTTCGTAAATAGTTTGGTACGATTACAGTGGGCTATGAAGTCGAGTTGCGCTCTCTGTAACCGTACCAAAGTACCTATGAAAATTTATAATATATGAAACTTATAGAGAATTTCAAGAGCTACAAGTTTGCTTGTAACCACTTTTATCCTCCAATGAATAATTTGGCTGAAAAATAAAAAAACAATTTCACCTCCAATTATTAAATGAACTCGATTGTTATTAATATATTAAAAAAATTAACCAAACAAAAATTCTTGGAAATTGCCTCCTTAACTAAATTGGTTATTTGCATTTTTATCGTAAGATGCATATTAAATAACTCACCCCTAAAATTCAAGAAAGCGGACACCCTTTAGGCAAATTACCCGGTGAAAAATTAACAGGAGTGTTCTGTTACCATCCAGGGCCCTTTAAAATGGGCGCCGGACTTTACAGCGAATAAACAACCGCGAAGACCATTACCGCGCAGTCCATTACCGCGATCACTATTACCGCGACAAGCCATTACCGCGTGTCCTTTACCTCGACGTCATTACCGCGCAGTTCATTACCACGAATGGTCTTTACCGCGTATGACTTTTACAGCGAAAATCTTTATACATTATTTTTATTTTGTGTAAGGGTATTTCCGTGGGATTGATGGCAGTTTGATTTGGTTAGTTTTGGTTTTGGTTTGGATTTTTATTGATAAAGTGGAACGTTTGCTAAAATGTATATATCTGTGTTTGAGTTTTTTATGTGTGTGTTTTTTAAAATTTATATCGACTGATTTGTATAAATCACTGATTATTAATCAGTTTAGTACGAATAGTCATGTCGATCGAAATAATGAAAAGTGCAAAGACTGTATACAAACGTTTCATATACAGGAAAGAAAAGACTCAAAAATAAAAAAATGTAAGTGCGTAAATTACGACGTGCTTTGTTGCAAGGGGCATTTGCATACTTCGGACGGAAATGTTTTAAAGAAAACTAGTAATGGAGACAACCCTGACCCAGCAGCTATATCAGTTAGAACTGTTTGATTGTTTTCTGCAAAATATTTATTTTTTTTTATTTAATCTTTTTTTCTTCAAAAAAAATTAAAATAATTATTTTAATGGTAATGGTTTTTGCGGTAAAGTCCATGCGCGGTATTGACCCCTTCGCTGTTATTTTCTTCGCGGTAAAGTCTATGCGCGGTAAAGTCCATGCGCGGAACGGTGGCGCGGTAACTGTTTCGCGGTAATGAACTGCGTTGTAAAGACCTCTACCCTTTTAAAATATCAGCCCGTGTACATTAATTGCAATTTAAATTTATTATTTGACTGGACTTTAGATATTATCTAATCAAACAGTCTTCTAGATATCTTGTGATACATCAAAGAAGCGGAGGCCCAGGGCGGTCTGCTCATAGTTTAATCTGGTACATAGGGTTAATGATTATTAATTGTTTAATAACATCATATCTATAGTTTAGTAATTAGGTTAACATTGTTCATTTGATACATAATAAGCATTATATCCTAAATCAAAGTTTACAGTATTTTTTATTACCCAATTGCAAAAATCAAAAATATTAAGATCTATAATTTAACGTACGTATACTTATAGTGAAGTTTACTAACCCAATAAACTAAACTATAAACACTACCCTTGTCTATAAACAATAATTCTATTTTTTTACATATTTAAATTAGTAATTTTCAAAATTTACCAAAAGTTGTCCAATATTATAGCTATAGGAAGAGTTTTAACGACGGTTTATAGTATTTTGCTTTACCAGTTTACCAACGTAATATCTTAACTTGACTACCAGGGCTACCAACTTTGTATAGTTGGATAATGAATGAAACGGAGAATAGTATTAATGAATGCCGGTATAACTGATAAATTAAAATACTATAAAACGTCACATAGTAAAAAGTTTTCCTATATAGGAATACTAGTTTAAAAATCTGAATTCAAATCGAATATGTTCCTTATTGCAAAAAATCATAAGCACTCATATTAAGAATTAAGCATTTAAAGTATTAAAAACCTAGTTTCATAAGACCCATTTTTATCGCATGCATATCCTGATTTTTCCAAAGACTAAGTACGATAAAAATCTTATAAAATCAGTTTTTCATGCTATTTTTTTTCTATTTACGCATCTTAAATATTAAAAAAAGTGGGGTTGTTAACATTTGTGAAAGTCATAACAATTAAATTTAAAGGCTTAAAAAAAAATGGGTTGACTTTCAATGTTTCAAAAGTTAACCTAAATTTCATTTAATAATAAACAAATGCCTAATAAGGAAAAATGAGTGCTTTTTTTAGGGCAACCGAAAGTTATAAGGTGGCGTACTTTTTTAATCGATCAACCATCTTGATCAAGTGGCAAACGCATGAATTTTTAAAAATTATTTTAAAAAAATCATGTTTAATTTACATTTTTTGTCATAGAATAGGTTTTAGGTAAATAGTTTTGCGCCAATTTAATAATAAACAAATTAATTTCTCTTCGATATAAACAAAACTATGTAAATAATAATAATTTTTTTCGAGAAAAATAAAAAATTTATAAAAAGATTTATCAAAACAGAAACTTATAACAGCAAACCGGGTGTCCCAAATTTTACTTCCCGTTCAATATCTCCGTTTTTTTTTTTTTTGATATAAAAACTTAATTAAAAAAACGTATTGAATGGGATCAAAAGTGGTTTAAAATCCTACAACAAAATACATCCCATGTTAACTTACCCTCTTGGAACCGCCTCAAACATATTTATGAAGTTGAAGGTTTGCAACGTTTTCTTGCATCGAAAATTCAAATAGTATATTAAAGCACTTATTCCATAACACGGCTTTACGCACTAGTAATTTAGAAAACTCACCGCAAGCGGCTTGTTTTCTAAACTTGTACTCGTGCGCTAAAAATGTATGTTATGAAACTAGTACTTTAATATACTATTTGAATTTTCGTTGCAAAAAAACGTTGCAAACTTCAGCTTCATCCATATTTAGCGAGATAACTGAACTCACCCGCCCAAAATTCAAGATAGCGGACACCCCTTACGCAAATTAACCGGTGAAAAACTAACAGGACACGGTTCACCTGGGCGATTTTAAATAAAAATGTCGTGGACCCCTACATTTTTTGGACTAAAACATACCTGATGACATAAGAAATCAATTTCCATTTGAAAGAAAATCGTAAAAGATACACTTTTTTCGAAAGATAAAAAAACGTTTTTTTGAGTAATATTATAGGTTGTGTCAAAAAATTTCGATTTGCGAAAAAGTCCAAACGAAAACGCACTCTGGCTCAAAAGTTGCTCCCATATTTTGGCAACCATATTCAGCGAATTGAAATTGTTCAGAATAAGTTTTTACGTATTGTTCGATACAGACTTGCTCAGAATAACATTTTGTTGGATACGAATCAAACAAGGCAATATTTGGGTTTAGCTACCCTTCAGAATAGAAGAATCTTCAGTGATGTGTGTTTTTTCTTTAAGGTTCTTGCTGGATCAATTCAATCTAGTGTTATATTGGGTCAGTTTAATATTAAAATTCCATCAAGATCCTTGAGAAGTTATCCACTCCTGGAGGTTTCCTCCTGTAATACTGTTAATGCAGAATGAACCGTATTGTAACATTGGTTAATTTAGCATGCAATACTGTTGATTTTTACAATTCTTCATATATGTTTAAAAATCAATTACGTCAACATTTAGGCATGTAATTTTGTTTTATATGAGTATATTAATCTTATTTTTTTTTTTTAATTATTATTTTATACCTATTATGCTATAAGAATATTATATAAATAACTTTGTAACTGCTATATGCGTAAATAAACGATTATTATTATTATTAGTAAAAAGCTGTGGCCATTTAAAAATGAGCCAAATCGATTAATGTTTAGAGGTAGCTCAAAAAGTTTGAGTGCAACTTTAAAAAATATTGTTACCTGTTTTTAGGATAAAAAGTGATTGTATATAAAATTGAGGAAATTTTGGAGGGTTTCTTTGGTAATATTTAGAAACAATACTAATTGTGAGAAAACTAAAAAAAATATATTTCCCCTTCCCTTAAGTTAGAACATAAAAAAATCGCCAATTATTTGAAGATTTTGCGAAAATTTATTGAAAATGGGCATATTTAAAAGGACATAACTTCCTTAGGAATGATTTTTTGACTAAGGTGCATTTAAACTTTTTCTATGTTTTTAATGTTAAATAACCACTCATTACTAAAATATTTGTTTTTTGCTTTATATTTTTTAATTTTTTTATTTTTGGTTCTTCAATGAAGAATCTTCATGCGTAAAAATTTACTTTTAAATGCATTTATCTTTAAAACGGTTAAACCTGCGATGTTAAACCACAGAAACTTTTTTGTGTATTTTTACATCAAAAAGTATTCCAGCCAAAATATAAAAAAAAAGTACACCGAAATAAGTTTTAGTCAAAAAACAGAAAATCCACCCGGTTTCTAATCGAAATTAATTTTTTTTACTCAACTTGGGGAAAAAAATTATGTTTTCTGTATAGTCATCTAGGTTAACATGTGTATATGCTTATATACTAATATATAATTTTGTAGATTTTTTATTTAAAACTATTTTTTATGCAATTTGCAAAAAGTAAATTTTCGCGAAATCTGCAAATAATTGGCGATTTTTTCATGTTCTAACTAAAGGGGAGGGGGATATAATTGTTTTAGTTATACATTTAGTATTGTTTCTAAATATTACCAAAGAAACCCTCCAAAATTTCCTCAATTTTTATCGGTATCAGTTTTTATCCGAAAAAACAGGTACCGATTTTTTTTTTAAGTTTGAGTGCTTTGAGCTACCTCTAAACATTTATCGAGTTGGCTCATTTTTGAGTGGCCACTGTTTTTTACTAAGGAGCAACTTTTAAGCCAGAGAGCGTTTTTGATTTTGAAAATCGCGTCTAAAAAAATGTATCTTTTACGATTTTCTTTCAAATGGGAATTGATTTATGATGTCATCAGTTATGTTTTAGTCCAAAAAATGTAGGGGTCCACGAAATTTTTATTTAAAATCGCCCAGGTGAACCGTGAGGAGTGTTCTGTTACCACTACTACCTTTTAAAATACCAGCCCGTGCATTTATTGCGATTTAAACATAGGAATTCCTAGTTATTTGAAAGGACTAATATTTTATTAAATGTTTGCACTATCCATAATATATAAAATTATTTTAGCACTTTTTGCTAGTGTAGTAATATGTTTTAGTATTGTAAAATACTTATAAAAAGAGGCTAAAATCATTTTTTATAGTGCATGCATCTAATAAAATATACAGTATTAAAAACATTGACCGCCTAAACCCGTAAGATTTGTAAAATTTGTAAAATATGATAGTTATGCTGCCATAACTTTTTTTTTTGGTATAATAAATTATCTTATTTTGTTATAAAATTGTTTGATATAATTTATGTTTCGTTTATATCAAAGTGAAAATTTATAATATTTAAAATTTTATATTTAAAAGCTATAGTTTAAATTTATAACAAAAAACGCAATTATTAGGAAAATAAAATAATTCAGGCACTTGCCGCAGGGCAAGATGTTGATCGATTTGGCTAAAATTGGGTATTTTGAGAATGTTTTTCATGGGCACAAGATGCCGCGGCATGCCGACTGGAGCAGAAACACTCAAAAAAATGTTTTTCGCACCACCTTAATAAGTAATAAAATAAAGCATTCGTAAATTGAATTGGCATGCCACGCCACGCCACTTCAGTTTGAAAATACTATAAATGTCTGTAATGTCATGATGAAACAACTAAATGTGTCAATAATCAAAAATAATATTGTGTGCTTTTAAACTTGTATTAAAAGACCATCCACATTAAAATATTATACGTAATTTTAACCACATTAAAATATTATACGTAATTTTAAATACACTAAGTAAAATATTCAATATTTGTTTACTAGTTACTATATTTTTGCAAAAAACGCTTTTTATATGGAGACCATATATAGTCCGTCCAATTATGGAAGAAAGTAGTTTAAAATTCCCGCGATTTTTAAGCTACATCATTGGTTAAAAACTCGTACCTTTTAACATATAAAATATTTTGACATTTTTTGTCTGACAATGATAGACGGTCGTTAAAGCTAATAAAAGAAGAGAAAGTTACATAAAAAAATGGTTATACTTAATGTTATTTTGTATGGTATTGAAAAAGGTACTTTTTTGGTTTATTCTTCATACACTCACATTAAATTAGCACATTCTACATATTGTACACACGTAAATTATATTGAACACAAGGAAAACGTCAAATTTTTAGGTTGCAATTACAACTTAAGGCCTATCCAGAGGCTCACATAACAACCATTACAAGATACATGACGACACATCAAGCCAATCCTGGCATCGCATTCTTATGTACTATGCTTGTTATGCGAGTCTTTGGATAGGCCCTTTCCAGGAAAACGAGATCTGTTAAATTTTTGATACACTACGACTTATGCATAATTATGCTATTTATGCGCTCTGTGGTGTAAAACGGGCCGCGTCCCTTACTATCTTGCATAATTGGACGGAGTATAGTCACATATCGTGGGTGATACTGCACACTAGACTTGAAATTCAAGTCTAGTGTGTATTCAAGTTGAATACATTTTAATCTAAATGAGAGCAACGCTCAATTACAATATAACCGGAAATCATTAGATTTATATTTAGCTATTTATATATACATACATACCAAATGGTAGATTCCCTATGCGAAATGAGCCCTAAGGGAGCTACAACCCTCCTTAGGGTACATGTTAAAAGTAGTTTTTTTTTAATATCTCTGGAAACCCATGATCCACAGTAACAATTTTTTGCACATAACTTAACACTGATAAAGGCTATATTTTTATGTAATTTTTATTTCGTAATTTTAACCACGGACGTGCAAAATGGGGGGGCGATGTCACTTTTTTCCCCAAACGTTTTTATCCGTACATTTTTTGTAATTTTCTCGATAACATATGATTCTTTAATTAAAGATACATAAAAAAAGGTTTTCTTTATGTAACATCGTAAAGACAACTGTTCTCGAGAAAATTTGAGTTAAATAGAAAATTTTACATTCTAAGCATTCAAAATAGGAACTAAAAAATACACCAATAAAAATTTGAATACTGCACGGTTATTCTACATTAAAAACTGAAAAAAGCTTGTATACATCTAGGTTTAAAAATTAGTTTTAAGAGTACTACAGCCTCTCAAAGAATAAAACTTTTTAAGGGATCCCTATTGAAAATGTCGGGTCTGCGCGGGTATAAATGTAGCATAGACCGGACTTGAGTGGGTGAATTTCATCCGCTCAAGTCCGGTTTATGCACCATTTATACCCGTCCAGACCCGTCATTTTCAGCAGGGATCCCTTAAAAGTAATTTGTGGATATTTGTGTACGGGAACTTTTTTCATAGTTTCTAATGTAGAGTTACCCTACAGCATTGAAAATTTAATTGGCGCATTTTTTAGTTCTTATTTTGGATGCTCACACCGTGAAATATTCTCTTTAACTCAAAATTTCTCGAGAACGGTTGGCCCTACGTGTTTACATAATGAGTAACTTTTTTAATTTTTAATTAAAGAATTTTATTTTAATAAGAAAATGTCCAAAAATCTACAGATAAAAAAGTTTGGGGCCAAAAAGGGTTATAACTACCAAATTAAAAATTAAATAAAGGATAGCGTTTATCAATGTAAAGGTATTTAAAAAAAATATTTTCTGTAGTTCATGCAGTGTAAAAACAGTTCAAGCAAATATTGTAGGCGATTTATTGCCAGCAATTATTATAGTAAAGCCTAACTGTATTTTTAAATAGTGATTGTAAAAATACCTTAATTAAAAAGTCCAAACCAAGTGACTGTAAACTGTAATAAATATTACAGTCAAACTACTATAATAGTTTCTGTAATTTTAATGTTACTGTGAATTTCGACCTATTGTTACAAGCACTTCCTGCATTTTTCAAGGGATATCACAACCTAACCTGTGGTTTAACTTAAAATTTACAAATAACATAAAATAATAAGCATTATTACAGTTTTTTGTAATTTTTTTTTATATGAGATAACTGCTTTAAATTTACTATCACTTTTTACAGTGTGGTGTTCCAGAGATATTAAATAAAACCTACTTTTCAGATGTAACCTTTGGAGGGTCGTAGGTCCCTTAGGGCGTATTTTCGGACCAACCTTTATAGGAACTTTTTAGTTCATCTATACATGTATACTGTTAGGTTAGATACATGTATTACATGTATACTGCCCTCCTAAAGAGGAACGCGGCATGTACACCTGACACATACGGTTTTCGAGTTAGTATTATTTTATTACGGAGAATAACGGTAAGTACCAATCCTAAGGAAATCTGCGGTAAGTACACCGAAGAAGTTACCTGCCGCGTTCTTTTTATGTAAAACTTTGGCATGGATTGTAATATTTTAATAAACGAAATAATATCTAAACTAACTATATTTATGTTTTTTGGTATTTAAAAAATCTGTTAATTTCTGGTATCTATATTTAAAATAAAATCTAATTGAACGTATAATTCTTTTGTGCGTGAAAGTGAATTTTTGAAATAAATTATAACATCATATATTTTTATGATTTTCTGTAACAATATAAATTTTTGATACCTTATAATATAACAAGCCGTAAAGATATGTAATGCTACGCATTCCATTATATACTATTCACAGTAAATGGTATATTGCATTTTCTCAAATACTTAAAAAAAATAATTTTCAAAAAAAAATATTTTTTTTAAACAGATCTTTTTTTGAAAAACGAATTTTTCTTATTTTTTTATTTTATTTTTTTATTTTTTTTTTATTTTTTATTTTTTTTTTATTTTTTTTTTCGTTTTTGATTTTAATAAACCTAAGCCTATAAGGGAAAGTATTATTTTTTTGGCAGCAGTTTTTATATTATATTATTATTTAATTATATTTAAATAGATATATCCACTAGTAGATACTATAGTACTATACTAGTAGATACTGTAGTACCTATACTGTTAAACAATAGTAGTAACAATAGTATTAAACAATAGTAGTATAATATTAAACAATATATTTTTTTGTTTCTTTTTTTTATTTGTTGATTCATCAATATTTTATAATAATCTATAAAGAAATTGCACTACTCTACTACAGAATTTTCACAATCAATGAGAAAATCTCTACCAAAATGTCATATAGCTGCTATTTCACGCTTTTTTGCGATCATCAGTGAGCATATATTGGTATGATGGCTTTCGCACTGACTGTTGAAAATTTTAAATACTTATCAAAAATAAGTATAACTGTATCGAGAGCGTACAAATTGCAATTTCTTTATAGATTTTAATAGTTTGCCGTCTATAAGGCACTAAACTTTATTTTCATTTTATAATAATATTAATTTTGTCTTCTAATAAGAAATGTATATTTCCTTAGAAACAATAAATGTATCTATCTATCTATTAATTTTGTCTGACTGCCACTAAAATACCCATAATTTTGCTTTCTTTTGTATTTGCTTTATCCTGTTTCTCTTTTCAAAACAAAATTTCACATAGAAAGAACGCGGCAAGTAACATCTTCGATGCACTTACCGCAGATTTCCTTAGGATTGGTACATACCGTTATTCTCCGTAGTAAAATAATACTAAGCTCGAAAACCGTATATGTCAAGTGTACATGCCGCGTTCCTCTTTAGGAGGGCAGTATAATAGTATAACTTTATAGTTGAATCGATTAATAAGGATTTATTCATGTTATAAAATTAAAACGACTATAATAAACAAATGAATGAGTAAAGTTATTGCAATAATATACTTGGAACTTTTAGAAGCTATTAAAAAAAAATGCTAGAGCACAGAACACAGTTTTTAATATTTTATAAATAATAAAAAAAAGTAAAAGACTAAATAACGATTCTTAACTGATTTTTTTTCTTAATAAAAGAAATATATTATCAAAATCTTTATTAATTTTTTTCTTTCATAAATAAAAAGTCTTTGTTATTTTTTTTTCATTGTTAATGCAGTTTTAATACGTTGAAATATCTAATTTTATTCGAGATTTCCATTGTCTGTTTTTGACATGAATGAGCTTTTTTATATTACAAAATGCAATATTTTCTTTCGTTACTAATTTAATAAAATATATGTGTAGGGGAGAGTGGGGATGTTTCGACCTCTTAATGTTTATATCGTTTTATAAAATAATATAGTACAAGATGTATTCATTTAAAGAATAATTAGTTTTATAAATTAAAATAAAAATAGTTACATTTGGTTGAAACATCCCTCTATGGTGGGAGGTTTCAACCAGATGGTGGGGATGATTAAACCAGGGTAAATAAAATTATAAATTTTAACAAATAATATTAGACTAATATTAAAAGGAACCAGAAACTATTTAACTAATATAAAAAAAATAATACAAAACTACCTAGTAAGTAGCAGGTAATCTGAAAATACGAACCAATATTAAAAGTATATTGGAAAACTAAAAAACGGATTGGATTTTTAATATTTTTTTAATTTTTTGAATGTTCCATCCAGTGGTCGAATCATCCCTATATGCTCATATTTTAAATAATATGATGATACCCGGTAAAATAAACGAATTAGGTTAAGTTTAGTGCATGAAAATGAAGCCAATAAAACACTTGTTTAATCATATAAAACCGATTTTGAATAGATTTTACCACTAGAAAAATATCAATAAAAAAATGTAGAACCAAAACCTTACCTGATTTTCAGAAAAAATTGATTTTTTCGTAATTTTTCTTAGACCTTTCCGAATTTGACCAAACTTTAATTAGGCACTATAGCCAATAAATTTATTAGTTGGCACTACTGGAAGCACGCAAATTTTAAATAGTTTTTAAATAAAATCAAATGGTTGAATCCTCCCACTGGTCGAAACATACTCACTCTCCCCTATATTTCCTAAATATTTTTTTAAAGCTTTTAATATCTATCTATACAGCGTTATTCAGAAATAAGTTAGAAAAATTAAGAAGGTGATTTTACGTCAAAAAATATCAAGAAATGTTCCTACAAAGGTTGGTCCGGAAATGAGCCCTAAAGGAGCTGCGGCCCTTCGAAGATGGACATATTGAATGGGGAACAAAAAAAGTACCAATAAAATTTTAATGCTGCAGGGCGGTTCTTTATTTATAACTAAGCAAAAAAGTATTCTTCACCAAAACACCTTAAGATTAATATTAAAGGACTAATAGCCTTTTAAAAAGTAACATTTTTAGTGGCACAAAATGTTACTTCTTCTTAATTGCATTTTTTTTTTTTTTGAAAACGGTTGCTCCTACATTTTTATACTATATGACATTTTTTATATATTTTTACTGTATTTTTACTAAACGAATCTACATTTTTTAAAAAAGTCCAAAAATATATACATAAAAAAGTTTGGGACAAAAATGTGATAAGTCTTACATATTTTGTCCGTCTAGGCACGCCTCTGGGTAAATTCAAAAAAATAAATTAACATATACAATTGCCCTTATTAATAGTAGTACATGCAAAAGCTCGCGGCTCTAGCTTAAAGGGCACAACAGTTATTATTTAAAAATCTATTCTTATTACAATTTTAAAGACCCGTAGCTCCCTTAGGACTCATTTCCGGACCAACCTTTATATGAACTTTTTTTCATATTTTTTAACGTGGAATCACCTCTTAAATTTCTCGAACTTATTTCTGAATAACCCTGTATTTACTTCAAAATAAATATTTAATTAAGATCCAATCACAGTTATCATTACTAAATATTTAGTTTCATCGAACCCAAAAAAAAAATCTGTATGATATTATTATGTCAATTTTTATTAAAATAATAATATAAGTATTAAAAAATAACTACCCTTCATTCCATCGAGTATGTGGATAGAATTTTTAAAATTTTTTGCTTAATAACACATAGTGCATATATCTTCGTAGCAGGATATTTTGCTGCATATGTGTGACCATTATAAAAGGCTTTTATCTTTTTAAATCGTATCTTAGGCAGGAATTGCTTCAACATTGTCCTATTTTTATAGCAGATATAAAAATATGAACTCCTGGCAGTTTCACTAAGTACCTAATTAGGCTTATAGTAAGTACGGTAGTATCTGACTAATACGAGGGGTAATTTAAAAGAAGGAAAAAAGGCCAGAGCTCTGGAGAGCCGCTGTTAAAAGGATGTGAGTGCTAACAATCAATTTTAATAGTCTTTATATATTTAGCTTTCCCATTTTTACTTTCTCACAGAGAAAGTATTGTTTTTACCTAAACTATCTTATTTGAACTTTTAGGTCAAAAAAATAATATGAAATGATATGTCTATCTGTCACAATACTTTCTTTATGAGAAAGTAAAAATGGGAAAGCAAAATATATATTAAAATTGATTTTTAGCATTCAAACCCTACTAACAGCAGCTCAGGCCTTTTTGCCTTCTTTTAAATTACCCCTCGTATTAGTCAGATACTACCATACTTACTATAAGCCTAATTAGATACTTAGTGCAACTACCAGGAGTTCATATTTTTATACCTGCTATAAAAATAGGACAATGTTGAAGAAATTAAAATAAATAATAATAATAAATAATAAAAAATAAATAATAAATAATAATAATAATAATTTCTGCCTGCGATACGATTTTAAAAGATAAAAGCATTTTATAATGAGTTAATGTATGCTGCATAATAATTATAATTAATAATTATTAAAGGATATATTTGCATTTTAAAATTCATTAAATTCAAAAATTAAATAATGACGTTTGTGTCAAATATTTGTATCTGATTTTAGGTGGTTTCAACATTCGACTGTCTCTGACTGTACGATAGTTAACGCTCTCGCTTCGGTCTCGTTGCGGGCGAGAGGCCTCTCGTTATCGTTACAACGATACGATATTTTTCGACCTCTCGCTATCGTTCTGTTCAACGATAACGAGACGAGAGCGAGACGATAGGCCTTAGGCGGCAACACTACCTGCAGGGCCATGATAATAAATTTATTACATTTTTAAATGCTATTTTTGTCCGTGTAATAAAATATAATCAATCAAAAATATAAAATATAAATATTTTGTTAGTCAGTCAGTCAGAGAGTTTAACGTCGATTTTTAGTCAGTATTATTTTTAAAACATGTGTTATAACAGGAGTTTTGTATTTTACTTGATACAAATAATTTTGGAAATTATTCTTGGTTTAAATTTTGAAACATTTTTGTATTGTAATGTAATGTCAGGGACTTTAAAACTGTCGGCTTTTAAATTTAGTCTGACAGAAATTTTGACGATGAATTGCACTTTAAAAAATATTTTAAAGAGTTGGAATTTAACAATAAATTTTAATAAATTTTTAACAATAAATAATATTATGTTACTTCTAATAGGATTAGCATTTAACATACGCACGGGTCAAGTTGAGCAGTATATTAAAAATGCGTATATAACTAAAGTTTATTTTTTTAAGGTATAGGTATTTTAAACCTTCCCGCTTGTAAACAATCTCGAAATTACCATAGCAACGTAAGATACGCATGCGTTGTAAGCGAAATATCTAGGCCCAATTTACACAACCGTAAAACGTTGACGTGCCATTAACGAGAACAAAACAATGGTTTATTCCTAAATTATTGGAATAAAAGGATTTTATAAGCATATTTTGTTTCTACAGGAATACAAAAGTGTTTTTAGCAACAGCTTTATCAATTCTCTTTTTTTACATCAAAACATCATAAAAATATGGTAAGGTAACAAAAATTATAAATTTTGATTATGTTGACATTCAAAACAAGTCACATGCTTCAGTGTAAATCGGACTTTGTGGAGTATTTAGCGGCAAATTTAAAATAACTATACCATAAAAAAATAAACTTTAGTCATTCTTCTATATCTATAATAAATATAAATAAAAAGTAAAATAGTACATATTTTAGCTGATGATAATGAACTTTTTACTAAAAAATACTAATAATAATAATGTGTTATCTAATGTGTTATCTAATGTGGATGGTCATTTATTAAATGGATGGAAATAAATAAATAACAAACGACATCATAATAGAACACGACCATAGAACATTTTGGTAGTAGGTAATGACCACTTACATAAGAGGACGGAACTGATAGACTCGAGCCCTGTCGGGACACCGAGCTGTACCCAATTGCGCCCTGTTAATGTGTACATTTATGTCACAATAATGCCGTCTAAGCTTAACTGCAGTACCTTTAAATGACATTGTTTTTTAACCTGTCAAATGATTTTTTTAGGACTTAAATTCGGTTTTTCTAACTAGCAATCCAAATAACTTTTATGCTTACTAAGAGAATGTATCGCTCACCTGCCATGATTGACCCTCAATTGAATAATGTCAGTTGCAAGAAATATTTCTTTTCTACAACGTTCAACTATTTCTACTTGCACTCATTGTTAGGGTAACAAACCCTAACACATAATTTTTTCGCTTGATAACATGCTGTCATGGCAACTCAATTTTTGAGATTTTGTTGTATTTTAGTAAAAATATTGTTTTTCTACGACTGCTTTAGTATGTAAGCAAATACACACACTTTTCAAACACAGAATGAATCCATTCTAGCTCTATATACGGTATGAATATTTCGTATCAAGTGTTAGAATGAGCACATGTAGTGCCATCTCTTCTTTATAAAAGTAAAAAAACTGTTGCAAAATTAGAAAAAATATATTTATTTTACCATGAAATATTGAATAATTTAATGCAATTTAAAGTTTTGCGTTAAAATTACATAATGTTTATTAGTTTTTATTAATATTTGACTAGTTTTTTATCAATTTAGTTCAAAAAATTAAAACTGCTCCATCTATTGTTAAATATTTAAACCTGATATCTGTCACAACAATCTGACATAACCTTCAATTTTTGCATTATAGTTTGTAAATATGTGCTAAAATTAAATAAAAATCTTTATTGAGTACTTATTTGATAAAATTATTAAATAACATTAATTGCTCTATTTAAAAATATGTGTTTTGTTACATTTACAATGTCGAGTCACAAAAAAACATTGTTTTTAACCTTGTCCTCAGTTTAAAGCCATAAGGTGTTTCATATTTGCAGTCGAAGAAAAAGTATAGTCTACAACACGTATGGAATAGTCATTTCGCGCTCGCGGGACCGTCATACTCTCCTGCCGGCTCGTATAACAAACTATTCCATACTAATTATAGAATATACTATTTTATCGTACACAAAGTTAAAATCCGTTTTTCTTGCCTCGTTTGCGGACGGACCAGATAGGAGGAGTACAAAAATTATCAATAGATGACGCAAAACGTTTAACTTAATTTTTAGTTAAAAAAAACAACATTTTTTAGTATTTTGTGTTATACTTTAATGTTATTATATTATAAGGATTTTATACAGTCATGGAGAGCCCCAAATAAGCTACTGGCTTGTGCTAGGGGCTCTCCATTAATTTTAAGAAAAAAATAGCCAAAATATTTACAAAGTTGGCAAGTAATATTTGTTATGAAAAATAATTTACTTAGTGGTAATTTTAATAACATTGTACTTATTTATAGCATTTTTAGTACCTTATATTTGTAACAACTTAATTAATTTCTTGAAATATTTTTATATGATACTATTTTTTGTGTAGGCTAAAAAATTATATCTCTATAACTCCGCAGTAATTTTGCCCTCTTTATACGAAAATATCTAGGTTTTAACAAATAAATTATATTTTTGTACCCAAAGTACTATTCTTTAACCAGTTTATTTAAAAAAATCTCTTACTTATTATATTATGATTTCTTAAAAAAAAAAACATAATTTTTACCTTTTCTTTATTAAATTTCTTTCAAATTTATATTTTTTATTAAGAATACTTACTTTAGAATTTTTAAAAAAGTATCATGTGCGTAACATCATACAGAGCGGTTCTAAAGTCACCCCCCCCCCCTCTTAACTTTTCAACCAGTTGAGATATCGACTTCAAATTTGGAACTTTATTTAATACTTTCAGCTCTTAAAATGTGGGCAGGGGGGCATGGTGACACATTTTTTTAAATGGAAAGGGGGGTCGTGTAATACATCATTTTAAAGCTTATAAAATTCTCCATATTTTTAAATTTTAAAAAAAAATTGGGTTTAAAATGGGGTTGAAAATGGGTATTAATGTCAAAATTTCTCTAAAAAAAAACAAATAATTTTTTAAAAATGCCTAATTTCATCATAAAAAATGTTAATTATACTTTTAAACTAATTTTAGTTGACATAAATAAAAATTTATAAAAAAAAAACTTAAAAAATCGAATGATTTTGCACAAAAAATTGATAAATCAAAACCTTAAAAAACATTTTTAAAAATTTAAAAATGTTAGTTTAAATAGAGAATTTTATAAGCTTTAAAATGATGTATCACACGACCTCCCTTTCCATTTAAAAAAATGTCCCCATATGCCCCCCTGCACACATTTTAAGAGCTGAAAATATCAAATATATGCTAAAAGATAGTTTAAGTTGTCTTATTTAAGAGTTCTAAATTTGAAGTCGATATCTCAACTCGTTCAAAAGTTAAAAGGGGGGGTGACTTTTGGACCGCACTGTATAACATCGAATGTGTTGGTTTTGTATTTTTCGTAGGGTTAAAAAAAACTGCGAGTACTTCTCTATTTACAATAAAATACCAATGCATAATAAATGACTATTAAATAAACACAGCAAGCCACTGAAATGCCATTTAAAGATACTGAAGTTTAGTTTAGAATAGCAAAATAATATTTAGCTACGAATAGCAAAATAATATTTTATCCACGGCCGTGATTAATAGCCTATAAATCACGGGTCTGTAAAAATAAACGGTTTAAAATTTAAAACGACCGTGGATAAAGTATAGAATTCTATTCGCGTATAATAGCTATTAATCATTCGGGTGATTAGGCCACTCGCCTGTAGGCTCGTGTCCCAAAATTCACCCTCATTGATTAATAGCAATTATTATACACACATTAAATAATATACTATTATTGAATAAGTATAGTATATATAATATAGAATGAGTATATTATATGACTATAGTCTGGAATAGAGTTCTTCCAGTTCCAGGCCATTTTTTTTATTTGGTTTTAGTTTTTTTTTTAATATTTGATTGAAAAACCATTTAATCATTAAAAAGACGGTTTATAATCTATTTTGTTTTAAGTTCTATATTGAAAAAATATCCAGTTTTAAAATGAAAAAGGCATTAAATAATAAAGAACCTATTTTTTTTTAACTATGTAGCAAATTTAAAATTAAAGTACTCAGAAAAGAACAGCTGCATTATAATGCCCATAAACGGCCACAATCGCTTATGGATATTAACTATTCTGCTCCTTTACCTCTCAATTACATATAGAGAACGGTTTGGCTATGGTTACAAGTTGGGTTTGGTTGGGTTGGCACATAGCCTTTTTTGATAATGCGTAGAAAAATTATTTACTATTACCAAATATATGGCTCATTTTCTCAAAGAATTTTAATGGTATTGATATATTTAGTGCAATTATATCTATAGTTGAATGCACTAAAAATTGTTTACTAAATCCTATTATATCAATAAAATATTATTATATGTAGTAGTATTACATCTAGTATACGGTATTCTAGAAGAACTTTTAAATGGTATGACAACTTCCATTTTTTTTCTTTTTGGAATTTATTATTATTATTATTATTATTATATGAACTCTAATTAAAAAATGAGACTAAAATTGTAAAAATCGTTAGAGTCGTTTTTGAAAAAATGTGTTCTTTAGAAAAAAATCTTTGATATATCACGCTAACATACTTGGTTTGACTTCGATGTCTTAGATTTTGACCAAACTTGGCACAGTGGTACCACTCGCACCAATTTTTTTCAAAACGGTCCATCCGTTCACGATACCGGGTGTCCCACCAGGTTCTTGACAAGTTATATCTCCGTTATTTGAAAAGGTAATTTTTTTATAAAATATAGCTTTAAATGAGAGCTAAAGAAGATTTTATTGACTTATTCAAACCTCCCCTCCATTGCTTACGCACTCCCAATCTTTGATTTTTAAATAGCACCTCCCACCCTCATTTTTATCTAAGAATATAAAATTACATTTCATTTTGAATTAAACCATGTATTATAAGTGATATCTTATTCTTTTAAGGGGCTTCCAATAACAATTATTATTTAGTAATAATAATATCCCACCAGGTTTTAGACGGGCTATATCTCCGATATTTAAAAAGATAAAAAAGTTAAAAAAAAAATAAATTAAATTGGAGTCAAAGTAGAATTAACTGACATACAAAACTACTCCTTATTTACCCACCCTCTTGGAACCACCTCCGAACTACTTTTCTAAATAGCACTTCCCTGTTTTACCAAAGAATATGAAAGCACATTTCATTCTAAATTTAACCAGAAAATTTTTCAAAAACTTGAAAATAGTCGTATGCAAAAATTCAGAATTTTGTCCCTGTTTTTTTTTTCATGGCCCACTGTGGGGTGGGGCCTTTTAAAAAGCCACTAGTTACAACAACTATTGCTAAACCATTCTCTCCATATTATATTAAGGCTCATGCCCCTTTTAATTATCGCAAAATATTGACTTTAAAATTTCCCGTTATTATACAAAAAAAAAAATACCTAAAATTATTCTAAAATTATGGATGAGTATTATTTTAAGTTATCACTAATTAGTTCACGGTGTTCTGGAGGGTGGATATTATGGATCAAAAATATAGAGAAAATCTATTCCGACCGTTATTTTACACAAAAAAAAAACAAAAGAAAATCAATTTTTTGTAGTCCCCTACAAGATCTCTTAGTTTTATGCTTGATTTATTGAATTTAGCTGTATTATTGCCGGAAAATGTAAAATCCATCTTATTTTTTGTACTATTTGAGCCAATTCTTCTGGTGTCAAAAGAAGTATTACCTACGAATTATCTCCGTAACTATAAAAGATAACTTTTTAAAATTTACAGAGCTTGTATGAACCGTAAATACCCTCATTTTGGCATTGTCATTATAAATCACTTCCGGTCTTTTGATTTTTTAATAGAACCCTATATGTATATTTGTTTACATTTTTGGATTCACCTTTAAATTCTCTTTTCATTGATATATCACAAGTCGATATTTGCATTAAAGATGGCGCCACAGGAGACATTTTTGATAAAAAACAACATGGCGGTCCTATGACGTCCATATTGGAATATTTCTGAAAGTTGAATTTTAAAGCATACAACTAAGAGATGATCTTGTAGGGGTCTACAAAAAATTGTTTTTTTTTTTGTGTACAATAACTTGGTAGGAATGGATTTTTAACCCATAATATCCACCTTTCAGAACACCGTGAGTTATCACATTGTTTACTATCAAACTTTTATTGAGCACTGCGTTATATAACTTATATTGCTTTATTTTGAGAAAATATTTGTAGATTGATGCTTTAGTCTCCTTTTTTATGATGTTTCTTGTCCTTTCTACCATTTTTTTTCTTGCTTTTAAAAAAAAATTTGGAATGTTTTTAAGGGGACTTTTCGTTTCATAAAGTTTTAATTTTTTTTTGTGAAAAGAATATTGTATTTATTGAACAAATTTCTTTTGGACATATTTATAAAACATCTTAAAAATATTTTTTTTTGTATTTTTAGTACATCTTGACCACTTCAGAGGGCGTCTTCCAAAAGATACACAATTTTCTGAAAAATGAAAACAAAAACGCCATTTCATTTTTCAGAAAAGTGTTTATAAAATGATAAAAACATTAAAAATAGAATATTTTTTAAGTTTAGTTACTAGTATTTAGTCTTGTGAATAGAATCCCGTTGGAATTTTTACTCTATGTGTTACAGGAAGCCAAAAAACTGTGAACACGTTTAAAAAGTGACTTTTGGACGCCCTCTAAAGTGGTCAAGATGTAATGAAAATGCAAAAAACACTTTTTTATTATGTTCTATAAATACAGCCTGTTCCAGAACTCGCGTACAGAAATTTGAGGGTATATCAAAAACCCTCTGGAAAATATGAAAAAAATGTCAAAAAAAATCCATCTTCGTTCAATTCAAAAATAAGAACGCTTTAAGTGGACCAATACTGTTGCTGGTGTTGAATTTGTGACTATGGAAGCAAATTTAATTATTGCAGGTACATATTCTGTAGGTTGACATCATAGAGATGGAAAGAGAACCATTAGTCCAGCCTGCGCAAGATTATTTTGTGACAGAACGGGGCAGCGAAATGACGTAACGCAATATATCTGACCTTGCGCAGTACGCATCTCTATCAGCTGTGAAATGCTGTCGGTCGTAAAACAATTCATCACCCCAGTATTCATTTGTCTTATCTCCAAAAATCCCCTAGTAAAAATCTTAAAATGTCCATAGAGATATGGCAAACCAATACTGGGGTGACGAATTATTAGTAGTTTGTTTATACTGTTAGTACTGTCAGATCGTCGTTTGTTACTGTTCATTTTTCGACTTGTACTGTGTTTTAATGGTTTTTTTGCTGCATTTGTTTATAACTTTAAACCTAACCTGTATTGTTGCTTTATGAAGAGCAAAGGGTCAATCCCTGGTGTACTCAAAGTAGATGTACAAAATCCCGAAACTCAAACACACCTCGAAAAATTCTTATAAAATAATTTTAAAAAACTATTTCGACGTTTCTTCGTAGATATTTATTGTTTTTTGTTGAATTTTTTACAATTTTTATTTGACACACAAAACTAAGGTTTAAAATACTCGTCAAAAACAAAAATAGTATTGCGCATGTGCAAGTTTATCTCAGATGCGCTAGACACATTTATCACAGTATTCCGCAACGGCTTTGGAGGTCTTTCCTTGTCTATGGTTGACATGGTTATTAATGTGATATCGATACCCCCCAAGCAACAAAGCCGTAACTCATATATTGTCATTTTTCACGACAGCTAAATTTCTAAAATATTTTTTTTTGTTATTTAAGGGTGGGTAAATGATTGAAGTGGAAAAGGAAGTCATGTGATACATCATTTGAAAGCTTATAAAATTCTCTATTTAACTGTTTAAGTATTTATTGTTTATTTACTGTTTGTTTCTGATAATATTTAAGTTTAGAATTTCTTACTTCAGTGATTTTAAGTAAACTTTTGCTTAAAGTGGACTGTGGAGAAACCTGAGTAGTACCACCATATGTGTCTTTTTTCAAGGCGTTTACCTATGAGTATAACTCAAAATGGGTCTAACTTGAGTTACATCCTTGTTGCTTGGGAGTGTCGATATAACTATTTATTAATGTCAAAAAACCACCGCCGGATGGAGTGACCCTATAAAAATAGAATATTTGATAGACTCTGTCGGTTTTGTCAAAATATAATAACCTAATTGCTTTTTAGTAAAGGTCATTAATAAATTAAAAAAAAAAAAAATAACCTAAAAAGATTCTAAAGTTGAAAGTCTCAATCAATGCACGCGTCAACAATTAAAATGCAACCATAGTTACTAATAAAAAGTAGGGAAAAACTAATTTGTAGGTAATTTAACATCAGCAACAGGATTGGTCAGATTAAATAGCTTCCTTTTTAATTAGTATTGAAGATGGATTTTTTTAATTTTTTTTTTCATATTTTCCAGAGGGTTTTTAATATACCCTCAAATTTCTGTACGCGAGTTCTGGAACAGGCTGTATGTCCAACAGAAATCAGTTCAATAAATACAAAATAATGTTTTGATTGATTGAAAATGGATTTAAAACGAGATAGCAACCGTACACAGGGGTTTAAATTTATTCTACCAACCATACAACAAGAAACAAATGAGAATCAACTCAGATTCTGCGCGGAGTTTACATTGCCAAATTATACCAAAAGTCGCTAAAAGGTCAATTGCATGAACTGATAAATACTGTAAAATTATCTAATTACTCTTGCTAAATTATTATTTATCGGCTAATGTACCTCCTATGGCGACAGTATAAAACATATAAAATTTAATATTAATGCTACAACCGACTTAGCAACATTAAAACATGCAGGACAGATCTAGCGGTCGCGACATGACGCGTCATGGCGCGTCGTAACTTTTATTGACGTGTTTATTAATTAAAGCGTTAAAATGGGTTACTTCAGATCATTTTTTAAAATAAAAATTATGAACCAGTAAAAGTTAAAATTATTTTTTTTTACTTTTTAGCGACCTCAGGAGAAAAAAAGTTATGATATGGCGAAAGATTTTGATTAAGGTCTATACATTCCGAAAAACCGATGTCCATCCATCTGTGGGTCCGTCCGTCTAAGGGCCTATAGGCTAGATAACTTCTCAGGGGTGTTTTTCTTAGTTTTTCTCTACTCTTTTAAATAAGTATGGTACAATTCTTTGCGTAGTCCTTTAACTAAATATTATTGTTTATATTATTAATAAACAAATATCAGGACTAGGACTTTAAATAAAAATACTAAGTTTTATGCACTAGCGACGTTTCGTCTTTAATCAAGACTTTATCAAGCTTATCAAACTTTTAAATAAACAATTAACTGTCAGTTAATTTGAAATATGTCTACGTGTACGGTTCTATAGTTTTGTTTATTGTTCGTAATTGTTTATTTAAATAATTTTTATGTTAAATGTAGTGATTTAAGTATGCTAAGCTTAATAAAGTCTTGATTAAAGACGAAACGTCGCTAGTGCATAAAACTTAGTGTTTTTATTTAAAGTCCCAGTCCCGATATTTGTTTATTAATTGTATAATCGAAGGAAACTAATATAATTTGATAGTATTGTTTATATTTTGTCATGCGAAACTATTTCCGTATAAGCATGCTTTTTACCTATATGCAAAGCAGCCTTTTACGAATTTTGTTTTAAATTTAAATTTAAGGAAACATATAGTTCTTGTATGGATTTTTTTCGATAAATGACTGGTAACTAACATCAAAATTTAGGTCTTTTTAGGAAAATGATGTTTGAGAGAAAAAAAAAATAATTACAAAGCTAATGTTTCGTTTAACATTAAAAAAATGTTTAAAGGAAGCTATTTCGATTTTAGAAGAAGATATTTTTTCGTTTTGTATAAAACTAAACATTAATTTGGTATAAATAAAGACTCTTTAATCTAATATTTTTTTTGCTGTAATCAAACTAAAGCTTTATGAGGTCTATTTTGAAGCACATTAAGAAGCTTCATGCAGCGAAATATTAACAATTATCCTTACCATTAAAATTCTCTGCACAAATACCATTCAACTGTGACGCAATCCTTGAAGAGTATTTCCTCTTTTGATCATACTTTAATTACTTTAATCGAATTTATTATCAAAGTTTTGAACTATTAGTTTTATTTAGTAAAAAAATAGTTATTAAATTTATTATTTAAATTTACTATCACTTTTTTTTAAAACTTATTTTTAAAGTATTAGTCTTTTTAAAGTATTAGTCTTGGGATATTTCACGTAATTTCAGTTATTGCTTCATCCACATAATAAGTTATTTGCACCTGTAAAATGCAGTTGAATTTCTGAATAGAAAAATTAAAACATTAAACAGAAAAATAAACTAATAAAGATGGATTTAATTAGATATACTCAATATGCAACTGGGGATTTGAAATCCTTATAAATTCAGCTTTATCCTTTATCTAGAGCAGCTTTTATTTATTTAATTTTTTCAGTTTTTGAAGTGACTTGTAAACTTTTATTTGCTCACATAAAATGTGTTTGTTTGTTCTTTAATTTGATTTTTTTTTTAATAATTTATCAGCATTTATAATTGTAATTAATTAATAAATTAATTAATTTTATAAAAATGTTTAATATGTTTCCAAACTACTACATTACCAAAGAAAATTATATAAATATTATGAAAATCCCGTAACGTTTTATTTAAGTAAAAGAAAATTTAAAAAAATAACAATTCTAAAAATTACGATTTAGTTGGGCTCTTTAATAATCCAAATTTAATTTTATAGTATTGTGGCATGGTGGCTGGGTGTTACAAGTTAAAAAAAATCTACCGGGCCAAACGTTATTTATTCGCAATAAAAGGTGACGTGACGTTTATAACTTGTGATAAAATTAATTTTGTATTTTTTTACTTACTTTAAATATTAAATTGTCCTTGCTTCCTATCTCCTGTATTGGTTTTTGTATTCACATTTCTTAAAATATTAGTTTTTCTTTCCCAATTAAGTCTTATTTACAAAATGTGCAGTGTAAAATATTGCCGTCAAACTCTAGTTCTGGATAATCTTCAATCCACGATTTAACCGTAGTAAGTAATGGTTTTACGAACATTTTATTAAGGGATTTAACTAATGAAATGAACGGTGACAAATGAATATTAGATTAGGCCCAATAGGTATATTAAAAAAGAAAAAGAGCAAAAAAGAAATTAATTCGCATTGCTAAGATAAGTCAAACTAAATGACTCAATTTACTTGCAATAAAAACCTTTTTTCCGCATGCGCGTGATTCTAACCAATAAAATAACGTACATGGTACACGCTTGATCTTACATCTCACTTATTTCGTCGCACGCATAAGGAAACAAGTTCAGAGCTTTTAGATCTCTGAGTACATGTTTGGTTATGGTTATGGTTATTAGGGTGGAGGGTAGCTATCTACACGCACTTAGGCCACTTAGCTGGGCCCATTGTACTACCTCCCTTTGGTCGCAGCATTTAATTTAACCTCTCAGCCATCCAATTCTTTGAATATATCTAAGAAGATGTCTGGGAGTGATGCTGCTTATACCGGCCATGTCGAGCCAGTACTCGTCTAGCATGGACCCTCTTATTAAGGCTAACGCTGGACAGTGACATAACACATGTTCCATTGTTTCCTCTTCCATGTAGCATCCTCTACAGATGGGGTCGACTGGCTTCCCCATGATGTTAAGATGATTATTTAGTTTGCAGTGACCTGTTACGATGCTTGCAAACTGTCTTAGGTTATCCCTTTTTAGTTGCATACAAAAGCGTGCTGTCTTTTCACACGGAGTGGGAAGGGCTGCTCTTGCATGTTTACAGTCGTTCTCGTAATCCAATTACGGGTGTGTTTTATGTGGGTTTCTTGATTAATGAGAGCTGTTTTAAAAGCGACAGAAACAGGGATTATGGGCTCTGGACCAATAGGTACAGAGCCTGAGCCTGCTCGTGCCAATCTATCAGCTTCTTCATTGCCTACATTTCCATTATGCCCCTTTACCCATGAGAGTGTAACAGTATTAGAAACTGCCGCTTCCTCCAGGGATTGGTGACATTCCAAAACTAGCTTTGAAGTAATTTTGAAAGACTTGATTGCTAGTATGGAAGCTTTGCTATCCGTAAGAATAGTTATTCTTCTATTACTGATTTCCCTTTCAGAAATAGCTCTCGCAGCATTTGTTATGCCTATTACCTCTGCCTGAAAGACCGAGGCATGCTTGCCAAGGGAAATGCTTATTTCTAACTCTAGATCTGGGCAGAAAACTCCTGCACCTGATCCTTCAGTTGTCTTTGAACCATCAGTGTACATGACAATGTCAGGTACGCTGTCAGTTTCTTCTTTAGTGGAAGCATAAGCTTGGTATAATCTATTAAAGATATACCTGGGAGCAACTAGATCGGTCTGAGATTCAAGAATGGGAGCTTGTGACACAAACCGTTCAAGAATAGACTCATGTCCAGTACGCGTTCCTCTTGCATTCCACGTACTATTTGCTTTCAGCCTAAGGGCTGTCTTTGCGGCCTCACCCTCAACAAAAATATTAAGGGGAGGAATACAAAGCAGAGTCTCTAAAGCTGCAGTTGGAGTTGATCGCATTGCACCGGTTATACTCATAAGAGCTAGTCTTTGAATATGATTTAGTTGCGTTCTTGCTGTAGTCAGTTGGGTTCTGGGCCACCATACAACTGAGCCATATGTTAGCATAGGCCTTATGATAGCGGTGTACAGCCAAAGGGTGATCCTGGGAGACAAACCCCAAGATCTGCCCAGTGCTCTACGACACTGCCAAAAAGCTATGCATGCTTTTTCTGTTTTTTGCTTAAGGTGTGGTCCCCAACACAGTTTGCCGTCAAAAGAAGAATTCCCAGATACTTTACTTCTTTAGAAAAGCTGAGTTGTTTTCCGAAAAGAAATGGGACTTTGAGGTTTCCCAGTTTCCTTTTCTTAGTGAACAGGATCATCTCAGTCTTGGCTGGGTTAACCGAGAGAGAGTGATCATCACACCATTTCTGTAGAATATTGAGTGCGCGCTGCATGAGATCGCACAGCACGCTCTCAAAATTCCCTGTAAGTAGTATGACTATGTCGTCTGCATATCCTATTGTGTAGAAAGAATTATCGTTAAGGAGTGTTAATAGGCTGTCCACTACAAGGTTCCAAAGGAGAGGAGAAAGAACTCCACCTTGTGGGCAGCCTCTTGTTACAACTCCTCTTGTGATTAATCCCCCTATGTTTAGTTGAACTGCTCTCCATTCAAGCATGTGTTGTATCCACTCAATGAGTGTGGGTGATACACCATGTCTTTGTAGGGCAGTTTTAATGCTTTTAAAAGACGCTTTGTCAAACGCTCCTTCAACGTCGATAAACACAGAAAGTGTCGATGCTTTCAGTCCCAGGGATTTCTCGATTTGGGAAATTACAGCTCGGAGAGCTGATTCCGTCGATCTGCCAGGGATGTAGGCGTATTGATTTGGGTGTAGTTTAACTTTAGAGAGTGCACCATCTCGAATTTCTTTGTCAACCAGTTTTTCTAACGTTTTTAAAAGAAAAGACGTCAGGCTAATTGGTCGGTAGGATTTAGCTAGTGAGTAGTCTTTCCTTCCAGGCTTAGGAATAAAGGTTACTTTAACTTCTCTCCATGCTTTCGGAATGTATTTGAAAGCTATACATGCCTGAAAAATGTGTTTTAGTGGACTGGAGATTATATCCAGGCCCCACTGCAAAAGCGCTGGGAATACTCCGTCCAATCCTGGAGATTTAAAGGGAAAAAAAGTTCCAATGGCCCATTTTATGCGTTTCTCGTCAACCAGTTTGGAGGCCACTTTCCAGTCCTCTTTACTTGGAGGTGGAAGCGTATGTGGATGCCATTCCTGATTGGGAGTAATAACACATCCTGGGAAATGAGTTTCTAGGAGTATTGTAGAGGTACTTTGAAGGTCATCTGTATATGAGCCATCATTCCTTTTAATACTACCTAGTTTCTGTGATGAATCCTTGGAAAGGACTTTCTTTAGTCGGGCGGCGACCGTGGTAGATTCTATACTGCCACAAAAGTCCCTCCAAGCTCTCCTTTGATTTTCGCGAATTAATTTTTTGTATTCTTTTCGGTGCTCTGAATAAGCGGTCCAATCAGAATCCAACCGTGATCTCTTCGCCTTATTAAACAATTTTATTGTTTCATTTTTCAGCTTTTGAAGTTTAGCGCACCACCAAGGGTTAGTCAACTTCCTGTTTGCTGGAATTTTAAGGGGACAAGAGTCCTCATATGAGTTAACGAGAGACCTTTGAAGATTATGTACATATTCTTCAATGTCGTTCGTTGAGTTAAAAACATTAGGGGGCTCCTTGACTCTGTTTTTCAGATGACTAATGAAAGCCTCCCTGTCTGTTTTCTTTGGGTTTCGATAGGCTTTTAACTCAGCTCTATCCAGTGAGTACATGTTTATAACGAGTTCAAATAGATTTCACCTTCCAGTCACATCTTCACAAATTTAATAAAACCCAAAAAGATTTCGTCTGTACTTTGTTTTTTCTACAAAAACTATATGTTTTAGCTGTGTAATTTTGTATTTTATTTATAATATGAAAAACAAAAGATTTGAGTGAAAATAATAATTTCGAAGAAATTTTTAAAAACATTTTTCACAAGTTATAAACGTCACGTCAGCTGTTATTTCGAAAAGAAAAGGATTGATTGGTCAGGCAGATTTTTTTTAACTTGATGAAAGTAATACACATCCACCATGTTACAATACTATTAAATAAAATTTGGATTATTTAGTCCAACTAAACCATAATTTTCGGATTTGTTATGTTTTTTTTTTTAATTTTCTTTTACTTGAAATAAAAACGTTAAGGGATTTTCATAATATTTGTATACTTTTCTTTATAAATGTAGTAGCTTGATAGCTTATAAAACATTTTTATAAAATTATTATTAATTTGTTGTACCCGGCTATGGATTTGGACGAATAGGACTAGACTGTTAAATTGCTTTAACATGCAGTTTAAACCCGTAAAAGTTTTTACCTATTTAAATAATATTACAAAAAAGTACCTTGGGCCAAGCTAAAAGTTTATTTTCCTAAAATTTAAAAATCTTTAATGATTAATGGTATTTTAACATAATGAATTTAACTTAAGGGGTTGTTCTGATTTTTGGTTTCAAAAAATGGGTTTAATTTTTTTTTATGCTTTTTTATACTTCTTAATATGTGTAGAATACGCTCCTAAAATATTTTGACGAAATTCGTCTTCTTTAAAAAGGTATACATATATATGTATTTTAAAACACATACTGTGTGAGTTTTATTTATGTCCACCCCTCATAACTTGTAAATGAAGTGAGATGTCAACTTCAAATTTGAAACGCTTAAACAAGATAACAAACCATCTTTTGGCATATATTAAATATTTTTAGCGTTAAAAATGTGGAGAAGGGCATAGGTGGGATTTTTTTAATGGAAAAGAGGGTCATGTGATACATCATTTTAAAGCAAATAAAATTCTCTATTTGACCATATAAATTTTTTATTTTTCCAAGGTTTTTATTTTTTAACTTTTTTTTGCTAAAAAATGCGATTTTTTTAGAGTTTTTTTTGTAAAATTTTATTTATATTATTTAAAATTAGTTTAAAAGTATAATTTACGTATTTTCATTATAAAAAAAAACATTTTTCAAAAATTGTAAGATTTTTTTTAAGAAATTTTGACGAAAATTCCCATTTTCAACCCTATTTTTAACCCCCAAAAAATTAAAAAATATGTGGTCAAATATAAAATTCGATAAGCTTTAAAAGGATGTATCACACGACCCTCCTTTCTATTTGAAAAAATGTCCCCTATTCCACCCTGTCCACAACTTTTAAGATAAAAATACCAAAAGGTTTAAATTATCTTATTTATGTGTTTTAAATTTTAAGTCGATATCTCTACTCATTTAGAAGTGAAGACAAAAGAAACTTTTAAAGCGTTGTTCTCAAAATGCTATTGTTCAAAACGGTTCCAGTGATTGAAAAAAAAAACTATTTAACATATTGACTTAAATCTTTCGGCAATTTGTCAAAAATCATGTTGGCGAATTCGCTAGTGTAATTCTTTTTCCAAAAGCTTGTTATTAATTTTTTATTCACCCTTTTTTACACGTTTTTTGCAGAAAAAATTACATTTTTTTGTTTTTTCAATACATGTGGAATTTTTTGTTGTTAGAATTTTGACTAATATTGCTAGGGAACTAAAGGACGTAATTTTTAACAAGAGTGTTTTTGATTTTTGTGTTTCATAGCAATGGGGTCGAAGCTATCGCTGGAACCGTTTGCCATGTTATTTTTGACGTTTCAACTTCAGTGCGTGTTGCAAATTTATTTATGACGGCAAAAAAAATTAATATTTTTTTTTGTGAACTTTAAGAGTTACCTAATACTTTGTAAAAAGTTTTGTGCATAAAAATAATACAGGTTTTTTGAAAAAAAATTCTAAAAATCATCAATTTTTCGCCTCAAAAATCCAAACCCCTTAAATAAACTTACCATTAAAATAGTAACCACAACATATTTATAAATTACATTTATTTCTGTCGCTAAAGATGTTTTAGTAGTATGGTAACTTATTAGTATATAAATAATTTATTATTGGTTGTCAAGATTATTATCAAAACAAAAAAAATATCTAAAGTAAACTTAAAAATAAAACTGGATATTCCATGAAATAATAGTATGATGTTTATTTAATAATTATTATTTTTTACTTAATTTTATTTATTTTTTAAAAGAATTAAAGTGCTTTTTCATCATTTAATGGTCTTTCATATCAAATATTTCATGTATTTAGATGAATGTAATGAAAATGTTCATGTATTTTAGGAACTTAAGGCCTAAATGTAGTTAAAACTGAAAGTGTTAAAATTTGTTTTTGAGCTTAAAGATAGAGGTACACCTTCTTTCCCAGAACTTTGAACATCTTCAGATTATTATCGGTTTTTGGTACAAAAATGTATCCTCTCAAGCATTGAAAGGAACAATATTTCAGTCTCAAAGTGTTTCAACTATGACGTAATATTTTGAAAATGCTGCTATGCGACAAATGGAGTAACTGCTTTCTAGCGTAGTAGGGCAGTATAGGAATTGCCTATTAGGCAGTTATGCAAAATTTGTTAATTTAATGCATATTATTGCTATTATTTTGTGATTATATGTACTTTATTAAAGTTAAACTAAAATAGATTAAGTTTTGATAAAATTAAAAAAAATAGTGTTAGTGTAAAATAGGAGGAATAGTGATTCTTCTTGTTTGGTCTAAATAGAAATCCTTATTCAAGAGAAAACTAATCTCTACCTATTAATACATAAGTTTTATATTAAAACTTGTAAAAAAATTAAAAAAAAATGTACAAAATTTGGGAAAAGTGTATGTACCTATCTAAATTTTCAATTTTCATTGTATTCATAAGTTAAAAAAAAAAAGATTTTCATAATTTTCCTAAACATAAAACTGTGTTCTTACGAACAACATTATTCCGTATTATTGCTATACACAAGAACTGAGAGAAAGCCATAAACTAGTACAAATAATATAGGGTGGCCTAAAAAAAACCACGTTTTAAACCGTTATAACTTCTTTGCCTTTTGACCGATCTATACCAAATTTGAAATGAATATAGTAAAAATATAAAGGATTTGGAAGATAATTTTATTTACATAAAATATTATTACATTGTTCAGTAATTAAGCTTTTTCGGAAGGGGTTGCTTTAACGCTTTGGGGATTAGAGCAAAATGTATAATATGATAACTTTCCCACCTCACTATGTTCAGTGATCTTTCTTGGATAGATGAGTATGTTTAAATTTTAATTTAAATTAGTAGTTTATTTTTTATTCATATTTTTCCGAAAGGTTACAAATTGCAATAATTGATTTTTTAACGTAAAAAAACTTATTCAGTAGGCGTGTTATTATTTGACATCTCTCACAAAATAATCTAAAAAGTATACCAAATGACCAAAGGGGAAAATTGTTAAAGCTGAATTCTAGATGGGTATTATAAGAAAAATGAGTACTAAATAACGCAAAAATTAAAATGACGTAAGGAAATTTGAAAATTGTACTAGGTACATGTAACATGAGAAATAAGAAATCGCTAAAATAAAATAAGATTTAAGTATTTGCTAAATGAAAAAATAATTTAAAGAAGAAATATGTTTGTATTACAAATTTATTAATTTATACAAATAAATTAAATTATATTAAACACTGTCTTATTTTCTAACAATATAAAACCATATTATGGTTCAGGATCTTTGTTGGTTATTTGTAGTAATAATTCCATATTGATTTAATAAAAATTTCCATCATTCTTTATTTTAAGTTAAAATTTTTAACACAAAATCACTTTTTTTTCTTTTTGACTAAAACTATACTTATTTCTTATTTTTCTACACAATTTTATTTTTAAATATATTCATTCTTTATTGTTCATCTTCTTTAAAATATATATCCACCAGAATGGAGTTTTATTACGGTTTTCTTAGCTAAAACTGCTATTGAAAAAACTAAGCTTAGTTTTTTCAATAGCAATTTTTGATATTTTCAATTTGACATACAATTTTTTGAGACATGTCAAAATTACTTTTAGATAACCGCCTACTTAATCAATTTTTCAAGCTAAAATTACATTTAACGCTATCTGTAGCCTTTCGGAATAATAAATATAATAAATTATAATTTTAAATTAAAAGGTAAACACATAAAACTATTGAAGAAAGACCATTTAACGTAATGCAGACGAAAAGTTATTATTTTGTACATTTTGTTCTAATCCCCATGGCCTTAAAATAACCCCTTTAGATAAAGGTATCTTACTAACAAAATCAATAATAATTTAAATAAATAAAATTATCAACCGAATCTTACATGTTTTGATCCTATTCATTTCAAAGTAAGATAAGATCGCTCAAAAGGCAAAAAAGTTATGAAAGTTTAAAAAGTGTCCGGTTTTTTTTGGACCACCCTGTAGGTAACAATTTAAGTCTTTCTCAAGTATTATTCAGTTTAACCAACATATTTTAATTTGTTTTAGATTTAAGTTAATTAGGTTAAATTAATTTGTGCATATTAGAGCAATAAACTTTTTATTATTTTAAATCAAACATTTTAAGGCTATAGTTACCACCAATTATGAAAATCTTCTTACACTAAAACTAAACAAAAGCTATATATTTAAAACAAATACATACCGTCGGTGGTGATAAATTGACAGTGGAACCTCGTCTCTCCTGAGGCCCAATACTAGAATGTCTTCTAATCGGCAGCCCTCCTCCGGGAGTCCCTCCGGGTGACGAAGCGCATGATGGAGCAATACGTATTTTCGGAGTCATCAGCGTGTTGTCCGATAATCTTCGGTTCGGGAAAGCATTGCACACGCGCAAGAAATTGCTGTCAGGTGAAGATGGTGAACCACCGAACCACCAGCTACCTAACATTCCACCTGCAATAACATACATTAAATATAAAAGTAACAATTAATGTATTATTCGTTAATATTAGTAGTTCGTAGAAAAGTTGATTTATTTAAAAAATTGACTGATAACACAGGCCCACAAAAAAAAATTACAATTAATTTTAACCAGACTATATTTTTACATCGGCACTTAGTGCTACTAAGAGTGCCGACGTATTGAAATCATCGCCAAAAATTTAAAATCTTTGACCATTTTTTTTCACATTTCTCGACGTTTTAGACCTTTCTGAGTCGAAATCAGTGAAAAAAATTTTTTTTTCGTTCGTCTCTCTGTCGGTCTGTCTGTAAACTCGATAACTTCATTTCTAAATAAGATATCGACAAACGGTTTTTTCATATAGTTTCTTATCGTTTTTCAAAGAACTGATTAGATTTTGAGGGTAAACCGTTGGGGGTAAGGGGGTAAGAATGGGGTAAAACTCCTATTTTTAGCGTTTTTTGGTTATAATTAAGGCAATTATTATTGTATTTTATTAATTTAGCACTTATATGAAAGATAATTTTAAATTGGTCAAAAAATGTTACAAACTATTTTTTCCTAAAATGCATTGTTTTCGAGATATTGGCGTTTAAAGCAGTAAAAGGTTTTTTTTGCATATCTCACTTATTTATAACCCGATTTCAAAAAATTATATTTTAAATGAAAGCTTTTAAGCCCTATTAAAAATGCTATTAACAGTGTTTTGCTAGAATATAAAGTTTTGAAGATACAGACATTCAAACTTTAATAAATTATGCAGGTGTATTAATGGTTGCCTATTTACGTGATCACACAACTTTACTTTTCATAACGTTTCAAATTAGTGCCAAGTGCCGATGTTTTGACAAAGTGTTTGCGGCTGAAAAAAAATTGTCAGTAAAAAATCTCGCTGAAGGACAATTATTTTTAAAAAACTTCGAAAAGAATATTGGACGAGCTAGACACTAGAAATTTGCCACAATTTTAATGCTGATTTTCTATCGAACTGCTCATCTGATTTTCATTATTTTTTTTTAACAGTAAGTTGACTCTTTATTAACGATCCTGTGGTAAAATTTTTTATTCAATTTCAGAATATACAGGGTGGAAAAGTAAGAAGTTTTTTTCCCCAAATTTGTGACACCCTGTGGTTTGAATCAGCAATAACAGCGGAAATTTATTGAAATTATACTGTAGTCCTATCTTTTATAAACATTTTGTTATTTTATTCAAGTTATTATCTCTGTTATTAACGAAGATCCACTGTTTTAAAGGCAACGCCTTGGATAAAGCTTTCGCAAAATTAACCGGACACTAGGTTTTTCAGAAAAATATTTTTAATTAATGATTTTAATAATAAACATTTTGTAATAAAAATAAAACGTCAATTTGTCTTCAGTATCGAGTATTTCCTCCTCTAGCTTGAATAACAACTCTCATCCTTCGTGGGATACTCTGAATCCAGGAAGCAACATAATCCTGAGATATCGGTTCCCTTTCATTTAATGGAGCTTGTTCCAGCTGAACCACTATTTGAAACTCGCCGTAGTTCTATCTTATCCTTCTGCCCAGGTTGTCCCACATATGCTCTATAGGGTTTAGGTCAGGCTCTATTAAATGAATGGGAACAGATATCTCAGAATTATGTTGCTTCTTTGATTCAGAGTATACCTCGAACTTTCGAGGTATACTCATCTTTAGATGAGAGCTGTCATTCAAGCTAGAGGAGGAAATACTCGATACTGAAGACAAATTGACTTTTTTCTGAAAAACCTAGTGTCCGGTTAATTTTGCGAACGCTTTATCCGAGGCGTTGCCTTTAGAACAGTGTATCTTCGTTAATAACAGAGATAATAACGTGAATAAAAAAACAATATGTTCATAAAAGAAAGGACTACAGTATGATTCTAATTAACATCTGCTGTTATTGCTGATTCACCCCACAGGGTGTCACAAATTTGGGGAAAAAACTTCTTCTTACGTTTTCATCCTGTATATTCTCAAATTGAAATCAGAATAAAAAATTTTACCATAACATCGTTATTAAAGAGCCAACTTACGGTTAAAAAAAAATGAAAATCAGATGAGCAGTTCGCTAGAAAATCAGCATTAAAATTGTGGCAAATTTCTAGTGTCCGGTTAATTTTGTGGTCGAGTGTATAATATATCCATTATTTTAGCCAGATCTGACCAAAAGCACTTTTTCATAAGACCGATGCTTGACGATGATGCTCGAGATTTTAAAACTCTTCTAGGACTTTTGTGTTTAAATTTTGGCTTTAATCTCACGGTCTCCTAAAATTGTACCATTTTTAAAGGGCCATCGTAACTTTAAAAGCGATTTTTTGACCTACAAGTATAGAAACTATGGTCTTGGTTTTTAATGCAAAGTCACCCTGCACCAGTAATATTTTTACATGGGAAATCACATAACATAACGTAGGTAACATAACATAACATAATAGTATAATGATATACCTTATCAATGTTAGATTACATGCAAATCCTCGTTGTTATAAGTCAAAGGGTTCCAGAGTTAATACATAAAAACCGATTTTTTTTGCCCTTTTTGGAGGGGCGTACGAGAGGTTTAGCTCCATTTTGGACAAATAGGAACTTTTTCATGTTTTGTTTCTTATGTAGAATCACGTCTTATAAAAAGGAATAATGCTATTTACAAATAATCCTGTATATTGAGCTCTGTCCACGTTCGTAACAACGTGAACTCATTCCTTATTTATAGGAGCCAAAAGTTCTTCGAGAAGGGGTAAATCTGACTCCGGAGTAGAAATCAGTGCCCCAAAAATATATGTGCCAATTTTAATAATTGCTTTTAGATTTTACCTTTAATCATGTAAAAATTTCAGAAGATTGTATTCGTTTTGAAGTATTATTTCTCTTGTTTGGCTGATTCTAATTAACATCTGCTGTTATTGCTGATTCACCCCACAGGGTGTCACAAATTTGGGGAAAAAACTTCTTCTTACGTTTTCATCCTGTATATTCTCAAATTGAAATCAGAATAAAAAATTTTACCATAACATCGTTATTAAAGAGTCAACTTACGGTTAAAAAAAAAATGAAAATCAGATGAGCAGTTCGCTAGAAAATCAGCATTAAAATTGTGTCAAATTTCTAGTGTCCGGTTAATTTTGTGGTCGAGTGTATAATATCCATTATTTTAGCCAGATCTGACCAAAAGCACTTTTTCATAAGACCGATGCTTCGCGATGATGCTCGAGATTTTAAAACTCTTCTAGGACTTTTGTGTTTAAATTTTGGCTCACGGTCTCCTAAAATTGTACCATTTTTAAAGGGCCATCGTAACTTTAAAAGCGATATTTTTTGACCTACAAGTATAGAAACTATGGTCTTGGTTTTTAATGCAAAGTCACCCTGCACCAGTAATATTTTTACATGGGAAATCACATAACATAACGTAGGTAACATAACATAACATTATAGTATAATGATATACCTTATTAATGTTAAATTACATGCAAATCCTCGTTGTTATACGTCAAAGGGTTCCAGAGTTAATACATAAAAACCGATTTTTTTTGCCCTTTTTGGAGGGGCGTACGAGAGGTTTAGCTCCATTATAAGCTTACAACCCATTTTGGACAAATAGGAACTTTTTCATGTTTTGTTTCTTATGTAGAATCACGTCTTATAAAAAGGAATAATGCTATTTACAAATAATCCTGTATATTGAGCTCTGTCCACGTTCGTAACAACGTGAACTCATTCCTTATTTATAGGAGCCAAAAGTTCTTCGAGAAGGGGTAAATCTGACTCCGGAGTAGAAATCAGTGCCCCAAAAATATATGTGCCAATTTTAATAATTGCTTTTAGATTTTACCTTTAATCATGTAAAAATTTCAGAAGATTGTATTCGTTTTGAAGTATTATTTCTCTTGTTTGGCTAAAAATAATGTCTTTTCAGCCTTGAAATATGATATACTATTTTTTATTTTCACTTTTCTACGAATTATTATTTAGTTTGAATAGAAAAATTCCTCTAGGTGTGTTAAACATTAATGCAATGCAAATGGCGTAGTGTTTCAAATTAAAAAAAAAATGGAAAACGAAAATATAATAACTTACAGGACAGAAATTTTTAATTTTAAACAAAATTATAAAAATATTAATTTATCATTCCATCAATCTATTTTCTAATCATCGTACAAAGTGATATTGGTAGACTGACAGTTTAGGGTTGCTGGCCCTTTTCAGTATCAAGAGTTATCTCTGCACGCTGATTAAGAAAACTGTCCCTACTTGCTAACATTCAAAGTCTCCAGACTAGAAGAAGTATGAGTAATTGTCTACATCTAGCAATAGATGGCGCACAAGTATACATCAATCTGATGACATTATTTTTTTTGCGAGTAAGGTCAGGGACTGTTTTATTAATCAGCTTGCAGAGATGACTCTTGATACTGAAGAGGGCCAATAGCCCGAAACTGTCAGTCTACCAATATCACTCTATACGATGATTAGAAAAGAGATAGAATTTATGGAATAATAAATTACAGGGGTTTATAAGTTATAAAATAGCACATCTATTATAGCTAACAGTTATTAAGTTTAAGAATTCATTTAATGTGTAATGATTTATCAACTACTTTTTTTAAATACAGAGCCATTATATTAAGAGCTTGCTATAAAATATATTGTTATAATAAATTTAAAATTTCGTGGAGATACAGACTGTTTCAAAAATCATTCTGTTGAACAGAATCTGCTTCTAGGAGGCGAAAATAATACAATTTCTTAAAATGTAAATAAAATCGTTAGTTCATTATACATATCTCAGGAAAACAGTAGATTATGTTAGGGTTTAAACTTAAATATTTTAATGTTTTCCAGACAAAACTTTAAAGGGTATATTAAACTTAGATTAGTGTACACGGTTCCCGGGAACATGACTTTGGTCCAACTTTCTATTAACAACTTTTTTATTTCATATCTTGTTTATGTAGGTGCTAACGATCATTATACGGCCAAACTTAGTAAATAATAGTAATTAATTAAAAAAGAACAAAATTATAAATTAAGAGAATTATAACTTCTAAATGCCTTATTAAGGCATTGCCTTAATAATGTGACTGTAAAACTTAGGATATGCAGCATTAATTGCTTTCCCATTTTGAAAATTTTCAAATTTTCGGAAAGCCTTGTATTCGTGCAAAAATTTTCAAAAATTTTTGTTGGGTATTTTTGCGTTTTATGACGTTTTAGTCGATATAAATCAATTTCGAGCAAAAAAAAAAAAATTTCGCTCGGTCGATCGGTCGGTCGGTCGGTCGATCGGTCTGTCCGGGAAATCTTGTGGGCACGATAACTTAAGAACGCTTTAAGCTTGAAATTTGGCATACAGGTATGTTACCAAAAGTTCTCGCTGGGGATTGTTTTTGGGAAACATTGGGGTGCCGCAAGGGGGGGAAAAATACATTTTTTTTAGAAAAATTTGAAAATTGCTATATATGAGTTTTTGAGGTTGCTGAAATTGAATCGAATAATATTTTTTTTAACTAACCCCCACGGGGGTCGGGGGGTAAATATTTTTAAATATTTTTAATATTTTCGTGAAGATTGGTATATAGGGGTTTTTGTGGTCGACGAATATAAATCTGATAATATATTTTTCCCAATTTCACCCCTGAGGGGTGGGGGGTAGTTTTCGTGAAAACTGGTGTATTGGGGTTTTTGAGGTTGCTGAAAGTGAATCTGATAAAAAAAATATTCTAAATCCATCCCCTGAGGGGTGAGGGGTAGTTTTCGTGAAAATTGGTATATTGGGGTTTTTGTGGTTGTTAAAAGTAAATCTGATAATAAAAAAATCCATTTTACGCGCGGATGTGAAAAATGGGAAAGCTCTTTTACTGGCAACCAATCTACAGCTGGGATTATTTTGAAAGCAAGCTTTTGAAGCAGTAAATCAAGAGTGGAAGATATTTTTGGGCAGGTATAAAATTAATGCTGCAAATCCTAATTTTTGCAGTCACATTATTAAGGCGTTTAGAAGTTATAATTCTCCTCATTTATAATTTTGTTCTTCTTTAATTAATTTCTATAGGACTAAGTTGTTAGATTTATTTTTTTAGATTAACATTTTAATTAATTAGTAATATTTGCGCGTATTGAACATTGTGATGTATCTTATTTTAAGCTGTGGTTAATTTTAATTAAAATTTAAAAGAAACTTGTTTTTACTTGAAATGACAAATAAAAATAAAATTATTGTTAAAATTATTCAATTTTATCCTAGTAGAAAATAAAAAAAACACCGTCTGAATTAAAAAAAAAAATTGAATAACGGTTTTTTTGAATTTTAGATCCTCTATGCTGCAGTGTGCGTGAGCCTATTGACTTGAAATTTGGTCTATTGGTATATTTTATACTCATGTTTGATGATTTAAATTAAATTTTTATTTTTGGTGGTAGACTATTCCTAAATAATAACTAAACTTTAAGGATTTTCGTCAGTAAAAAAAAATAGCTATGTATATTTTTTTAAGTTTGGGCGTAAAATGATTATTAGGACCTACATAAACAAGATATGAAATAAAAAACTGCTTAATAGAAAGTTGGACTAAAGTCATGTGTGTAATATCAATCATAAAAATATAGTTTGACACAGTAATTTTGTTGGTATAAGCTTTTGAAAATATTCACAGGACTTTAATAGTGTCGGTTTTCATACTTTATTCTGAAATTTTCGCGACTAATTACACAAGGACGTAACTTAAATAACTTGAATCAATTTAGATGAATTTTGAGTAAGAGATAATTGTGCTGAAATGCTTCCTAACTTTTGCAAAATTGTTGTAACGTAACATGTAATATCATATAATTTTTAAAAAGTAAACTAATTATTTAATATTAATATGTTTTTGCTGAATTCGAACCCGGAGTAATTTATCAAGAGCATCACTCCGTTTCCACTGCGCCACAATGGCGACCTATTATTATTCAGTAAAATATAGTTTTTTAAAAAAAATAATTTTTTATTGAAAATTAGATTTCATACGTTATTTTAATGTAAATTCTTTCATTTTATGTATTATTAAAAAAATCTGACGGTTATTTCTCTTTTTTTATATTGTAGCGGCGCCTTCGCCATATTTCCAAAGATTTTTTAAATTTTTACCTTTATTTTAAACGAAAAAAATATAATTTTAGTTTTTTATTACGCGAATATATAATAAGAACAAAACTTGATGAAAAAGTTTCTTATTTCAGTTTATTTAAAATTAAAATTTTACTGTTTTTTACTTTTTGACCGATAACTCAAAAACCAATGGAAGCTTTTCATCAGAGAGATGAACTATACATCATACTATTTTAGATTTTAAGCTTTCACGGCCATTAAGATATAAAGAACTTTCACTTTCGGGTTTAGACCGTGTTAATGGATTTTCACTTTCCGACGTTTCGTCTCTTACTACTAGAGACATCTTCAGGGATTAATCTGAAACTAAGTTTCGAATCAACTTGTGTCACTATTTATGACGAGTTGTGGTTATTCACCCGTGACGAGGTTTTTCCTATCAAAGACTTCCATATTGCAGGTAAGTGGTAACCAGTGTCCCGATTGATATTGTTAGGATGCTTGATGATTTCTATCGATTCCCGTATCTTCCTTGGCATTTTTCTGTTTTCTGTTAATATTTGTTCTGTTTCAGACAAATTGATTTTATGACCTGTTTCATGTACATGTTCGGCTACTGCCGATAAAGAAATTTGTTTCTTTCTTATATTGCGCTCATGCTCTTGAAGTCTTGTAGAAATTTTTCTCTTAGTTTTACCTATGTAAACCGTACCACAGGAGCAGGGTATTTTATATACGCCTTCTGAACTCAGGGGTATTTTGTCTTTTGTTGAAGTCAAACATTGACCTAATTTTTAGTTGGACCGAAATATAGGCTTAATATTTGACTTCTTCAAAAGATTACCTATTTTATCCGTGATACCGCTTACATAGGGAAGTATAACTTGTGTCTGTCTGTCATTGTCACTATTGTCCTGTTGTTTGGGTCTGGGATTTCTGTATTTGTATATGGTCTTATTAATGTCTTTTTTGGTATAACCGTTCATGGTCAAGGCTTTGGTTAGTTTAAGGAGTTCTGTGTCTAGGGAGTTCTTGTCTGAAATCATGAAAGCCCTATGAACAAGTGAATTAACTACCGAGCGTTTTTGAGAGGGATGGTGATGTGAAAATGCATTTAGGTATCTGTCAGTGTGGGTTTTCTTCCTGTATACCGAGTGTCCTATTGAGCCATTTTCCGTTTTGTAAACCAAAACGTCCAAAAAGGGAAGTGATCCGTTGTTCTCAATTTCCATCGTAAACCGTATAGATTTATGTTGGGAATTGAGGTGATTTAGAAAACCTTGAAGGCTTTCCATGCCATGGGGCCAAATAGCATAGACATCGTCTACGTATCTGCGCCAAATTTTAGGTTTTAATGGAAATGACTCAATAGCTTTTTTCTCGAAGTATTCCATGAAAGCATTGGCCGCAGGGGGTGATAATGGGGATCCCATTGCGGCGCCTGACACTTGTTCATAGAACTCTCCCTGTATCAGAAAATATGTAGATGTCAGACAAGCTTCAAATAATTTACATAACTTAGGGTCAAGATTTCCAGTTGTAAGTAGGTCTCGTATAATATTTATTGTATCGGGAACGGGAACGTTAGTAAATAGAGATTCTACGTCGAAACTAACCATTATGTCCGAGGTGTCCAGGGTCACTGTCGATAAGGTTTGTACAAAGTGTGTGGAATTTTTTACATAAGACCTCGTTTTTCCAACTAACTGATTTAAGATTTGGGCAAGGTGTTTGGCAAGTTTATACGTAGGGGAACCTATTGTGCTGACAATTGGCCTAAGAGGGGCACCGTCCTTGTGAATTTTAGGTAAACCATATAATTTTGGTACGCGGGAGTCTCGGGGGGTTAGATTATAAATTTCAAGAGGTGTAAGGGAGGATTGTTTAAGTAATTGTGTGATTTTTCGTTCAAATTTTCCAGTAGGATCGGTCTCGAGTTTTTCGTATGTGTCATTGTCTATGAGTTCCGTTATTTTGTTAAAATAATACATAGGTGAAACTAAGAGAAAAAATTTCTACAAGACTTCAAGAGCATGAGCGCAATATAAGAAAGAAACAAATTTCCTTATCGGCAGTAGCCGAACATGTACATGAAACAGGTCATAAAATCAATTTGTCTGAAACAAAACAAATATTAACAGAAAACAGAAAAATGCCAAGGAAGATACGGGAATCGATAGAAATCATCAAGCATCCTAACAATATCAATCGGGACACTGGTTACCACTTACCTGCAATATGGAAGTCTTTGATAGGAAAAACCTCGTCACGGGTGAATAACCACAACTCGTCATAAATAGTGACACAAGTTGATTCGAAACTTAGTTTCAGATTAATCCCTGAAGATGTCTCTAGTAGTAAGAGACGAAACGTCGGAAAGTGAAAATCCATTAACACGGTCTAAACCCGAAAGTGAAAGTTCTTTATATACATCATACTAAATATTCAGATTTTTTACCGAAAGCCAATTTCCATAAGAAACATGCCTCTCTGTTTATGCAAAGATAAACTTTTTATAAGCACGGTTAAAAATCAAAATGGTTCTTATCTGAGTTACGTCCTTGCTCATTAAAGGAGTCGATTTGTTAACTTTTGATTTCTGTGAATTTAAGCCTGTTACTAATTAGTTCCCAGTGGGGTTCTATTTTTACTTTACAAATAAATAATTCCCGTTTAGTTTGAGAGAGAAATATCCACTTTAATTCAACAATGCATTAATTGCTATTATTCATGGAAGTTCCGACAAAACTAATTAAACAAAGCAATTCATAACAATTTCAATTTTTCATATTATATGCAATTTCACAAATAATTAAAGTTGGGAAATAAAATAATAAAATTATCGGGGAGGGAAACAATTTCCAAATAAAATGCATATAAATTATTTGGTCAGTCATTTAATATATTATATATTATGTATTAAATATTAGCCAAGTTATATGAATTGGTTAACCTTGCCTGATGGTAGTGGAAAAAAATCGCTTAACGAATATATTATAATAACTCTCTGGAAAGTATATTTCCACACTTCGATTGCACAGCATGCGTTAATATTTGTCACTTTCTATATTATTTAATAAACTAAACTGTCGAAATTAAGAAACTAAGTTTAAACTGAAATTTTTAAAATATAATTAAAGGGTATAGTGAAGAAAGTCATTCTTCGTGAGTTATTTGGGTCGCTTTAACCAGGCGCTTACTTACGGGGTCCCTGACAGAAAAATTTCTACGCGAACATACGGCATTTCTCCAAGTTTTCACAAAACTTTTTTTTTCATACGCTAAACTACTACTTGTTTAAAACCGCCTAGTTTAGCGTTAAGAGTTTTAAAATTGCGCAATTTGGCATATTAGGTAATAGGTAAATATACGCCAAATTAAGCGATTATATTATATTTTAACGCGGAATTACACGATTTGGAACAAGTTGCAGTTTTGCGTTGAAAAGTAAGTTTTCGCTAAAGCTCAACCTTAATCACTGTTCTTTTCTGTTCTTTTCTTGTACCCTTCAATTGCTTGTCTAATAAAAAAAGATTTCTTAAACCTAAATAGCTCTAAGCTAAAACAAAATGGCTATAAAATTAACAAGTAAATGCTCTTTGGGTATACATATAGGTAGGTGGAATCCAGTTGCTTAATTGACATCAATGCGCCATTCCTACAAAACAGCAAAACACAGTGATCCTGAATAAGGTTTAAAACACTGTCCAAAATGAAAATCCAAATTATTTTTAGAATTAGATAGTTGAGTGTCTGAGGATGGATTATAAATCTACATTACACGAAACCAGTTTCGTTCGTTTATGCACTTTTTTGAACTATAATTACACAGGCCCACAAATTTTTTTTTGTGAGTCTTCGATTCCAATATGATATTCCTATGTATTTTTTCCCTCTGAATCTGAATCCGCAACCCGTTTAACCCCTATACTTCAGGATTTTGATATATCCTCAAAAAACACCCGAAAACTACTGAAACCGCTAAAATCATCTATGCCATTCCACTGTCACTCCCTGTCCCAAAAATTGCTAATTCTATAACCCCAGAACCCCATAATCCCCTAACCTCATAATACCATAGCCGCATAACCTCAAAACCCCGTAACCTCATACGTTACATACATAGTCATAGGTAAGTAACTCTATAACCCCAAGATCCCCTAACACCATAATCTCAAAATCCCTTCACTTCGTAACCCCATATACTATATCCCATTCATCCCGTTATCATATTCTGTGGAGAAGTTCGGTTAAAAAAATAATGAAGTAGACCTTGATTCATGACTTCGCTCACAAAACTCTTATGATTTCGAGAAACGGACTTCTCCACAGAATAGGATGATAGGGTTAAGAGGTTATAATATATGGGGTTACGGAGTGAAGGGGTTAGGAGGTGTGATGGGATTTTAGGGTTATACAGTTACTTATTCATAACTATGTTCTACAAGAAAATTTCACGTAATTGTTCTGTTTTCCCGAACCAGATTTTTCTACTTAATGAGGTTACGGGGTTTTGAGGTTATGCGGCTATGGTAGTATGAGGTTAGGGGATTATGGGGTTCTGGGGTTATAGAATTAGCAATTTGGGAACAGGCGGGTGACAGTGGTATGGCATAGATGCTTTTAGCGGTTTCAGTAGTTTTTCGGGTGTTTTTTGAGGTTATATCAAAATCCTGACGTGTAGGGGTTAAACGGGTTACGGATTCAGACTCAGCGGGAAAAAAATACATAGGAATATCATATTGGAATCCAAGACTCACAATTTTTTTTTGTAGGCCTGTGTTATTTATTAAAAAAATACGACTTATTACGGCGAGGGGTAAACCACTGATGAATTAAGGCGTACAAATTTGAGGAAATCTTAAAGGTAAGCTCACGATAAAATCGGAGATAATCTCATCTTTAACAAACTTGGGACCTTTTTTAGGTATTTCTTAAGATTTTGGGAGGTAATCTTAAAGAAAATGCCGAGAAAATTTAAAGATAATCTCCTAAAAGAAATTTAAATATACAATTTTTTTCAGCAGTTTACGTTTCATTCTACGCCAAAAATTAAGAAAAAAAATTCTATGAAGTTTTGTGCTAAATCGTCTCCTAAGCTAATAACGGAGCTAAGGTTCTTTTAATAAGAATCATTTTCAGGATATTTTGCATTGTATAACTTAGCAACGTTCTATTTATTAATACAACATTTTATAATAGTTTACTAAAAGTATCATAAAATGATAAATATTCAAACACGGGTGAACTAGTTTTTACAACTATACTAAGGTCAAACAATTATTACGCCCCGGAACAAAATTTAAGTTTATTATAACATTAAATGTCTTAATTTATCTGTTGTATTTGATATCTTACATTGAAAATAACATATTAAAGTGTCAAACAGTAAAACTCCCTACACCGGGTATTTTTTAACCTGAAACTTTCAAATATCTCGAATACTATGCATTAGAGAAAAAAAAATCTTAAACAAAAGTTGTTTATTTTAAAGGGAAAAACAAAAAAATTGTAAAAAGCTTTTTTTGATCGGATCCGCGGACTTTTAGCTGCAGAGATTATACAACTACACAAAATGTAAAAAGTAATATTTCCGACGGACTCTACTAGTCAATTCCTATGTATTTTGACCCGCTGAATCCGAATCTGAGGTCGGAACGAAAAACATACTTTTCGCAATATGAGGTTTTTTGAGGTTATTTTTGAAATGGCCTTTAAAACGTAAATATTCGTAAAAAATAACGCAATTTAGTGTCCCTCGTTAAAATAAACAATTTTTGTTTCAAATTTTTTCTTCTAAAATGCATAGTATTCGAGATATCGTCTTGTAAATTTCAGGACGTCGTATCTCAATTTTTTTCAATTTTTTGAGATTTTGGATTTAAACGCTTTATATGATCAATTTACATCGAAAAAATAAGTTTGACCCGCTATATTTTTTTAAATAACAAAAATATTATCAAAATAGTAACGTCGTATCTTAGATGATACTAAATTAATAAATTTTTAAACCTCGTATCTCTTAAATCTAGTTAACTGACTATTTTGGAACGCACTTTTGGCGACGCTTTTTTGACATCTTATGCGCATGTTATAAAAGTTTTTGAAGTTTAAATGTTTTAAAGCTCGTATCTTAAAAAAATTTATTAATTTTTAGCATCAAAATGTCGTATCTATAAACATTAGGTAATTATTTGTATTTATTTATTTTATACACAATAAAATGATTTAAGGTAAGTTAATAATTAAAAATGTATTAAGTTTATACTAAAAAAGTACATTTTCAACCTATGAATAATGCGAGAAAGAGTTATTTCTCATTCCTGTAAAATGGTCTTTTTTGAGATACGACGTTTTGAAATTTACAAGACGATATTTGAAAGTTTCAGGTTAAAAAAAAATACCCGGTATAGCCATAGCTCCATAAGAAGACGATTTAGCACAAAATTTCATAAAAACTCAATTTTTGACGTAATATTAGTTAGTTGTCCTTTAAATAAATAAAAAAATTAAAATCGTGCAAAAATGCACATTAAAGAACAAACCGGGTTTTGTGTAATGAAGATTTATAATCCTCAGGCAACACACTATCAAAATCTGGGCATAATTTGGATTGCCATTTTCACCAGTCTTAAACCTTTATAAAGACTACCGTGAAAATGTTTCTATTTCGTTTTTTCTTTCATGCAACCATGCTGAAAATGCAACAATCATTTGTAGGTAGCATACAGGAAATTCTTTTCCATTTTGGAAGAATGGCCCCTATTAACAACACATTACATTAGTACGTAAGGAAATAAATATATTTTTATTATTTTTATCATTTTTTAATTAGGATGCTATTTATTAATTTTAAGCTTATCGGAGAATCTAGAACATTGGAAATACTGCTGCAAAATGCTCGTATTAAGGGGTTGTTTTGATTTTTGAGGCAAAAAATTGACGATTTTTGGAATTTTTTTTCAGACGACCTGATTATTTTTATGTACAAAACTTTTTACAAAGTATTAGACAACTCTTAAAGTCCACAAAAAAAAATTGTTTTTTTTTTTGCCCTCATAAATAAATGTGCAGCACGCGCTGAAGTTAGACACCTGAAAATAACATGGCAAACAGTTCCAGCGATAGCTCGACACCCAATGGTCCGAAACACAAAAATCAAAAACAGTCTTATTAAAAATGACATCCTTTAGTTTGCTAGTGTAGACATAAGTCAAAATTCTAACAAACAAAAATTCCACGCGTATTTTAGTAAAAAAAACAAAAAAATGCAATTTTTTCGACCAAAATCGGGTAAAAAAGGAGGAATAAAAAATAAATTAAAAGCCTTAAAAAAAATTGACACTAGGGAACATGATTTTCGAAAGATATCGAAAGATTTAAGTCAATATGTTAAATAGTTTTTTTTTAATCGCTGGAACCGTTTTGAAAAGTGGATTTTTGAGAAAAACGCGTTTAAAGTTTTTTTTGTATTTTAAAGTATACAAATTAAGCACCAATAAAATTTTAATTTTGCAGGTCGATTCTACAATAAAAACTGAACGAAAAAGTATTCTTTGCCGAAAAACTAAATTTAATATTAAAGGAGTAATAGCCTTTTAAAAAGTAATCTTTTTGGTGGCACAGAATGTAACTTACTCTTAATTCCATTTTTTTTTTTTGAATAAGGTTGCTCCCAAAGTGTTACACTATCTGACACTTTTTATGTACTTTTACTCAAGGAATCTATATTTTTTACAAAAAATAAAAAAAAGATACACATAAAAAAGTTTAGGGCAAAAAACAGATAAGGCCCCCCGTTTCGCACGCCCCTGGTTAAAATAAGTACATAAAAATAACATACGAAGATGGGCGTTATTAAGATTATGCAAAACCTCCTTGCTGTATCTCAAAGAGTTCCTGAGTTATTAAATCAAAACCGAATTTATTAGCCACATTCAACGGGTCGTATCTCCCTTACGACGTATTTTGAGGCATATATTTATAAGAACTTTTTGTCATATTTTATGATGTGGAATTGCCCCTTCAAATTTTATAATTTTATTAATGTATAACTTTTTAAACAAGACAAATTTCGTCAAAATATTTTAGAAGCGTATTCTACACATATTGAGTAGTATAAAAAAAAATCAATTTTTTGAAATCAAAAATCAGAACCCCTTAAATTGACTGAAACTTCGCAAAAAAAATACCTTTGTAAATCAATTATGTACATTGCAGTTTTTTTTAATTTTTATTCAAATTTAAACCTTTATCATAGCTCTATGATAAAGGTTTAAATTTGAATAAAAATATAAAAAAACTGCAATCTAATTGATTTGCCTCTAGGCTTTATGGAAAATACTTATATTAAGAGTTATCCTATTTTATAATTTACAAGACAACCGTCAAATTGGTACTTTTTGTGGAATTTTCTTTTTTCCTGCAATAAAAAATATTTACATTTTTTTTATTACCAACCAACAATAGAATATTACATACCGAGGTGGAAACTGTTTCATTTACTGAGGGAACCGAGGAGCGTAGCTCCAAGGTTTGCTAATTCCCGAAGGACAAATGAAATGTTGAACCGAGGTTTGTATACTATTTTATTCACAACTATACCTGTTTTATTTACATTTGCCTTCTTTCCCACTACAAAAACTGTTTGAATATTGACGCTATATTGAAAAGTTTAGCTGCAGTGAAGTTTGTTACAAATGTTGCTTTTTGAATATAAAATAATAAATAGAAATCAATAAAATAAACTTTGTTTTTTGTTAGTTAACAATCTTAAAACATTTATATTCATTCAATATAAATTAAATTTTTTTTTTAAAAACTAGTAGAAATGCCTACGTTACTTCGTTATTTTAGCGATAGAGGGCAGCACCTGTTCTTGTTTTTTAAGTGCGTTTGTTTTGTGACAGCAGACTTTTATTGAGATCAGCGTGACTATATTTATTAGATTTCTACTTTTTTAGTAGATTTCGGCCACTGTTAAAAAAAAATAGTAGGTAATAAATAAAGTAAATATTAGTTATTATTTTTTTGTATATTATCATCTTATTATAATTAAATAACATAGAAACCATCATAAATACAATAACCTATTTAATTTTTATTTAGATATCTAAAACATATTTTTAATATACTTGCGGTAATCGTAGCTTTACTGTGTTTACAATCTAAAATAGAGTGCGCACGATTTGTAAATAAGCTTACTGCTTCAGTTATATCTTTTTTTGCTGATATTTGGTAGATTTTAGTAGATTTTCAGAAAAAATTTAGTAGATTCTCAAAACAAAATATGGCCAAACTGATTGAGACATGATTAAGTTAATAAATAAACAATATGTTTATAGTTTTCCGTGTAAAATAAGAAGAAAAACAGAAAATTTAAATTTATACACTAGCTAAATATTAATGACAATTTTGATTATCGTAGGTTACACCAAAAAATAAGACAAATAATTGGCTACCAAGGTATGCTGGAATGGGCTTATATTAGGAAAAATTAGTACCTATAATATACATTTTGTTGATATTTTAAATATTAGCTAAAATAATTAATTAGTTGGAACTTTGATAACCCAAAAATCTATGAAAAGTGCAATATTTTGCATAAATTATTATTAATCATTATTAAAATTGATAACTAATAGTTGTTTCGCACAAGTATTCCTCATCAACCTCCATAATTTTGGTAAAAATGACAGGCCAAGCTTTTTAACATCGAGTGACTTAAGTCAATTTTTATTAACGGAGTACCTGATTTTTAAGTAAGAAATTCAAATTAAACTTTATTATCAGTTAGAACCCCGTTGCACTAAATAAATCTTAAAAAAATGCAGATAGAACATGGTTGTATTGTAAATAAAATGTGCTATGTGCATAATATTTTTATTTTTTAAGTACAGGCAAAAAGGTAGTAAAAAGTTGTATTCAAAAATGCAAAAATGTGAAAACCTGAAAAAATGTTAGTTGAAACCTTGCTGTTCTGATACGACGCTTTATTAAGAGTATATTTTTTTGCAGGCTACATAATGTGAAGGTGGAAACAGCCTCTCATATTCTTCTTGTCTGTATGGCTCTATATTACTGGAGACGCGGTCAACCCGAAAACGGTAACCCAGAAGCTATATTCACCAACGCATATCTAGTAAACAGCCTATAGGCCTAGTAAGCCTGATAGAGGAAACGAAGCTGTTTGACTAAAAAGAGACTCAAGGGTAACACAATAGGCCCGCGGGGGGCCGCAGTGTTTGAGGTACGAACCCTCATCTGTAAATCAAGTGTATATTTTGTGTTTATATAGTTACGTAGTTATATTAAAATAAAATCCTACTTATTTCGTTTGTGTTTAGGTTATAGTGTACCTTTTTAATTTTACAGAATAAGCAAAAAATCATAAACATCTAAAAGTAAAGCGATGACGCACCCGTGCATCATGAGCACTGAAAGTGTTAATTTTTATACTGTCAAATTATATATATATTTTGTTTTATTAATGTTTAAAAAACGTATATAGGTATGCATTTTTTTAATGCCTCATATTTTTGTAACAAATATTACAAGCATACACATCAGATACGCGTGAACAGTTACGTTACTTTTGGGGAAAAAAGGTAATTCAATAAGCTTTAATTTGGTATGTTACAGGTGTTATCGTCCGACAAAGCAATTATCCGCACCCAAAATTAATAATTTAGTTATTTTCCGAAGTATTTTTTAAATTAATTAAAATCGTTACACATATACAGAAAGGTTTTTTCAGTAATAATGGTAAATAGAAGGAACATAATGGCATAATTATATAAAGCTTAGTGCTCCCAACTCGTATCACGGGGGGGTTAATTACTCCTTCCCATTTACAGAAAATAAACTTATACATATATTTATATAAAAATAAGTACCGTGCACTATAATACTAAATACTTTTGCTTTCCCATTTTGAAAATTTTCAAAATTTCGGAAAGCCTTGTATAAGTGAAAAAATTTTCAAAATTTTTTTTTGCGTATTTTTGCTTTTTATGACGTTATATGTTGATATAAATCAATTTCAAGCAAAAAAAAATTGTCGCTCGGTCGATCGGTCGGTCGATCGGTCTGTCCGGGAAATCTTGTGGGCACGATAACTTAAGAACGCTTTAAGTTAGAGACTTGAAATTTAGCATACAGGTATGTTACCAAATATTTTGGTTCGGTATTGTTTTTGGTGAACATTGGGGTGCGGCAAGGGGCAAATGGGCAAAAATACATTTTTTTAGAAAAATTTGTAAATTGCTATACAGCCTGTTCCAGAACTCGCGTACCGAAATTTAAGAGGTGATTCTACATCCAAAAATATGAAAAAAAGTTTCTATAAAGGTTGGTCCGGAAATGAGCCCTAAGGGAGCTACGGCCCTTCGAAGATGACGTATTGAATGGGGAACAAAAAAAAGCACAAATAAAATTTTAATGCTGCAGGGTGATTCTTCATTTAAAACTGAGCAAAAAAGTATTATACACCAAAACATCTAAATTTAATATTAAAGGAGTAATAGCCTTTTAAAAAGTAACGTTTTTGGTGGCACAAAATGTTACTTCCTCTTAATTGCATTTTTTTTTGATAACGGTTGCTCCTACAGTGTTACACTATATGATATTTTATATGTATTTTTACTCTAGAAATCTATATTTTTTACAACAAACCAAAAAACATACACATAGAAAAGTTTGGGGCAAAAATGTTTTAAGCCTCATATATTTTGTCCGTCTGGGCACGCCTCTGGATAAATTAAAAAAATTAATTAACATAAACTTATTGCCCTTATTAATACTAGTATACATGCAAAAGCTCGCCGCTCTAGCTTAAACGGTACCCGAGTTATTAATTAAAAACCTTATTTTTATTACAATTTTAAAGGGCCCTAGATCCCTTAGGGCTCATTTCCGGACCAACCTTTATTGGAACTTTTTTTATATTTTTGGATCTAGAATCACCTCTTAAATTTTGGCATGCCAGTTATGGATCACCCTGTATATGGGTTTTTGAGGTTGCTGAAATTGAATCTGATAATAATTTTTTTTTAACTTTACCCCCAAGGGGGTGAGGGGGTAAATATATTAAAATATTTTCAATATTTTCCTCAAAATTGGTATATAGGGGCTTTTGGGGTTGACGAATTTGAATCTGATAATAACTTTTTTCTAATTTCACCCCCTGAGGGGTGGGGGGTAGTTTTTGTGAAAACTGATATATCGGGTATTTTTGAGGTTTCTGAAAGTAAATCTGATAATAAAAAATTTCTAAATCCACCCCCTAAGGATTGGGGGGTAGTTTTCGTGAAAACTGGTGTATTGGGGTTTTTGAGGTTGCTGAAAGTGAATCTGACAATAAAAATATTCTTAATCCACCCCCTGAGGGATGGTGTAGTTTTCGTGAAAATTGGTATATTGGGGTTTTTGAGGTTGTTGAAAGGGAATCTGATTATAACAAAATTCTAACTTCACCCCTAAAGGGGCAGAGGGTAGATTTCATGAAAATTGTTATACCAAGGTTTTTATGGTTGCTGAAAGTGAATCTGAAAATAAAAAAATCCATTTTACGCGCGGAGGTGAAAAATGGGAAAGCTCTTTTACTGGGCAGTGTATTTTTTATTGGTAATAAGATTAGAATAGATTAAAGGGACTTAACTTTAGGTATAGTGCATTGAGTTAGAGAGGGGATAGTGCGGTTCGCCCAGGCTGCGCGTGAACAAACTGTGCCGACAAGCGGGCTTTGTTTTGGAAGTGTGAGTTTGCGCAGATACTTCGACTTTGGTTTTTTAACTAACCTAATATTTTGTTTAAGTGTTTTTCAATGAATTAGAGTGGGGAGAACAGGAATTCTGTCTGACCGAGTGGCTATCTTTGTGTATTTCGAAGTGGTGTTTTGAATTTTTGGTTAATGCGCATCTGGATCTCTTTGCTCCGCCGACAAATACTAAAATGGCGCCCCTAATAAAGCTATCTATCGAGCTTGAACTATTTATAAGTAAACTTACAAACGTTTATCGCTAATCCCTCCATAAAACTATCCGAAATTATAAACGAGTTCCTTGGGGACATACAAAAAAAACTCTAAAATAAGGCAACTTAAAAACATTATCCGCTGTAAAATCTGCTTTAAAACCCGCTTAGTTAGACGTAGTGAGAAAAAGACTCAAATAAGTAGACAAGTAGTGAAGTAACAAGTAGTGTAGTGTAAATTCCTTTATTTTTTTTTGTTAAAAAACTTTCCTTAGTGATGGACATGGCGGAAATGCGTCAAGAAATAAGAAGAAGAAGAAGAAGAAGAAGAAGAAGAAGAACTATTTATAATATTATTATTTAATGTCTCCTATCATAGATATTATAATAATTATTTATATATAATACCGTGGATACGGTATCCATAAACAAATTTATAATGCCCTACGACATTATGACCATAACCCCCGCTTATAATGGCGTCTTATTAATTATGATTAAATAATTGAATGTAATAATAAGAAATTATTAGATTGAATCAACACAATTTATTTATATTAGCTACAGAGCGGTAAAAAAAACATTATATTTATTTAACCCCTTCACTCACCACTTTCTTTGGGAAAATTGGTTAATTTTTCACCTATACGGAAAAATATAAGTCGCCCGAGTTAACTCGGATAAGCGAAAAAGAGCCAACCTACTGTCAACGAGTTAATTTGGGTTAATGCGTTAAGGAATTAAAGTTAACGCGGGTAAGCGGAAAAGAGCGAACTTACTGTAAACGTGTGAACTCGGGTTAGTTCGTTAAGGGGTTAATTTTTCTTCCCGGTTATGCAATCTTAGCCAAAGATATTGTGGTTTGAAACTTACTTTATATGAGATCAGCAGATATTTTTTTTCCATTGTTCCATTTTGTCCCATAAGCTCAAAACCTGGAGTTATTTGAAAATAATATATAAAATAAAAAATATTTTTAATAATGATAAAATAATACTAATTTTAAAATAAGAATAATTTAACTGCTGAGCAATTGAAAAAGTCCAACCAAAAAAATCATACAATTTTAAATTTTAATATTTTTTAAACTACTAAATGGATTTATATGATTCTTGAAAAGTCTAAACCAAATGATTATTGAATTAAATAAAAGTCTATTCATTTCATTATGTTTTTTGTTAGCTTTTAAAAGGTATTCGTTTTAAATAACACTTGTTAGGGTAAAACCACAAAAATAAAATTCTTCGCAGGCCTGTAAACTTTAGAAAATAATACCTATACAATAAAAATTAATAATAATATTTCGTCCATTTATGTCTGTCCAGAAAATAACAGACCTATTTCGAAAAGCTATCTTCTATAGAAAAAATCTCTGATTATTCCTGAAGGGCATATTCCTAAAGCCATTAAACTGGATTCAGAAATTTGGAAAAAATGGCGGAGGTCGCGCTGTTAATTGTTGGATAGTCATAGTGTGTTTGAATTATGTTTTGTAAAACAAACTTGTCCTCTTTACCATAAACGTATGTATATGATACTTTTAAGTTCTTTAACAAAAAAATCCCAAATATTATTTACAGTGAAAGAAGCCAACAAGGATCAAATTTATTTTGGAGCTTCTTAATAGATGTAGTCCAAACTTAAATGTGTTATTATTCAGATTCTTATCTGAAAATTCTAAAAAGAATAAAACAGAATTAATGGTGTACCATAAATTGCACCTAGCCAGAAAAAGATTTTTATCACATCCAGCCAAAGGCTTAAGTGCCTCATAGCAGGAATACTAGAGAAGGTTTCCCTTATTTGCATGAAAAATGTTTACAAAAGCGGAACTGGATTCCAATATATTAGTGAGTCATTCACACAGAACTGAAGATCTTCAGTTCTGTGGTCATTTAATGGACAGACCTTGTATTTTAAAAACCTTATTTAAAATTTAACAGAAATACATTTATTTTCCTTTAGTACTAATGCACCTAATCCATCCTAATTGGACATAAAACTTGTAAGTAACTACAAACTCCATTGAAAATTACATCAAGTAATATTAGTTAACTCACCTATAGAATTTTTCCTGTTCATATTCTCAGCGCTCGAAGTTTTCCTTTGGTCTTTTCATGTGAATTTATAATAAACTATAAGAAAGGTTCACTACAAAAGAAAATCTTAATACACTTACCCGTTGAATTTTTCCTGGCCATGTCCTCGGCGCTTGACGTTTTCCTTCGATTCTGTTCGATTCGCAGATTTGGAATGTTAAAAGGTGGCACGTGCATATTGTCCGAACTGTATTGGTGTCTTAGGGGCCGGTGTCGCTCGGGACTTGGTAGGGATAGATTGTCTAATTTGAGCTTGTTCCTTTGATTCCTGTCTATTTGGTCGAGCATTTCTTGTAGCACTTCCAACAGGATGGTAAATTGTTCCAAGTTTAAAGATGGATTTACCGTCTGTGGAAGCAGCGTAGGCATAACTTTTGTAGCCATTACGTTTATGGACAAACCATATCTTTTATCGCTTAACATTAAGCGGTAAATATCTAGAATACAGACATAAACATAGTGAAGTACTGGTAAAATAGTTCTAAAATTGAATTACGAGCCATTTCCGAACATGCATAATAATTCGGCTTACCAGTGGCGTAGCTAGTATAAAGTGGGTTACAATACCGCTTGACAAAAAAGTCTTGATAACGACAGAAATAGTTTTTTGCGCTCCTAATAGAGGTAAGTGAATTTTTCTGTGTGAGGTCGTATTTTGTGGACCAAAGCGAAGCTGAGGCACATCAAAACGAGCCAATTTAGAAAAAAAAACTTACCTACGAGTAGCGCATTACGTTTTTCTCAGTACCTACCAAAGAAAATCTAATTTTTTTAATAATATTTTTGGCATTTACATGTGAGTCATTCCACCTGATTTTAACAAACATCAAAAGGTCACCTATCTTTGATTTAAATAACTATTTGAAAATGATTAAACAATGTTTTGGGAGTTTAAAACTAATTTTAAAAAATATTTTGCTTTTAAACTGGAGTTTCTGGTGGCAAAAATATACGCAGTAGCATGGAAAAATTGGTAAAAACAGTCGATTATATTTATTATCATAACTTTTTTATTTTTCAACTTTTATTAGTTTAAAAAAACATTTTAACCTACAAATTTAAAACTTTTTATACATTTAAAAATATTGCCACATTATACTTTTATTTTTATCTGAAATTGTGTATATTTTCAATAAAAAGTATTTTATTTTTTGTTAAGGGGTTGCATAATTTGGTATAATCGTATATTTTTTAAAAAGTGTATTAAAAGTTTAAAATTCGTTTCTCATTTTATTTCGAATCTATCGAATAATTGAAGGGTTAAATCTAGGGTTAAATACAAAAAAGTCAAAATTTTAGGAAATTTAAGTCAATTTTTAACAGGGTGGGGTTAAATGAAAATTTATAAAATTTTGCCCAACAAGTACTCTATCTCAGTACTTACTCCGATATAAATTTCATTAAATTCTTTTTTCTCCTTTAGAAGTTATAGCCATTTAAAGTTTGAATATATTTTCCTGAAACGCATGCATATTAGACTGTCCCAGAAAATTCAAATGGATTTTTTTAATCTAATAATAGTTTGACATAATGTTGGACAAGAAAACACCCCCCCACAAAATTTCAGCACGATCGGTTCTCACTTGATGGTATAGCGCCAACCCAAATCGACAAGAATCATGCAAAAAATAATTCCAAATTTTTTATCCTATCATTAAAAATTATGGAATTATGTTGTTAGTTTTATTAAACACACTCTTAACTAGTTTGATAACAGTAAATGTTATAAAAGTAAATCTTAGGAAAATATAAAGGGGTGAAAATTATATTTTTGAAGAATTTTTTATTTTTTTTTCGCGAAAATTTAGGATGCGGTAAAGTCTATGCGAAAATATTATGTAATAAAAAACTTATTTGGAGTTACTGCTTGTTAGCTTAGCAACAGTCCCTTGTTTTGGAGATACTGCAATTTTCATAAGTTTATAACTAAATAAATAAAACTATTTACTCAAATTTGATTTGTTCAAGAAATATCCCATGAAAATGCACAACCAAGGGTAAGGCTATATAAAAATCCACATAAAGTGGAGCTACGGCATTTTAGCTTCGTAGGGCAGTATAGGTATGACCTGTTAATCCTTTGTTAGGGAGTTTTGGAAGGAAACCCTTCGTATCCTAAATACAGGGTGATTCAGAAATAAGTTACAAAATTTTAAGGGATGATTCTAGGTCCAAAAGTATGAAAAAAGCTATAAAGGGGTAGTTCGTCCGGAAATGAGCCCTAAGGGAGCTACGACCCTTCTAAGGGTACATCTGAAAAGTGGTTTTTATTTAATATCCCTGGAACCCTATGAACTACAGTAACGAATTTTTGCACAAGCCTTAATATTAATAAAGGCTATCCTTTTATTTATTTTTTATTTGGTAATTTTAACCAGGGACGTGCAAAATGGAGGGGTGATGTCACCTTTTTGCCCCAAACGTTTGTATCTTTAGATTTTTTGATATTTTCTCAATAAAATATTAATCTTTTATTAAAAATACGTATAAGGTAATTTTTGTGTAACACCGTAGGGCCAACCGTTTTCGAGAAAATTGCAAATAAAAAGACAATTTCACCTTTTGAGCACCAAGATCGAAACTAAAAAATGCATCAATTAAAATTTCAATACTGCTGGGTTATTCTACATTAAAAACTATGAAAAAAAGCTCCTATACATCTAGGTTCCAAAATCAGTTTTAACTGTACTACGGCTTCTTAAAGAATAACACTCTTTAAAGGACCGTAGCTCCCTTAAAAGCTATATGTAGATATAGCTTTTAATGTAGAATCGCCCTGCAGTACTGCAGTACTTATTGAAATTTTTATTGGTGCATTTTTTAGTTCCTATTTTTATGCTCAAAATGTGAAATTGCCTCTTTAATTGCAATTTTCTCGTAAACGGTTGGCACTACGGTGTTACACAAAGAGTACCTTTTTTATGTATCTTTAATTAATAGAGATCGGATTTTACCGAGTCGTGACGTCAAAATCTATAGCCAGGTACAACAAAATAATAATTTTATAAAAATGTTTTATAAGCTATCAAACTACTACATTTATAAAGAAAAGTATATAAATATTATAAAAATCGTTTTTATGTAAGAAAGTTAGAAATAACATGAGAGATCCGAAAATTATGATTTAGTTGGACTTTTAAATAATCCAAATTTTATTTGATAGTATTGTAACATGGTGGCTGGGTATTACTTTTATCAAGTTAAAAAAAAATCTGCTTGGCCAATCCTTTTCTATACACGTGACGTTTATAACTTGTGAAAAATGTTTTTAAAAATTTCTTCGAAATTATTATTTTTACTCAAATCTTGTTTTTCATATTATAAATAAAATATAAATAAAATACAAAATTACACAACTAAAACTTATAGTGTTTGTAGAAAAAACAACCTACCGACGAAATCTTTTTTTTTTTGTTTTATTCAATTAGTAAAGAGGTGACTGGAAGGTGAAATCTATTTGAACTAGTTTAAAAATGTATGTAATGAGCAGTCATCGGCGAATTTCCAGTGCTCGCATAGGCGCCGCGTCGATTCTATCGTTGACGCGAGGTTTTAAATATTTACATTTTTATTTTCTTCGAAAAACACCGATATATTTACATATTTATAGTTAATATGTATATTCAATATTGTTGTGTGTAACAAATTAGTCGTCAAATGTTTCGATTTAGTGACTTTTATAAAAATTTCCCTCATAATGCGGCAAAATTATTCCGCAAGCCTATGTTTCTGTGTTTATTTTCAACGTTAATGAGTCATAACTGAATTTATTTCGATTAATAGTAATGAGATCTAAAAGCTCTAAACTTGTTTCCGTATGCGTGTGACGAAATAAGTAAGATGTAAGATCAAGCGTGTACCATGTACGTTATTTTATTGGTTAGAATCACGCGGAAACAAGGTTTTTAATGCAAGTAAATTGTGTCATTTCGTTTGACTTAGCAATGCGAATTAATTTCTTTTTTGCTCCAACTTTTACGTTTTTAATAGGTATACTAATTACCCTATACCTATTGGGCCTAATCTAATACTCATTTGTCACCGTTTATTTAATTAGTTAAATCCCTTCGACGGCAATATTTTACACTGCACATTTTGTAAAAAAGACTTAACCTGAGAAAAAAAACTAGTGTTTTAAGACATGTAAATACAAAAACCCATAAAGGAGATGAGGAGCAACAATTTAATATTTAAAGTAAATAAAAAAATACAAAATTAATTTTAATCACAAGTTATAAAGTTCACGTGACCTTTTATTTCGAATAAAAAACGATTGCTCAGGTAGATTTTTTTTAACTTCGTAAAAGTAATACCCAGCCACCATGCCACAATACTATAAAATTAAATTTAGATTATTAAAGAGCCCAACTAAATCGTAATTTTCAGAATTGTTATTTTTTTTTATTTTCTTTTACTTAATTAAAACATTACGGGATTTTCATAATATTTATATAATTTTCTTTGGTAATGTAGTAGTTTGACAGCATATTAAAAATTTATAAAATTAATTTGTTAACTTATTGTACCTGGCTATGCATTTTGACGTCACGACTCGCTAAAATTCGATGTCTTAATTAAAGATTAATATGTTATTAGGAAAATTTTAAAATATCTACAGATAAAAAAGTTTGGGGCAAAAAAGTGACATCATGGGGGGTGAGGTCCCTTTTTAAAATTACCAAATAAAAATTACATAAAATGATAACCTTTATCAATGTTAAGGCATCTGCAAAAATTCGTTACTGTGGATTATAGGGTTCCAGAGATATTAAATAAAAACTACTTCTCAGATGTACGACTCGCAGCTCATTTCCGGACCAAACTTTATAGGAACTTTTTTTCATATTTATGGACCTAGAATCGACCCTTAAAATTGTGTAACTTATTTCTGAATCACCCTGTATATTCAATCTTTACAAAGAAAGTACTTACTGACAACCCTCAACGTAATCATGGGATCACCTAGCCTTATCTCATACAAAAGCGGCAGCACATCATCTATAATTTGACTTTTGTCCAGTCTTTCTAACGTTCTTTCAAGGCAGGATAATACATTCGAAACTAACTTAATATCATTTTGATTTTTCTCATATATCACTTTGGTTTTCGGTAGAATTATTCTACGGATTGCAGTCTCATCTAAGTATTCCACTACACTGGCAACAGCTAATAATGCGGCACTCTGAAAAATATACAAAAGCATTAGAGCTCTATAAAATATAACAATTATAGTCGTTACCAAAAAAAACCTTGTCTGTAATAACTACACTACCCAGCAAACATTGGTTCATTGGCCGCTGTTGACCAAACATTGGCGTGCCAATGTTTCCTACATTGGACCAATGTTGGAAAACCCACATTGGGCCTACACACTGAAAAGACATCAGCCGCCCTAAGGCCGTATACGATGGGCCAATGTTGGCAAAAGTGCATTGACCCTACATTTTCCGGCCGAAGGCCAACGAATTTTTTTTAAATTTTAAAATTGGAAATTTATTATTGGCCTTAGGTTGGCCAACGTACGTTAGTTCATAAGACTGCGGCTTAAGATTGACCAATCTACGATTTTACGATCGAAATTATCTTTGGCTTTAAATCGGCCTTCGGGCGGCCAATATCGGACCAATGTAGTTTTGCCAACATTAGCCCGTGGTATGCGGCCTTAGGGCGACTGATGTCGACTCAGTATGTAGGCCCAATGTGGGTTTTCCAACGGGCGCGCCCGGGCGGCCAACGAACCAATGTTTGGTGGGTAGTTAATAAATTTCAACTTTTTTTTATACGCAGCGAATTTACATGTTTTCATAAATAATTTTTAATGATGAACCTAAATCTGCAAAGAAAAAAAAATCGCAAGTTCAGTTTTCAAGATAATAGTCTTTATAAGGGTAAAATTTTAGAAATCATATATGAAATGAAAAAGCGCATCCATTCCTGCGACACCGTTACCGCGCCACCGTCCGTTACCGCGCATGGACTTTACCTCGCATAGACTTTACCGCGAAAGACATTACCGTGAAGAAAATTACCGCGAGGGGGTCAATACCGCGCATGGACGTTACCGCGAAAACCATTACCGCGCATAATTATTTGAATTTTTTTTTGCAGAAAAAAGATGGATTAAAAAAAATAAAATATTTTGCAGAAAATAATCAAACAGTTCTACATGATATAGCTGCTGGGTCCGGGTTGTGGGCATGACTAGTTTCCTTTAAAACATTTCCGTACGAAGTATGCTAACGCCCCTTGCAACAAAGCACGTTGTAATTTACGCCACAATACTTCTCCCTGCGTTGCACGTGCTGATTTTTTTTTTGTTTTTTTTTTCGATTTTTATTTTATTTTTTAGGTGTTTAAAAAAATATATTTTTTTGTGAAAAAATAACAAAAAAAAAATGTTTAACAAATTATTATTTTAAGTTGTAAAAAAAAGAATCGAAAAAAAATTGTTTAAAAAATTATTTTCGAAACTTTGCTTTTAACCAACAACTAACGTTCGCACAAGCGTTCGCATTGTACAACCAAACGGTGCATGCATACGTAATTTCAAGTCGATCGGATGCAGTCTGGCAATTATCGTGGAGGATTCCTTACAGACAGAAAAACTTAAAGACATTGAAATATTATGTTTGTTTTAAGCAAAGACTGACAGTTTCGGGCTATTGGCCCTCTTCAGTACCAAGAGTCAACCCTGTGCGCTGATCGAGAAAACATTTTCCGACTTTATTTATTAAATAAATAACAATAAGAAGTTGATGTCAAAACTAACTACTTATTTTTATTTATTTTTTTTTTGTTTTAGGATAGTTTAATAGAAGCTATACTCCTAGTTTGTATCTGGGAACTAGTGGAAAGTGGGAATATTTCTCTATAAAAAGTTAAACAAAAGGGATTGTATGGTCGTAACCAAACAAGCTGAATTTTTTAACCTAGCTTCAGATTAGCCAGAAACTTAAAATTTGGCATCTACATAAAGATACTAAATATCTAAAACCGGTAATTTAAAAGATACGCATAAATTCTACAAAAAAAAATATATATATATATATTCAATGGGAGATTAGCTCTCATGGGAGATTAGCTCATCGGTCTAAGGCATCGATATAGTATTGACACTGAGCTAATGATCGTGAGTTCAAACCTCACTGGCGCCGATTGCCTTTTTCAGTTAATTAATAATTGAAATTTGGCGAAGGCGTACTCCCTAGATATATTGGTTCGAAAGTCAATTAAAGCCGGTGGTTCCCTCTATTACTAGCCCACACAAGTCCTGCACTTAGGGGATGCTTAATTAAGTAAAATAGTACGAGGTTAAAAATAAACATAAAACATAAAAAAAAAACAAGTATACAATAGAAAACTTTTTGCATACATTTTAGGAGACATAATATATATAATGCTGTTTCGAAAATTACTCCCTCTCTCAAAACTAAAAATAAATAAGACATACTTATCAGTTTTTTTCACTACAACTTAAATGTAAAAGGTCCTAGTGATTTGCCGTCGGGACATGGGCAACACAGGGAACCACGTGGGGAGAGCACATGGATTGATTAAAGCATTAACTTAACTTAACTTTCACAAAGATCATATTCTGTCAGAAATTGTTAATACTTAGAACTGGCCGTACTAAAGAGAAAAACTAACAAACGGGCTTCTCGGCTAGTTCTGGTATAGATTTTATGTTTGTTGATTTTAACAATATAAATTAGTTAGTTTACCCCAAAATCTGTTTTCAACTAAAATTACACTTTTTAGCCCGTCAAACGATTTTCTTAAAAGGAACTTTTTATAAGTTTGACCAAACTAGTTTTAAAAGTTGAGGGATATGTCTGGGATACCCCCACAGTACCTACATAACTCCGTACCGACAATAAGGGCCCTTTTTTACGGGGGTCCACAGTTTTCCACCTTCAGTTCCCGTTTAGCGTGACCACTCACTTTTTTACTTACGGTAAAAAAAAATCACTATTAAAAAACATATCATTTCGTATATCATTATAATGACTAAGAAGTAAGTCTGTCTTGTAAATTAAGCGTCAAAAAAAGTTTCGTTATGCTAAATGTATTTAAATCTCGATTTTTAAATTTAGAGCTGACATTTAAAGTATCTGAATATTTTATTTTGAAAAGATCTCGATCAAACGTAAAAATCAATACGCTTTTATTGTTGCTCTTTTGCATAAAATATTCGCCAAAGTACCTCGCTACAGATCAGGAGATTAAAGTCACTTATGTTAAAGTATATTTTAAGTTTTATGTTTAAAATTTATTTTCTTTAATATGGAGGTTTTTTTGTAGACTATTTCACAAACAATATATAGGCCAATCAAAACGTTGCATTTTTAGTTTCTTGACCAATCAGATCAAAATGAATCTGATAATTTTTGCACATATGCAATTATTACTTGGTTACTATGGAAACAAGAAACTGATAGTTACTGACATCTTAATAAATGTTATATTTTTGCACAATGTGTTTTTAATTTGTGAAGCTTACCTTTGGTTGATTTATTTTTGTTGATAAGCAATATAAATGCTTATTATATTACCAAAACATCATAGGTATAAACCCTAATTAATTTCAGATAATATATTATATTTTATGCACTTTCCATCTTAAAAGCCTTAAATCACTGATATTCATAAATTTTAATTTATTTAGTTGAATCTTGGTATTAAAAACAGGCCACTCAAAACTAATTTAAACACTTATTTATTAAAAATATATTTGCAGTAAAGAATTACGGAAATCAAAACATCAAATAAAGAATTACGGAAATCAAAACATCAAATGACTGCGCTGGTAACAGTACAGCGTTGCCAAAGTTTATTAGAAACCGATAGGAAATTGATTTTTTTACGAGTGGAAACACCCGTTATTTTATTTCTTTTCAGTTGAAAACTAAACTTTTTAAACAAAAACAGCAATGATCTTTATTTAAATGCTAATATATGTGTAACAACTATTTTATTGGAATAATCTCAAGCATAAAATATCCCTCGAGCAAAGTTTAGACTTGGCAATAATTTTTAATTATAGTTGTATAGTAATATTGTTGTTTAGTTCTTAAATTTTTAATTTAAATATGAAACAACATAAAACATTGTAAAATTATATACTTCCTTATTTTGTTTGTGAAATAGTCTTTCAAAATACCATTCGTGCATGTTGAATTATACATAATTTTTTTACTATATATAAAAAAATATTTTGCTTAAGGAAATTGTTTTCGTGCATTTTTGGTCAAAACTCCTCGACCTGCGGTCTCGGAATTTTGTACCACGAAAAATGCATTCAAACAATTGCCAAGCAAAATATTTTTTTAATACAGTAAAAAAATTATTGATAATTCAACATGCACTTTCAGATTAATCCCTGAAGATGTCTCTAGTAGTAAGAGACGAAACGTCGGAAAGTGAAAATCCATTAACACGGTCTAAACCCGAAAGTGAAAGTTCTTTATGCACTTATGATATTACTACTGACAATTGCCTTGTACAATGCGCGATCACCAAGGGGTTAAATCTTGCAAGACATATTTGTCTTCTCTGTATATGTTACAGAAAACGCCCGAAATTTGGTTAATCCTAGGAAAAAGTCCAAACATAGGATTTACCAATTAGATGTAGTAAAACTACGAAAAAATGTATTATCTATATAATGTCGGACTTCTACCACGTCATCACGCTCAATCTTTTCCATTTCATATTGGTAAAAGCTAGTTTTGGTTTGTAAAAAAGTTCTTGTGGGCGGTTATTTGGACTTTTTACGGAAATAAGCCCTAAGGGAGCTACGACCTTCGAAGATGGACATATTAAATAGCAAAACAAAAAAGCACCAATAAAATAATAATGCTGCAGCGCGATTATTCATTTAAAACTAAGCAACAAATAAGTATTCCTTACCGAAACACCTAAACTTAATATTAAAGAAGTAATAGCTTTTTAAAAAGTTACATTTTTGGAGGCACAAAATTATACTTCCTCCTAATTGCATTCTTTTTTAATGGTTACTCCAACAGTGTTACACTATACATTTTTATGTATTTTTGAACAAGGACTCTATATTTTTTATTTAAAATCCAAAAAAATACAAATAAAAAAAGTTTGGTGCAAAAATGTGAAGGCTGCATATATTTTGTCTGTATAGGCACGCCTTTGGATAGATTCAAAAAAATAAATTAACATAAACCAATTTCCCTTATTAATACTAGTATACAGGGTGTATTTGAAATAGGGTCGGAAATTTTAACAGGTGATTCTACATGATAAAATATGATAAAAAGTTCCTATAAACATATGTCTAAAAATGCGTCATAAGGGAGCTACGCCCCTTTGAAATTGGCTAAAAAAATCGGTTTTTATTTAATAACTCAGGAACCCTTTGAGATATATTAACGAGGTTTTGCACGTGAATTAATCCTAATAAGGCCCATCTTTGTATGTCATTTTAACGTACTTATTTAAACCAGGGGTGTGCGAAACGGGGGGGCCTTATCAGTTTTTTGTCCCAAACTTTTTTCTGTGTAACTTTTTTGCAACTTTATTTTTGAAATATGATTCCTCAGGTCAAAATACATAAAAAAGGTACTCTTGTTGTAATACTGTAGGATTAACCTTTTTCGAGAAAAGTTCATTTGAAGGTTAAATTTCACGGTTCGGGGACGAAAAATTAAATACTAAAATGTCGAAAACCAAAATTTTAATGATGCAATGTTATTCTACATCAAAAACTAAGAAAAAAAGTTTCCATACATGTAGGTCGAAAAAACGCTTTTAAAGCCATAGCCCTTTAAAAATGGTGCATATTTAGGAGACCATAGCTCCATTAGGATTTATTTTTGGACTTTGAGATATATTAACGAGGTTTTGCACGTGAATTAATCCTAATAAGGCCCATCTTTGTATGTCATTTTAACGTACTTATTTAAACCAGGGGTGTGCGAAACGGGGGGGCCTTATCAGTTTTTTGTCCCAAACTTTTTTCTGTGTAACTTTTTTGCAACTTTATTTTTGAAATATGATTCCTCAGGTCAAAATACATAAAAAAGGTACTCTTGTTGTAATACTGTAGGATTAACCGTTTTCGAGAAAAGTTCATTTGAAGGTTAAATTTCACGGTTCGGGGACGAAAAATTAAATACTAAAATGTCGAAAACCAAAATTTTAATGATGTAATGTTATTCTACATCAAAAACTAAGAAAAAAAGTTTCCATACATGTAGGTCGAAAAAACGCTTTTAAAGCCATAGCCCTTTAAAAATGGTGCATATTTAGGAGACCATAGCTCCATTAGGATTTATTTTTGGAAGTACCTGTATATGAGGTTTTTTTTTTTAGTTTTTAATGTACATTCACCCTGCATCATTAAAATTTTGGTTTTCAACATTTTAGTATTTAATTTTTTGTCCTCGAACCGTGGAATTTCACCTTCAAATGAATTTTTCTCGAAAACGGTTAATCCTACAGTATTACAACAAGAGTACCTTTTTTATGTATTTTGACCTGGGGAATCATATTTCAGAAATAAAATTGCAAAAAAGTTACACAGAAAAAAGTTTGGGACAAAAAACTGATAAGCCCTCCCCGTTTCGCACACCCCTGGTTGAAATAAGTACATGAAAATAACACATAAAAACGGGCCTTGGTAGGATTAGTTGACGTACAAAACCTCGTTGATATATCTCAAAGGGTTCCTGAGTTATTACATAAAAACCGATTTTTTTAGCCACTTTCGAAGGGGCGTAGCTCCCTTATGACGCATTTTTAGACATATGTTTATAGGAACTTTTTGTCATATTTTATGATGTAGAATCATCTGTTAAAATTTCCGACCCTATTTCAAATACACCGTGTACATGTAAATCCTCGTCGCTCTATCTCAAAGGGTACCAGAATAAATAATTTTAAACTTTTTTTTAGTACAATTTTAAAGAGTCGTAACTCTCTTAGAGGTCGTTTCCGATCCTATTTTGTGATTTAGAAGCATTCTCTTTAATATATGACATAAGACTGCAAACACGTGTATAATAAAAGTTAAAGAGAAAGTATTGTCAAGACAGATATTTTCGTTTTTGTATTGCGACAACTATGCTTTCTGGAAAATATATATTGTAGAATTTTAGCCTGCGGCGCTAAATAATTTGTAATAATAGAATTTTTAAAATATTATGATCTATCAAATAAGGAAATGTAAAACCTTAGGATTCATAAAAAGTTTCGTCTGCGGTGCTAAACCGCGCATGTTTATGTTGTATTTTAGAGGTTTTACCTACACATTTAAAGTTTTATCAAACAATCTGCATTTCGAATTATTAGAAATTGCTTGTCCTAAAAAACTGTATAAATCTAAATTTTAGATTTTATAAAATTATTTGTATGTGAAACTCTGAGGTGTCTGGGCCCATGCAAATACTTAAGATTTCTAAAAATTTTCGCCTGCGGCACGAAATGTGAATTTTGCAAGGCTTCCTCTGTCTATTTAAAGTTTTATAAAATAAATTACTTTTACATAAAAAAAATACTTAAAAGCAATTCTGATTCAAACTCAAGAGGTGAAAATGCGTTATCTTTAAAATTTTGAAAAAAAAACGCTTGGGACGCTAAACTTGATTACCAGTAATGTAAAAATGTCTGGCTACGCCCTTTTTTGTAACTTGACAAAAACGTTTTATTAATACTGTCAAAAGTTCAGTAGGCTTGTGTTTTATAAAATAAATTAATTTTAAATACAAAAAATACTTAAAAGCAAGTGTGATTCAAACTCAAGAGGTGAAAATGCGTTATGTTTAAAATTTCAAAAAAAATGCTTGCGATGCTAAACTTGATTACCAATAATGTAAAAATGTCTGGCTACGCCCTTTTTTGTAACTTGACAAAAACGTTTTATTAATACTGTCAAAAGTTCAGTAGGCTTGTCCCTCTATAAAAAATTCTGTAGCCGTCCCTGGCTCAGACCAGCCAAGAAAAATCCACTAGGTATATCGTATTAAGAGAAGTGAACACTTAAACATCGCTGAAAAATCGGTGTTATTTTAGAAGAAAATACTGGTTTTCGATTATATTTACCTGTACTTGTATGGTCGAACTTTCAAAGGAATTGAAAAGCATCGGTAAAACCTCATTTCTAATTTCATCTCTTGGGGTTTTTTCTAAAATTAAATGTAAGCTTTCCAATAGTGTTACAGTTGCTTGAACTGTTTTTGGTGCTTGAAACACTGCTCTGAAACGTAAAAAAGACATACACATTAATAATTAATTCAATTATTAAAGCACTATAAAACGGTTTTTTTTTTTAGAAAATATAACATTAATACCTAGGAAATTTTTTCCTGGAATATTTCTTAACATCTTGGCTAAGTTTAGCCGGTTATTTAACTACACAGCAACACAAAAAGAACCATTGTATTCCTATGTATTTTAAGGTGGTGAATCCGAAATAAGGTCAAAATAGCACCTCGTCAGATTAGTTTTGGGGATATCCTTAAACCATATTTTTAAGTATAAAAATAAAGTTTTTTGAGGTTATCTCCAAAACTAATCGGATAATGTGTTATTTTAAAAGTCCAAATTAGGTTTCAGCGTCTCAAAGTACATAGGAATACAATGGACTCCAAAAAAATGCTTGAACTTTTGTTCTTTTCTATGCTGAATCCGAATTTGAGGTCAAAATAGCATCTCATTTTTTTTTAGCATCCGGAACGACATTATTTTCCGATTACTCTAGTATTGTAGTTTGATTGGTATATTCAAGAGAAACGCTTAGAAATTAGTTAAAAAGTAAAGAATAGGGGGGAATAAGAGTAAAAATTTGACGACCCCTACAAAATTAGGTCCACCCTTTTTGCCGTATTATTTGAGGACAAGTTCAAGGCTATTCAAGATTTAAAGTGATTTATCTGGGAGTTGCTTTGTACAAGCAAAACTTTACAACTTTGTTCGACATAGTTATTTCAACTATTCAGTAGTTTAACATAAATTAGGTACTTGCCTAAAGGACGGAAGTATAATGGACTCATACTCTTCGACTGTTGACTCTTGAATTAAATATAAAACGGGTTGCATTACAGCGGCAAGAACCTCTTGAGCTCTCATTTCCTGCTGAAGTGATGGCCAAACATGCTGCCACCATAATTTCTAAAAATTACATAACATTTCATTAAAGGTAAAGGTATATATTTTTTAACCGACTTCCAAAAAGGAGGAGGTTATCAATTCGACATGTGACTTTGTTTTTTTTTTGGAACCAATGAACGGCATTTGATGAAACTTCTTGCAACTTAAAGAGGGAATTCATTAGGTGGTCCCGTTTTAATTTGAAGCTCGGATAATGCTGGGTAAGCCGGATAATTAAGATAAATCTAATAATTTTAACGCAATTTCAATTAAAAACGGCTTAATTTGGTTCTACTATCAACCAGATTTTTAGAGAAATATCGGATAACTCGGATAAGCCGGATAACTTGATTAAGGGTCACTCAAATATTGCGGCACACTGAAAATATTTTAAATGCCTCTAAACTTGATTCTTTGGACCTGTAATATGAAAATACCAACAGAAAATGATAAATTTTGTGATTTTACCATAAGGCGTTATTTGATTATTACTTAACGTTTAAAGTTTAACAAGATTTTCTTTAGTATTTCGTTTAAAATAAGGTTGGTTGGACTCTTGGGCGCTGAAATAAAAATATTATTTTTTAGAAATTTATCTTTAAGATAATGACGTCACAACGCACTAACAGTGCGTTGTGACGTCAGCAGCTTGCTGAGATGAAAGGACAATTAGAATTTAGATGACGTTATAAATCTGCAAGTTCTGTGTCTCTAAAAAGTTAAAAAATAAAAACTTTTATCAAAAAAAAAAAAAAAAGAACCGACTTCTGTGTCTCTAAAAAGTACAAAATACTTAAGTCGGTGCCAATTTCATTTCAATTTAATGAAAAAACAATTGTTAGTAATAAATTTAGGGAAGGGTGAAACTGGCACCGATTTAAATATTTTTTATTTTTTACTTTTTAGAGACACAGAAGTCGGTTCATTTGTTTTTGCGAAAAGTTTTTATTTTTACACAAAAAGAGCCATTGGGCCTACTTGTCAGGCGCGGGAGCCTACCATGGATTTAACCTTCTATAGTGTTTTGTGTCCAAACGCAAACCTTTTTAAATATTACATACGTATGTTTAGCAAAGACGCAGTAAGAGAGGTAGCAATATAGTCGATTTTTACATAAGCGGTCACAGAAAAATCACATGCATAAATGTATTATCCTTTTTTACGGCGTTTTTGCTAAGAAGAATAGAATACTTATGAAATATAAATAACGATAATTCTACTTATCTTTTTTTTGTTACCTGAAATTTGAGCTCTGTTAGCTTTATACAGGGTTATTTAGGAAAATGGCCCATTAGAAGTTTATGGAGGACAAATAACTTTGAAAATCATGTTGCGTACGACTATCATCTTATTTTCGTATGCAATTTTAATAAAAGTTAAGCAATTTTTGTGAATATTTTATCACCCTTAAGTTAAGGGTAAATGTATTTTATTTTTTTTTTTTAATGAAAATATAGTATTTTTAAGCTCTTTCAAATTTCATGTTTGTTTTGTTTTTAACCTCGTACTATTCTACTTAATTAACCATCCCCTAAGTCTAGGACTTGTGTGGGCTAGTAGTAGAGGGAACCACCGGCTTTAATGGACTTTCGAACCAATATATCTAGGGAGTACACCTTCGCTAAATTTAAATTATTAATTAACTGAAAAAGGCACTCGGCGCCAGTGAGGTTTGAACTCACGATCACTGGCTCAGTGTCAATGCTATATCGATGTCTTAGACCGCTGAGTTAATTCTCCCATCGTAAGATAGGGGTTTCTATACAACATTTAAATGTTGAGATAGCTGAGGGTTTGAGAGTAAGAGTATTAAACCCCAAAGTAATATACTTAAATTTCTCTCTTAAACAATCAGACCTACAACCTATTTTTTAGAACTTTCATGTTGTGCTTAGTTTGCTAGATATTTCGGGTGGATCCTTTTCAAATGATCATCCTGGACGTAAAGGAGGCTTCGAAGAGTTTTTTTTAACTACTTACATCAAACTAAGAATAGTCATTTCCGCCAACCAGATTTGATTGTTTATTTTTAAGAAATGCCAGTTTCTGAGGTAAAATTTCTGATTTGCAAAGGTGGTAATCCTTAGTTTAGTGTAGTTAAAACGATACAATACTTAAATTAGGTATATTAACTGTTTTTTTTTTTTTAACTGACGACAAATAAAATTAAACTAATTTTATACATTTTATTTATAAAAAGTATATTATAAATTTTATGTTTAAACTGTTTTATAAATTTTATTGTCAAAAAATTAAAAACACACAAAAAATATTTATAGCCAAACATTTTGATTTTTTATAACACGAAGTTAACAAGGAAGTTGGTTCATGATAAACATCCAATAGACCTCTTCTGTGAATAACCCTGTATACACACAAAACTTAAGAAAAATATTAACCATATAAGTTTCAAACTGCCGCATACAAATTGAAAAATAAAAAGCTATTAAACTTTGGGTTTTAAATTTCTTGAAACAGAGAATTTAAGAAGCTTTAAAATAAGCAACACATTTCAATTATTCGAACTAGAATACAATTTTAGGGTTCCGGACCTTAAATTTTTAATTTTCGGTTTTCCGTCTGTTCATCCGACCGTCCGTCTGTCACATCTGTTTCTCTGAGAAATTATATTACCTAGAAATCTTAAATTTGGCATACAAGTAGATTACCTAGATTCTAGTCCAAGTATTTTTTTTTGCAAAAAACCAAAAATTAAGTTTTGACAAGTTTTTTTAGAGAACCCTATCGAGTTGGGTATCATATTTTTTATTCGATTGATTTTAAAAGAGACACTTTTTGTTCATGTTTTACGGGCGAAAAGTATAACTTTGTGGCCCTAGGGCCAAAAAGTTTTTTTCGCCCGCTAAGTAAAGCTTGTTATTTTAAAGCTTTTTAAAAGAAGTTGCTTTACCTTTACTGTAATATTTATAAAGAAATATGACCTTTTGGTCACTTTTAGTCACTTTTGGTCTTAAACTAACTGTTCTTTTTGACCAGATACAGTTATTATAATCATTTCATAAGAAATAAAATTTTCTTCTATAACATAACCTCAAAATATATGTTTGGACTTTTCACCAAGCTATAGCTTTTTTAATTTGAAAATTAAACCGCACGCAAAAGAAACGATTCAATTGTTTTTTAGCGATTTGATTGGATAGCAATTTGTCATGGATAACTAGATAAGTAATAAGACACTAAAAATAAATACTTTTTGCAATTTAAAATTAAGTATATTTTAATAATTTATTATAATTAGTAACAATCGAATAAAAAATATTGTATAATACACGGGCAAAAAGTTAAATTTCGATCGATTTCGTAGGTTTATTACCCTCGAGCCGGCCCGATCGGCCGGCCCTCGGTTTCCAAAAACCTACTAAATCGAAAAACTTAACTTTTTGCCCTTGTATTATAAATAATTATAATTATTAATAATTATTAATACACATCTCAAGAACGAAAATAATAGGAATTTCAAAAAAATTGAAATTTTTTGCATAAAAATTGTAATTGTATGTCCTCTCCTCTACTTTAAAAACTACAAGACATGAAACTCTGAAAAACAAGTAAATTATAAACGTAGAATAAGGAATAAACCATACACGGTGTGGTTTTGCGGATTTAAAACTAGCTTTGCTGATTACATGAATATAAGCGGGTCGTGAATAAAGGAAGCATTTTACTAATAAATTGATTTTAGTCCAAGACCCCAGAACCGCCAGACCTAGGCCATTTTAGTACAGCTAAGATTTTTTTCCAGTAAATGTGTATCTCCAGTAAAAAAATATATGTTTAAACTCAAAAAATACCAGAAATTTAAGAAATAATGATTGCGCCTTTGGCACAATTTAAAAATATCTGATAAGAATATAGTGCAAGATCCCAGAGCCGCCAGACCTAGGTCGTTTTAGTACAGCTAAGATTTGTTTCCAGTAAATGTGTATCTCCAGTAAAAAATTTATGTTTAAACTCAAAAAATACCAGAAATTTAAGAAATAATGATTGCGCCTTCGCCACAATTGTAAAAATATCTGATAAGAATATAGTGCAAGATCCCAGAGCCGCCAGACCTACATAATTTTAGTACAGCTAAGATTTTTTACATTAAATGTGTAGTATGTAGTTAAGAATGTACGCGTACTTGCTAGATTGAAAGCGGCGCTCTTTTACAGATAACAGGTACTAAAGGTACCAAAAAACCCTACTAACCTATGTCATAGTAATACAGATGGTTTTCATATATGTTTTACACAATGTTATTAAAAACCAACATTCATTATTGCCAGATACTTTCCGTGGGCCCTTACTTCCGCCAGACGCTCTAAAAATCGAGAAAAAAGTAGGCAACCTACGTCATAGTAGTACACCTGAAATTTATACCTTAAATAAGGTCCCGGAATGACTTTAAACGTAATAAATAAATAAATAAATAAATAAATAAAAAAGATTGAAAATCTAGTTGTGTAAATTGAATAATTGTTTACAAACAATGCAGTTGTCAAAGTTGACAATATTTGTCAAAATTATTTATAATTATTATAAAGTACATAAGCAATAAAGGATTTAATTTAATTAAGTACATAATTAGAAATGCATCAATTAGATGATAAAGAAAGCTCAAGCTATTGGGTTATTGGAAGCAGGATGTGAGCAGGTGGACTCGGCAAAGTTTAATGATTTGGAGTTATTTTAAGATTGAAAAAAAAATGGATACACGAGGAAACGGTTAAAAGGCGTGCAGGCTCGGGAAGAAGGAAGTGAAAATTTACTTAATTATTTAAGAGAACACCCTTTACGAGACGCGGTGCAGGCTAGAAACAATAAAAAAATTGCTGGGTCGAAAACCACCGCCCGCCGCCGCATCGATAATTCCAAGATTCGAAATTTTTATACAGCAAAAAAACCTTTTTTAAACGAAAATCATAATTTTCGTAAGTTATATATTACATTACTAAGGAATTCAAAGTTTTATTTCCCATAAGATTTACTAAATATTGTGTTTAAATGTTTTATATGAATAAATATTCTAAATGTTTTTTCAGTTTATTATTTATTATATTCGGACCCCTAAAATTGACATTTTGGCATATTTAAAACTTGCATTTTTTGTGGGTCCAACTGTACATCTGAAAATTAGTTTTTATTAAATATCTCTCGAACCCTATAAACCACAGTAACAAATTTTTGCACATGCCTTAAAATTCATAAAGGCTATCATTTCATGTAATTTTTATTTGATAATTTTAACCAGGGACGTGCGAAATGGGGGGAACATGACTTTTTTGGCTCAAACTTTTTTATCCCTATTTTTTACATTATACATAAAAAAGGTACTCTTTATGTAACACCGTAGGGCCAAACGTTTTCGTTTTTAATTTAAGAGGAAATTTCACGTTCTGAGTGTCAAAAATAGGAACTAAAAAATGCACCAATCAAAAAACAATACTGCTAGGTGATTCTACATTAAAAACTATGAAAAAAATTCCCATATACAAATATCCACAAATTTCTACGGTCCCTTAAAAAGTGTTATTCTTTTTTTTTTGTACATTTAGTACCTGTTATCTGTAAAAGGGCCCCGTTTTCAAGCTAGCAAGTACGCATACGTTTTTAACTACATACTAAACATTTACTGGAAAAAATCTTAGCTGTACTAAAATGACGTAGGTCTGGCGGCTCTGGTATCTTGCACTATATTCTTATCAGATATTTTTACAATTGTGGCGAAGACGCTATCATTATTTCTTAAATTTCTGGTATTTTTTGAGTTTAGACATATATTTTTTTACTGGAGATGATAGTGGATTCTAAAAATATTTTATATATTCAACAAAAGTAGATAAATAACAAAGTTAGGACCGTCTGGCTTGTAAGGGATACCCGAGTTCCTCAAAATCAAAAGTAAAAAATATACAAAAAAATTAAATAGGTGTCAAAGGTTGATTTGTGGTTTTCAAGATTACTGTTAAAATTTAATATTTAATGTGAAAAGTCACAAAATAAGCTTATTAATTGTTTGCGTTAGCTAAAAAAAATGGAAATGTACGGATTTACACTTGTCAAATGTTTAGAGGAAGGTACTTTTTCCTAAATTAACTTGGGCTTTATATTTTTAAAAATTGATCATGAAATCTGTGATTTTGATAATTTCACACATGAAATTATCAGTATAATTCGAATCTGATTGGTTGAAAGTCAAAACATAAAGATATTTGATTGGTCTATCATAAGTTTGTAAAATAGTGAATACAATCTTCAAATCTATTTCATTAACTTAACGCACTTGCCCGAGTTAACACGTTGACAGTAGGTTGGCTCTTTTCCGCTTACCCGAGTTAATTCGGATGGACTTATATTTCGTATTTCCGATTAGATTTCAACCGAATATACTCACCAAACTGTTAGCCCGGGTGGGCGAAAAATCCCTTTTTTTTGGACTTTTTTTTTTTTAGAAAATAAAGTTTTTTTTAATTTTTTTCAACATTATTTTTTATTTCCCTTTAGTGTAGATTAAAAATTAAGAAAGGAAAAATTGGTGAAAAATAAATTACTTGTCTGAAAAAAAAAATTATACGTTAAGGGTTTAAAAATGGTTTTACTTTAGAGCCATTAAGTACCAAAGCCCAGTTAATATTATTCTATAAATATTGTATTCTTGACGCTTAATTTTTATTTATGGTACTAGTGGGTAAAGTAAGATATTGCCTATGAGAAAATTAACCTGAGGCATCATCCAAGCAGGTTAATTTTCGAGTTTGGTTCGGTTTACCCATGAGTGCCATACACTGTTTTATCCAATAAATAGCTTAGGTATTCATATTTTTATTAAAAATTTTAATGACATTTACAAGAAAAGAATTTGACAAGTGACAGTTGAGTGGGTAAAATAAATAATTATCCACTCAATAAAGTCACGCGGAGGTTATTATTGAGTTTATCTATTTAAAATAAAGCTGGTAATTGTCTTATTATCTGTATGTATTGGATAAAAACTTTTTGCGCTTATCTAATGTAAGATTAGTAGATCGCGTTGAGCTTCTTTCATATTATTTTAATACATTTTGCTCACCTTGATGTTAAATATAAAATGAAACAAATAAAAACTAACATTGCTTAGAAATTTTGTTAAAAATTTACTCTTCCCTATACGTAAGAAAAATTAAATATACACTGAGAAAAATATAAAAAATCACCCTAACGATTAATAATAATAATTAACAAAAACCAGAGGTGGCAGAACTTTTAATTTAAATCCACAAAAACACTATGATAATGTTTATTATTAACTCGCTTACTAAAAATTTTTAAGGGGTTGTTCTGATTTTTGAAGCAAAAAATTGACGGTTTTTGGACTTTTTTTTAGACAACTTGTATAATTTTTATCTACAAAACTTTTTATTAAGTTTACTAGGCAACTCTTAAAGTTTACAATTTTTTTTCATATATGAATGTCCAGCACGCGCTAAAGTTAACACCTCAAAAATAACATCGCAAACGGTTCCAGCGATAGCTACACCCCTATTGGTCTGAAACACAAAAACCAAAGACAGTCTTGTTAATAATTAAGTCCTTTAGTTCGCTAATGTCGGCATTGGTCAAATATCAAGAAAAAAAAATCCACCGTATTTTAGTAAAAAAAAATGCCATTTTTCGGCCAAAAATGGGTAAAAAGGGGTGATAAAATATAAAAAACAAGCTTTTGAAACAAAATTGTACATTAGCTAATCCGCCAAATGATTTTCGACACATCGCCGAAAGATTTGAGTCAATATGTTAAATAGTTGTTTTTAATCGCCGGAATCGTTTTTGAAACATGGAATTTTAAGCAAATCGCGTTTAAAGTTTTTTCGTTAATTTATATAATATATGTATGTTTTAAAGTATAACTTTTTAAAGAAGAATAAGAACTTCGTCAAAATATTTTAGGAGCGCAGAACAGCCCCTTCAATTAAGAAATTCCTGATCCTTACTCATATTGGAGTTAATTTCAATAAGCCAAATAAGAAATAGTTATCTCTCCAAAAGTTAAAGGAGGGTATCGCATTTTGGGCTAAATCGCCTGCAACGATAAGATACATAAAAAATAAATACCAAAATTTCAGCCATTTTTACATCCCGGAACATACTTCAACTAATTATTTTAATTACGAATTTTGGCATATGTCAATGTACGATTTAGCAACATTGCACGAAACTTCAAGTGTCAAATGTCATCTCGTCAAAATAAAAATAACTTTGCACATTAAAACTAGATTATGAAAAAGTTACACATAGACTTTTAACTTTTAATATTAATTAAAAGTATGTATTTAAAAATAAATATATTTAATTAATATTGAACAGTGTTTTTATTATATATTCTACCTAAATGTATTTATGTTGGTTTTTATATAAACAAAAAATATTGCTTTTTTTTCAATATGATAGTCACATTTATCGCAAGAATAATGCGATGTTGTCAGGTTTACGATAACAAATAATTCCTGAGTTTTTAATTTTTTTTTCATATTTTTCTTTATTAACAAATAACAAGTTTTTTATCATTTCTTTTCATCATTTTGCACTTTTTTAAACAAAAACGAATTTTTCTTATTTAGCCCAAAACTCCTATTTAAAACGATACCCTTTGTATTGTATTGTATTTTAAATATACATATAGCTGCAATTGTTTCAACTTTTAGTCATATTCAAGTGGTTGAAAATATAAACAAATTGAACGTGAGTACGAATAACACTGCCACACAACGAAAATATACTTTTTTTCTGACATAACCTATTTTGAAACATTTCTTCTCCTGATTCCAAATCTTTTTTCAGATTTGGGCTACGATCGCACAGTTTTTATATACAATCATTTCTTTAAATGTCTGTAGATCTTGCATAATAAATATTTTTTAATTAAATTTGGATGAATCATAAAAAAGAATATGCCTTTAGGCAAGGGCGCCCCTACAAAAAAATTATGGCGCCCAAAAAAATACCCTAAGACAAAAGCTTTGTCCCTGACGGTTTCTACCAAACTTGGGCCCAAAAAAATGCCAACAAGAAAAAAGCTGTGTCCCTGACGGTTTCTACAAAAATTGGCGCCCTGCAAACAAAATTACCCCCATTACCACCCCTCATCTACGCCCTTACCTTTAGGATGTTAAAAGATTTTTTTAAATATCGACATCCATTTTTTACGCATAATTTTTTGGGACAACAAAAAATTTTTTTTGTGCCTCTCATTACACCTAAAATAAAGCAATGTAGTGAATTTTTAAATATAAAAGGGCACAGCTCCACCATTTTTAAAGAAAAAAAATTGTTTCTTTTTTGAGAAAAGTCCAATTACTATTCCTTTATACCGTGCCGTGTTGAAAAAAATAAAAAAAAAACTTGTGCTTTGAAAAAATTAGGAAAACCAAAGAGACATAACTTTTAAAAAATTGCTGTGAGCACCCTCTACATTTTTTCAAAAATTATAAATGAGATCAGGGATGATACTCTTACAAATTTGAACAAATTAGGGGGGTGAGACCTCAAAATTTTTCATTTTAAAATTTTGGTGGGTCACATTGTTTTTTAAATTTCCGACACAACGCACTTTAAATTGATGTAGCGGCACTTCTAGAAGCTCCCCGTTAAAAGTTTATAAAACAAAATACAACAAAAAAAAATTTAGTGTAAAAAAAGATGGAGGTCGATATTTAAAAAAATCTTCCAACGTCTTAAAAGCACATCCTTTTTTATAAGTGACCTGAATTTGATTAAAAAATATTCAAAAAAGCAAATTTTACAGTCATTTAAAAAAAGGTGTTTTGTTTTTCTAAAACACCCTGTATATAAAAAAAAGCCCAAATCCGAAAAAAAATTCAGAATCAGGAGAAAAAATGCGCTAAGTCAGAAAAAAAGTATGATTCAAAAATTTAATTTTGTGGGATAGTGTAATTCGAAATATCCTGTCATGACTTATTGTCATAAAAGTCAAAACAATTGTATCTATATTTATGTTTAAAATACAATAAATTTAACTTTTGGAGAGAAAATATCTTCTAATTTGGTTTATAAAAATTATAACTTATTAGTTTTGTTTCGTTTTTTTTTTATTTAGTTTAGTTTAGTTTAGTTTAGTTTATTGTTTATACTCGTTCGGGGACCTTTTTTAAAAGGTAGTTTATACCTTATTAGAGTGATTGTTAGTATTTGATTATAATCATATGTAAAACAAACAAAATTGTAAGATTTCTCTATAAAATGTCTTTGTATAAAAATAAAAAAAAAAAAGAAATATAAACTAGGTACGAAACCCTCAGTGAACACTTTTTTATGTTTCTTTTAGCAATTTGGTAACGAATAAAATGCGTGAATTGAATTCTAAAATCATTAGAACGCCTAAGAAAGCAATAGAAACAATAATTGGTGATTAATTCCGGAGGCTATAAAAACCATTGACAAAAAAAACATAAAAACCAGTAACTTGAAGTCTTCAGGGTGTTTTCTTTTATTAAAACATTAAATAAGTATTTTTAAGTATATTTTTTTAATATTAGAATAGATTATAGATTATTATTTAAAGGATTAACAATAAAAAAATAAAATTACTTGAGAACTAACGTATTAATATATAGTATTTCGTCTTTTTTAGAAGGGTATATTGTGTTATACCTAATATATACAGCGGTTTAAAAGTTTTGCCTCCCCTTTAGGGGCCTCTATTAACTCTTTTACTAGTTTAGATAGCAACTTTAAATTCTAAACTCGTAATTTCTTTTTAGCACATATAAAATGTGGCCAGGGGAAGTTGGCGGGATTTTTTTAATGGTGGGTCATGTAATTAATAAGGCCCAAAATCCGACAAGTAGTACTTAGCCGCGCTGCTCTATCCTGATTGGACAAACATGTTTAACATGAGCACAGCTGTGTTGCAACACAGCTGTGCTCAGGTTAAACGCAAAGGTATACAGGGTTATTCTTTTAAATGGTTTGGACCCCGTAACTTTTGAACGGGATGATATATAAACTTTAAAATTGGAATATGCATCACATAACAAAAACTATCATTTGTCATATTTTTCAATTTTTTATTCGGTAAGGCGGCGCCAGGGCTGTAGGGGACAATATTTTGAATGGCACTCGAGATCTTGTGATAGTCATTTTAAAGAGCATAAAATTCTCTGTTTAACCATGTAACTATTTATTATTTAATAGTTTTTTTGAAGATTTTTTTTTCTTCAAAGAAGGGTATCGTTTTAAATAGGAGTTTTGGGCTAAATAATAAAAATATGCTTTTGTTCAAAAAATTGCAAAATGATGAAAAGAAATGATAAAAAACTGTGTTGTTTGTTAATAAAGAACAAAATGAAAAACAAATTAAAAACTCAGGAATTATTTGTTATCGTAAACCCGACAACATCGCATTATTCTTGCGGTAAATGTGATATGATATTGAAAAAAAGCAATATTTGTTGTTAATCTAAAAACCTACATTTAGGTAGAATGTATAATAAAAACACTACAATATTAATTAAATATATTTATTTTTAAATAAATATATTTAATTAATATTAAAAGTTAGAAATAAATTAATTTAACATGTTTTAACATTAAATTACTTGTCTTGGGTAACACTTTCCCATGGAACTACATGTTTTGGGTTATCGTAGAAACTGCTGGTTTGCTCACAACGTTATTATAGAATAAATAAATCAAAAATAACTCCATAATCGTACTGAAACATAAGAAACTAGTCACATAAGTCCAGCCTAATTACACATTGAATTACAGTATATTGAATCCGTGAAAACTAATAAAACACAAAAAAATATTTTAATATTATAGTCAAGAGCAGTGAACACAACACAGACCCTTTCCCTTGGCCCCACTGTAGTAGTTAACGTGCAAAGTTATTTTTATTTTGACGAGATGACAGTTGATACTTGAAGTTTCGTGCAATGTTGCCAAATCGTACATTGACAGATGTCAAATTCTTAATTAAAATAATTAATTAAGGGCCACTTGCACCAATGATGGTCTAACTTTAAACTTGGATTAAATTGACGGCCGACCAATCAGAACGCAGCATTTTTAACTTAAACTCGGTTTAGCTGAGATAATCCCGTACCAAAAGTTGGTGCAAGTGGCCCTAAAGTATGTAAAAAGGGCTGAAATTTTGGCTAAGTATTTCTTTTATATCTATCTATAAGCTTGTAAAGTCTTATCGTTGCAGGCAATTTAGCCCAAAATGCTATACCCTCCTTTGATCAAATTTTCAATTTTTAAAAAATATTTATTTTGGAAATTTTGCGCAAAATAGCCATTATCGTTACTACATGGTGTATTATCATGTTAAGACTAATTATTTATTATTTTAATGTAAAATTTTTAATATTTATTTATATAAAAATTTGAATAATTTTGAAGAAAAAAAATCTTTAAAAAAATGTGTTGCAACACAGCTGTGCTCAGGTTAAAAGAGAAGGTACACATATACACATTGTACTTTTTTTTATCGAAGATAACAAAATTAATCCATAATAAAACTATAAAAAAAACAAGTTTTTAAACTTAAAACCCTTCTATTGATTACGTATTATGTATAACTAAAAAGTAGAAAACAAGATATACCAATTTACAAAAACGAATTTTTTAAAAGCAAGGTTTTGGAATTTGTGATTTCTTTATTTTTGCCAACATTTCCAAAACCCTTCTTTTAAAAAATTCGTTTTTGTAAATTGGTATATCTTGTTTTCTACTTTTTAGTTATACATAATACGTAATCAATAGAAGGGTTTTAAGTTTAAAAACTTGTTTTTTATATAGTTTTATTTTCAAGTTTTTAGTTATAATTTATTAATGTGTGAAGCAACCTGGGAGTGAAACAGAGATTTTATGTATAATTATATTGTCACCGGATATAAGCATATGTACCGAACTTTAGCTGTCTAAGTGGGTAAAAGGAGTTAGCCGCATGTGTACCAAATATCAGCTCTCTAAGTTTATTCTAAGTAGGTATAACAGAGAGAGCCCTTCTGCCGCATGGGGGTGATGGGGGGGGTTGACGGTTGTTTTTTTATAGTAAAATTTTATTATTATGGGATGAGTACGTAACCAAATTTTAATTTTAAATCAACTCACGTGTATAAAAAAAAGGTTTTTGATATTTTAGGGGTGGGAGGGTTGGGGGGTAAATTTTATATTTAATTATTTTGTTAGGGTAGAAAAGCATGTGTACCAAATTTCAGCTCTCTAAGTTTATTCTAAGTGGGTATAACAGAGAGGGCCCTTCAGAGTTAACTTAGCCGCATGGGGGGTGATGAGGGGGGGTTGACGGTTGTTTTTTTTATAGTAAAATTTTATTATTACGGGATGAGTACGTAACCCAATTTTAATTTTAAATTAACTCACGTCGATAAAAAAAGGTTTTTGATATTTTAGGGGTGGGGGGGGGGGCTGGGGGGTAAATTTTATATTAAATTATTTTGTTAGGGCAGATAAGCATGTATACCAAATTTCAGCTCTCTAAGTCTATTCTAAGTGGGTGAAAAAGCATTTGGCAAATTTGAGGACAAATATACCTATATGTATATGTATATGGAAGTGAAGTGAATAGAAGGGTTTTAAAAATCGCATCTTTTAGCAAAAAAATAAATAAATAAAAATTAAAAAAATGTGGTCGAATAAAAAATTTTATGATCTTTAAATTAATGTTACATTAATAATGTACAACACGATTCATTTTAAGAATATCCACAATTTAGAAGCTAAAAGTATCAAATATATTCCGTAATATAGTTTATTATATTCACGTGTTCCAAATGTGAAGTTTTTATCTAAACTGGTTCAAAAGTTAAGAAAGCTCTAGGGGGGGTTATATTTAGACTTAACTGTATATTAAATTATATGAAAAAAAAAGTCCATTTAAAATCAATTTAATTGCCTGCATATTTAATTACCTATTTATTAATAAAAGATTTACTTTTAATAAACATTGTTTTAAATAATTTGTTAACAATTGTTGTTTTTGTTATACTGATTTAATTTATTAAATAAATTATCATGTCTATAATTATAACTCTAATAAAACCTATAATGTATTTTTAAAAAGCGAGTTATTATATTTTATTACTATTATTTATATTATTAATAAGTTGAGCCATTTCGCCGTAATTGGTCCTGTCAAGCAAAAATAAACCAGACTATTCTTTTTTCTACGTTATTTTAAGCGCTAAAAACAAATTACTTAATTTTGGGCAAGAAAACAAATTCTTGACCCTCCAAATCTTGAGATATAGCGCACAACGTGTTTTTTTATTTATTTATTATTAGTGTTTTTTTGTATGTATTTGAGGCCGAAAAAAATCCGCAAGATTAAAAAAATATGGAAATATTGCTAAATAAAAGTTATTCGCGCCATTACTTGAAGATTTTAACTATCTATCCAGGGCCGTAACTAGGCGCGGAGGGCTAAGAGCCCCGCTGGCCTTGGTTTGAGCCTTGCTTTTTTGCTGAGCCCGCCCTAGCATTTTTTAAGTAAGTCATCCACCTTTGGGAGCCAATTTCTTTTTGCAAGGGCGCAAAGTTTGTTAGAAACCGTCAGGGACAAAGCTTCTTTTCTTGAAGGTAATTTTTGGGACGCCATTTATTCTCTGTGGAAGTGCCGAGTTTTAGTTGAAACCGTTAGGGACAAAGCTTTTTTTTTCTTTGAGGATGCCACCCCGGGGGCTGAGCCCCCCCTAGATTTTTTTCTGGTTGTGGCCCTGATTTTTCTTCATTCCTTTCTTTTATCTACTAATCCTTGTCATTCTGTAATTCCTGCATTCCTTAAGTCTTCTTTCACGTCTTCTATCCATTTAGATTTTGGTCTTCCGACCCTTTTTAATTAAAACCCTTCTATTCACTTCACTTCCATATATATAGGTATATATGTAGGTAAAAAGTCCTCAAATTTGCCAAATTCTTTTTCACCCACTTAGAATAGACTTAGAGAGCTGAAATTTGGTATACATGCTCATCTGCCCTAAAAAAATAATTTAATATAAAATTTACCCCCCAAGCCCCCCACCCCTAAAATATCAAAAACCTTTTTTTATCCACGTGAGTTAATTTAAAATTAAAATTGGGTTTGGACTTTTTTACATCCCATAATAATAAAATTTTACTATAAAAAAAATAACCGTCAACCCCCCCCCATCGCCCCCCATGCGGCTGAAGTGCCCTCTCTGTTATACCTACTTAGAATAAACTTAGAGAGCTGAAATTTGGTACACATGATTTTCTACCCTAACAAAATAATTAAATATAAAATTTACTCCCCATACCCCCCCCCACTCATACAAGATCAAAAACCCTTTTTTATCCACGTGAGTTAATTTAAAACAAAAATTGGGTTACGTACTCATCCCATCATAATAAAATTTTACTATATTAATTATACACAATTTCAAAAACTTTTCTTATAAATTAACCCCCCCCCCAACATAGCACATGCGGCTAAATTAAACTCCTTTTACCCACTTAGACAGCTAAAGTTCGGTACATATGCTTTTATCCGGTGACAATATAATTTTACATAAAATCTCTGTTTCACTCACGGGTTGCTTCACACATTAATAAATTATAACTAAAAACTTGAAAATAAAACTATATAAAAAACAAGTTTTTAAACTAAAAACCCTTCTATTGATTACGTATTATGTATAACTAAAAAGTAGAAAACAAGATATACCAATTTACAAAAACGAATTTTTTAAAAGAAGGGTTTTGGAAATGTTGGCAAAAATAAAAAAAATCACTAAAAAGTCCAAAACCTTTCTTTTAAAAAAATCGTTTTTATAAATTGGTATATCTTGTTTTCTACTTTTTAGTTATACATAATACGTAATCAATAGAAGGGTTTTAAGATTAAAAACTTGTTTTTTATATAGTTTTTCCTTCCTCCCTGATTCCATTCTAGCACTGAATAGTTTAAATTTGTGTTTCTTGACCTCCAAACATGTCCTAACCATTTGACTCTTTGTTCTTTAATTTTGTTGATTATGTTTTTTCCTCGTATTGCTTGCAATATCTCTTCATTTTTTAATCTTCTGTATTCATGTTCATTAACTTTCTTTGGTCCCAGTATTGTTCTTAAGATTCTTCTAGTATTCGTAGATCTTAAATACATATGCTTTATAAATAAAACTGCCCAACACTCAAAAATTTGCCGACACCGTTTTAGTTGCATCTGGCTATATTTGATGCGCTGATTTCGGAACCTTTTTTCGTTTTTCTCGATCAGCTCGTTTTTTTTTAGATATAGGGCACAGTGTTTTTTTTTTGCCTATAGTTGTAGTTAAAAAAAATAATTTAGGTCTAATTATTTCTTTTTGTCGTGGACTGATTCTCTATTAGTGGGGCTCTAAACTAAAATAAGCGGATTTAAAATGTCTTTATTCGTTTGTTTTTAATAGGCGCAACTAAAAGCTCCCCGGCAAATAAAAAAAAAATCTTTTTTTGCAGAGCAGTGTAATTTACACTGACACGAAATGTCTTAAATTAATAATAATATAAATACTGTAGATATAATAATTCTAATAACGTGAAGGAAACCCCCCCTCCCCTTCAGGGTTACGACTCTGAGTATAGGGTATTAGGAAAGATAAAGCATACATACTTGACCAATGGTCAATGACCATACTTAATATACTTTATACGTGGTTTACTAAATATCAAATTAAAAAAATTAGGCATATGCGTTTAAAATTATGATTATGACCACACATGCAAACCGTCATTAAAAATACAAAATGTAATAATTAGCTAAAACAGCTAAAACGAGTCGTAAAGATATGCATATGATATGCGAATGCATACTCTGCACAGTGGATGGTATATTGCGTTTTCTTTCTATACCGGGTGTCACAAGAAGTATTGCTTACAATTTATCTCCGTAACTATAATTTGTATACCATAAATACCCCCATTTTAGGATGGTCATTATAAAAAATATCACTTCCGGTCTAAGCGGAAGTGATACCAACTTTTGATTTTTGAATGGAACCCTATACTTTTGCTCACATTTTTAGAATTCTCTTTTCACTGATATATCACAAGTCGATATTTGCATTAAACATGGCGCCACAGGAGTAATTTTTCATAAAAACAACATGGCGGTCCTACGACGCGTCGTCCATATTGGAATGTTTCTGAAACTTGACATTTCAAATCTTTCAAGTGTAACGGTTCTTCATTTTTTTAGATATTATATTTCAGAAAATAAAATACGACGTAAAATTAATAATTATAAAGAATATAGAATATATTGTATTATATGCCAATGCTATAGAAAACTAAGAAATATAAGAATTATTCAAAATTTACAGGTCTCAACAAGTTAAACTTTTTATTGTATTCTTTTGTAAAGGAGACTAATAACTGTCAAATAAATTAGATGACTAAGTAATCAATTTTATGTTGGTTTTTGGTATCAATAATTTATTAGTCATAAAAGTCTAAAATGCTTTTAGTTAGGAACCTAAGTACTGCCTATCAGATTTTGAAACGACGCGTCTCTAAAGGTGTTTTAACCAATAGCATCTTGCCACATTTTTATGTTTTTTGGTAGTATAAAAGGCTTTTATTTTTAAACAGAGCATCATTCTGATCCTAGTATCCTTCTATCGTTATCATTCCGATTCTAGTATTATTCAAAGGTATAGTTTAAGAAATTGTAAAGTATTCTTACTAGCCTTTTCGGTGGGGTTAGTTAAAGTTAACAGAAAATGGTTAATACGAGGGTTAATATGTATGGAAATGTCAAAAAATTAAAAGTTCAATATGTTCCGAAGCCATAGAAAAGTGTAAAGCCAAGTGTTTAAGCAATTTTTACTGTAAAGAAGACAATACTATAATGTAAGTCCATTTTAATTTAAGATATATATTCACCGATATTTATAATTGATTAAGTTTATTAAATATAATTGTTAAGATTAACAGAAGACTTAATTTCTCTAAACCTCTTATACTTTCTGTTCAAACAAACTGTTTAACGAACCCGTATAAAATATATTTGTGATTGGTAGGGTTAATATCTTGACGAGAAAAATATCCACCACATATGGAAGAACCGCTAAAAACCCTGCATCACACAAGTATGTATGTATTTTCCAGGATACAAAAACCGTTTAGGGGTTAAATTAGCAAAATCAAAAATAGACTTGTTCCATTTGAACATTTAGCGCAAAATGGCGTTAAAGTTGATGATTTTTAAAAAAACTTTAAAATAGCGCCATTTTCATAAAACAAAAAAAAGTCAGTTTCACATAAACAGTAAATTTTTAGCCTCTTGGTAAAAGATAATAAATGTCAAGTTTCAGAAATATTCCAATAGGGACGTCCTAGGACCTCCATGTTATTTTTATGAAAAATGGCTCATGTGGCGCCACCTTTAATGCAAATATCGAAATCGAAATCAAAGTTTTTTTCGATTTTTTTTTAAAAGATCTTTAAAAAAATTTTTATTATTTTTTTTTAATATATTTTTTAAATATTTGGGAAAATGCAATATACCATTTACTGTGAATAGTATATAATGGAATGCGTAGCATTACATATCTTCACGGATTGTTTAATTATAAAGTTAACATTTTTTACACAAGAGTGAAACGTTAGATAACAATCAGCTTGTGGGGAGGCACATGTCTTATTAGTTATTTATAATTTTTATAAATTCCTTTATATTTCTTCAAAGAAATATACTCTCAGTGCCGCGACAACGTACCTCCCGTCGCATATGTCAAGACTTTACAAAAATAATCATAACTCTACTTAATACCCTATAAATTTTTTCATGTGTTTTTCTTTAAATAATTTTACTGAAACATGCAGCTAAAATTAACATTTAGCTAATTAAAAAAAAAACAAAAATAAAGGAAAAAGGTAACTTTTAATGAAAAGTGAGACAATTAGCCGCGGTTACCCCTACATACACGGTGTATTTAAAATAGCGTAGGAAATTTTAATAGGTGATTCTACATGATAAAATATGACAAAAAGTTCCTATAAATATATGTCTAAAAATGCGTCATAAGGGAGCTACGCCCCTTTGAAAGTGGCTAAAAAAATCGGTTTTTATTTAATAACTCAGGAACCCTTTGAGATATATCAACGAGGTTTTGCACGTGTACTAATCCTACCCAGGCCTGTTTTTATGTGTTATTTTCATGTACTTATTTCAACCAGGGGTGTGCGAAACGGGGGGGGCTTATCAGTTTTTTGTCCCAAACTTTTTTCTGTGTAACTTTTTTGCAATTTTATTTTTGAAATATGATTCCTCAGGTCAAAATACATAAAAAAGGTACTCTTGTTGTAATACTGTAGGATTAACCGTTTTCGAGAAAAATTCATTTGAAGGTGAAATTCCACGGTTCGAGGACGAAAAATTAAATACTAAAATGTTGAAAACCTAAATTTTAATGAATGTACATTAAAAACTAAGAAAAAAACCTCATATACAGGTACTTCCAAAAATCAATCCTAATGGAGCTATGGTCTCCTAAATATGCACCATTTTTAAAGGGCTATGGTAGCTTTAAAAGCGTTTTTTCGACCTATATGTATGGAAACTTTTTTTCTTAGTTTTTGGTGTAGAATAACATTGCATCATTAAAATTTTGGTTTTCGACATTTTAGTATTTAATTTTTCGTCCTCGAACCGTGAAATTTCACCTTCAAATGAACTTTTCTCGAAAACGGTTAATAATAATAATAATAATAATAATAATAATAATAATAATAATCTTTATTAGTCCATTTTGCTATAATAAAATAGATTGGATTTTTTTAATCCTACAGTATTACTGTAACAAGAGTACCTTTTTTATGTATTTTGACCTGAGGAATCATATTTCAAAAATAAAATTGCAAAAAAGTTACACAGAAAAATGTTTGGGACAAAAAACTGATAAGGCCCCCCGTTTCGCATACCCCTGGTTTAAATAAGTACGTGAAAATGATATACAAAGATGGGCCTTATTAGGATTAATTCACGTGCAAAACCTCGTTCACATATCTCAAAGGGTTTCTGAGTTATTAAATAAAAACCGATTTTTTTAGCCAATTTTAAAGGGGCGTAGCTCCCTTATGACGCATGTTTAGACATATGTTTATAGGAACTTTTTGTCATATTTTATCATGTAGAATCACCTGTTAAAATTTCCTACGCTATTTCAAATACACCCTGTAAAGCACACAATATCCACCGGGTATCCTCTCAATGTCCTCTCAATGTCGCATGTCCCGGGACATTAGTCGTATATCCCAAGGATACCCTAAAAAGTATGTCCTAAGGATATACTGCCCGTATATACCAAGGATATACGGTATATCCCCAGGTATTATTAAATTTATGTACCAGGTTTGTCTGAGTCTTTAAAACGCATTGGTAATAAATTTAATATACGTACGGCTTTTAAAACAGATAATACTTTACGTCAAATTCTTACAATAAACTAAGCCTTTTAATGCAAATGTAAATTCTAAAAACAGCGTTTATTGCATTCCCTGACAATGAGGGAAATTTTATGTCGGTGAATCTGGTAGGCCTTTATATGTCCGTCTGACAGAACACAAAGTTAACTGTCAAAAAAGAAAAATATTTTCTTCAAAATTAGTTGATCACTCATTTAATAATTGTCACCATTTTTTATTTGAAAATACAAAAAATTTAACTAAAGAGCCTATCACAGAAATACGAAAGCTAAAAGAATCAATTTTCATAAAATTATGCAGAGATAACTGCAGCATTCGCTAGCTCTTCATCTTTATCTAATATTTGGACACCAATACTTAATGATGAAGTATTACGCGGTAACTTAACTTTGCCCTATTTTTAATTAAAAAAGTTTTTTCCAAATTAACTTCTCTACACGTTTTCAACAAAAACGCCTTTTCCAAATTAATTTCTCTACACCTTTTTATTGTTACAGGTGTCTTTGTTTCAATTACCTCGAAATGACATATTTTGACATTTGTCATATTTTGATTGATAAAGCCAAATATTGCACAAATTCTTTTAAAAACTAATAATTTTCTTTGAAGACGGGATCAGATTAGATCCCGAAACGTTAGAAGTTAACTTTTATTCAGTTTTTCGTTCTTTTTTAATTATTTTAACGATTTATCAAGAATTTTATTAAAAATTCTTTATTTAGGCAAAATTTTTAAACTTTGGTATTGACTAAATAATATTTTTTAGGTAAAGAAGATATAGCAGATAAGTTATTATTTTAAACGCGATACCTTACCAGCGCATCTAGAAATAGGTGCGCCTGATAAGAAAATTTTAATTTTATTTTCTCTTTTAGATTTTTTATCGATATAGTCATTGAGGCGAAATGGCTCAAATTAATAATACTGTAAATATATATACGCCTCAAATAAATTATAGATTCTATTTAAATAAATTATTTTAAAAATACCTTAATAGAAATAGATGGCGCACAAGTCTACATCAATCTAATGGCTATATTCCTTTTGCGAGTAAAGTCTAAAAACGTTTTCTTAATCAGCGTGCAGAGTTGACTCTTGGTACTGAAGAGGGCCAGCAGCCCGAAACTGTCAGTCTACCAATATCACTCTGTACGATGATTAGAAAATAGATTGATGGAATAATAAATTAATAGTACAGTAACAATTTTCAACTAAATATTTTTTAACAGATTTTTTTAAAATATTTGCATTTGTTTTATTTCTAAGATCTGCCAGGAGATTATATAATACAATCATAAATTGGAGTGTTTATAAAAAGTACTCCTGGCACGAGCTTAGAAACAGGGAGTTTAGAAACAGGGACATCACTAAGAAATTTTAACAAAATTTTTCAAAAATGATCATCTGCGACTTTGATGTTGATGGTCATGACCCCATACATACATATATTTTAATCTGACCTGCCAAATGTACTTTGTACCAAAATTGGTTAATAAATTATTCTTATTCTTATTCTTATTCCCTCTTCCAATACTAGGTACTGTTTGTTTGCTTTGGCCATTCTTATAAACCTATTTTGGAAATATCGTGATACAACAATTAAATGTAGAATTTCTATACATATACATATACAGAGCGGTCCAAAAGTCACCCCCACCCCCTTAACTTTTGAATGACTTCAGATATTGACTTCAAATTTGGAGCGCTTAAATGAGACAACCCAAACAATTTTTTTGTATATATTTATTATTTTCAGCTCTTAAAATGTAGACAGGGGAGCATGGGGGACATTTTTTTAAATTAAAACAGGGGTCGTGTGATACATCATTTTAAAGCTCATAAAATTATTTATTTAACTGTATATTTTGAAATCTTTTCAAACATTTTTTTGGGGTTTAAAATAGGGTTGAAAATCGGTATTTTCGTCAAAATTTCTCTAAAAAATTCAATTAAAAAAAATACTAATTTCATGAAAACTTAAATTATACTTTAAAACTAATTTTAATCAATATAAATTAAAATTTACGAAAAAAAAAACTTAAAAATCGCATTTTTTAGCACAAAAAATTGAAAAATCAAAAACTGTTTAAAAAATAAAAAAAAATATTTAAATAGAGAATTTTATTTTCTTTAAAATGATGTATCACACGGTCACCCTTTATATTTAAAAAAACTCCCCCATGCCCACATTTTAAGAGCTGAAAGTATTAAATATATTATTAAAGATAGTTAAAGATAGTTTAAGTTGTCTTATTTAAGAGGAATAAATTTGAAGTCGATATCTCAACTCGTTCAAAAGTTAAGAGAGGGGGTGACTTTTGGACCTCACTGTATAAATAGCAAATATTTATTTAGTTTGTAACGACATAAATCGTCACTTTGTAATATAGCAAGGGTTAATTAAACTATTCGTTTACTTACGTTATAATTTATGTTTATTTTGTATATAAATAGTTACGTACGTACAGAACTATTTTGTATCTGGGACTATTTTGTAGCAGGAACTGAATTCTAACCATATGAGTCTCTATTCCATAGTTCTACCTGAAAATAACATAAAGAAAACATAATTAGAATATGATTTTTAATAATAAAGAATCATATGACTTATTTCTCTATAGTGCATTTGTCTATGGACTTACCTGGTTTTTATATGTTTCAGAGTCTATTGAGGGTTGGATTTCACTGGCTTTCATCTGTAGCTTGTTTCTCCTGGAAAGTTTCGTATGATTATTTCTTCGGGATAATCCAGAATTTGTTGAAAATAGTTTGCTGGAACTGCTCACTTAGATTCAGTATTTTGTTTATACTTAGTTCACAGGACACTTAGTATTCTGTTCGTATTTTTATTAGTTTTGCTGATAAACAATAAGTATTGTTTATATTTGTTTCTTAGAGTAATATTTTGAGGTTAGATATCACTAATACGGATTTATTAGGAAATAGTCTTTTTGGTTATTATCTTTGATGTAGTTTCAGTTACCTTTATTAGGAATCCTATACGGTAAAACTGTAGTTGAGAATGACTTGCATAGATGTCGCTAATAGTTCAGAAATAGGATTTTATTTACCTGAAGGGTTCATACCGGTTGATAAGGTCGATTTTCGCTCTTTCTTGATGAACTCTGTACAATGGTGGTGTCATTTTGACGAGTGTTTATTTTCTGTAATCATCGAAGTAATCCTTCATGTATTTTTATTTAAAGTTAGTGAAAATGAATATTTAAACAATGCGGAAGATATTATAACTGTTATTTTCTACAATTATGCATTTATAACGTTTCGATGGACATCGAAGACTTAGAATGACATGTAAGTTAAGTTTTTCTGTTTCTTAGAATATTTCTGAGATATAATTATTGTTTTAGCACCATTAATTAAGCACAATCACTAGACCATTAATTAATTACCATTTCTATACCATTAATATGGAATTACATTAATTTAAGTTGAAGTTTATTTTGGTATATTTGATATACAAGTTCTCCGCATGGAGTGATGTTCTGTTGGAACATGGTTCTGTATTTTTCGGCATAGATAAATTCTATATGACCGTCTAGCAGACAATTTTATATTGGACATAATTTTCAAAAGCATATTTAATCCCGGACAACATTTTCAATCGTACAATTTATCCTGGAAGATAATTTTTCCAAAGTAGATGGGACAGCCTATATTTTTTTTTCTTTCATTTGAGAAATGAATTCATCAGCATAGGGGAGACTTGCACAGATGGAGACGATGGAATTCATACCTCATGGATTTTGCAGAAACCAGCTAAGTACTCATTCTGAAAACTTTTGAAAGCAATATTTCATATTTTTAAATTCTTTTATTTCAATATTCTTATAACTGTAAACTTTATCAGATCTGATATAGTATTGATTAATACTATATGCCCTTCTGGCTTTTGTTCATTTTTAGGTACTTATTTTTTTTAAAACATTTAATCTCATTTATTAATTATTAAATATCATACTTTTGATTAAATGATTTCTAATTTAAGCATGACTTTTATACACTGCAAGAAATGATTGTTGTTTACATACATTTCTTGGTGCTTGCTGAACTTCATGTTTTCTTTATACATTTAAGTCGAATGATTTCTGAATTTAGTAATTTTTATTAAGATTTCTTTAATTATATCTTAATATAATTACACATATTTTTTTATATATATTAATACATTACTTGATGTGCTTTCATTAAGTTTATTTATAATAAATTTCTCAAATGAATGATCTTATTTTATTTAGGGGTTATATTTTCTCAAACTGAAAAGCTTAAGTATTTACACTAGGTTGTTACTTACCTAAAGGAGTAAAAGCTAAAGTAACTGGCGCCCCTAACAACATTAATCAATTCTTTCTATTTTTCCCTTGCCCATACCCATTGCTCCGCTGTCAAAACTAGCCGTTGGCAGTGAACGTATTAATTACGGTACACTAATATTGGCGCCCAAGAACGTGGTATTTGGATAGATAGAACACTTGTTTTTTTTTAATTTTACTCCATTTTTCTCAGTGTATTTTTTATAAAAATCTAAAGCTTATTTTTTTTTCAGTGTAACTTAAAGTTCATTTTGAGAAAAACTACATATAACTGTTGAATAAAATATTTTTTGTTGAAAATTAAGTCAAATTAGAGTTAATCTGATAAGATATATCAGATATGTGTTTTTTATGTTTATTCTGAATTTTATGGAATAACATGGAATAGAGAAATTTTGGCGTGGGTTCAGTTTTTCTAGAAATTATCGTTTATTCAATAGAAATAAATGGATAATAGGGTATTTATTTATGCGAAGGATATGAATAAATATTAGCTAATTTTGTAGTTTTGGAGACTATTTATAATTATTAATTTGTCCAATTGAGATAAATAATAATTTAGTATTTTTTTTGACATATTTGGGAAATTATCCAAAGTATACAAAAACTTTGTTGAGCAGTGTACACAAAAAAAAAATAATTTGTGGTACAGTATAAATATTTTATTATAAAATAAATATTTTGAGTAAATTGAATTTAAATTTTGAAAATAAATATTCAAAATGGAAGATTTAGATAAAATGGAAATTAGATTTTTGACTGCAGAAATGGTAAATTATGAACTTCGTATAAGACATTTAACAGCAAAAAATAATAGAGCATCTAGAATTAAAGTTTTAGGTAGAGCCATAGCTAGGGAAGATCCTAAAGTAAAATATGTAGATCCGACTTTTAATTTTAACAGTGAAGTGGAAAATATTAATAGAATTTTAGATAGTATATCTTCAGAAATTGTAGAATATCATGGTGATTATAGTTTAGCTGATTTAAGAAAATTAAAAACTTATTTAGTACATGTAACAAATCGTCTGCAACGTTTTCCTGAAGTAGAAGAAAATAAAGTTAGACGTATTCAATTTTTAGAAATAACTAAAGCAACTTGTTTAGAAATAGAAGCAGATATTTTAGATCTTTATGAAAAATCTGGTAAAAATTCAGATCTTACTCAAGTAAATAATAATATTTCATTACATAATAGTACACAGTTTAGTCCTAATGTTTCTAGTAAAAAAGATAATGATTATTTAAAATCAGTACCAGTTTATAAATGGAATATTAATTTTGATGGAAAGTCTAATGTTTTAAATTTTATTGAGCAAGTTGAATATATGAAAATAAGTAGAAATGTTACAGACGAAATGTTATTTAAATCTGCATATGACTTATTCAAAGAACCAGCATTGTCATGGTTTCTCTCAATTAAAGATAATTTAAATTCATGGTCTCAAATAATTCAAGCATTAAAAAAAGATTTTCTTCCAGCTAACATAGATGATAGAACATGGGATGATATCCGTTCTAGATATCAAAATCCCGATGAATCTATCGCAATTTTTATAGGTGCTATGGAAACCTTGTTTAAACGTTTAATTCATGCTGCAAGTTTATATACTAGACTTAAGACGATTAGAGAAAGAATATTACCACATTATTTTACACCATTATCACTTATAGAAATAAATGATTTAGAAGATTTAAAAGACAGTTGTAAAAGAATAGATGAAGCTTATCAATTAAAACAAAAGAGCATAGCAGGTAAAAGTGTGGCAAAAAATAAAGCAGTTAATAAAGTAAATGTCCTAAGTTCGGATATAAATCAAAATTTTAGTAGTAAATGTAATTGTAGTCATAATACCACAGTGTCCAAACTTACCCCATCTTCCTCTACTCGTCAAAGTTCAGTATGTAATAGTAGTCAAGTTTCTCAAATTAGTCAAAGTACCAATCAAAGCTTTAATAATACACAGAATAGTAGTAATAGTAGTAATAATAAAATTAGACAAGTAATTTGTTATAACTGTAACCAACCAAATCATATTTTTAGCAAATGTTTAGCTAAAAGAACAAAGTTTTGTTATAAATGTGGATATAAAGATGTAGTTTTTAAAAATTGCCCTTCCTGTACAAAAAACTAAATAGGAAAGTGGATGATTTTAGTCGGCATTCACTTAATAAAAAGGCTAAAAATAATAATGACAGTCAGTAGTAAAAAAGGATAACAAAACTATTTTTTGTAAAAACATTTATTATAATAAAAATAATATCAATTCTTTACAAAAATCAAGTGTAACAGAAACAAATAAACGCTTTTATTTGAATGAATGGAAGGATTGGTTGGATAAAGTTAAAAATTTTTATAAACCGTATAGTTTGTCTGTAATTAATAAAAATTCTTTTATTAAATTACCTAGAGATAACCGTCCATATATTAAAGTAAATATTTTTGATAAAAATATAACAGCTTTGATTGATACAGGTGCAAATTGTTCAGTGGCTGGTGGTCACGCGATTAAAATTTTAGAAAAATTTAATTTAAAAATTGATAAATGTCTTATACCGCATGTTACTACAGCTGATAAATCTAAATAGTTAGTAACTGGTGTTGTTTATTTACCTATTAAAGTAGATAATGAAGTTAAGATTTTACAAGTCTTGGTTGTTCCTTCTTTGGAAACAAATTTTATTTTTGGTGTGAATTTTTTACAATTGTTTTCTATGACTCTGGATTTTTCTGATGAATCTTGGAATAATAAAATTAATAAATTGAATGTGATCAGTAATAACAGTGATAGTCAGGATATAAATAAAGATAATTCAGTAGGCTTATGTGACTTGACAGACGAACAGAAAAAGATAGCAGATAAATTTGTTAGTTTATTTAAAGAATTATATAGCGAAAAAATAGGTAGAACAAATTTAATAGAACATGATATAGATACAGGAAATAATAAACCTTTTAAAATGCGTCAATATCCTTTGTCACCTTATTTAATAGAAATTTTACATAAAGAGTTAGATAAAATGTTAAAAGATGATATAGTTTCACCATCTTATTCTGATTTTAATTCACCAGTTTTATTAGTAAAAAAAGCTAATGGTACATACCGTTTTTGTTTTGATGGACGTAAATTAAATTCTATTACAAAAGGTGATTCACATCCTTTACCAAGGATAGACTCCATTTTAAGTTTATTAGGCGATGCAAAATATATATCAAGTATAGATTTAAAAAATGCTTTTTGGCAGATTCCACTTACAAAAACTGCTAAAGAAAAAACTGCATTTTCCGTACCTGGTAGGGGACTATTTGAATTTAATGTAATGTGTTATGGACTCAAAAATGGAACACAAAGTCAGCAAAGATTAATGGATAAACTTTTTCCTTTCTCCTTTTATCCAAATATATTTGTTTATATTGACGACATTATAATAGTATCAAAAACTTTTGAGGAACATATTAAATTACTTCAAATAGTACATGAAAAATTAAAATCTGCTAATCTTACAATAAATTTTGAAAAAAGTAATTTTTTTAGAAAATCACTTAAGTATTTAGGTTTTGTAATTGATAATTTTGGTTTAAGAACCGATCCGCAAAAAGTAGAAGCAATAATAAACTATCCTAGACCAACAAATAGTACAGAGATAAAACGATTTTTAGGTGTAGCTTCGTGGTATCGTAGATTTGTTAGGAATTTTTCAACAATTGTTAGTCCATTAAATTCACTTTTAAAGGGCAAAGGTAAAAAACAAGCCATTAGTTGGAATACTGATGCAGAAAAAGCTTTTTTATTGTTGAAGGAATCTTTAATAAATGCTCCGGCTTTAGCAAGTCCCAATTTTTCTTTACCATTTGTTATACAATGTGATGCTTCTTTAGTTGGCCTCGGTTCCATATTAACACAAACGCAAGATGGTCAAGAAAAAGTAATAGCTTATGCTAGTAGAGCTTTAACACGTAGTGAAATAAAATATTCTGTAGGTGAAAAGGAATGTTTAGCTGTTTTGTTTGCTATAGATAGGTTTAGACCATATATTGAAGGTGTTAAATTCACAGTAATTACAGATCATTCTTCATTAAAATATTTGAGTAATATGAAAGATCCCTCTGGTCGCTTGGCTAGATGGTCATTAAAATTACAGCAATATGATATGGATATTGTATATCGTAGAGGTAAATTAAATGTAGTAGCTGATGGGTTATCCAGAGCTTTTGATAGAATAGAACCAGAAAAATCAATTTTTCCAGATGTAAATTTAATTAATTTTAATGTAAATGATTATAATAGTGATAAATATTATATTCAGTTGAGGGAAAAAATTGTTAAGAGTCCAGATTCATATCCGCAATTTAAAGTTATTGATGATAATATTTATAAGTTCATACCGACCAAGACAAAAGTAAAAAGTAATATTATAGAGTGGAAATTGTTAGTGCCTCAAAAATGTCGTAAACAAGTACTAAAAGAATGTCATGACGATGTATTAGCTTCTCATATGGGATTTTTTAAAACTTTTCATAGAATTTCAGAAACATATTTTTGGCCAAAAATGCGTAAAGATATTTTAAAATATGTAAGATGTTGTAATATTTGTCAATCACAAAAAGTTAGTAATTCTGCACGTTTTGGATTGATGGGTCGTGAAAAAGAAGTAAATTATCCGTGGCAAGTTATTTCATGTGATTTGCAGGGACCATTTCCCAGAAGTTCTAAAGGTTTTTGTTATCTTTTAGTTGTGTCAGACTGGTTTACAAAGTATACATTATTACATCCTTTAAGGGAAGCTACTGCAAATGCAATATGTAAATTCATTGAGAATGAAGTTTTTTTAGTTTACGGAGTCTGTCAATTTTTAATTGTCGATAATGGAAAACAATTTGCTGGTAAAGTTTTTAAAAAATTAGCAGATGAATATAATGTACAGAAAATTTGGTTTAATGCACTTTACCATAGTCAAAATAATCCGACGGAAAGGCAACATCGCACAATTTCTACTGCTATAAGATCATATATAAAAGATAATCAAAAAGAATGGTGTAAAAATTTAGCAAAAATAGGTCTAGCTTTACGAACGTCTGTAAATGAAGTTACGGGGTATACGCCGGCATTTCTTAATTTTGGGAGGAATGTACCTATCACAGGAACTTATTATGGCAAAATGACATCAACTGATGGTGTTAAATTAGAACCTTGTGACAGAGACTCGTATAGTCAAGACTTGGGAAATCTTAAAGAGATTTTTGTTGATGTAAAGAAATATTTACATGAAGCTTATGAACGAAATAAGCGTACTTATGATTTGCGCAAGCGTGAAGTAAATTTTGAGATAGGTGAAAAAGTTTGGAGACGAAACAAAGTACTCTCAGATGCTAGTAAAAGTTTTGCTGCAAAACTTGCTCCAAAGTACATACTTTGCAAAGTTGTTGCGAAAAAGTCAAAGTTAGTGTATATTTTGGAAAATGCAGATGGTCATAGAGGCGACTGGCATGTTAAAGATCTAAAGAAATATTTTGGATCGAATAGTGACATTTCAGTTGGCTAGATTTGATTAAATAAGAATATATTCTTAGTATCATTCAGAATGATATTTAAAAAATATCAATGTATTGAAAATATTTAAAGGGTACCCAAAACTTTTGTATATAGTAAAAAAAAAAAATATATAAATATATTTTTTGTAGAAGAGAATTCTGGTGCACACAGTCAAGTCTTATTTCTATTTTTTTATCTTGATAAAACTTAGCTAAAAAGAAAACAAAATTAATTATGACAATTACCTGATTATGACAATTACCTGATTATGACAATTACCTGTTTATGACACACACCGATAAAGTCCCAAAATTATGTTCTACATAAGAGTAGGCGGATGATACACGTAGTTATCAAGCTTAGCTATTGTTAATTATCAAGTAGTATTTCAAATGATTTACATAAAGTATTGTATTTTTTTGTTGATTTATTAAATAAAATATAGTATATATTTTAGCTATTTAAGTTAAATAGTTATAGAGTTTGGTATAAAAATATTTTTTGTATATTAAATATTTTTATTATTTTTGGAGGGGGCATGTGTAACGACATAAATCGTCACTTTGTAATATAGCAAGGGTTAATTAAACTATTCGTTTACTTACGTTATAATTTATGTTTATTTTGTATATAAATAGTTACGTACGTACAGAACTATTTTGTATCTGGGACTATTTTGTAGCAGGAACTGAATTCTAACCATATGAGTCTCTATTCCATAGTTCTACCTGAAAATAACATAAAGAAAACATAATTAGAATATGATTTTTAATAATAAAGAATCATATGACTTATTTCTCTATAGTGCATTTGTCTATGGACTTACCTGGTTTTTATATGTTTCAGAGTCTATTGAGGGTTGGATTTCACTGGCTTTCATCTGTAGCTTGTTTCTCCTGGAAAGTTTCGTATGATTATTTTTTCGGGATAATCCAGAATTTGTTGAAAATAGTTTGCTGGAACTGCTCACTTAGATTCAGTATTTTGTTTATACTTAGTTCACAGGACACTTAGTATTCTGTTCGTATTTTTATTAGTTTTGCTGATAAACAATAAGTATTGTTTATATTTGTTTCTTAGAGTAATATTTTGAGGTTAGATATCACTAATACGGATTTATTAGGAAATAGTCTTTTTGGTTATTATCTTTGATGTAGTTTCAGTTACCTTTATTAGGAATCCTATACGGTAAAACTGTAGTTGAGAATGACTTGCATAGATGTCGCTAATAGTTCAGAAATAGGATTTTATTTACCTGAAGGGTTCATACCGGTTGATAAGGTCGATTTTCGCTCTTTCTTGATGAACTCTGTACAATGGTGGTGTCATTTTGACGAGTGTTTATTTTCTGTAATCATCGAAGTAATCCTTCATGTATTTTTATTTAAAGTTAGTGAAAATGAATATTTAAACAATGCGGAAGATATTATAACTGTTATTTTCTACAATTATGCATTTATAACGTTTCGATGGACATCGAAGACTTAGAATGACATGTAAGTTAAGTTTTTCTGTTTCTTAGAATATTTCTGAGATATAATTATTGTTTTAGCACCATTAATTAAGCGCAATCACTAGACCATTAATTAATTACCATTTCTATACCATTAATATGGAATTACATTAATTTAAGTTGAAGTTTATTTTGGTATATTTGATATACAAGTTCTCCGCATGGAGTGATGTTCTGTTGGAACATGGTTCTGTATTTTTCGGCATAGATAAATTCTATATGACCGTCTAGCAGACAATTTTATATTGGACATAATTTTCAAAAGCATATTTAATCCCGGACAACATTTTCAATCGTACATTTTATCCTGGAAGATAATTTTTCCAAAGTAGATGGGACAGCCTATATTTTTTTTTTCTTTCATTTGAGAAATGAATTCATCAGCATAGGGGAGACTTGCACAGATGGAGACGATGGAATTCATACCTCATGGATTTTGCAGAAACCAGCTAAGTACTCATTCTGAAAACTTTTGAAAGCAATATTTCATATTTTTAAATTCTTTTATTTCAATATTCTTATAACTGTAAACTTTATCAGATCTGATATAGTATTGATTAATACTATATGCCCTTCTGGCTTTTGTTCATTTTTAGGTACTTATTTTTTTTAAAACATTTAATCTCATTTATTAATTATTAAATATCATACTTTTGATTAAATGATTTCTAATTTAAGCATGACTTTTATACACTGCAAGAAATGATTGTTGTTTACATACATTTCTTGGTGCTTGCTGAACTTCATGTTTTCTTTATACATTTAAGTCGAATGATTTCTGAATTTAGTAATTTTTATTAAGATTTCTTTAATTATATCTTAATATAATTACACATATTTTTTTATATATATTAATACATTACTTGATGTGCTTTCATTAAGTTTATTTATAATAAATTTCTCAAATGAATGATCTTATTTTATTTAGGGGTTATATTTTCTCAAACTGAAAAGCTTAAGTATTTACACTAGGTTGTTACTTACCTAAAGGAGTAAAAGCTAAAGTAACTGGCGCCCCTAACAACATTAATCAATTCTTTCTATTTTTCCCTTGCCCATACCCATTGCTCCGCTGTCAAAACTAGCCGTTGGCAGTGAACGTATTAATTACGGTACACGTTAAGCAACTAAGTCAGTTTTTATTTCAAGGTTAACCTAATTTTATAAAGGCAAAAGCAAATATATTTTTTATTTGATTGTATCTTAAAGCACCACTTTTTGTTAGTTTAATTTTTCGTACAAGTGCGAAAAGTAAATTAATAGACGTTGATTGGTTGATTGATATTAAACTTTGACATTTGAATAAAACATAGCGTATGGCACAGAAGAAACTGGTAGTCGCCCTACAAATAGTATTTTTAGGAGTGCTTATGTGCAGCTCTTTATGCCGCGTTTTGATAAACTGACCGTTTTTCAATATGTTATTTTAAATTAAAAAAAAAAAAATTACAAAAAAAAAAACTCCAAACAGACGTCAAACCAACGTTAACGTAAACTAAGGCCCCCTCATTAAAAAAAAGTCCAAACCTAGAAAAAACCAAAACAAACTCCTACACAGAGAGCTGCAATTAGGCGCTTGTGTATTTTTTGACCTTGTATCATAATTTATGATTCATAATATAAATCATAAGTAACAATGTTTACATACAGTGTTTTTTCGTGGAAAGTTAAAAAGAGAAATAAACGTAACTTACCTTAGGGACGAAAGGTAATGCTTCTTTTAGAGTATTTTTATAAAAATGTGCTTTCTGCGTTGGATCTTTCATGTTTATTACATCAAGAAACTGCAAAGCGTGCACTGCGGGGTCACTGAAATATAAATTGTTTTTATCATATGTTTACTAACACCAAGAGAAGGTCCTTGCATGTGCCTTAATCGTCGTTAATATTTTGTATACAGTAACATACCCTCAGAGCAGAGCCGGATTTACACTATTGCGTCTTACGTGAGAAATTATTTTGCGCTCTTTGGCGCCTACATCAAAATTAAAAAAAATAAATAAATAATAGACCTATCACATAAGAGTTTAAGTTAGGAAATCAGAAAATAAGAGGTGCCTTAAATGATCCCGGAGCATTTTGGTAAACTCATTTAAAAAATTTTAAGTGTTTCCTTTTTGTATAAAGATTTAAACGATCCAATTTAGTATTTAATTTAAAAAATATACAGTGCAGTCCAAAAGTCACCCCCTCCTAACTTTTGATCGAGTTGAGATATCGACTTCGAATTTGGAAATCTAGCTACTGGTTTATATTTAATGTTTTAAGTTTTTGAAATGTGGTCAGGAAGGTCTAGGGGGTATTCATTTAAATAAAAAGGGGGTCGAGTGGTAAGTTATTTTAAAGCAAATAAAATTCTCTATTTGACCAACAAATTTTTAATTTTTTAAACATTTTTTTAAACATTTAATAATTTTCATTTTTTTTTTGCTAAAAAATGTTATTTTTTGAGACTTTTTTGAAAATTTTTATATTTATTATTTAAAATTTGTTTAAAACTATAATTTACGTTTTTGCATTATGAAATTGTTTAACTATCAAAAATTGTTTGATTTTTTCCCCAAGAAAAGTCTTGCGTTTGTAAAAAAAAATAGAAAAAAATTTATTGCTTTTTTTACGTTTCTGGACCTTTTATATTCAAAAAATATGATTTCGGTCAAAAAATTCTGTATGTCGGTCGGTCTGTCGGTCTGTGTGTCCGGGAAATTTGTGACCACGATAACTCAAGAACGCTTCGGGCTAAAGGTTGATTATCTAAAGTTCTAGGCTGGGATTATTTTTCGTAAAAATCGGGTTGGGGGGTAAAATAGGGTAAAAATAATTTTTTTCAAAAACATATTTTTTTCAATTTATTTTTCTTTTTACGAAAAAAGTTTTTTTTTGAAAAATTCTTTTTTTTTTGTAAATCGAAAAAAAATTTGAATTTTTTAATTTATTTTTTATTTTTTTGTTTTTGATTTTAATGAATCTAGGCCTATAGGGGCAGCAGTATTTTTTAAGAAATTTTGAAGAAAATTCCCATTTTCAACCCCATTTTAAACCCTTTAGGAAAGTCTAAAAAATATATGGCCAAATAGAGAATTTTATGAAAATGAAAAATTATTACACGACCCCCTTTTTTATTAAAAAAATCCACTCAATTTCCCCATTTTAAAAGTTTCAAATAATAAATATATTTTAAAAAATTGTTTATGTTGTCGTATTTAAGTTTTTTAAATTTGATCTTTACTAGTTCAAAAATTAAGAGGGGTGTGACTCGTATCGCTCTGTATATCCAGACTAAGAGAAGAGATTTTTTTATTTGAACCGATGCATCGAGATAGTAGCTGACCCAATCCGCACAGATTCAAGCCAAGTTGAATGTACTATAGTGACGGATTTGGTTGAATTTTTTGATACTTGTTCCTTAAGTGTCCATTAGAAGATTCCTTAGAGGATTTTGTTAAAAAAAAATCCAGAGCTACAATTTATTAAAAAATTTTGATATAAATTTATTTTTGTGCAAAGTTGAGTTTCCCGTGGAATAACTTAAATACTAATTGAGATTTCTTAAAACGGTTTTCACTATTAAAAAAGGGCATACTTCTCTTATACGTTTCTTATAACCTTAAACTATTTTGTTGCTGCATTAATGAGGTAAGTCCAATTAACTTTGAGGCCATATTCCTCAAAAATCCCATTTTTTATTTCTTTGAAAATTTTAAAGTCTACATCCAAAACTAAACAGCAATCATTGCTGTAATACCTTCTTTTTATATATTTTTTTATAGCTTTAAATATTGCCAATAGGCGAAACTAAGCAATTTTTCACAATAAACCAAAATGTTAAAAACAAACTATTGATTAAAATAAATATGTTTAATAAATAATTATTGATAATGATTTTTAATAAAAATTTAATTTATTTACTTATTTTGTCTTTAAAATTTTGGTTTATTGTGAAAAATTGCTTAAAATTTCGCAATATTTGAAGTATAAAAAAATTATATAAAAAAAACGTATTCTATTGATACTGGCTGTTAAATGTAGACACATTAAGAAGTATAGCTTAAAATTTTTAAAGAAATAAAAAATGGGGCTTTTGAAGAATATGGCCTCAAAATTAATTCAACTTACCTCACTAATGTAGCAACAAAATAGTTTAAGGTTTTGAGAAACATATAAGAAAAGTATGCCCTTTTTAATAGCATAAACCATTTTAAGCTATCACAATTAATATTTATTCTACAAGTCAACTTTTCACAAAAATAAATTTTTATCGAAAATTTTTAATAAATTGCATCTCTGGATTTTTTTTTAGCAAAAGCCTCTAGGGAATAATGGACACTTAAGGAACAGGTTTTAAAAATGTCAACCAAATCCGTCACTACAGTGAATTCAACTGAATCTGCGTGGATTGGGTCAGCTTTGATTTTATTGTTACTTAAAATTTGTTGCATGCATTATATTAACCAAATTTCATTAATTAAATAAATTTAACAAATGTTATTGTATTATAATTAATTTTAATTATTGATATTTATTTATTTATATTTGTTACAGGGACCTTTACAAAATGTAATTTATACCTCAGTGGGCCGAGACAGAACTAAAATTTTATGGAACAGAGTATAGATAGTAAAAAGATTTATAACCTACAATTTTTCTTGGCGCGTTTGTCAAAAAATTAATCAAATTACAATTTATAAAGACCACTTTACACGGAGCAATTTGTACGCAAGTTTGCTGATATAGCATGAGGACAATTGGACATTGATTTGCCTTTTCACGGAGCAAGTTGTACGCAAGTTTGGTGCTATATATTGCAAGGTAAACAGTGCTGCCAACCAGACAATTTTGATGTGTCTCTGCGTTTTTTGACAAAAACATAACCTAGCATTTGCTTACTTAAGGAAATTTTTTAGTTAGACAAACCGACCTATTATTAACAATAATAATTATTAACATGTGCAGTTGCTACTATATTAGTAAAATGAAATGGATTTGGTAACTTTTTTTCCACGTTGGTACCACGAAAATAACCATAAAACTTGAAAATCGCCGAAAAATAGAACATGGTCTAAATAATTTGATGGCACGAAAATGGCCTCAAACTTGCCTGAAGGCATGCGCAGTGACTGAATCATTCTTGCAACAAACTTGCATAGCATCAAACTTGCGTACAAATTGCTCCGTGTAAAGTGGCTTTTAGAAAATATAATTTTCTAAACCATTTTTTGTAAATTAGCCGTTATAATGGTTTGTATGGTAAAACTAAATGAAGGGTACAAGGGAATAATGATCAACGTTGCATTTCCGGGAGAAAATCTATAGATTTTGAACCTTGTAGTTTTTTAATATCTTTAATTTGAGAGAAAATGATTTAAATATTCTCGATTCACAAATAAAATTGGACGTTCTTGTTCTTATTGTTTATTATAAAATATGCGTTATAGAAATATATGTTGTAATAAAAAAGCTCTGTTTATAACTAGTTTTATTGGTCTTCTTCAAGTCCAATATTTTTCCATTAGTTTCGTGATCTGTCTGGTAATTCTTTTTATGTAGTATTCTCAAAAATATGGATGTCTGACTCATATTACTATGATTTGAGTTTATCTATAGATTATATTATTATTTAAAACTATTTATTTCCAAAAGTAACTCCTTTTATTGATATGAGCTTGTCTCCCTAAAATTTAACTATAGTATTATTATTTTTATAACGTTTTTTCAGCTTACTATAACTAAATTTACAACTAAAAAAAACGTTTTTTTACAACTCTAAATACAGTGTACTAAATTAAAGACATTTTTTCTTATAAATTGTAATTTGATTTATTTCTGACAAAAATATCAAAAATTCTATGTAACCTAAATTTATAAAGAACTTTCACTTTCGGGTTTAGACCGTGTTAATGGATTTTCACTTTCCGACGTTTCGTCTCTTACTACTAGAGACATCTTCAGGGATTAATCTGAAACTAAGTTTCGAATCAACTTGTGTCACTATTTATGACGAGTTGTGGTTATTCACCCGTGACGAGGTTTTTCCTATCAAAGACTTCCATATTGCAGGTAAGTGGTAACCAGTATCCCGATTGATATTGTTAGGATGCTTGATGATTTCTATCGATTCCCGTATCTTCCTTGGCATTTTTCTGTTTTCTGTTAATATTTGTTTTGTTTCAGACAAATTGATTTTATGACCTGTTTCATTTACATGTTCGGCTACTGCCGATAAGGAAATTTGTTTCTTTCTTATATCACGGATAAAATAGGTAAACTTTTGAAGAAGTCAAATATTAAGCCTATATTTCGGTCCAACCAAAAATTAGGTCAATGTTTGACTTCAACAAAAGACAAAATACCCCTGAGTTCAGAAGGCGTATATAAAATACCCTGCTCCTGTGGTACGGTTTACATAGGTGAAACTAAGAGAAAAATTTCTACAAGACTTCAAGAGCATGAGCGCAATATAAGAAAGAAACAAATTTCCTTATCGGCAGTAGCCGAACATGTACATGAAACAGGTCATAAAATCAATTTGTCTGAAACAAAACAAATATTAACAGAAAACAGAAAAATGCCAAGGAAGATACGGGAATCGATAGAAATCATCAAGCATCCTAACAATATCAATCGGGACACTGGTTACCACTTACCTGCAATATGGAAGTCTTTGATAGGAAAAACCTCGTCACGGGTGAATAACCACAACTCGTCATAAATAGTGACACAAGTTGATTCGAAACTTAGTTTCAGATTAATCCCTGAAGATGTCTCTAGTAGTAAGAGACGAAACGTCGGAAAGTGAAAATCCATTAACCCGGTCTATACCCGAAAGTGAAAGTTCTTTATATCTTAATGGCCGTGAAAGCTTAAAATCTAAAATAACCTAAATTTTTTCAAAATAGTTGCTATCCATACTTTGTTTTAAATTTCAGTTCCATTTCGGCCCACTGACCGGACCCCCTCAGAGTGTTTAGATTTACTTAAAAATTTTACACTCGGTAAAATAAAATACTTCGAGCTTCTATCTTCTATTAAATTTTTTAAGCCATTTTATTATACTGCCTGAATCACTGCCTATTCTGTGCATCATTTTTTAAAGTTTTTTACAAATAGCTGTATAAATTAAAAATAAATAATAAAATATAAAGTTTAAAAAAATGCTGTCTGTTGACTGACATTATAATCAAACTTTGTTATAATATAAAACATTATAGGCTCAAAATTAATTGAAGACCACACGACAAAAACGCTGACGGTCACAATGCTAATAAGGTCGACTTCCACATAAACGGGCACGGTATACCATCACACACGGCACGAAATGTTTCTGAAATATGTCAGAAATATTATATTGAAATATATTTCGGTTATAATACTGAAATATCTCTGAAATATGTCTGAAATATGAAATGTCCGCAAATTTGTTTCAGTGAAATATCAATTATGTTTCAGAAATATGTCTGAAACATTACAGTAATATTTCAAAGATATTACTGAAATGTTTTAGACATATTACTGGAATATTTCAGTAATATTACTGCAAAGTGTCAGACATATTACTGGAATATTTCAGTAATATTACTGTTAATTTTCAGAAATATAATTGTAATGTTTTAGTAATAATACTGTAACGTTTCAGAAATATTACTGTAATGTTTTAAACATATATTTTATAATTAAGCAGGGACAGAGAGTTAAAAGTTTAATTCAGTTAAACTTCTTTTGTGTAGTAAAATGTATATTTTTTGGTATTTGAATAATAAAATGTGTTTCGCAAAACTTAATTAAAAATATTCATTTTACAATAAATAGTAGTAAAAGTGAATAAAACTTTTAACTTCCTGTATTGAAAGTTCTATTGTAATATTAAATGCTTGTTAGGTAATTATATTGTATACAATTATAATTGAAATTAATTGTATATTTTGTGTTTTTTAAATTCCTATTTTTATATATTTTGTGTATTCATTCATATAAATATTATTTTAAATAAATATTTAACTAAATCAGTAATACTTAATTTTAAATATAACAACAAAATATGTCTGAAAAATTTCATACTTATTTCGTTTGTAATATTTCAAATAAAAGAAGTCTGAAATATTTCAGACATATTATAACATTTCCAAATATTACATGTCGAGTGTGATGCTTATTTATGTGAAAGTCGACCTTATTCGCATTGTGACCCTCAGCGTTTTTGTCGTGTAGTCTTCAATTAATTAATTTTTATTGACATTACGTACAAGTTTAGTTCAGTGATCATGAAAATTTTTGCGCCTGTTGAAAAACTTGCACATTACGTCAAAGCGTTGTTGGCGTATAGGAAAATCCGACTCTGCATCAGGAGCCATCCAATACCCCTCTCGTCAGGGTTCGTAACATTGGCCAGGACTTTAGAGCCAACCCCCTTCTAGCGAATGAGGTAATTAATTGACAGCCCCTTAGAAATAATATGTATAAAAAATTTAAATCATTAAACAAACATATTGGAAAATTATTTCCGCACATGTATGTTTTTTTTAATCAATTCATCTCGGTACACAGGGCCCTTATTTGAGTTATAACTTAGATACAGATAAAAATATTTTCTTTTAATCAAATTATATAAATTATACTGGTGAGGCAGGCTATGAATAACTTTTATGCAGCATTAGGGTGGACCTTATATTTTTTTATTATATTAATATTTTCATTTAGGTGTAATTAGAAAATTCTGAAAATATGAGAGTGATCAAACTTCTCTAAGGGTCCTAATTGGGCCCCTAAAATTCGTAAATTAGCCATAAATCGTAAAAAATCGTTGAAAATTGTCTGTAATTTTTGTATAAGTGAAAAATTTAAAGGGCTTAAAATATTTCAAAATGATCAAAAGATTTTAACCCAAAGTTGCCCCTAACACTAAAATTTACGAATTTCTACCAAACAAAAATTTATTTTTATTTAATTTATTCTAATAATTATTCATACTATTAAAATGATTTAACTAAAACAAAACGAGCTAAGCGCCAAATATTTAGGACTCTTATTTGGCGCTTAGCTCGTTTTGTTTTAGTTAAATCATTTTAATATTATGAATAAATATTAGAATGCATTAAATAAAAATAAATTCTGTCCCCTCTGCATTTTTAAAATGTTTGTTTACCGTTTGACTCACATTTATGGTAGAAATTGGAAATTTAACGAATTTTAGAGCCCCCATTAGCACCCTCATATTTTCAGAATTTACCAGGTACTCTCATATTTTCAGAATTTACCAGGTACACCCAAATGAAAACAAGATAATAAAAAATATAAGGTCCTAATACAGCATAACCCTTAAAAAGTGATCGTCAGCAGACATCACGTCGTTATCCCTCTTTTGCGACTAAAGACAAAAATGTAAATTAATTTGTTAAAATAATTGGAAAATATATTAATCAACAGAAATCAGTTTTATCTGTATGTATTTGTGTCACAAGTAGATCAAAAATAATCTCGTCATAGATAAGACAAGAAGCTAATACAGCCAATTTGTGAGGCTGCCAATATCATTGACAGAAGTGTTTGTTGATTTAAGTGCCTTTTAACTTAAGGCATTCTTGTCTATGACAGTCCTAAAAATAGTTACCATAAATTATAAACTATTCTTGCATAGGCAAAATATGGCATAGTTAATAGTCAAAATAGTCACAATTGTGAGAGAGGCAATAACATGCTTAAAATAGTTATAATTTAAGAGAAAAAAAAATAGAATTTAGGCGAATTGAAATTACTTACTATAAAAGATCCAGCAAACTAGTCAAAGATAGTTTAAGACCCACATTTAATTTGGGAAATTAAGATATTCTCCTTAAAAATATTACAAATAGTAAACGTAGGTATTATTAAATATGTCATCTTTTTTTTCTTTGCCATAAGTACCCTATAAAAAATTTCAGATTCAAACGGATAAAAAATAAAATATTTTTAACCCGTTTGAATTAGTTTGAATTAGTTCGAATTATTTCTATTTGCAGCAAATTATCAATATTAGTTAATCCGTTTCAATTCGTTTTAATTAGTTAACCTGTTTTAATTTGCATTTGATATTTAAATTTAATTCGTTTTAATTTGCATATTCGGAATATCATGTTTTAATTCGTTTCTATTTGCAAATGCGTAACTTATTTTAATTTGTTTCTATTCGCATATGCGGAATATAATTTTTAATTATATACTATTTGCAAATGAGTAACATGTTTTAATTCGTTTCTATTAGCATATACAGAATATTATTTTCAATTAGCAACTATTTGCAAATGCGTATTTGATTTAATTTGTTTCAACCTGTTTGAATTCGTTTTTGTGAATTCAAAGGTCATTTTTAATTAGAATTTGCGAATTGATTCGGATTCAAACAGATTAAAAATATTTTAATTTCGTCTTAATTTGCAAATTCGAATTAAATTTAGAATTGCTTCTCATCTAGATGATGTATGTAAATTACCGAAAGGAAATTGTATATACATTATACGATTAAGGTGTCAACATATGCTAAGTCCTCCCAATTTTACATATCTAACTGTTTGAGCCTGTTTGAATTCGTTTTCTTTTTCGAATTAATTCGGATTCAAACAGATTAAAAATAAAATATTTTTATTCCGCTTTAATTGGCAAATGCGATTCTAAAAACGGATTCAAACTAATTCAAACAGTTTTTTATTTTCAATCTGTTTGAATCCGAAATTTTTTATAGGGTAGTCATTAAGTCTTTTTACCTAGACACAGCATAATTTATACTCTCGGGCAACCGTTATGTTTTGGCGTCTGTCCGTCCAGAGACTTACAGGTTATGTAGGCATCTGGACGTTCCGTTCCACAGATTAAAATCAAACATTAAACTTAAGGTTTTAAGGGGATTGCTAAGGGAGTTTTTTTTATTTTTTATCAACTCTTCCAAATAAGAGTAGCTTACAAGAGAACCATCCCTAATTTTTGCTTATTTTTTAATACTATATTTAAAAACATAACATGACATTGCTGGTATTCTCTGAAAAAATCACACAAGCCTATAATGTTTTTTTTACAGTTTCGGTAAATGCGACTTAAAATTTACATTTGGGGGTTTCTTTTTTATAATCATTGAATATAAATGAAAACTGATGGCTGGTGGCTCGTAAAGAACGATAAAAGAATAATCACGTAAAAATGATAGTAAATTCCGACTTGTCTTAATTTTTGCGTACGCCTTTGTCATTATAAACATTGGACGAAAAGTCCATATGTTTGCTAAGCGAGCTTAATTTTTTATTTTGCAATTAGTCGGCACACATGTGGTTTTTCGCGAATATCTCCGTCAAATTTGCAGTTATGCAAATGAACTTATATAAAATTTGTCGAGCATAAAATTCTCTAGTGTTTTTTTTTTTAATCTAATATGATTGGAGTAAAAGTAAAAGTTGTTTTTTTTTTAATAAAAGCTGATTGAGAAATATTTGTTATGCAGGGGCCCCTAATTTTTTTATTTTTATTTTTTTTGCTAAAGGCTGATTGGCCCTTGCAGAAATATTTGTAATGCCAAGGCCAGCGTTTGGATTTTAAATGGAACTGTAATTTTTTTCTTTACAAAGTTCTTTACTAAAGGCTGATCAGGCCCTTTGAGAAACACTTTTATTTTATGCGGGGTCTTTAATAAATGGACTTTAATAAATGGAACCCAAAAATGTTTCTATACAAAGTTAAACTTTGAAAGTATTCCTATTTTTAAGTTTATCGGCCCCCCTGGAGAACCGGGCCCGTAACTAAGTACTGTGACCCCCTCTGCCTGGGCCTACCCCAACTAACGAGAAAAGAAAACACCGGGTACAAGAAACTAATTTTGTCCAATAAAATCATGCTGTGTATATAGTAGTTATAGTATAGTTATAGTTATGGTATATTTATAGCTTAAGTATAGTTATTTTTATTTCTTAAAATTCTAGTAACTTGTTCTTTTCCTACCTAAAATATTTTATAAGGGTAAGCAATTGAGCCGTCGGTCGCTGACGAGTATCCCTGGAAAGTAAACGAAGCGTCGCTTCTTGCAATGGAATAGGAATATTTCCCAAAGAATGATGAATTGCTTCGTCCAACTAAAATTAAAACAAAATAAAATAGTTATTTTCCTAACAAGTGCGAAAAGTTTTACTTTTTCTAAGGCCTTGTTAACAGTTTAATTAGTTTGTTTAATCATATTTATAGTAATGTTTTATCTCTAACGGCTTACACCGCTAAATAAAGTAACCCTAAATTAAATAATATCTATAATAATCAGACCCCGGAATAAATATGACATTGCTAGTACATACCAGTACTGGATTTAAAATCATTGACATTTTAGTATATTCTGTTAATTGAATTATTATTGCAAGAAGTACCTGCTGTAAATTGTTATATAACAGTTTGTATACTTTTACAAAAATTTTATCTAATAACCCAGTAAACACAGAGGTCTATTCTGTATCGGAATGTCCGGGTTTATTTTACGTATATTTACGTCTATACTAATTTTTGTTACATCCGGTGTCCCTCAGGGTTCCAACTGCGGACCCTTATTGTTTAATTTGTTTATTAACGATTTAAAAAAAGTTTTGACCCACTGCTTGTTCCTGCTATTCGCTGACGATCTCAAAATGTTTAGAATTGTAAAGAGCACAGCTTCTTCAGCAAGATTTAAATAAGCTGTATGAATGGTGTACAGTAAATGGAATGATTTTAAATATTGATAAATGTATGTCAATAACTTTTGTACGTTGCAGATCACCTATACAGTGGATATATAATATAAATAACACAGATAGACTTAAAAATCGTAAATGAAGTTAAAGATCTTGGCATTACTATAAAAAATCATTTTGAATTCAGAAATCATATCTTAAATATTGTTATTAAATCTCATAGACTGCTGGGTTTCATTATGAGATCTTGTAATGAGTTTTCTATTAATACCCTAAAAATATTATACTGTTCATTTTTTAGAAGCCAGTTAGAATTCACATCCGTAGTTTGGTCTCCTTACTATAATATTTACATTGATAAAATTGAAAAAGTTCAAAAGCGATTCCTAAGAACTATCGAATTTAAAATGGGTCGCCAGCAAAATCAAACTGATTACACTTTTATTATGTCTTATTTAAATCTTAAAACACTTAGTTCACGTAGAATTATATCAGATCTTTGTTTTTTGCATAACTTCATTAATAGCAAGATAGACTCGCCCGCTCTTCTTGAACTTGTTTCATTTATTGTACCACAACATCCCACTAGGTACCAAAATCTATTTTTTATTCCAAATCATTCTACTAATTATGGTAGTTATATTCCTATTACTAGAATTTTAAGGTATGCAAACTTATATGCTGGAGGTACTGATCTTAGGGCCACTTGCACCAAACATGATTTAAGCTTAAACTCGGATTAAGTTAATGGTTTAAGAGTTAATTGACGTTTCGCTGTTGCACCATTTTTTAAACCAAGTTTATTTGTCTTAATCTCAGAATAAATGTAATCGTTCGAGTTTGATGGTTTATGTCACTTAAACCTGGGTTATATCAAAACATAACCTAACTTTAGGTTTTTATCTGTCATTTCGTACCCGTGAGTGTTTTCCTTTGATTTTACGAAATTACCTGCAATGATGGCAGAAGCCGATTTATTAGATGAAGACTTGTTGGAATTGGAAATATTGGATGATGGTTTCCGTACCTATCATGAGCGACAAAACTATTTTAAAAGTATGGATGATCTAACATTTTTTCAAAAATTTAGGTTATATAAAGAAACAGTGGCCAATATTCTTGTACGTATTGAAGAACAACTGGAATATCCCAATTGCGTCCGTTTTTTTGTTTTCGATAACACTATTGTATTGTGCCACAATTTTAATTAATAAAGCTTTATCATTTATAGTATAATTGGGCGAACGTATTTTTTTGTTTTCATCTTTTTCTTTAGGCATATCCATTGCTACTTTTTAGCTTACAGAACACAATAACACATAACAAAATAAGTTACTGTCAATAACTAACAGCTTTTTTTGAAAATATAATAAACCAAATGATATAAACGTCAAACGTCAAAATAATGTGAAGTTAGCTACATTCAAATAACACTAAAATTAGAGATGTGTGCTCGGTTTAACTAAACTTTGTTTAACTTTCATTGGTGCAATGCAAACATATTTAACCAGAGATTATTTTTTAAACGTAGATTAATTAAACCTTGATCAAAATAAAATTGGTGCAAGTGGCCCTTATAGGAACATCAACTATTAAGTTACTAAAACGTGTTCTGTAGCATATTTTCGATACTTTTTACCTTTTGCCTTTTTTGGTAACTGTAAGTAATTATAATTTTTGTTTTCTTTTTCTTTCCTATATATTTTTATCTTATGATTTAATTAAATATTATTTATACATATTTTATATATTATATTTTGTATTTTATATATTATATTATATTTTATACTGAATTTTGGTTATATATATATATATATATATATATATATATATATATATATATATTTTGTAACATGTACTATAAATTGGGTGTATCCCGTAAATAAATATCTTAAATCTAAAAAAAAATCTAAAATCTATACGTATAAATATACGTTTAATAGGCGGACATTCCGACGAAAAATAGACCTTTGTATTTACTGGGAATGTGAATAACGATTTTATCTTTTATTTTTTAAATTTAATATTAAGTATAAGGGGTTGTATTCGTTTATATATAAAGTATCTATACTCCGCTGTGCTATACGTAGATATATCGTTTTCCATATAGCAGAAAACGATTGAATCCCTATAGCTGGTTGTGTTACCGAAATTACGAATTCTGTCGTTTTCTATAGTACAGAGAAAAAGCAAAAGGAATGGGATAGATTCCGATTAAAACTCCTATCGGAATATGTGTGGTATTTTAACAGGGTACTTGTGTACATCGGCTAGCGATGTTTAAATTTTTTCTTCACAATAATTCTTCATCTTTTTTTAAAGTTGTTATACAAATTGCCAAAAAGTCCAAACGTATAGGTTGGGAGTGTAGGTATAAAGGATTTTTCCCAAATTGAATGTATCTAATTTTAATAATATACTTTTTTGAGTGGAAACAAGCAATGAATAAAATAAAAACAGTGTTGTTAAATTGTTATTTAATGAAAAAAATCTTTCTTTATTTCTCAAAGTTAGTATGTTACTTAAATATATGACATATTATGTAATAAAACACATTTGTAAACATTGTTTATCTACGGCCGTGATTAATAGGCCTATTAATCACGGGTCTGTAAAAATAAACCGTTTAAAATTTAAAATGACCGTGGATAAAGTATAGAATTCTACATCGTAAAATGACGGAAGATTTGTATATTATAATTTTGATTGTAATTTAATAATTAGAGTGGCACCTAAAACAAAAGGAAAAATCGTTGATTAAAAAAAATCTAGCCGATAGATTTTCTGTTAACTTCGTCTTAAATTAATGAGCAGATAAATAAAAAGATTTTACCGAGAACAGAGCCTTCAAGACTCAGTCTTGACTTTTTTTTTTGGCTTAATTTGTTTAAAGGGTGGGTGGTCAAAACACAAGTGAAGTGATATTCTTTTAGCAGTCATAGGTACATTAAGTATGTGGAGTATGATAATAATTTTAATAGTTTTAATACAATAAAGTAATACAATTTTAATTAACTTAAAAGTACGAATGCTTAAAAGCATTTGTACTTTTAAGTTAATTAAAATTACTGTTAAAATTAGGATATAATTTTGTAGTTTCATGAATTCTCTGCTTTTAACACTACTAAACTTACAGTTTCCAGTTGTTTAAGGTACGCTGACGGATTGTTTGTCGCCTGTATAACGGATTTTCCTTGATTAAAAGTGGCACATATAACCATTCCTAATGAGAACATGTCACTAAGTATACTAGATATGGAGGCAGTTTGTGTTTCTGGAGCTGTAACAGGGGAAAAATAAAATTTAAATACAGCATGCTAGCATTTTGAAAATAATATTTATTATAAAGGCTTAATATTATAGTATACATAATATACAGTCACTGTGTTTAAGTAGATTAAACTTCTTAAGACGTTCACTGCCGCAGACGAAAATTTTCGTCGCGCTCGACCTTGGTCGAGTACCGCCGACGAAATTTTCTGTCACTTTTCCTTCACTTCGCAGGTGTTCAGTTACTGTGGCACTGCGGGAGCGGTTTGATGTGCATACCGGTACTCTGCGAAAGTATTAAGCCGTTTTAGATTAAATTCTCTTTTGCAACTCATATTTTTAATAATTTTCTGTAACAAAAGTTTTTACAAAAACAGTAACTGGCTCCGGCGGATGTGTATATAAATGCGACCGGCAGCGAACGTGTTAAACTAAACGTAATTCACAATTTAGCATATTTTGACCCCTCTCCCTCTATGCAATGCTTTATAGTGCCGAGACTATCCCCTAGAAATACGTAAAGCTAGCAACCAAGACCTCACCCCTAAAAATTTTTGGTAAAAAAACAAAACGTGTTTATTTTATAAATATCTGGTTTGGGATATTTAGTAGTTTCCCGTCCAAAAAAGATTAAAAATATTAAAAAGCGATACGTAACGCTACATCAGACGTCCATCGTAAAGCATCGTAACGCTAAGTACTCCCTCCCCCTCCCCCTGCGTGAGTTACGTATTTTAGGTATACTGATAAAACAGTTTATTTGTATCAACAATATATTTGGTTGGATATGGCCAATCGAATTATTTGGTTGTGACAAATAAATCTTATTACTGTCAAATAAACCATTGTGTTCCCATTAATAAATCATTTTGAAATTAAAATATTTGTTTACATGAGCTCAATATTTATTTGACTCAAATAAAATTTCTTACTCACAACCAAATAATTTAATTGGACATATCCAAATAAATAAGTCCAAACCCCTTAAAAATACATTTAAACAGGACTTTACGGTAGGGTGAGGCAAGCAGGGGCTGCCTCAGGGGGCACAGCTTAATGGGCATTTTTCCTAGTGCACTCATAAAAAGGATTTACTTGGATATAGCCAATTAAATTATTTGGTTGTGAGTAACAAATTTTATTTGAGTCAAATAAATATTTAGTTCAGGTGAACAAATATTTAAATTTCAAAATGATTTATTAATGGGAACAAATTTGTTTATTTGACAGAAATAAAATTTATTTGTCGCAACCAAATAATTTAATTGGCCATATCCAAATAAATCCTTTTTATTAGTGTATGACCCCTTAAAAATACATTTAAACAGGACTTTACGGTACACTGATAAAACAGTTTATTTGTGTGTACAAATATTTGGTTGGATATGGCCAATTGAATTATTTGGTTGTGACAAATAAATTTTATTTCTGTAAACTATTTTGTTCCCATTAATAAATGATTAAAATATTTATTTGCATGAACTAAATATTTATTTGACCCAAATAAAATTTGTTACTCGCAACCAAATAATTTAATTGGCCATATCCAAATAAATCAAAATTATCTTTTTTATCAGTGTAGGGTGAGCAAGCAGGGGGGCTGCCTCAGCTTAATGGGCATTTTTCCTAGTGCACTCGTAAAAAGGATTTATTTGGATATGGGCAATTAAATTATTTAGTTGTGAGTAACAAATTTTATTTGAGTAAAATAAATACTTAGTTCATTTAAAAAAATATTTAAATTTCAAAATGATTTATTAGTGGGAACAAAATAGTTTATTTGACAGAAATAAAATTTATTTGTCACAACCAAATAATTTAATTGGCCATATCCAAATAAATCCTTTTTATCAGTGTATGACCCCTTAAAAATAAATTTAAACAGGACTTTACGGTAGGGTGAAGCAAGCAGGGGGCTGCCTCAGGGGGCACAGCTTAATGGGCATTTTTCCTAGTGCACTCATAAAAAGGATTTACTTGGATATGGCCAATTAAATTATTTGGTTGTGGGTAATAAATTTTATTTGAGTCAAATAAATATTTAGTTCAGGTGAACAAATATTTAAATTTCAAAATGATTTATAATGGGAACAAAAAAGTTTATTTGACAGAAATAAAATTTATTTGTCACAACTAAATAATTTAATTGGCCATATCCAACAAAATATAATAATATAATAAACAGAACCCTAAGATGATCACTTAGTTGTCCGTCTATCATAGCCGTTTCTCTCAAAAAATATATTACCTAGGAACCCGTAAAAATGATTAAAATAATTAAAATTTTGTAGGAAATTTAATCTTTTTCACAGTTAACTGCAGTTGACTGCAGTTGTACGATTAATATTAGGCGAATTATTAGTTTTTGGCCTGCCTTATAAATATTAATCAACAAATATATGTCATAATTACTAATAACATTTTTCCTGATAAAATCCTAATTTTAGCAACTCAAGTAAACGAATTATCCAAAAAATGGTGTGGCCTCACTAAAAGAGTAGGAAAACTTAAAGAGATTCTACCAAATTTAATGCGAAGATTCCCTATACCGTTCTATTTTTTATAGTTTGTTATCAAAATTAATGGAGAGTCCATAGCACACACTTATGCTTATTTGGGGCTCTCCATGACGAGTAGTTTCAAGTAAATAAAGAAATAAATAATAATTTACGTGAAGCAATTTTTCAACGATTTCGACGTTTCCCAAGATCTTAAATCCGAAAAATATAAAAATAATTTTTAGTTTTTTTTTCAGGGCATTTCAATAACGCGTTAGCTACCTGTAAAACTTTTATGCACAGTTTGTTGTGTCTATTGCAGAGTAAAAATTTTATTTCAAAAGCTGAAATAATAACGCTAAAAAACTGGGTTTGGACTTTTTATTTAATATAGAGTCCAACAATAGTCCAGTCAAATAACAAAATTTATTGTAAATTGCAATAAATGCACATGGGCTGATATTTTAAAGGGTAGTAGTTTTTCACCGGGTGATTTGCGAAAGGGTTGTCCGCTATCTTGAATTTTAGGGGTGAGTGCGGTTATCTCGCTAAATATACATCTTACGATAAAAATGCATATAATCAAGTTTTTAAGGGAGCTAATTTTCAACAATTTTTGTCAAAAGCATTTTTTCAGTAAAATAACAACAATCGAGTTATATTCACTGAGAGCTGGTTACCGTAATAAATAACAAACGTTTTTACTTATATGGAACTCTACGAAAGTTTAGTTAACATTCACTGGTTGTTACTATTACCAGAACTATAATAACGTTAAGTATTACTGTAACAACCAGTTAATGTTAACTAAATTTTCGTGGGGTTCCATATAAGCAAAAATGTTTAGTATTTATTACGGTTACGAGCTATCAGTATTCAAAAATAGCAGTGTTGGAGATAACGTAGGTTTTTTAATTTTTTTAGCCAAATTATTCATCCGAGGATAAAAGTGTTTATGAACAAACTTGAAACTTGAAATTCTCTATAAGTTTCATATATTATAATTTATCATAGCTATTTTGGTATGGTTACAGAGAGTCCAACTCACCCTCTGTAACCGTAATAATAATAATAGTAGTCTTTATTGCCCAATAGAATAATCCAATAACAGGACAATTTCATTTCATAATAACAAATATAAATAAAAAAATTAAGTAACAAAAATAAATTTTAAATATAAAAAATTAAATTTTTAAAATTAAAAATAGAAATTAAGCTAAATCTTAAATACCTAAATTTACGCTTGATTTTTTAAAACGAAACTGAGTTTTTCAACTAATATATCACAATTTATACTATAAGTATTAACATTATCACACATGACATAAATTGGGGACTTTAATAATAAATTTGTTCTTGGGATTGGCAGCGAAAAAGAATCAATTTGCCTAGCAATCAGTCGGGGAACTAAAAAATCAATTTTTCCTAGCAATAAATTACAATCAATAAGATTGTGAATTATTCTGTAAAAAATAGAGATAGTTGATAGTATTCTTCGATTTTCAAGCGATTGGACTGAAAATCTGACCCGCAAAACCTCCTCGTCAATGCCCTGAGGGGGGTAAGAGGCGCGAACTTTAAAGTTTGGATTTTAAAAACTTACGTTGAACCCGTTCAACGTTCCTCTTTTAAGTGGCAGCTTTGGGATACCAAATAAAGGAGGTATACTTCAATTTTGATCTAACAAGCGCAAAATAAAGGGATTTCAGACAAACCTCAGATCTAAACTGTTGACAACTTCTAACTAGAAATCCTAGCATTTTATTTGAAGCCTTAACAGTAGCATCAACGTGATCATTAAAAGTTAGTTTTGTGTCAAATACTACGCCTAAGTCTTTGACTTTTTCACATCTCACTAAATTTTGATTGTTAATTGAATAATTAAAATCGAAAGTATGTATTTTCCTAGTAAAAGTTATAACTTTGCATTTTTGAATGTTGAGAAACAATTTACTTCGCACGCACCAAATAACTAGTTGATTTAGCTGTTCTTGAAGAAACTGGCAGTCTGCGAGATCAATTATTCTGATAAACAGTTTTAAGTCGTCAGCAAACAATAATTTCAAACACGTAATAAAATCTGTAATATCATTAATAAAATACAAAAAAAGTAATGGACCTAAATTTGATGTGGCAAAAAATAATTTGGATAGAAAACCGTTATAACTAACATATTGTTTTCGAAAAGATAAATAAATTAAAAAAAAAAAAAACTTTTTCATTGCTGGCGAAAAGCCAAACTGATTTAATTTATTAATAATAATTTTGAAATTTATTTTATCAAAGGTTTTTTCAAAGTCGGTTAATATTACGTCTACCTGGCCACAATCATCAAGAGCTTTGTTTGCCATAAAACTATGTTGACAATGGGAAATTAGGTGTTTTGTGACAGGATAGATTTTACTCTGGATGCAAATTTCATAATCTTTAGTATAATTATTTAAAACAGAAATTGGACGATAGTTATTTAATATATGGAACATAGAGAATATAAAGGGCTATAAGTTTACTTATAACCACTTTTATCCTCCGATTAATAATTTGGCTGAAAAATCGAAAAAATCAACTACCACCCCCAACATGGCCATTTTTGAATATTTAGAACTCGATTGTTATTTATTAAAAAAAATGAACAAAACAAAAATTGTTGGAAATTACCTCGTTTGGACTTTCAAACAAATTCGGTTATATGCATTTTTATCGTAAGCTGCATATTTAGCGAGATAACCGCACTCACCCCTAAAATTCTAGATAGGAGACAGCCCTTACGCAAATCAACCGGTGAAAAACTAACAGAAATATTCTGTTACCATCCACTACTACCCTTTAAAATATCAGCCCGTGTGCATTTATTGCAATTTCAACACAGGAATTCTTCGTTATCTGACTGGACTACAAATACTCGTTTAACTTTATATGAATCATATAATATGATAGACTAAATTGTATGTTGTGCACGGTGGTCTTGAATGAGGGTTACGACCGACGAAAATGACAATCCAAATTATACTCAGATTGTGTTAGTTGTGTGTCTGTATGAGACAAAATCATATTTGTTCGTTATTGGACATTTTACAAGGCAAAGTTAGCAAAGTTACATTAAAGCGGGATACCATACCATATTATTATGCATTACTTCGTAATTCATGATAATATCGCTTGCACTTAGGCCAAATACTCAATGTGCGTACTACCTTCTCTAGACGACTGGCTCATAGTGACTTCCGAACCATTGTTTGTAAGGCACATATACAGTTTTTGTCCAACAAATTATCTAGTCACTAGGGGAGAATAGGGATCACTAGATTCTATTGGTCCCTATTCTCCCCTTAACTGGTAGGTTTTGATCTTTTTATAAAAATCGTATAAATTATTGTTAATTGTGCTGTTTTTGATGTGTAAACCAAATTTGATAAAAAAATATTCATAAATGTGAAGTGGAAAGGATTTAAAAATTTCGTGTATTTTTTTTGGAAATCACCCTGTATCTCGAAAATGTGACGTATAGGAAAATTTTTGAAAACGGATTTGAAATCAGCAGAAAAAATGGGTCTAGATAGATTACGTCTCGTCAAATGTATAAAAATCGTGTAGGGTTGTGTTATCAGTAGTTTGTTTGGATCTTTAACAGGCTCAGTGCCTATTGTCTAAAATAGAATTAGTTTGAATGGATAATTGGGGGAGTGAGGCTCTGATGCTGGAGTTGCATCTGTCATGAATTGGCGTTGGGGGCGTGGGAAGAGGTGGGAGGGTGAGGAGGAGGGATGGAATAGGGAGGGGAGGGAGGTGTAATACTGCAAAGAGAACAGCCACTGTATATATACAGTACCGGCCAGTACAGACCGACTATAGTCGGCCACAACTCTCCATGTTACAAAAAGGTCGACCATGCTGTAGTCGGCCACAAGTCTCGATGCCACATCGCATGAATGAAAAATATTATAACACACATATAAGTCGAGTGAGTGACAGCGAAGAGGTCAGACGTCGCCCAGCAGATTTCCATTGAGTAAGATTATTTTGGTATATAATTATTCTAACTAACATATGCTCACTTGTAAGCTTGCTTGCTAAGTGTTGCAGCCCTTTTCACACTGTGGACTTAAGCCAATTCCCACGAACCGCTGAGGCTGGCGGTTTGGTGTGTTAAAGGTTCCCTGAGACCCCAACCACTAACAATTAGTGCTTAACACTACCCCCCCCCCCCGCCCGGGGCCACCCAGGCCCCCGAGAACACTACTTCTATTTTTTCCCTTCGAAATTCAAAAACCACTATGGCTGAAAATATCGACGCCACCATGGCAAACTTCCCGAACCAACAAATGTCAGACTATTTCCAAGATCAAATCAAGGCCCAGACAGAGCACTATAAAATCCAGGCTGAATCACATAAAAATCAGCTCGTATTCCTTCAGACACAACTAGCCACCGCAAACGAGACCATCAATGGACTCCGCGAGGAAATTTCCCGCCTCTCCTCTCAAATAGGGACACTCTTATCCCAAAAAACCCAAACTCCCACCCAAGAGCTCTCCGATGCCCCCGATCATTTCGAAACGGACATGTCCGTAGTAGAGACTGATTCGGACTCAGTCCGGTCCCCCCTTGCCTCCCCGCGCAAGCGCTTAAACCGGCGCAGAAGGAAACACAAATTAAATTCAGACCTAGAAGAAAAACCCGCAAAGACCCAAAAAACCCCCGGCAAAGCGACTGCCTCCGAAGAAGTCGCTAACCCCTCCGGCTCAGGGCCCCAACCCCCCGTTACGGCCCCTGTAAACCCAAAAACCCAAGCTACTGGCCCAGGAACCCCCCCCGACCAGGAAGCCCACAAAACCCCCAAAATCCCCCCCATCATCATTCGAGCCCCTGAAAAATGGCTAGCCTTGTCCCGCCACTTCAACTCCCAAAAAGTAAACATCCTCCACGCGAAAAATACCTCCGAAGGAGTGCAAATTCGCACCCAGACCAGTGACGACTTCCGCAAAGTCACTAGGCACTTAGACACCGAAAAAATTCCCTATCATAGTTTTACCCTCCCGGAGGACAAGGCAATCCACGCCGTAATCCGGGGAATCCCCACCCAGATAGACGTCGCAGACGTCCAAGCCGCTCTTATCGAGCGTGGCTACCTCCCCACGTCAGTCGCGAGAATGACGCGCACTAAAGACAAGACCCCCATGCCCCTGATCCTAGTCATCCTCCCCAAGGTGACAGGACAACAGCACCCCATATTTAAAGAGACTAGGCTTCTACACCTAGTCATAAAGGTCGAAAGCCAGACCTATAAACCCAAATTCAGGCAATGTCACAAATGCCAACTCTTCGGCCACTCCCAGGCCAATTGCAACGCCCCGGCCAAATGCGTAAAATGCGCACAAGACCACCACACAACAAAGTGTGAAAAACCCCGTCACACGGACGCAAAATGCGCCAACTGCCTGGGCCCCCACACGGCAAACTATCATAAATGCCCCAAACACCCATCAAACATCGCTCCAACCCGTACAAGGGTCATACCCCCAACCCAAAAATTCACCCCGGGCATCTCCTACGCCCAAAAGGCAACCAACGCCGCCACCCCACAACAACCCAAGGCGGCCCCAGGTCCCAGTGCAAATCCCCCCAATATTTTTGATCAATCCCAAATTTCAAAAATCCACACCTTCATGCAAGAATTCGCCAGCTTCATGCAGGCTTTTGGCTCCCTTCAATTACCCAATCTAGGCCCCCAAAATGTCTAGACAAACAAAACCCAGAGCCCTTAAAATAGTCACCTGGAACGCTGATAGCCTCAATTCAAAAAAACCGGAACTCATAGAATTTCTACACGAAAATCAAATAGATATAGCCCTCATCCAAGAGACTGGTCTTAAACCACATCATAGGGGTACCATACCCAACTATTCCTGCTACCGTAACGATAGACTCCAGGACCGCAAAGGAGGCACAGCAATCTATATCAAAAAACACATATCTCACGATCTTCTTCATGCGCCCCCCACACAAAGCGATCAAGTCGAAACTACCTCCATATTCGTCAACATGCACGACAATTCCAAATTCAGGATCGTGTCCCTCTACAAACCCCCAAATAAGGAGGTCAGACCCGCCGACTTCGAAGGCTACTTTAACGACAATCATCCAACAATCCTAGCCGGAGACTTGAATTGCAAACACGCCCTTTGGCACTCTAGAACAACTACGGCCAACGGCCGTAGGCTTTACGAAATATTACAACGTAACCATATAATGGTTACCGCACCCGATTCCCCAACCCACTATGGCCACGGCCTTCCTGATATCCTTGACATCGTTTTGTATAAAAACACGACACTAAACATTAACATCGAACTAAGACACGAACTAAGCTCCGACCACCTTCCAATCATTATCACGGCAGGAGGCATACCAACCGCAAATCACACCAAAAAAACCGTTTACAACTTCTCCTATATATCCGAACTCCTAGAAAGCAACACCAAAATCAATTCAATAAATTCCGTCCAAGAACTAGATATTGCAGTAACCACCCTCACCAATACCATAAAATCCGCAATGGACAGCGCCAAATTAATCAAAAAAGTAGATATCCAAAACCCACAGGACCTTCCCCGAGATCTCAAAGACTTAATCAGAGAGAAAAACCGACTTCTTCGTCGTGCACGCACCCTCCAAGACCCCCATATTAAACGCGAAGCAAACAGACTTACCCAGGAAGTCAAAGACCGACTAAACGTACTAGCAAATTCCCGCTGGGAGGGAAAAATAAAGTCACTCAACCCCCAGGATAGATCACTTTGGAGAATGGCCAAAACCCTATCCCTCGACCACCAACGAGGCATGCCCCCAATTCACGGCGAAAGAGGAGTCGTCTACTCCACCCCCGAAAAAGCCGAAGCATTTGCTGACGCAATGCGGAAACAATTTCAACCAAACCCTCCAATCCCCCCCGACTCCGACTCCGAATCAGAGACCGACTCCGAGCCCGACTCGGACGACGAGAACTACGAGCAACTCATGCATGAAAGAGACATAAACCACATCTATAATAGAGTCACTAACCAAGTCGAAAACGACATTATCACCCCCACATCCCCCGAGGAAATCAAACGCATCATCAAAAATCTCCCAAAAAGGAAAGCCCCCGGTCCCGACCAAATACCGAATAAAATTCTTAAAATACTCCCCCGGAAAACCATTATGGAAATCGTTAACATTGTTAACGCAATGCTCAGACTGCGCCACTTTCCAAAGCCCTGGAAAAACGCAGACGTAATAGTTATCAAAAAACCCGGACAAAATCCAACTTTTGCTGAAAGCTACCGCCCCATAAGCCTCCTTTCCTCCCTAGGCAAAATAGCCGAGAAAGTCATACTAACCAGACTTCAAACTCTAGTTGAAGAACTAAATCTCCTTCCAAATGAGCAATTCGGCTTCCGAAGCAGACACTCCACAGTCCACCAGGTAGCTCGCCTGGTAGACTCTGTAACGGACGGACTAAATAGGCGCGAAGCCGCGGGACTGATCCTCCTGGACATCGCAAAAGCCTTCGATAAGGTTTGGCACAAAGGTCTTGTAGCCAAACTCCACTTTCTCGGCCTCCCCCCAGGCATCACCAAACTCATAGCCTCCTTCCTCAAAGGCAGAGATTTTCAGATAAAAATAGGCGACTGTAAGTCCAACACCCGCCGCATCAGAGCTGGCGTGCCACAAGGTTCCCCACTATCCCCCCTTCTGTACAACCTCTTTACGGCAGATATTCCAAAAACACAGGGCACTGAACTAGCCCTGTTCGCCGATGACACCGGCATCCTAGCAAAAGCCAGAAACCCCCAGCGCATCCATATCGCCCTCCAGCGCCAAATGGATGCCCTAATCAAATGGTTCTCCAAATGGAAAATCAAAGTAAACGCCAATAAAACCAAAGGCATCCTAATCTCTAGGATTAGAAGAGGCCCACCCCAACCCATTCAGATAAATGGCCACCCCATTAACTGGGAAAACCATGCCAAATACCTCGGCATTACAATCTCCAAAAACTTGACGTGGGATCAGCACGTCAAAAACACCCTCCAAATAGCAAATTGCCGCCTCTCCAAACTCTATCCCTTAATAGGCAGAAAGAGTCCCCTATCCATTAAAAACAAACTTCTTCTCTACAACCAAACCCTAAAGCCGGTACTTCTTTACGGAGCCCCAGCCTGGAATAAAATCACCCTTAACAAAACGCTCTCAGCAAAACTTCAGGCCTTCCAAAACAAGGCACTCAGAATATGCCTCGATGCCCCCTGGTTCATGAGGAACAACCAGATACACAGAGATCTCGAAATGCCCCTCCTAAAAACGGAAATCATCCGCTACAGCACGTCTTTTATACAAGACAATTTAGATCACCCAAACCCCCTCATTTCAAACTTTCTAGATTACGATCATGAAATACACAACACTCACAAAAAGATCAAGAACGTCCTCAACCAGTAATGGTACCCACTAATACAGGACAGATGCATTCCCAGCATCAGTGAGATAGTCTCACTCCTCCCGCACATCCCTCCTCTCCCTATCACATCCCTCCCCATCCCCCTCCCACCCACTCCACAGCGCCAAATTATGACAGATGCAACTCGCATCAGTGAGCAGAGACTCACTCCCCCCAAATTATGACAGATGCAACTCGCATCAGCGAGCATAGACTCACTGCCCCAACTTTCAATTCAGATTAAATATTTTTTTTAGATAAATGAGCCATAGGCTGCGCCTGTCTCTTAAAGACCCAAACAAACTATTGATGATGATGAATGAAAATTTTTTTCTTCCACCAAGGGACCCACGTTTAAGCCCAGACAAATTAATTACTGAACGCCTCAACGGCGTTGAGTCAACGCTGCTGCCCCATAGATTTTAAATTATTTTTTCTATTTTGTGACTACTGTAAGCATGCCTTTTCGTGTTCTTGTGGTACAAATAAAAAACGCTTGATTTTTTTCCTTTCTTCTACCAAGTTATTTAAAGAAATTTACCTACCAGGTCAAAATTAACAAAAAATAACAGAGTGTAAATTATATTATATAAATAATTTAAGTATAATATTATGTTCTATTGCATTTATAATTAAATAATTAAAGCTATAAAGAACACGTTTAATAATAAACAAGTTAAAATTTTAAAAATGTTGTTCGACTTTTAAATTGTTTAAAGGGAGGCGTAATTTTTACGCCATGTTTGTAGTACCGTTCCATAAATAAGGTGTCTGTGGCAGGGGGTTAACGAACGAACTTAATTTTTTGTAATGCCTTAAATCTTATTCAAGACTACTGTGTGCGCTATTCCAGACTCCTTGTATTATTAATATGGAACACACCACGTGTGTATTGTGGTTAGTACAGAAGCTATTTGGTTGGGATGTCATTAGCATGAGATACAATCTTGCTGACTAAAATTGTTTGTTATCTATGTAGACAGTTTAAATGGTAGGTAAGGTAAAATGACTTAATTTTATTATTGTAGGATCTAAAATATAGGTCCCACTTTAAGATTATATTGCAATAAAGGTACCACTTAGAAATAGGATTACTTGATCAGTTGTTTTATTTGTTTTTTTTTTTTTTGATTTCACTAGGTTTTGGAAATTATGGAGAGAACCACACATCAGTCAAATATATTTTTTAACCGACTTCCATAAAGGAGGAGGTTATCAATTCGACGTGTGATTTTGTTTTTTTTAATGTTTGTTCCCGCATAACTTTGGAACGAATGAACAGAATTTGGTGAAGCTGGAGCTAAAGTGGTCTAACTAACAAAATGTAAATATGGAGAAAATCGAGAAAACGCGTTTCGACTTATAATTTAATCACTTTAACCTTTAAAACTAAACTTTTTGGGCAAATGTTAGCATAAAATATAAAAAAACTTATCTCATTAAAATACTTTAGTTTTGGGTGCCTTCAATTATTACGCGACACTTTTTAGGAAAAAACTCATTGTCTCTTTTTACATAAAAGTTTAATTTTTTTTTGGGTAAGTTGGCACAGTAGGTGTAAAATAATACTTAAACCTAACCATATAATATAATTTTAATTATTTTAATGCCATTTTAAAGCTATTTCATACATAAATTTTAGAAATTTCTATTTTCGCCAAAAGTAAAAAAGCTAAAGTGGTCTAACTAACATTGTTTTCAACACTCGTTATTTCCCAAACAAAACCAACTATGGCAACAGTTATACATGAAATAGTGTAGTACTACCTTTAAACTATACCATAAAATTATTTTTGGGTGTGTCCAAGTATTACGTAACACTTTTTAGGGTATACTAAATGAGCCTGTTTTTACAAAAAAAGGTCACAATATGAATAATTTTAGCTAAAAACGCAAAAAAAATGTTGCATAGAATATAAAAAGACCCACAAATAAAATTTTAATTAGTTTTATGCCACTTTTAAGCTATTTTACACATAAATTTTAGAAATTGTTATTTTCGCCAAAAGTGAAAAAGGTAAAGTGGTCTAACTAACATTGTTTTCAACACTCGTTATTTCCCAAACAAAACCAACTATTGCAACAGTTATACATGAAATAGTGTAGTACTATCTTTAAACTATACTATAAAATTATTTTTAGGTGTGTCCAAGTAATACGTAACACTTTTTGGGGTATACCTAATAAGCCTATTTTTTATAAAAAAATGTTTTTTTTTTGTAAAAACAGGCTTATTTAGTATACCCTAAAAAGTGTTACGTTATACTTGGACACACCCAAAAATAATTTTATAGTATAGTTTAAAGGTAGTACTACACTATTTCACGCATAATTGTTGCAATAGTTGGTTTTGTTTGGGAAATAACGAGTGTTGGAAACAATGTTAGTTAGACCACTTTAGCTTTTTCACTTTTGGCAAAAATAGCAATTTCTAAAATTTATGTGTGAAATGGCTTTAAAATTACATTAAATTAATTATAATCTTATTTGGTGGGTCTTTTTATATATTATACTACGTTTCTTGTGCGTTTTTAGCTAAAATTATTCATATTGTGACCTTTTTTTTGTAAAAACAGGCTCATTTAGTATACCCTAAAAAGTGTTACGTAATACTTGGACACACCCAAAAATCATTTTATAGTATAGTTTAAAGGTAGTACTACACTATTTCACGCATAATTGTTGCAATAGTTGGTTTTGTTTGGGAAATAACGAGTGTTGGAAACAATGTTAGTAAGACCACTTTAGCTTTTTCACTTTTGGTAAAAATAACAATTTCTAAAATTTATGTGTGAAATAGCTTTAAAATTACATTAAATTAATTATAATCTTATTTGGTGGGTCTTTTTATATATTATACTACGTTTCTTGTGCGTTTTTAGCTAAAATTATTCATATTGTGACCCTTTTTTTTGTAAAAAACAGGTTTATTTAGTATACCCCAAAAAGTGTTGCGTAATACTTGGATACACCCAAAAATAATTTTATTATATTATATAAAGCTCGCTTATATATATTTTTTGCAAATATTATTTAGAAATAGGAAAATACATATTTAAAATACAATGAGTTAAAACGTTTTTAACAAATTTAAAAAATAAATTAATGTAGGGTTCCTAAATGTTAACGTTTAAATTAAAGGGTTTGGGCAGGTTTATAGACCTAAAATGCGTTTAAACTATAAATATACAATGTCTAGTATTGAAATATGGCCGTAACTCATTTTCGCCAAAAATGTTAGTTAGACCACTTTAGCTCCAGCTTCACCATTTGATGAAACTTTTTGCAACTTAAAAAGGGCATTTATGAGGTGGTCCCGTTTTAATTTTACGCTCGGATAATGCCGGGTAAACCGGATAATTAAGATAAATCTAATAATTTTAACGCAATTTCAGTTAAAACGGCTTAATTTGGTTCTACTACCAACCAAATTTTTAGAGAAATATCGGATAAGCCGGATAACTTGATTAAGGGGTCACTCAAATATTGCGGCACACTAAAAATCTTTTAAATGCCGCTAAACTTGATTCTTTGGACCTGTAATATTAAAATACCAAGAGAAAATTATAAATTTTGTAATTTTACCATAAGGCGTTATTTAATTATTAATTAAGGCTTAAAGTTTAACAAGATTTTCTTTATTATTTCATTTAAAATAAGGTTAGTGGACTCTTGGGCGCTGAAATAAAACTATTACTTTTATTTTTTAGAAATTTATCTCTAAGATAATGACGTTACAACGCACTCTTAGTGCGTTGAGACGTCAGCAGCTTGCCGAGATGGAAGGACAATTATAATTTAGCTTAGATGACGTTACAAATCGGCAAGTTCTGTATCTCTAAAAAGTAAAAAATAAAACATACTTAAGTCTGGGCCAATTTCACAACAAACATTAATAAAATAATGAAAACACAATTTTTAGTAATAAATTTAGGGAATGGTGAAATTGGCAATGACTTAAGTATTTTTTATTTTTTACTTTTTAGAGCCACAGAAGTCGGTTCATTTTTTTTTGCGAAAAGTTTTTATTTATATTTAAAACTATTAAGTTAACTTCTACCTATGACTTATTGTATCGTATTTTTATATATTTATCCGATAGTTCAGAAACAATCCCAACATATGTATAGATAATGTTATTAATTAATGTATTATTATTTATTTAATTATTTAGACACACAAGTGTACCTAAATTTAGGTGCAAATTACACAGTCCCACAAGTTACGGATTTGGTTTCAGCGGGTAAAAATACATAGGAATATCATATTGGAATCCAATAGAATTTTTTTATATGGGCCTGTGTTATTAATATGCTGTTAAAGTTCCGTTAGGGCAATTGTATGAGCTGAATTTTTGAAAAGTATTATTTTAAATAAATAATTTATTTATTATTATATCTATAACATATGCTGAATCTTATTATTTCGCTTGTTTACCCAAAATCCGATACACTCCTACAATAATAATACTATAAATATAAGCCATTATAAGTAATACTATAATTTATAGTATAAATATAAACTAACGAACTAATAACTCTTCTTTCTAGAATACGCGTACCGTTAAAATAAAGTATCGCCAACATCTCGGTTTGTTTGTAAACAAATAGTAGGTATATTCAGGCCTGAACAATAACAATTACCAGTAACTGGTATTGTTGTCTCTGCTAGAACAAAGATGTGCGAGTAAGACAGACGAATGTATGTTGCCGACGTTTTTGTCAGTTTTAACGAATGAACGCCTATTCTAGAGAGAAGAGTTATTAGTTCGTGATATAAACCACAATTTCTTTAAATAATAAATTTGAACAAATATTTATTTAGTGAAAAAATGTTATTTTAAATTGTAGCTTATTTACCCTAGTAGAAATTTAACGTTAGAATAACGTTTTTCTAACGTTAGAAAACTGTATAAAAGTACGTTATAAAATATGTGCAAATGTCCAGCTTTTTAACGTTAGAATCAAACGTTAGTTACAAACGTTAATCTAACGTTATATTTTTAAGTTAGAAATACGTTATAAGTACGTTTAATTTCTAACTTTCGGAGGGGGCGTGGCTAACTAGGAAATTTCTATCTGCATCATAAAATGGCATTTGGAGTCAAATTTATTTAAATAAATAAATCTTAATATATTTTATCAATCATAATATTTTTAAACATAATTTCCTTACATTTATTTATAAAATAGCCATCTTTTTGGGTGGCCCTAAATATTTTTCGTGTAATATGCTCTTATACTTCGATAAATACGTTTACCTCTCAGAAAAACTTTATTTTAGTTAGTTAATATTTATTTATACATTCAGAATCTTAAAATATTTTTTCAATTATAATACAGCGTTGCCAGTCTTACTATAATTTTGACTTTTTGGGGATATTTTTTTAAACATAGAAATAATAAATAATTATCAAACCTAGGCACATAGCTGTCTGAAATGAGTATTTTCTACTATAGCTTAGGTATTAATAATAGAAATTTAAAAAATATTTAAAGTTATAATAAGGTTAGAAAAAGGTTAAAATTTAGTTGGGAAACTAACGTTAGATTTATGTATTTTCTAACGTTTTTGTCAAACGTTAGTTTTTAAAGTTAGATTTATATATTTTATAATGTTTTTGTCAAACGTTAGTTTTGAAGGTTAGATTTATATATTTTATAACGTTTTTGTATAACGTTTGAGACTACACATAAAAATGTCACTAATCTAATGTTATGTTAAGTTAGATTTGTGTACTTTTCTACCAGGGTAATTTAAATTCTATAAGGATTAAAAGTTCTTACCCATGTAATCTAATTGAGGTTGCAGCATTTTTGAAATCCTGGTTGACCACGGTTGACATGGGACCGGCTCCACTCCATCTACATCATTTACACGCTCTGGAAAAGAATATCAGAAAATAAATCATTGAGAATAAGAACTACTTTAAATAAACCTTTTTAAAAAATAGTAAGTGCTATACTTACTTACTTACTTGTATAAAAGTAAATATAAAATAGGTAATTATAATATAATATATTATATTGGTTATATTTTTAAAAGACTACAACTAGTGTTAGTTAAAAAGATTATTTTCTACTTTTATAGAAGGACTTATAAATCCAATAAAAGCGTGTCTTTAAAAAGTTCTTTATATACTTTATATTTTATAGTTTATAGTCTTTTAGGTCTATATATATATATATGAGGCATTCTTTCTGAACGAGCGACCCCCACTTAGCCAAAATTGGTGAGGTCCATTTGAGGTCTATAATGGCTCAAATTAAAGGTCTTGAAATTTACTTTCCAAATCTTAGTGGCCCTTACACTAAATCACTATAGGAGATCCAATATGGCCGCTAGAACCACGTGACCTTCACCACTTTTATTACTTAAACGACTATAAAACCACTCGCATGAATCCGATTGAGGCCAAAAAGGGCAGAAATAAAAGTTCTTGAACTTTGCTTTCGAAAGCTGTGTGGTAAAATTTTTTTTGTTCACTTAAAATCCAATATGGCCTCCAAAACCACGTGGCTTTGGCGTTTTTACGTCAAAACATCAAAGAAATAAACTGTTTGACTCTTATTGATGTCTTTGTAGGTATGTGGGGATTTTTGGGGTCGCTGATCATAAATCCAAAGTCAAATTTTTAAAATTCAAGATGGCGGATCCAATATGGCCGATGAGATTTTCCAAAATGAACCGATTCACGCAAAATTTGGTATGTGGGAGTTTTTGGGGTCACTGATCACGTATCCGAAATCAGATTTGTAAAATTCAAGATGGCGGATCCAATATGGAGGATGAGATTTTTTTAAATGAACCGATTCACGCCAAATTTGGTATGTGGGTGTTTTGAGGCCGCTGAACGCAGATTTGTGAAATTCAATATGGTGGATCCAACAAGGCGAACGTTATTTTCCAAATTAAACCAATTTGCGCGAAATTTGACTTGTTAGGGTTTTTAAGGTCACTGATCACGTATCCGAAGTCAGATTTGTAAAATTCAAGATGGCGGGTCCATGTCACTTTAACAGGTCGGCCATCTTGTTTTTTGGTTTCGTTGATTTTCAATTGTCATTATGTCCCTACATACCAATCTTCAAATCACTACGATAATCCAATCAAAATTTATAAGAATAAGCATTTTTTCTTAAAAATGACGGCTCGCTGCGCTCGCGGGAACTTCACGGCTAGTATTAAATTCTGTTTAAATATACACCATAATCTTATATTTCAAATTTAAAGTCTCTGTGTCAATCCGATCAAAAGATATTAAGAAAACAAAAGGAAATCATGATTTGCTTGTTTTGAACTACAAGGCTAGCATTTTTTGGAATTTTTGTGTGTGTCATCTTTAAATAGTAACCATAAGCGTATATTTCAAATTTTAAGTCTCTACGTCAATTCGATGAAAATTTATTAAGGAAACAAAAATAAAAAAATATTTGGACTTCACGGCTAGTATTTTTTTACGCTTAAACTATCCGATATATAATATATAATTAGCTTATATTTCAAGTTTCAAGTCGATAGCTCATCCCGTTCAAAAGTGTAAAATCGCTTTGTTTTGCAAATAAATAATAATAAATTCTGTTCTTCTTTAATGGCTGACTAATAATCGAACATTAAAATCTTCTCGAATTTTCTTCAATGGAGCTCTCTACAACTAGAATTATGAAACACAAGACGTCTACCCTATCTCTATCTCATTTGTGCTACACTTTCCAGCCAACCAAATAAATACTGTATTTGTTTTTCATACAACAAATACAGTATTTATTTGGTTGGCCGGAAAGTGTAGC
>OY294045.1:76193573-76363021 GCA_958510825.1 Brachypterus glaber | reverse complement strand
CTCTTGACCAAGAATCTTGTCAAATTGCTTGTCAAATTGCTTGATACAGACTTGACGAACAGACTTGACAAAGTATTGATAAACGTTCTGCTTCCAGAATCTTGGTAAAGTCTTGGTATAGAATCTTAATTAATTCTCTTGCTCAAGAATTGTCCAATTCTTTACAAAGAACTTTGTCAAGTACTCCTATTTTGCTATTTTAAAAATATTTTCGGCCATTCTGTGAAAAAATTACCATTTTCAGCAGACCCTAAAGAAAATAACTAACCCCCATCGCGGCATCCCTGTTTTTTTTTTTTATGAAAATGGCATTTTATTAAAAAAAATAAGGAATCATTTAGGTTTTACTTTTATTTTTAAGATTTAATTAACTTGCTTTTATTTATAGAATAGTTCTAATACTTAAGGCAACGTAACTTATTTTGGGTGAGATTTTAAAAAAGCTCTACGCAAAAGATTGAGTAAATAATCTTTTAATCACTAGTGGAAAAAACTTAACTTTTGATATTTAAAATAGTGCTCAAAACAAGTGTTAATAACAAAAACTTTCTATAAAGGTGTTGGATAAAATATATCTAGCCACTACGGACCTGCTTATAGAGAGCATGTTTATCAAAAAATTTATTTTTATAGCAGGATTACTTTTGACATGTTGAACTATAAATTTTAGTTAACGAGAAAAATAAAATTATATTTTTTAAAAGTAAGCTCGCAAGGATTTAGTTAAAAATTTATTATAAGGTCTAGAATTCTTATATAGCTATGTAATATTATTTTAAAAGTTCTGAAGAGAATTTAATTTAGATACGAAGCAAAATATGAAAAATATACAAAATAGGTCAAATTGATTTTTTATTAACCTCACTTGAATCTGCATGTTAGGAGATTATAAATTTTATGGGGTATGGCCAACTACCTCAATACCAATACCAAAATAAACACTTTACTAAGGTAAAAGTCCCAGTTATTGTCCACTTTACCACTTGATCAAAATTTAATAAGCCATAAAAATTATATCGAATTTCGAAGTATCAAAACTAATAGTATATTATTCAAAGAGTGTATAATATTTGCTATTAATCGAGGCCTAATTACTCGAATGATTAATAGCTATTATACACGAGTAGAATACTATACTTTATCCACGGCTGTTTTGAAGTTTAAACGGTTTATTTTTACAGACCCGTGATGAATAGGCCTATTAATCACGGCCGTGGATAAAATAATAAGTATTAGTACTGATTGTATGTTTATTGAGTTTTATTAAATTAAACTTAAAGGGTTGTTCTGATTTTTTGATTTCAAAAAATCGATTTTTTTTGTTTTGTAATTCTTAGAACACGCTTATCTTGAATACAAATTAAGTTTTGGTGACTTGCCAACACAAACCAACAGTTAGTCCTGTTAGTAGGAAGTCTACACATTATAAAATCATTGACAGTTAAATCTCGGGTGCTCGGTTTCGGTAGATAATGGACTTTCTTCAACAGAAATGACCGCAGTTGATTTAATGGTTCTTGGTTTTATACTGTTTTAGCTTATTTTATATAAATTTTAATCAGATAATTTAAATCCATTCACAGTAACGGTCTTTTGTACTAATTTATTTTTGTAAAATAAATATAATTCTATTCTAATTCTATTCTATCAGACCTATATTTTCGTATGACGCTGACAGATCTGTTGCCTAAAAGATCAGCCTCGATTTTGCCGCACAGTGATATTATAGCCTAAAGTTAACCAAAGAGATATTTAGAAAAAACTAAATAACCGCAAATTTCTTACTATATTCTACCTCAAATGATCTAGTTGTATGGTAATAAAAAAATAATCTAAGAATTTTAGAAATAATCTAATGTTGTTAATTTATTTACTTAACTTTATTGTTACGAGTATATGATAAAAAGAGTAAAAAAAATCACTTTACAGTGGCAGAAAAGATCGATATAATTTATATCTGTTGCAGCATGCCATTTGTATGCAACATGTTTGCCAAGAGATACCTAGAGGTCTCTTAGTACTTTTTATCATATATATAACAATTTTCTACGACCGGAGCATTACAAACCCAGTCCGCACATATATGGATGCAACATCACAAAGAAAGATTGTTTAAGTAGCAAGTGCCATATTACATGAGACGTAACATATATATGTATGCTACGTTACATGCACTATAATAGAAAGATTTTTTAAGTTACATGTGCCATATTACATAAGATGTAACATACATATGTATGATACATAACATGCAATATTGCATGTTATGTATTATATATATATGGTATGAGAACATACCAGATACATAAAATGTTATGAATTCACCATATGTAGGTACAGGTTAATAATAATAATCCGATCGACTTGAAATTTTCAGGAATAATCAAGTTGTCCGAGGTGAAGATCCCTATTATTTTTGAAAGTAATCCCACCAAAAACAAAAAAGTTATGGAGGGATAAAGTTTAAAAAAAAAACGAAAAAAGCTGAAAGAATATTCCTATTAACGTATTTTTTTCAGGAAAAATTACTTTTATTATAAAAATCAATTCTACAAAAACAAATAAAAAAAATTAAAAATTTTGAAAAAAAAGTTTTTTTGAAAACTTTTTTTGAAAAATTTAATTTATATTTTTTTCAATAATTTTTCGTTTTTCAAAAATCTTAAAAAAACATATTTTTTTAATTTTTTATGATTTTTTTTTAATATTGCTTGTTTAAAACTTCAGTTTGGTTCGACTCGGATAAAACTCACAAATAAGTTAACCAGATTTACTTTTTTTAAGTTATTTTGGAAATTGACAAATTTCCATAAGCGTTGAATACGAGTATACGAGTCAAAATAAGATTTCAAATTATAATGGATTATACTTTTTTAGTAAAATGGAATATGCAGTTGTGTCGTTTGTTGGAAATAATGACGTCAGTGACATCCCATGGGATGGATGATGCATCCCCACACAAAAAATGTTTCCCAATTAATTGCAAAAAAAGGTACCTATTACCTATAAAAACGGATGATGCATCCCAACACAAAAAATGTTTCCCAATTAATTGCAAAAAAAGGTACCTTTACATTGGTACCACGTGTATTAGGGAATGTTCAAGTATTATGTAACGAAAATTGTACCAAAATTAATACACTTCATACCCCGGTTCTCGCGTTATTTAAGGCTGTAGAGAGTTCATATTTTGGCTACCCCCCTAACACACCCCCAGGCTAGGGGGGTAGCCAAAATATGAAATCTCTATAATCTATAATAACGCGAGAGCCGGGGTATGAAGTGTATGAATTTTAGTACAATTGACTTATGTAATACTTGAATGTTCCCTCACCGGCTACTCTCAGTAGCATAGGTTAACATCATATTGTAACTCTTAAACTGCCGAAACAAAAGCATCCATATTATAGGTGTGGTACACCAGAAGTACTACTTATGTCATATTTCAGTGAGATGCGGTAATATTGGTGAAAAAGTTGTAAAAAATGTTTTATTAATATCACAGCTACACAAACTAAAGTTGGATCTCCGACAGACTCTACTACAAATTCTATGTATTTTGTGCCGCTGAATCCGAGTCGGAGTTTAAAAATTGGGTCCCATTTTCAAAATAAACTCAAAAAAACAACCTTTTTGTACTTTTTCGCTAGGTTTTTTGAGGTCTTTTAAAAACTTTTAAATTTCTACTGCAGATTTGCATTCAGCGGCTTAAAATATATAGGAATTGACTAGTTGAGTCCGTTGGAGTTCCATTTTTTTTTGTGTGGCGCTGTATTTATTTTATTCTTAGAGATTTTGAATGAATTATTTTTTTTGTATGTAATTAATGCAAAAACGTATAATATATATACTAAGTATATTATACTTGAAAATGTAAAATGAATTATTTAGTTTCTTTTTTAGAATTTGCGAGAAATCTTGCGAAATCCCGCAAAATATTGCAAAATCCCGCGAAATTGCCAAATCTTGGGTAATGCAGAATTTGTTGTACGCGAGTTTGTATGAGATTTACCCCTCGATATTTTGCATTATTACGTTTTTTTTTTAATTTTAAATATTATACGTTTTAAAAAAAAATGTACAAATAGTCACCTTTTTTAAAATATATATTATTCAGAATATGTAATATGTAGTTTTAATTTTTTGTATGTATACCTGGCAGGACAACCGAGTGTTAGTTTAAGATATATTTTTATTTTTGCAAAATAAACAAAATTAAGACTTCGACCGGAACCTGTAGATATCGACTTTAGATTTCGAATAGGTAAGTGGCACACAAATATGTATTTCATATTTGTGTATCATTTACCTATTCGAAATTGGAAGTTTATATTTGCCGTTCAACGGGGGTACGGGGGAATTTAAACATCCATGTTACATATCACCCATATAATTTTAATTTATTAAATACCTCTCATCCATATGGCAAGGGATAACTTATGATGTATTTGGTATGTTTCTGCTACATATCAAGGAGTATAAAAACGACATGGCTGATACCTCTCATCCATATTGCAAAAGTTATATAACATGTTATGTACCTGGTATGTAGCTGATATGTTACATGTTATGTACCTGATACATAATTTGAGGTGGAATTGTTAAAGTCCAAGGACTGTACATGGACTATAAACACTACATGGCTGCAACATCACATAGAACAGTGGTTATGTACCTGCTATGTACCTGCCATGAATTTGTGCGGACTGAGAAGAAAAACAAAGAAAAAGGACTTTGACTGATGAAAACGGAAATAAATGTGCTAGCTGCATCTAAAAGTACCCATATTTTCTTATAATTTTTACTATTTACGAGATATTTTTTGTAAAAAAATATTTTATTTCATTTAAGAAAAATCTTGATTTGTTACTTGCTATGAAAGATATGGTTACTTTTTCGGTACATATATTTTTATTTTATTTAAAATTAAAACGTCATATATGAAAATTTTAATTTAGGGCTACCTACTTTTTTTAAGTTAGTCGTTCCATAATTGAGAATTAAGTTTTTAAGCTTGTTTAAAATTAAAACATTAATTAAAAGAATCATATTTTTAGTAGAAAAAATTATTCAACGATAAAGAGAAATTTATATTTTTTAAAATATTGACATTTAAAAATGTTATGTTAAAAATGAATAATATTATGTAGAGCTCTGCCTCGAAAACAAAAAAGACTAGAGAACTTTTGTTTGGGAGAAATTGAAGATAATTAGGTCTTTATTGACTGGTATTTATAAATTTAATTATAAAATCCAGTATATGATCTAAAATATATTAAAAATTATTTTCTATAAAAATGTATTATGTCCCAACAATAGGCCACAATATTTTTAGAAATGTTCTAGTTGTCCATTAACTAAACCTATTGCAACAGCTTACCTGTAAATTCTAGACCAGCCAATTTCCAAGTTCCTCTCTTTGTTATCAGTATGCTAGAGGGGCACACATTCCTATGCAGCACGTGGCCGGAGTAATGGAGAAACGATAATGCCTCTGTTATCTGAAAGTAAAATTATTTTAAGAAAATTTTTGTTACTTCTCAGTAGAATATATTTAGTTATTCTTATACTTAAAGTATGCTACCAGCAATTCATTTGTTGTATTACTGGTTGCCTAGCATAAATAGCGATTTGCTATTTAATATAGTGAATTAGGTTAGGTTAGGTTGGCAACACATTTGCCACCAGAAGTCAATTCGAATCCAACCGACAGTCACGCGCGTCGGTAAATAGTTAGGTTAGTTACCATTTAAAACTACCTTAAAACAATGAAACGGAATTAATACTAAGTGAACGAAAGGCTATAATTCCTACACAAAATCCATTCCTTTACACACATCGACACCAACCAAGGGAGCAGCACTATGAGGTACCTCGAGAAATAGTCCAGGAAAACACATGGTGAGTCCTTTCCTTTTTCTTACCAATTCGAAATCTTCCGATAGCCCTAGCGCTAACATTTTGATCCTATCGAGCCGAATTCTTTCATTTCAATTACTTTCAAAATCCTATGGAATATATACAGTCAAAAAATCAATCTTAAAATCATTTTTTTGTTAAAAATTTCTAAACAGAAAAAAAAAAACGCTGTTATCAGTTATTATCACATAAAAACGCTTACTGGAGTAAACTTCCTGGTGTGAAATACTGTTTTCGCTATAACTCAGGGGTATAGAAAAAAGATATAGTGCTTACAAAACTCAAAATACATATTTTGCCATTCATAAAACATAACTTGCCTGTCTTGGGGTATATGCATAGAACTACCTAGTAACTTTTGCTAAAAATAAACCCTTTTGTCGTTCACGACCTTTTGAATGTGTCTGAGGCACGTGGGGTACATTGCTTTCACCAGAAAAGTGCTTATTGATAGTAAGGGGGTCCAACGTAGGAAAGGATATGAACTCGTAACTTCATTTTAGCATGGGGAAATTTTAGCATATACCAGACTTAAATGTTATAGCAATAAATATCATAATGTATTAAGGCCTGTTCACATGTTTTTTGCTTATGTGTGGAAAAATATAGTTCATTCTACAGAGTGTCCCAATACATTACTTGCTTGCAGGGTCATATCGAGTAGAAGGTAAGTTATTGTCAACAGTATCGATAACATTTTCTTTATCTCTTACAGGGTGTTTTTTGGATTTGTAGCCCACTTTTTGTCACAGTTATACTTACAGATACAAGGCAATATTTATTTTCTGTCTGTTTTAATCTTTCTTACTGGATTATACAGGGCAGTCAATGGTTATTGCTCCCTCTTGGTCATATTATTACTTGCTATACAGAGTGATATTTTATTTTTGTCCTTTTTTAGTCTGCCTTTCTAGACTATACAGGACGGGTAATATTTATTACTCATTTTTGGGCCAAATTATACTTTCTTATTGGGCAATACTTTATTTTCCATCTTTTAGTCTTTCTTTCTGGATTATACATGGTGGTCAATATTTATTGCTCACTTTTGGTCAAAAAACTTACTTGCTCATACTAAGCAATACTTTATTTTCTACCCTTTTAGTCTTCCTTTCCGGACTATACAGGGTGGTTCATATTTATTGCTCGTTTTGGTTAAAAAGATTCTTGCTTGCTGAGCAATACTATTTTTCCTTTCTTTTAGTCTTACTTTCTGGACTATACAGAGTGGTTAAAATTATTGCTCGATTTTGGTCAAAACTTTCTTTCTTACTGAGCAATATTTTATTTTCTGTCCCCTTTAGTCATACTTTCGGGATTATACAGGGCGGTTCATATTTATTGCTCTCTTTTCAAAATTTATTACTTGCTTATTACTGGGCGATAGTTTATTTTTCCTTCCCTGTTAGTCTTTAGTTCGGGACTATACAGGGTGGTTTATATTTATTGCACCACCTTTGGTCAAATTGTTCTTGCACGTACAGGACGATTTTTGTTTTGCACATTTAGGTTCTTACTTGCCTTGGTTTTAGATTTTTTTGTATTTTTACCATCCTACCAATATACTTACAGGGTGATTATTTTTTCTTGCAACTTACATTTGTAAATCACTTATACCAAGTGATTATATATTTTGCTTTGTTGGTACAAGGTATTCTTTAATAGAATCGTTTGTCATTTAATTTTTTATCTTATTTCTTCTTCTTCTTTCAAAATGGAAGTCGACGAGCAAATTGTCTATCAGCAAAGACTAGGCTTTCTGGACAGACTTAAGCGGATACAAACTGCAGCTACTGCAGCTTCAAATGACGTCTCCAAAATGGAAGAATTTAAAGCCAAGTTTGGTCTAGCTTCGCTTGCACATAAGAACATAGAAAAGGCAAATGATGACTATTTAAGAATTATACTCAACAAAGAACAGACTGACGCTGTGAGGAAACAAGAGCTTGTCAAGCTTAAAGATTTTCTTACAGCGGCAGACGAAATTTTTTGGGAAATTCAAAGGGTCTACAATAAGTTATTTGGAGTTAGGCAAGAAGCCGGAAAGTCTAACATACACTTACCCACTTTGGAAATAACCAAATTTGATGGATCACATCAAAATTGGCCTCATTTTTATGATCTTTACACAGCTCTAGTACACTCCAATAACTCTATTAGCGACATTGAAAAATTCACGCACCTCTTAAACTCCCTTAAAGAGCCAGCACTTGCGATCGTTAAGGCTATCCCGCTTTCTAACACCAATTATTCGATTGCTTTTAATGCGTTGTGCCAACGTTATCAAAACAAGAGAATCATTGCGCAAAAATACTGGTCAAATATTAGTAATCTCCCGGAAAAAATCCCAAATAATGCAACAAGCATTTTTAAAATGCTAAGTACAGTGTCTGAGAGCTTGGCGGCATTGGCCCAATTAGAGCTTCCAACTAATGAATGGTCATTTATACTGTTTGACTTAATTTTCAAAAGGTTGGATAAAAATCTGTGTACCAAATTTGAAGATACCAGGGTGGATGACAGTTTTCCTACCTATGATGATCTCCGAACATTTCTAGAGAATCATGCAAAGGCCCTGGAATCAGTGGACATGCTTACATTAAGAAAGGCAGATATTAGCGCGGATAGAAAATCTTCGGAAAAATCTTCTTATCCAAATTCCTTTCAAAAGTCGTATAGTCAAAAACCAAACTTTCAAAAATCTGACCGTCAAGCCCCCTATACTTTCGCTCAATTTTCTGGAGGCAATTCGAAACAAAATTCTTGTCCTTGTTGTAAGGCTCAACATTCCTTATTTAAGTGCGACAAATTTAAGTCGAAACCTACTGAGGAAAGACATAAATTTGTAAAATTTAATAAAATCTGTTACAATTGCTTGGGTTCACACACATTACGAGAATGCATGTCAAACTCAACTTGCAAGGTTTGTCAAAACCGTAGCCATCATACTCTGCTGCACTTGGAGCGAAGTCGGTCTGAGTCCAGCTCAAGTGCTGAACCAGGCCCGAGTTCGAAACCAAACTCAAATTCGGTGTCTTCTTACAAAACAGCCGACCCAGAAACCAATATTGTTGGTACGGTCAGCCTTAACAATAAGGCACAATCAGCTGTTCTTCTGTCTACTGCAATCGTAGAAATAAAGGATAGCGAGGGACAGTATCAGAAGTTTAGAGCGATGTTGGATAATGGCTCGATGTGTTCCATACTTTCTTCAAATTGTGTCCAGAAATTAAATTTAAAGGTTAAGTCGTCTGATCAGAAAGTACAATGGCTTAATAATATTAAAACTGATGCAGTAAAGGGTGTTACATCGTGCAGTTTTAGATCTATACAAAATCCGATGTGTACCTACAATGTGGACTGCATTGTTATGCCATCGATTTGTAAATTGTTACCTTCACAACCATTATGTTTAAAAGATGACTCTTTTATTCATACGCTTTCTTTAGCTGATCCCAACTACAATAGCCCGTCTGAGGTGGATGTTCTATTGGGATCAGAAATATATTCCCAAATTATGCTGGGAAACATACAACGAGGAGATAGCTCTGAACCTGTTGCATTCGAAACTACTTTAGGATGGATATTAGGTGGCAGATGCAATAACTTGAAACTTAAAAATCAACAAATGCATACTTTCTGTGCGTTTGATTCTGATTTAAATACGACGCTAAAGCGTTTTTGGGAAGTTGAAAATTTACCTTCTAAGAATCTTGAAGCCCCCGAAGACCGTTTAGCGGAAAACCATTTTGTCTCAACGCACTCCAGGGATCAATCGGGTAGATTTGTGGTGTCATTGCCGTTTAAGGATCCACAGCCTGAGCTGGGAAACTCTTATGACATTGCATTAAGTCGATTCTTTCAACTGGAGAAACGACTTTCGAAAAATGATATATTAAGACAGGAATATGTAGATATCATTCGAGACTACATAAATTCCAATTATATGTCACTTGCACCTTCTAAAGATCCAAAGGCAGGTTATTACATACCGCACCATTGTGTCTTTAAACTTGATAGTACGACCACGCGTACTAGAATTGTATTCGACGCAAGCTGTAAAACTTCCAATGGCTTAAGTCTTAATGATAGTCTTTTGACAGGTCCAAAACTACAATTGGATCTCCCATCCATTCTGTTAAGATTTAGGAAATTTGCTATTGTGTTTACGGCAGATTTAAAGCAAATGTTTCTTCAAATTCTAATAGAACCCAAATTTCGTCATTATCTGAAAATCTTGTGGCGTTTTGATAAGTCAGAACCGATAGAAACATACTTTCTTAATACGGTAACTTTTGGTCTTTGTTGTTCACCTTTCTTGGCACAAAGAACCATAAGACAACATGCTATGAATGAAAAGACCGCGTTTCCACTTGCGTACAAGGCGCTGATGGATGGAATCTACGTGGATGACGTTGCTTACGGCTGTTCTTCGCTGGGGGAAGCTCTGCTTATGCAGAAAGAATTGTTGACCTTACTTAAATCAGCAGGCTTCGAACTTCGGAAATGGTCCTCTAATAATAGTAAATTATTAGAAGCTCTCCCTGAAGAGCTAAGAGAAAACAAAACATTTGCATTGGATGAACCAAACTCAGGCATTAAAATTCTGGGAATGCAGTGGAATCCATTGACAGATACGTTTTCCTATAAAGTAAATATATTGGAAAGATCTTGCACAAAACGTAATATACTGTCCGAAATTGCTCGTATCTTCGACCCCGTTGGGTTTTTGTGCCCGCTTACTTTGCTTGCTAAGCATTTAATGCAACGGTTATGGACGTTGGGACTCGATTGGGACGAAGAGCCTCCTTCCGATATCCGAGCAACTTGGGAACAGTATAAGAATGAATTACCTCTTCTTTCAAGTTTACAAATTCCGCGAAGAATTGTATTTAATGAGGTAGTGTCTTGTCACATACATGCCTTTTGTGATGCTTCACAAATTGCATATGCTTCGGTGATATATTTTAGAAATGTCCTGATTTCTGGAGAGATTAAAGTGTCTCTAGTGACCGCTAAATCTAAGGTAGCGCCACTGCAAAATAAGATGACAATTCCTCGTCTGGAACTTTCAGCTGCTTTATTAAACGCAGAGATGATCGAATTTATTTCTTCCACATTTGCAGAGGACCTTCCCAATCATAAAATATATGCTTGGACTGACTCATCAATTGCACTTTCTTGGATTAAATCTCCTCCATATAAGTTCAAAGTTTTTGTGGCAAACAGAGTGTCACAAATTCAGGAGAAAGTTCCTCCACAATATTGGCGTCACATTGCTGGGACAGAAAACCCAGCCGCTGATAGTGCCTCTAGGGGACTTCTTCCTAGAGAACTCTTGGAAAATTCCAGTTGGTGGTCAGGCCCTAAATGGCTACATCTCCCAGAAGAATTCTGGCCCATTTCAAAAATTTCACCTACTGCAGACGAGGAAATCGATGCAGAGATTTCACCTACAGCCAAACTTTCATGCGTTATTGTTGAAGAAAAGCACATTTTTCTTCAGGTTTTGGATAGATTTTCTTCATTTTGGAAAATACAATCAGTCATTGCTTATATCTTACGGTTTATCAACAATTCAAAGGGTAATGCTAAGGCCCATGGAATTGTGTCTATCACGGAGCTTCGCACTGCCATGCTGGCTCTTGTGAAGATTGTCCAAGAACACGCATTTTGTGCCGAAATTGAAGCATTAAAGGCCGATAAACCATACCCAAAACCCCTTCGAAAATTGTCACTATTTCTTGACAAAGAGAATATGTTGAGAGTCGGTGGAAGATTAAAAAATTCCAGCCTCTCATTCGAAAATAAACATCCGTTATTGTTACCAAGGGATCACCGGTTGACTAAAGTGTTGATAGAATACTTTCATGTCGTTCATTGTCATCCGGGACCTCAAATTCTTAACTCAATTCTTTCTCAGCAGTTTTGGATACTTTCTGCAAAGCGAGCAATACAACATTGTATTTCCAAATGTGTGAAATGCTTCAGAATTAATCCAAAACCAATACAACCTTCCATGGGAAATCTTCCGTCCTCCCGTGTCAACCAGACAAAAGCTTTTGTGCATACAGGGGTAGATTTCGCAGGTAGTTTTACCATAACCTTAGGCAAGCACAGAGGTGCTAAAACGTACAAGGCTTATTTATCCTTATTTATTTGCTTTGTAACCAAAGCGGTCCATTTAGAGGTGGTTTCGGACCTTACTTCGGAAGCCTTTATCGCCGCCCTCCGTCGCTTTGTGGCCAGACGAGGTAGATGTTCGCATTTGTATAGCGACAATGGTACTAACTTCGTGGGAGCTGATCGTATCCTACGTGGATATTGTGAAGATGCTGCTCATAACCAAGGTTATCAGTGGCACTTCAATCCTCCATTAAGTCCGCACATGGGCGGTCTGTGGGAACGTTCCATACGGTCAGTTAAAAACCTGTTGCTACGTACTGTTGGCGATCAGGTACTTACGTTTGAAGAGCTGAGTACTTTGTTTGCTCAAATCGAAGCGACACTCAACTCTCGACCACTTTGTGCAATGAGCACAAGTCCCGATGACCTAAGGGTTTTAACGCCGTCCCATTTCTTAACTCTGGAGCCGATCAACTCGGTCCCAGATATAGATCTTCTTGCCATACCAACCAACCGTCTTTCACGTTGGAATCTTTTACAACAGATGGTTCAATCCATCTGGAAACGGTGGAGTAGGGAATATCTCCACACACTACAGCAGAGATCTAAATGGACTCAGAGCAGTAGTTCCATTAAAATGCATGCTATGGTCTTAATTAAAGATGATAACGTCCCTCCTCTAAAATGGGTTTTAGGAAGGGTAGTTCAAATTCATCCAGGGTCTGATAATATAGTCAGGGTGGCTTCAGTGCGTACTGCCACAGGTATATTCAAAAGACCACTAGTAAAATTATGTCCGTTACCGGATACTGATTAATTTTAGGCTATTTTTTGTGCATATATCTTAAGTACTTTAGGATACTTATTTATTTATTTTTCCTTTCTTTTTATTATTTTTGGGATAATTATTCATACACATACGTATATAGTTTTCTTATATATATATATTTTTTTATTGGGATATATCTTACATTTCTCGGTTTTTAGCTATAAGTTAGTATTTAGTAGTTATAGTGAAAACTGGGTTTTGCACTAGGGGGGAGTATGTTACTTCTCAGTAGAATATATTTAGTTATTCTTATACTTAAAGTATGCTACCAGCAATTCATTTGTTGTATTACTGGTTGCCTAGCATAAATAGCGATTTGCTATTTAATATAGTGAATTAGGTTAGGTTAGGTTGGCAACACATTTGCCACCAGAAGTCAATTCGAATCCAACCGACAGTCACGCGCGTCGGTAAATAGTTAGGTTAGTTACCATTTAAAACTACCTTAAAACAATGAAACGGAATTAATACTAAGTGAACGAAAGGCTATAATTCCTACACAAAATCCATTCCTTTACACACATCGACACCAACCAAGGGAGCAGCACTATGAGGTACCTCGAGAAATAGTCCAGGAAAACACATGGTGAGTCCTTTCCTTTTTCTTACCAATTCGAAATCTTCCGATAGCCCTAGCGCTAACAATTTTGATTAACCCAAATATTTTGGCAGAGTGCGCAGAGCCCGATTTTCGAATCTAGGGGGATTTTAAGGGAAAGAATTTAAATGTAAAATAGATACTAATTTTTACATAGACATACAGGGTGTATTTGAAATAGTGTAGGAAATTTTAACAGGATTCTACATGATAAAAATGCGTCATGAGGGAGCTACGCCCCTTTGAAATAGGCTAAAAAAATCGGTTTTTATTAATTAACTCAGGGACCCTTTGAGATATGTTAACGAGGTTTTGCACGTGAATTAATCCTAATAAGGCCCATCTTTGTATGTCATTTTCACGTACTTATTTAAACCAGGGGTGTGCAGTTTTTTGTCCCAAACTTTTTTCTGTGTAACTTTTTTGCAATTTTATTTTTGAAATATGATTCCTCAGGTCAAAATACATAAAAAAGGTACTCTTGTTGTAATACTGTAGGATTAACCGTTTTCGAGAAAAGTTCATTTGAAGGTGAAATTTCACGGTTCGAGGACGAAAAATTAAATACTAAAATGTCGAAAACCAAAATTTTAATGATCCAGGGCAAATGTACATTAAAGAAAAGAAAAGAATTATTTAAATTTTCTTCTGCGGACGCCACTGTACTAAAAATGTTGGTAAAAATATTACTATCTCTTCAAAAATCACTATATTATCAAATTTAAATTTATTTAACAATGGTAGGTTAAACAAATATTTAATAAGCCCTAGTTTTGAAAATCGTCTTCTGTGGAGCTGGGGCGGGGCAAGTGCCCCTCCTTGCCCCCCAAATCAGGCCTATGATAAAATCTATCTAGGAGTATTTACCTTATCCACCCCTTCCCTTAAAACTTAAATAAACCTTTTCTTTGCCCATGTAAAATGAATTAAAATTAGAAGTGCAATACATACTTATCCCGTGACAATAAAACTTTCTTTACAATTAAACATCCCCCCTCCCCAACATAGCCAATGCGGATAAACTCTCATTTCTATTTTACCTATTTAGACAGCTGAAATTTGGTACGCATGCTTATACAGGGTGTATTTGAAATAGGGTCCGAAATTTTAAGGAATAATTCTACATCATAAAATATGACAAACATTTCCTATGAACATATGTCTAAAATGCGTCGTAAGGGAGCTAAGGGGCTGTCCATATATTACGTAACGAGCCTAGTTTGTATTTATATATTTTATAAAATTTCTGTCTAGAACAGTTTTTTTTAATCAAACTATTTGGTGCTTATTAACTGTCAGTTAAAAGCAAGATATGGCCAATTTTTAGTATTTAGTGAGCTTTGATCGGATGTTATAGAATAACTTTGACGGTTGCTAAGAGTTCTTTATTTTAAGCGTCCATTACTTGTTATGAGCAAAAATATGGAAATTTCACAAAATATAAAAAATACTGAGTAATAATTTAATTAGACTTTTTAAATCATTTTGTCCTAATTATTTCAGATAGGTTAAATTCATCTAGTAGGCAAAGATTCGCGCCAAATATTAAAACCTAAAAATTAAATGTTCACATCCATCAGGAGATAAGTATAATTATTGTTTGTTTGCAGTAAATATAAAGTGTTTTTATGCAGTTAAATGCTATTTGTTGTCCTGAGCAAATTTACAAAGGTAAGCAAAGTAATCATCCAATTTGCAGTTAGGAAAACTTGTCTTAGCAGATATTTTAGCTTTTACTAGGACTAAATGTCCTTTCTACAAATGACACTTAACGAAAATAAATATTTTTTCAAAGCATATCATGTATTTTCCATTTTAAACAAAGCAGAATTACCTAAACGCGATATTTATTTAAACTTGCTTTTAAAAAGTGCCAACAAAAACAATAAAACTAGCCATATCTCAAAACAACTAATTTGCAGATAGGAAAACTTGGCTTAGCAGGGCAGTATGAGCTACGACAATTTTTTAAATAGACATGTATCTCATATGTGAGCCGACAACTTTACTGTATTAAGTTCCGCTTTTAAAACACCTATCAAAGAATGCGGTTTGCCTTTTTAACGTGTAACGTGGTCTCTAGGAATGTGCGACTTATATAGGGACACGTGGTTTGTTCATAGCTGATACCTGATACCTGATACAATTACATTACACGTATACGTGTAATGTAATTGTTTTGATTTTAATTTTAATTATTAGCCTGAAGATGACCCTACGTTAAAAAGGGCAGAAACATGTCGCTATTATTTATATAATAATAATAAAAACATTTTTGGAGAGATAATATCGTCTTAAGTTTATTTATTGATAAGGGACAAAAACATTTAAAGGAATAATTTAATATATAGGGTTATTCAGAAATAAGTTGAGATATCTAAGAGGTGTATTTTATCTGCTTATACAGGGTTACTCAAAAATAAGTTCGAAAAATTTAAAAGGTGATTCTATGTTAATAAATTCCTATAAAGGTTGGTCCGGAAATGAGCCCTAAGGAAGCTACGACCCTCCTAAGGGTACATCCAAAAAGTCGTTTTTATTTCATATTTCTGGAACCCTATAAACCACAGAAGTCCAAACGAATTTTTGCACGTGCCTTAGCATTGATAAACGCTATCATTTTATGTAATTTTTATGTGGTAATTTTAACCAGAGACGTGCGTAATGGGGGGGCGATCTCACTTTTTTGCCCCAAAGAGGCAATTTCACGTTCTGCGCATCCAAAATAGGAACTAAAAAATGCACCAATAACAATTTCAATACTGCAGGGTAATTTTACATTAAAACTACAAAAAAAACTTCCCATACACAAATGTCCAAAAATCTCTTCTAACTACTGTCCCTTAAAAAGTGTTACTCTTTAAGAGGCCGTAGTAGTCTTAAAACTGATTTTCAAACCTAGATGTATATGAGCTTTTTTTCACAGTTTTTAATGTAGAATCACTCTGCAGTATTGAAATTTTTATTGGGCATTTTTTAGTTCCTATTTTTGATGCTCAGAATGTGAAATTCTCTTTAATTGGAATTATCTCGAAAACGGTTGGTTCTACAGTGTTCCATAAAGAGTACCTTTTTATGTATTTTTATTTAAAGATTAATATTTTATTGAGAATATGTCAAAAAATCTACGGATAAAAAAGTTTGGGGCAAAAAGTGACATCGCCCCCCGCCCTATTTTCCACGTACCTAGTTAAAATTACTAAATAAAAATTACATGAAATGATAGCCTTTATCAATGTAAAGTCATGTGCAAAAATTCGTTACTGTGGTATATAGGGTTACAGAAATATTAAATAAAAACGACTTTTTAGATGTACCCTTAGGAGGAGCGTAGCTCCCTTAGGGCTCATTTCCGAACCAACCGTTATAGGAACTTTTTTTCATATTTTTAACGTAGTATTACCTCTTAAATTTTTCAAACTTATTTCTGAGTAACCCTGTATAAGTAGATAAAATACATAAATTAAAAAAAAAATACAAAGGGGTACAAAACATTCAAAAAAATAAATAGTGACATAAAATTAAAATTTTTAGGTAAAAATAAAATATACAGGCACAGACGCGGTATTTCCTACCGGTCACCCATCCATGAACTACCCGCTAGCGAATATTCGACACGTAGCGTTCATCGATGGGTAGCCAGTTTATTCTATTATTATTATTTATGCTTAGTCTGTGGGATCGAAACTTTACCCCTGGTAGCGAACGTGCAACTATTTTGAAAACACCTTGTATTAAAACTAAAACGTTGATTGCTATTTACCGTGTTTTTGAGAAATTTTACCTGTGTGGTGGCTTTATTATAGTCTATAGGGAGAACTAGAAAACCATGTTAAGGATCCTTAACACCGGAGTTCATTCTAAATTCAGAAACCTTGGGGAAAAGTTGTTGTTTATTTTAAAGGTATGTTAAGAGTAGATATTTTACATGGGGTAAGACATCATTGACTCGATTTATCAGGGGCAACAAACATTTAATTAATTTGGAACCGAAATTATTACAAACAGTATTTAACACGTTAAGCGCCACCATGCAACAATTTTTCTGTCGTTTTGGGCCACCAAGTAAAGTGTTACATAAAGTTTAAGCAAGTAACTGTATCTTATAGGATACATGCGGCCTGATTGGACAATTCCGTCTCTATCTGTTTGGATACAAATGACGCTTAACGTGTTAAAATTCGATAGTAGTTTAGTATTGTCAAACTTGCGCAATTAAAAAGTCACACTCTTTCCCTCTTAACTTTTGGACGATTTGATTGGTAAGTTAATAGGGAGGGAGTGTGACTTTTGGACGGCATTTTTTGTATGCATTCGAGCCCACAAAAAAAAAACACTTTCCTTTCGATATGTCTTCGGCATTTTAAAGTTATTCCTACAAAAATACCAAAAAAAATCATAAAAATAAATAGTTTTAAAACGCGTTTCTTATTACCCCGACAAAATTTAATAAGATAATCCAACGCTTCAAATTCCAGAAACACTTTTATTGATAAAAAGCTTGCTAAAACTTTATAAAAATTTTAGTTCACAGTCAAAGACAAAATGTTCCCACTTTCAAAATATAAGTTTATGACTACCCTGTTGAAAATGAAGGGTTTGGGCGGGTATAAACGTTGCACAAACCGTCATTTTCAGTAGGGTAGGTATAAGTTAAGTTTTTACTTAAAAAAATGATAAAAATGTTTAAGTAGAAACCTGCAATATTTAAGAATATCTTATGAATGTCGGGTCTTTTTACTTTTTTTTTTATATTTCTAGAAGAAATTTATAATGTTTTTTTCCTCATCGTTTCTTATCTCCCCTGTTTCTTATTACCCCCTTCTCCCCTATTATAAATTATAATCAAAATGGATTCTCCGTAAATAAAGATTTTATTACACTGTGCCCCAACATCGAGGTTGATCTTTTAGGCAAGAGATCTGTCAGCATCATTCAAAAATATAGGTCTAATATAGTCGAGACCCAAGGGGTTTCGCTACTTTAGGTCATTTATGCGATTTTTTTTTAATTTAAAATTTTCAGCTCACTCTAATATACAAGTGCCATTTTTCCAGTTAGCGTTTCATTACTTTGGGAGGTTAATTTCTATCAAAAGACATGAAAAAAGTTTTTATAAACTTATGTCCAAAAATGCTTCGTAAGGGAGCTAGGGTCCTTTAGTGACAGGCTCGCAAATTAGATTTTCGTTTAATATCTCAGGAACCCTTTAAGCTATAGAAATAAGTTTATGCATGTGTTTTTATATCAACAAGGCCTATTAATACATACTAATTTCATGTGGTAATTTTAGCCAGAGGATTGTTTTTATTTTTAGTCACTAAAGCCTAAGATATTACTTTTAATTCCATTTTTCTCGTAAACAGTGAGTCTTAGATGATTACATCATACAAACTTTTTTATGTATTTTTATGTATAGGATCATATTCCAACTGAAAAAAGCAAAAAAATTATACTGAAAAAAGAATTGGGCAAAAAAGTGCTTGTGCCTTCCCGTTTGGCCCGCCCTTGACTAAAATTAAAACATGAAAATAGTATATATTAATAGGTCTTGTTAATATAAAAACACATGCATAAACTTATTTCTGTAGCTTAAAGGGTTCCTGAGATATTAAACGAAAATCTAATTTGCGGGCCTGTCACTGAAGGACCGTAGCTCCCTTACGAAGCATTTTTGAACATAAGTTTATAAAAACTTTTTTTCATGTCTTTTGATAGGAATTCACCTCCCAAAGTTACGAATCGCTAACTTGAAAAATGTGTCTTGCATATTAGGGTGCATTGGAAACTTATTAATTAAAAAAAATCACTTAAATGACCTAAAGTAAAGAAACCCCTTAGGGACTCGACTATAGTGCTGCTAAATAAACGAATGACGTTGACAGATCTCTTGCCTAAATTTTCGCGAGAAAACCATCTTTTAAATTGTGATCAATTTAAGTTGTGCGTTAATTTTGTCGAGCTACGAAGTGTATTTAAACGATTCGCTCACCGCAGCAATGAGAAGAATCTAGCACATGCGCACTGGTTTGCTTATTTTTGTTTTGACGGATGTCAAAAGTCGCTTCCTTTTAGACAGTTGTAGTTTTATGAAATAGTTTAATTTGCGTGTGGTTACGGTGCGCATCAGGTTCACAAAAATGAACTATATTTTTGCACTGATTTCTGGTTTTATTACTAAAACTTACTGTCTTGAATATAATTAGGTGCGGAAAATCCAGTTTTTTTGTTAGAATATATAGCAAAAGATTGTTAAAATACTCACGAATTTCTGTTTGATTTTTTTAATGGGGGCGTTGGTTTACGTTAACAATGATTTGGTTTGGTAGTTTGCTGGTTTTGTGTGTGTTTTTTTTTAATGGGAGGCGTTGGTTTACGTTAACAATGGTTTGGTTTGGTAGTTTGCTGATTTAGTATTATTTTTTTCAATGGGAGTTGTTGGTTTACGTTAATAATGGTTTGGTTTGGTAGTTTGCTGGTTTGGTGTTTTTTTTTTAATGGGAGGCATTTTTCAGATACGATATTTCAGAATTTAGAAGGCGATATATTTTAAGAATCAAATTTTTATTAATGAATATTCCGCTATATTTTTTTTACGAAAATACTATTAAAAGCGAGTACTTTTAGCCAATTAAAAAAAAACTGTTAGCTCGCAAAGAAAAAAGTAGATATTTTTGTAAAATTCTGCAAAAGAATGTTCCTTAAAATAATTTTTGGCATACGTGAAAACAAAAATAAGAAAATTAGTGCGCATGCGCTGGATTCTTCTTATTACTGCGGTGAGTGAATCGTGTATTTACGGGTATATTTTTTTGTAGATCTATTGTGATACTCTACTATGTCTGCGCCTTCGCCAATTTTGCAAATACTGTTTTAGTGTAATTATGGCAGAACATTTGCGAATCGAAATTTTACGATCAAGCTTGGTTTTAGTCACGATTTTTAAGACAGTTTTGATCGAAAATTTAATTTACCAAAAAGCAGTTGTCCCGGTATACTGGGTTATTCTTTTAAATTGTACACCCCCGTAACTTTTGAAGAGAATAAGATATAAACTTTAAATTTGGAATATGCATATTACACAACAAAAACTATCATTTGTCATATTTTCAGTTTTTTATCCGGTGGCTCGGCAGCCGGGTGCAGTAGGGGGAAATATTTTAAATGGCACCCTAGGTCTTGTGATGTTATTTTAAAAAGTTTGTTCTCTATTTAACCATGTAACTATTTATTTTTTTGATATTATTTTTGAAGATTTTTATTTTCTTCAAAATTGCTGAAATTTTCAATATTTTAAAAACATTAATTTTGAAAATTTTGCGCAAAAAGTTCAATATAGTTAATACATGGTGTATTATCATGTTAAGACTAATTATTTACCATTTTCATGTAAAATTTTCTATATTTATGCTCAAAACATAAAACTTTGAATAATTTTAAAGAAAAAAAAAAAATCTTCAAAAAATATTAAACAATAAATAGTTTTACAGTTAAATAGAGAATTTTAAGCTCTTTAAAATGACGATCACAATACCTAGGGTGCTATTTAAAATATTTTCCCCCATTGCCCCCTAGCGCCGCCTTATCGAATAAAAAACTGAAAAATATGCAAGTGATAGTTTTTATTGTGTGATTTAAATATTCCAAATTTAAAGCTTATATCTCATTCCGTTCAAAAGTTACGGTGGGTAACCATTTAAAAAAATAACCCTGTATAGGCCTATATAATTAAAAGAGCGTATTGTATAAACCATAGCTCATAAGTCTTTTTAAAATATTGTTAGAATACAGCCCTCAAAATATAAAAAATATATTTTTAAAGAAAAATCGTTATTTTAAAATAAACACACCAAAAAAGCATTTATTTTAGTCCATAACTGGCAAAAGTTACTATTAAATGCTTTTGTTATGATTAGTTAGTATTATAATTTACTATTTTATGTCGGGTCAGAAAAATGTTAAAAAAAGGTTATTTTTAAAAAATCTTATATAACTGGCAAAACTTATATTTTTTACTGTTTTATTTATTTATTAAAAAAAAAACATATTACTTTAAAACTAGCGTTAAATACGTATAGAAGATATCTTTAAGATAAGTACGCTGTAAACTCCTATTAGCAAACCAATAAAAAAAACAGAAAACTACATAAAATATTATTTTCAGGTGCTTTTAAGTAAAATATATTATAATTTCAAATTATTTGGTTACAATACAGAATTTGTTGTTTTTTTTTCTATTTGCTATATGTTTGACACGTTTTTTGTGAACCTTTGTATATATAGTATTAACTTTTTTTATTACTAATGTTAGAAATTAATTGTAGTCCAATAGTTTTTTGGTTTGGCGTAATTTACTTTTTAATATTCGTGGTATTATACCTTTGTGCGGTGTATTGCCATTCCAATTCCAATTTCAATAATGGCATTTTCCATAGGATAGTTTGCCAGCTCAATCTAATATAATTTTCGGCCTACGCCTACTCTGCACTACAGACGCCAACTTATACGAAAATATCTACGATAGCAGGCTGATGCAGGAGTAAATCCGCCTAAGCGGCCACATCCGTCTCTTACAAAGAACACGCTGCGACTTGTGTGTTGCCATTAGCCGCTCGTGATGAGCAGTGATCACCTTCCCTGCTCATCGCTGCAAAAGCAGTCTGCCCTCCGTTACAATGGTGAGTCACTCTCAACGATTGTGAAGTCGGACTATAGAGGTAGGTAGTATTCGGACACATACCCAACTTCACGATATAAGTAAGTAAAATAGGGGCAGCACAGAGTTCAAGTTCAGTTCTTTTCGGTTACAATTTTTTTGTAGTCGGCTAATTTTAAACGATACGCAAATTGTTAAGAGGAATGTCGAATCTTTTTTTCTTTTTTTTTTTTTGGGAAAATAATTTTAAACCAGTCACCGAACTTTTAGCAGTGGGAAGACCTTTTTTAATCATTGGTTTTTATCAGGGAGAATAATTTTCTTGTTAGAGAATAACTTTCTTGCTAGCCTCTTCAGTACCAGTTTCGCCAACGGTGGCGAAAAGAATTTTTTCAAAAGAAAAAAAACCCGGGGGTGGAGTAAGAAAATTTTTAATTATCAGATTTATTTTTATCGATCCAAAAACCTCTATATACCAATTTTCGCGAAAACAATGTAAAAAATTAAAATTAACTACCCACCACCCCGGTGGAGTTAGAAGTTTTTTATTATTAGATTTAGTTTGAGCGACCACAAAAACCCCTATATGCCAATTTTTATGAAAATATTGTCAAAGAAAAAACTATTTCCCCCCAGGGATTGACTTAGAATTTGTTTGGATTCAGATTAAGATTTAGCGACCTCAAAAACCCCTATATACGAACTTTCAAGGCAATATTGAAAACATTTTAAAATTATTTCAGTACCTTAAAATCTACAAAAATTCTACGCCACTGTTATTTTTTTAAATATTTATTTAAGAAAAATATTGATTTGATAAAGTTCTAAAATATGACGAAAAAAAAACTAATTTATAAATACTTTTTTTGCCAGACCTGGGACCGAAGAGGTTAGTAGACCTTCTTTTCTGGGGGAAGTAAAAAATCTAGGTAGCAAATCTTAGATTCACACCTCTCACGGTAAAAAGCTCGGAACACCCTGTCCATAGTTAGTTATAACTGGCTTTTAAAAATGCTATTTCATTGTAAGTTACCTACATGTAAACAATGGTTTTTTAATTAAAAATCCACTTTTATTTATTCCAGTCGTAGAAAATACGTTATTTGAAAGTTTTCAGACCTTGGTATACAAATAACTATTGTTACAGCTTTGTGTGGCCAATCTTTATATAAATAGAGCAACAAAAATAAAAACCTTCTTGAAAATAGATTTTTATACTGGATATCTCAGCTATCGCAGATTCGTTTTAAGCGTAATTATACAGCCACATAATAAAAAGGTCAAGTACTCTTTTGAAGACCATTGTATTCCTATTTATTTTGAGGTGCTGCATCCGGGAGCCGGTCTTTCGTTCGCAAAAAATAACTTCGCGACCGAAACAACGCAAAATTTAATTACGCACGAACAAAACTTCGTATTGACATTCATTCGCAAACCAAAACTTCGCGAATCATTATATCGCATAAATAGTTCGCGGGCCATAATTTCGCAGAATGCCAATTGTCGAGGTCAATTAAAAAAAAAAATTCTTAGTAAGTTTTTTTTTAATGGCTTTAAGAATATATTTATAAATTCAATCGAATTTAATTTAGTACGCTGTTTGGTTTTTGCTTTCAAGAATGTCGGTCACCTATGTTAAAAGTGCCAAAAACACAAATTTGGTTTGGTTTCTTGTTTTCAGGATGGAACAGAATATTTATGGCGATGTTATATTACCGAAGAAAAAAAATAAAAATAGTGCTAAAAGTTTACAGGAAATCGTCTTCACATACAATGTATAATAAAAATAATAAATTGACTTATTGAAGGCGCATATGCCACAATTTGTTTTCGTTTTTTTTTTTTTTATTTAGCCAACTTTATTAAGCTTAGTTAGTTTGTTAGATTGAATTAATTTCATTGTTGTTTTTCCCTTTATAATATATATTATACAGGGTACATTTTTGGGTAGGTTCTTTTTTTTTTTCGACTTTTATAATATTGTGTAGAAAAATCAAATAAATATTTGAAATATTAAAAATTTCGTTGTTATTTTATTTATTAATAAAAAATAATAATATGCAATATTGTTCTATGTGTCTAGTTTTATAAAGTTTCGCACAATGCGAAATTTTTGATACACGATGTTATGAGTATCCGTAATTTTGGTATGCGATATAATGGCCAGGCGAAGTTTTGGTTTTGCGACATTTTGGTTTGCGTTGTTTCGGTCGCGAAGTTTCGGTCGCAAATATATTTTTTGAGAACGAAAGACCCCTACCCCTACTCTGTAAAACTTTTGTTTCAAAATATTAACTAAATAAATATAATTGTATTATATTCTATATATAAATACACTGCCCAGTAAACGAGCTTTCCCATTTTACACCTCCGCGCGTAAAATGGATTTTTTTATTATCAGATTCACTTTCAGCAACCATAAAAACCTTAATATACCAGTTTTCACGAAAACTACCCTCTGTCCCTTTGGGGGTGAAGTTAGAATTTTGTTATAATCAGATTCCCTTTCAACAACCTCAAAAACCCCAATATACCAATTTTCACGAAAAATACCCCTCACCCCTCAGGGGGTGGATTTAGAATATTTTTATTATCAGATTCACTTTCAGCGACCTCAAAAACCCCAGTACTTCAGTTTTCACGAAAACTACTCCCCACCCCTCAGGGGTGAAATTAGGAAAAAAAATGTGATAATAAAAATCAATTTCACGCGCGGAGGTGAAAAATGGGAAAGCTCTTTTACTGAGCAGTGTTTTATTATCATATTTAGTTTCAGCAACCTTGAAAACCCCTATATACCAACTTTCACAAAATCACCCCCCACCTGAGGGTAGATTCATTTTTATCAACCTCAAATACCCCTATCTACAAATTTTCACGAAAATTTGGAAAACATTTCAAAATATTTACCCCCTCACCCCCTCGGGGGTGGAGTTAGAGAAATTTTATTATCAGATTCAATTTCAGCAACCTTAAAAACCTCTATATAGCAATTTTAAATTTTTTCTAAAAAAAATGTATTTTTCCCCCATTTGCCCCCCTTGCCGCACGCCAATGTTCACCAAAAACAATCCCGAGCGAGAACTTTTGGTAACATACCTGTATGCCAAAATTCAAGTCTCTAGCTTAAAGCGTTCTTAAGTTATCGTGCTTACAAGATTTCCCGGACAGACCGATTGACCGATCGACCGATCGACCGACAATTTTTTTTTTGCTTGAAATTGATTTATATCGACATAAAACGTCATAAAACGCAAAAATTCGCAAAAAAAAAATTTGAAAATTTTTGCACGAATACAAGGCTTTCCGAAATTTTGAAAGTTTTCAAAATGGGAAAGCAAAATTATGTCAACTAATATCTATCTCATATACATATACTGACAGCTCGTTACGGTAGTAAATACTAAACGTTTTTGCTTATATGGAACCTAACGAAAGTTTAGTTAACATTCACTGGTTTTTACAGTAATACTTAACGTTGTTGTAGTTTTGGTAATTGTAAAAACCAGTGAATGTTAACTAACCTTTCGTTCCATATAAGCAAACACGCTTAGTATTTACTACCGTAACTAGCTCTCAGTGTGTACTTGTAGCCTGTTGGGTGTATGATACACTGTATATTAACTGATAAAAATTTTATTTTGATAGGTTTAATAATGAAACCAAATAACGACTGATCAGTGTTAGCTGGGACACCTGGTATACAACTCTTTGAATTTTAACCACACAGTGTGTTTATAAAAATCACTATTATATTGCCTTTAGTTACCTACTAAAAATAAAAGTAACAAACGACTGTTCATGTAATTGAATGTTTGAACTTGAACTATCGATTTTAGTTTTGTACTATTTGGACCTTAAACTGTAAACAATTTTCTATAGTAATAATTAATTTTCTCTATTTACCTGTCTCGTTTGTATTTAAGTAATAATTAGCAATTAAGTTTTAATTTAATTATTAATTAAATTTAAAATGTATAGACTTTCAAGTATATAATTACTTGGAATAAATAAATATATATTTTGTTTCAAAAAGATCCATCAGATCTTTCTTATTCCTCCTAATTACATATCGAAAAATTATTTAAGATAAATTACTATACTTTAGTCCGTCCAATTATGCAAAATAGTAGTTTAAAATTCCCGCCATTTTTAAGCTACTTCATTGGTTAAAAACTCATACCTTTTAACATATAAAACATTGTGACATTTTTTGTCTATGACAAAGATTGAAGGTCGTTAAAGCTAATAAAGGAAGAGAAACTTACATAAAAATGGTTATACTTATAAGATCAAACGAACTTGTGAAGTTCGATCATAATTATGAGAAGAGCTTCATTCGAGTAGATTACTTTACTAAGTAGTACCGCTAGTTCCCACTAGAGGGCGCACGACGTTTAAAAAGACAAAATACTGTATTACCTACAGTCACCTATATAGATACCTGACTTACCAACCTCATTTAAGTTTAGAGTTCAAATAAAACAAACAAAAACAAAATCTGAAAATCAGGGATGGGTAAAATATATTATTAAGTATTGATTCTTTTTTTTTTTAAATAAAGGTCAGAAGACCTTGGTAAAACAAAAGAATCCTGGGTGGGAAGTAATCTACTCGAATGAAGCTCTTCTCATAATTATGATCGAACTTCACAAGTTCGTTTGATCTTATAATTATGATCGAGCTTCATTCTTCGTAGATTACTTTACTAAGTAGTTGTTTAGAGCCAAGGATTTTTTTTTTTTGTAGAATGCAACATCAGTATAATATACAATACTAAAATTACATTATTGCTATTATTATTTGTATATACATTCTTATTTACATAAGTCTGTACCTACAACACACCAACGTGTGCTACATGGCACGTGCCATGTAGCAAGCTACATGTAATCCCGCACGCATAGCGTATACGCAAGAGTCCACACACAAACAGAGAAAACACAATATTCTATTGTAATTCTTAGTACTTACAGAGTGTATTTACCCCTGTAAATACACTTTGGTGGTACTCAAGTATATGTGCATATATGCATACATATGTACACACACCTATACATTGTTTATTGTAATATTAATAACCTAATATGCTATTATTGCCATTATTTTCTTTTCATTCAAATAAATTTTAAAACTTACAACATGCGTTTTATTTTGAGTTTATAATATTTTTTTTTTTTTTTTTTTACATAATTATGTAAAAGAAACAATAATCTTCAGATAATGATAATTATATCTATAGAGATTATAGAGATATATAATTATTGTTTAAAGTATATAAAAGATAAATAAAAAATCATAAAGGTAAGTATCAAACTGCATACAAAAGAAAATAAAAAGGTAAGTATACTTAGATCTAAATTTTTCCCCAATACCAAACATATATCTCCGTCATTCCTTGTTCCCTTTCAAAATTGCCTCAGCAAAATGGGCAGAGCTTTTAATTATAGGCCTGTTATAAAACCTGGCGAACATATTTGAGTTTTCTGACCACCCTGCTGTCTTTCTAATCACATCTATAGAGACACCTTTTTGGCCGGCTGCTGAAACCGCTGCATGTCTTGTCGAATACCCTGAAAATGTAAATGTGTCTATCCCTGCGTCTTTTAAAATTACTTTTAACCATCCACTAATCGTTTGAGATGTAACCTGATTGTGTGGAGGAACAAAAGATATAAACAAATTATTTTGGCAATTAGTTCTTAAATGAATAGTTCTGGATATACATTCTTTAAGAGCATTTACTACACAGAGAGCAGGGTTGTCTTCAAATGTGGAAAATTGTAAACATGGTTGGAATCTCCCTGGAGCAGTTGTTTTTATTTTATCTGAAATAAAGATATTTACACTTCCATCTTCAAGAAAAATCACATTTTCTACTTTAATTAAAGCAAGTGTCTGCAGTCTATGAGCAGTTACCAGAGCTAATAATGCAGCAACTTTTTTAGTTAAAAATTCCAGTGGTAGTTCATCATTTGGGTATAACACTTCCAGATGTTTAAGTAATACTTGAGTGTCCCATATAAAACTATATTTTGGTTTCTGAGGACGTAAGCGAGAAATTCCCTTAATGTATCTCTTTACTCTATAATCATTACCTATATCTCCTGAAAGTATTAAAGCCAAAGCTGACCTATAGCTATTAAAGGATCCATATTGAAAAGCTTTTGAATCAAATTGTTCTTGAAGAAAAGTTATTACCTCTGGTGCTTTTGCTTCAAAAACTGAATAACGCTTTTTTCCACAAAACAACCACCAACTTTTAAGAGCACAGTTATACTGTTTTATGGTTGACTCTGATAATGAACTTAAAATTACTTCCAAGGATTCCTCCGGTAGGTCTTTTAATCTGTATGCTTGCCTGATAGCCTAGCGCACACCAGGGTAATTTTTAGGGGAAAAGTCTCTCTGAAAGGAGAAGAAACAAGGTTATTGTTTGGACCGAAGTAAAGGGGTTCCCCTACCATGAGCTTCTTAAAAATTGGGAAAAAAGCCTGAGAAGGCCAAAAGGGTACCACAACTAATCCATTTGCTTTGTCATTTATAATCTTTTTTAGTACTCTTAAAATTAAACAGAATGGCGGAAAAGCATAGAAGAAAAATGAAGACCAAGAGACTGTAAAGGCGTCCACAGCCACACAGTCTGGATCTTTACATAACGAAATGTATTTTTTACATTTTCTATTAATATTAGTAGCAAACAGATCAATCTCAGGATCACCAAAACAACTTTTTATTTCATTAAAAATACCTGAGTTTAGCTCCCATTCAGTGTCCTGAGAAATAATCCTAGAACTTTTATCTGCTAAATTATTACTAGTCGAAACATAAGATGCATGAATTAAAATATTTCTTTGTTCACACCATTGCCAAATTTCCCTTGTGAGAGCATTTAACTTCTTATGCTTTATACTGCCCATTCTGTTTATGTAAGAAATGGCCGTTGTGTTATCCATCCTTAGCAAAATATTGGAGTTATAAAACTTATTGTTTACAAAACATTTTAGACCATAGAAAGCTGCCAAGAGTTCCAAATAATTGATATGCATAAGCGATTGGCGGTAATCCCACCAACCATGGGTTTCCTCCCCCCGAGAGTATGCCCCCCAACCTGTTAAGGAGCTATCGGTATAAAATTCTAAAGCATAAGAATCATCTTTAATAGTTTGACATGCAAAAGGGATCTTTTGACACCACCATTCAATATCCTCTTTGGTCTATGACCATACTCTTGTTGTAATCATAATTTGCCTTACCAAGAGCTCTTATTTTCTCCCTTTCTAAATTTTTAATGTAGAGCAAACCGTACTTGATTGTCGGTAAAGTAGATACAAGCATACCAATTAATTGTGCAAAAAATTTTATTTTACATGTTTTCATTTTCTTAAAAGAATGTAATACTTTTATTACTTTACTCCTTTTATCAATGGGTAATTCTAACGTTAACTTGTCAGAATTGAAAATGAAACCCAAAAACTTGCAATGTTTGCTAGGTGTTAAGCAACTCTTTTCAAAATTAATTAAAAAACCTAATGACTGAAGAAAGTTAATTGTAAAATTAACGTTCTTTCTACATTCATTTTCTGTATCACCAAAGATAATAAAATCATCCAAATAGTTACAACATATTATATTTGATCTATGGAGAGAAGAAACCACTGGTTTCATGATCTTACTATAAACATAAGGGGCCACACAAAGTCCGAAACAAAGACATGTAAATTCGTACATTATGTTTTTAATCCTAAAACGAAAATATTTTCTAAAATTCTTATGTAACGGTATTAAAAAATATGCGTCCCTTAAGTCTATGGTTGTCATGTAAGAATCCTTCTGGATAAGCTTGGCGACTGTTCTCCAGTCATCCATCTTAAAGTGAGTCTGCTTTATGTAACTATTTAATTTTTTAAGATTTAGTATGAATCGTTTCTTACCGTTAGATTTATTTACTAAAAAACAAGGGGATAAAAATTGTCCCTTGACTGGCTTACATTTATTAATTGCCCCAATTTTTATAAGCTCATCTATCGCCTCGTCAATAAAGGGTTTATCCTCCTTAGGAAGCTGAGTGGCGGTGGACAAATTTGCGACTACTTTATTTATAAATGGTATCTTGTAGCCAGATATCCACCTTAATATAGGTTGTCCCACCTTAAGCTTTTCCCAGGAGGGTCTATAATTTTTAAGCCTACCAGCTATATTTTTTATACTTACTTTATTTAGTTGCGATAATTGTATCGGGTTCTTTGTGAGGTCTGATTTTGAGAGGTCTGTTTGTATTGCCTCTGGGGCTTGTAACGCCTCTGCGATGTTGATATCTGGTTGTTTGGTTTGTAGAAGGTCTGCCCTATGCGTCCCGTTCCCCTCCAAGAACGGTTCGGGCCTGACCGGTTTAAAGTACCGGTACCCTCTTTTTTAAGACTTACGTCCTTTTGTTTTAACATGGGTGCTACAGGTTTAATATCCCTGCTTGCCTTGTCCAATTCCTTTTGTGTTTTACAACGTTCATTAAAATCAACCCCAAACAAATATTTATCAATTTCACCAGAAATTGCTACATGCTTAATATTTTTATTTAATTGTGGAGTGATCATATTTCTACGGCTTTTTGACTTTTGAAAATGTAAATCAGTAAGAAGCTTAGTAGCATCTGACAAACTAGGTAAAATATTGGCACAAACCTCCTTGTCTTTTAAAATAAAATCTAAGGCTAGGCCCATAGCTGTCAAAGCCGCACCCAATTGATTTTGTTCCAAAGCCTGGTACTGGTCTCTACGTTGAGAGACCTGAGAGATGGCTTGAACAATTTCGGGGTTTAGCTCAGGAGAACCCAAACCTTGACAATTTACAGGAGTTGGGTATTTTTTAATAAGATCATCTTTAAGTTTTTGGTCTAAACCTTTTTCCAGTACCTTTTTCCACCTAGATACAAACTGAATATTTAATTCAATTTTTTCAATTGATTGTGCCTCTGGGTCCTCTCCCAAAAACTCAAGGACTTCCTTTTCAATATTAGCACATTCAATCTCAATCATAGGACTGTAATAGGGTGCTGGTCCCAATTATAGCCAAAAATATTAATTATCTAAGACATTAATTTAGAACCACACACTATTATTTGGAGGCGTATCAAATGCAAATAGCTGTATAGTTGCTATTTGGGTAGCGTGCCACCAGTAATAATATTACATAATATTATCACAATATCATATATCATATGATAACAAATGTTAATATAAGAATCTAATTACTATTTAATACTTATCTGACTTTCTTAGATGTTTCTTCGATGTCTTCCAATATCACTAACTTTATATAGAAATGTGAAAGGTAAAAAAACTTCAAATATATTTTAAATTAATTAAAATATATCTTGCCAATAAAACAAAGGGATTAAACAACAATTAAAAGAATTTAATAAAAGAAAAATGAAAAGTTTAAAACAAATAAAACAACAAAATATTTTAATTTGAAATGAAAAAATTATGATTAAATAGCATCTTTACCCTTCAGATATTTCTATACGCGCGACTCTAAATTTTACTTTAAATTTTCACATATTACGTTAATTCTACAACTTCCCTAAGACCCAACTTTACTAGACGACTACATATTTCCGAATCCCATTTTTGACCATAACTAAACACAGGCAAAACGTCCCTTCCCAAAGATGCTGATATACCAGTCATAAAACTATAAACAAAAAATATCTGAGGAGTTTTCGATCAAAATAAACTGAATTACTTTAAATTACTGAAAATGAATTTAAATTTAATTAAGCGAAATGATTAAAAAAACTACTTCTACATATTGATTGATATTGATTTTCATGACATTGCTTCGAAGTAGAAAAAACCATTTTTACAAACAATCCCTAACTATTGCCAGTATCTAAAACAACATCATTAAAGATATTCCCATATTTATTAATTAAGAAAACCGAAATAACCAATTAATTAATCTAATAAAAATGTACACCCTTTTTATGTAAACGCCTCAATTACACAAAATGCAAGCTTCCCAAATACTAATAATATTAGCATCTGTAAAAATAAACAGCAAACCACCCGTTAAGAACAATGCTATGTCACGTTCAATAACCATACAAATAAAAATATAAATACTCAATATATACAGGGTGACCACTCTGTTACAATACTCCCCCCTTTTAAAAAATCAGATTAATTTGAACAAAACTTTAAATTAATTGATTTAGATACTATTTATACAAAACAAAATGGCAATATAAATCTTCTGAAATGGACATCATCTTCTTCTTTCTTCTATAATCTTCACTCCTAACTCCGATACTCGGACAATCCAATGCTAATTCTTCTTGAGACCTACTCAATCAGTCTCTTATAATAAAAACCCATATTCAAATTAATGAACTACTTTAGAACCTACTCAATTCAATCCCAAGTAGCACAAAAATCTAAAGTGATTAATATTATTCTTCTCTATTAGCATTACCATCATCTATGGAATGAATATGGAACACAACCAAAACAAAAGAAAAAAGAAACGAAACTGTAACAAAAAAAAAAAAAAACGTTCAAACTAAATTTTATTTCCCCAGTTTTCACGAGAAAACGGGAAAATATCAAGTGCCTGTCAAGCATCGGTGTATCAGTGTAACTTCAGTACAACTCCATAATAACTTCAAAATCCTAGAAAAACTTTTAACTTTACCCAACCTTTAAGGTAACTTCAGCAAGCTTAAAGTTTAACTACTAACTTCTTCTGATCACATTGTCAGCACTTCCACAAACTCCTGAAGTTTGGATACAACCAACAACCTTAACTTGACAAAAACTTCTCGTTATTCAAATATTCTCAACACAGCATCATTATTGACAAACCAAACCTAAAACTCATAAAAAACATTAGAAATAAAGCATTACTATTTATACCTAAAATTTAATTAATTCCTTAATAAACGCAAAACTTTTCTCATAATAAAAAACACATATGTATACACACAAAATAGTAAGTTACTACCTGTAACGTTTACCTTAAGTTTCATTATTAATTTAAACTTAATTACAAACATTTGATTTCTTTATTTTAACTGTTTCATAAAACTCTATTCTAAACAAAACTTCAAAAAAATGTCAAAAAACTTCATTAAAAACTTCAGCTAAAATTTGATTCAAGTTTGTATTTGTGTTTGTGTTCGTGAGGTACCTCTTACTAAATATAACTAATGTACTAGTAATCTAATTAATTAATTAACTAATTAATCTTTAACACAACTATTCTTTATTCTCATATTTATTTACATATCTCTCAACTAGTATTTTTTGTGAATTTTACCTAAATAATTGTAACCGTTACCATTCATGAGTTGTTATTACGTAGATCTCACTAATTATATTACTTTACGGTCTTAAAACAATTAAAAATATTCTGATTATTAACTGAATTATATATTCTACCAAAAACATTACTTTTAACTTTTTTACTAAATAGAAATAACAAAGTTGCTTAATTACGCAGCTACTCAACAAAATGATTACTAGGGTTATATTACTAAAATGATTTAAAATGTACATTGCTGCAAACATAAAAAAAAAAAATTACCAAAATTCTACTTTAAAGTAACCATTCCTATTTGGTTATAATATAGATAAAAACTACGTTTTTTAAAAAAAAACTTTATACATTACGAAATAGAAACAAAAAACTAACACACAATTACGTGGATACGTAGTAACTGTTTTGTAACGAGATCGTTCTGCACTAAGTTACAAACATGTAACAAGATAGTAATTATTACCCTTATTTTTATTCCATATTACAATTATAACTGTAACTAGTCTTAATTTGTTTTAATTCTGATAATGATTACATAACGAAAACCAAAAATACTAGTTAGATTAATTACTCATTTCTAATTGCCTAATTATTTACTCATTAGTTTATTTATTATACTCAATATTTACTAATTTATTTATTAACTTATTTTATTTTCCTTATTTTACCTTACTTCTCTTATTTATCTACCCATATGTATATGTACCTATTCTTTTACTTATTATACCCAATATTTACTAATTTATTTATCAAATTATTTTATTTCACTTATTTTACCTTATTTTACTTATTATACCGGTAAATACTTTTAATTAAAACAATACTTTCATGGTATACCATACTAACACTTTTAGCTTCTGCTAAAAATTTCATTTCGGCTGTATAATATAAACAAAAATCTCATTTTAAAATTCCTAATTTGCTTAACTTTTGAAGCAAATGTATAAAAATATACCTATAAACTCAATAAAACCTCTTTTATAACTATACCTTTTTATAATTCATTTCGAAATCTCTAAAAACTTTAAATACTTCCTACTATATAAACCAATAAAACTTAATCAAATTATTACATTAATACATCATTCTGAAAAATTAACAATAATATTACGATATCTTCCACTCGAAACTTTTCAAAAGAAAACGTGTTTGTAACACTACAAATGATATAAGCTATACTTGATTAGTCCACATCTTATGGTTGTTAATCAGTTTAAAAAAATATAGCTACAATCTTTCATTTAGACTTCTAGGTTCAAATATTATTGCAAAATACTTTCATTGATAAATTAGTCTGTTTTAAACAGAGGTTTCAGCTTCAAACCTTAAAAATTAAATCAATTCCTATTTTTCTAACTGAAACTTATGCAGATTACAAACTTTTCAAAAAACGTAACTCAATATTACTTAAAAAAAAAAATAACTCGCTAACCCAAGAACTCATATACTCAAAATTTATTATAACCAAAGTAAACGTTTCCCATTGCGCTTCTTATTCTTATTACGATACTGAAAAAATGTAATTTTATATAAAAAAAAAAACTCGTAAAAAATCAAAAATTAACAAAATTATGTGCAAAAGATAAATTTTAATTTCTATAACATTCATTTAGGCTTTTCTTAAAAAACTGAAAGTAATTTAACAACCAAAATTTTCAAAATACTTAAAACTTTTAAAAATAGTCAGTTATTGATAGTATCTTCAAAAAAAAAACGACAACTTTTTTAAAAAACAAGAAATTAAGCATTTTAATGCCCAAAACAAAACAAAATTTTGCATTAGCATTCATAGACTTTTATTCAACCAATCATACGCACATTTATTCTCGGTGGCCACCTTAACATACAGACATAAAACATAACATATGCAATAATTATTACTTAACATTTGAGTACTATCGATAACTGCAAAAATAACTTCAAAAAACATTTATTTATATTTTAAAAATAAAACAAACGTTAAAAACTAATAATTTCTTGGAAAATATATTTAACTGTAACTTATGCCAATTTTAAGCCTTGTTATAACTAAATTTCTTCATAACTGCAAATATTAAAACTGTATTTCAAAACTACTCTCTGCACATAAACTTTTAAAAACAAATTCAACATAATTATGTTTATTAAAATTAAAGAAAACTTAAGTGTCAAAAAAAAAATATATATTTAAAAAAAAAACAAATGGCCCTTTTATCTAAAAAAAATCTTAGCGAGTTGTCATGACAATTATACATAAAAATAGATCAGAAAATTAACTTTCAAAAATTATTCAATAATATTTACGCTAAACGTTAAAATAAGTTTTTTTTTAAGCTTAATGACGATAAAAACTATTTTTAACATGAAATTATGCTTTTCTCATTTGTAAAATATTAATACGTCTATTATCTTAAATTTTAATTATAAATTTTAAAAATACTTTACACAAAATATTGAATTAAAGGGTTTAAATGTACAAATTCTTGACCTGCACAAAAAGGTTCACAGCACATGTTTTTACATGTGGGTAGTTAGGACCTAAAATAAGTGACGCTTAAGATTTTGGGGTGAAAAAAAAACGTAAATACTGGTTTGTATAAACAAAACTTTAAAATAAAGACAACAAATTCAAACAAATAATATTTTCGAAAATAACAAGGAAAAAACATATTTTCATAAATTTTCTGATCTTTTTTACTTAGAAAAATATCGTAATAATACAAAACTACGTTTCTACTCATATACAAAAACTTCGGTCTAGTTATTATAATTAAATTTCACCTTTTAAAACAACAGTCAGTACCTAATATAATATTCATCTCTACCTGAAAATGTACCGCTAACTTCCGGATTTTGCGTAATTATATGTGATTCGTTTTCGGAATTAGTCCCATAATAATCCGACTCAAAATGTACTTGTTGGCTATTTAAATTACTATAAACTGAGAATCTTGTTTTTAGCGGATATGAGAAAATCGTAGCATTAACATCAACGTCTTTAAAAATATAACAAATCATATCCTTTACTTTAACCCAATTAAGCTGATCTAAACCTATTCTTGGCAAACCCAAATATTTAACATTGTTTTTAATTACGTGATTTCTTAGCTCTAAAAGTGTCTTCCACAAAATTTCATATGTCGGCTTTTCGTATGAATACTTTTTCGTTACCAAATAATAAATAAACCTATCGTTATCCTTTAAAACCGCCAAACCGCCTGTACGAACTTTTTGATTTCTTAATTGTTCTAATTTACCAAATTTTGACTTAAATTGAGTTGCAATTCCTTTATTCATATCTAAATCTTCTGAAACACAGTGAGCGAGAGAAACATTTTCCGGGCACAAAAATATGTCTTGGTACTTTTCCTTAATCTTGTAATCGTCCGCTTTGTAATTAATTGATTTAAAATATTCGTAATTATCCTGATCTCTAATTTCGGTACCCTTTATGGTATTATCATATTTAAAATTGTAAAAACCCAAATTTCCTACCGGATTGTCCCTTTGAAATTTCCGCCTATCATAAAAATTATTGTACCTATTGCGTGTTTTATTATACCTGAATCCAAAATCACTTTTACTATTAATATTATAACCATTTCTATCATTATTACTATTATTACCGCAAAATTCATTATTATTATTATTATTTATTTCATTTTGTAAAACACGTATTTTCAGATTTTCCTGAAATTCTATAAATTGATCGTGAAAAGTTTGTTTAACTAATCTAGTTCTAATTTCTAGTATATTCTCCCCAGCTTGCAATGCTTCATCGACGCTAAAAAATTTACCGCTACTAAGTATTTCATTAGCTAAAACTGTGTCTATACCTTCAAAAAACTGATCTAAGATAAGACGATTATAAACTGTTTGCTCATTAGGACTCAATTTATCTGAAAACATTTTGTTTGCTAATATTTTTAAACGAATTACAAAATTTGCTAACGGTTCATCATTTAAACGAATACAAGTGGACATTTCCTTTTTAATATCAAAAAAATTAACCTTTTTCGTATAAATTCTACTAAAAAACTGTTTTAAATCCACCAAATTAGTGGGGCGTTCATTTTCTCGTAAAGCGTGAAAATAAACCAATGCCTGACCTCTTAATTTCAAAATAATTAAATCTATTGTCTCTTGCTCCGTCAAACTATTATTTTTAGCAACAATATCTATGGCAGTAAAAAATAATGAAAAATCGGGACCACCTGAAAAATTTTCTACTAAGTCAAAGGAAAAATTGCTCTTTTTCACTTGAGTCATCTTTTTGCAACATTCGCAACACATTTTGTTATAAAATAATTAAATAAATTTACCTTGGGGAAAAACAAATATCTATAGTCTAAAACAAAAATTAAAAATTACCGCAAGGAAATCGCTAAAACACTTAACTTTAAAATCCACACAAAAAACACTTATACCTGTTCGTACTTTTACGTAAAACTAACGAATCGGTTACCAAAAAAACAGAAATATGTGAAAACTGAAAATTCCTCATTAAAACGCAAAAAAAAAACTATAAAAACGTAAAAAAAATAAAACCCAGCGTTATTTAACGCGTTTCCGCTGTCCACCAATTTGTAATAGGGTGCTGGTCCCAATTATAGCCAAAAATATTAATTATCTAAGACATTAATTTAGAACCACACACTATTATTTGGAGGCGTATCAAATGCAAATAGCTGTATAGTTGCTATTTGGGTAGCGTGCCACCAGTAATAATATTACATAATATTATCACAATATCATATATCATATGATAACAAATGTTAATATAAGAATCTAATTACTATTTAATACTTATCTGACTTTCTTAGATGTTTCTTCGATGTCTTCCAATATCACTAACTTTATATAGAAATGTGAAAGGTAAAAAAACTTCAAATATATTTTAAATTAATTAAAATATATCTTGCCAATAAAACAAAGGGATTAAACAACAATTAAAAGAATTTAATAAAAGAAAAATGAAAAGTTTAAAACAAATAAAACAACAAAATATTTTAATTTGAAATGAAAAAAATTATGATTAAATAGCATCTTTACCCTTCAGATATTTCTATACGCGCGACTCTAAATTTTACTTTAAATTTTCACATATTACGTTAATTCTACAACTTCCCTAAGACCCAACTTTACTAGACGACTACATATTTCCGAATCCCATTTTTGACCATAACTAAACACAGGCAAAACGTCCCTTCCCAAAGATGCTGATATACCAGTCATAAAACTATAAACAAAAAATATCTGAGGAGTTTTCGATCAAAATAAACTGAATTACTTTAAATTACTGAAAATGAATTTAAATTTAATTAAGCGAAATGATTAAAAAAACTACTTCTACATATTGATTGATATTGATTTTCATGACATTGCTTCGAAGTAGAAAAAACCATTTTTACAAACAATCCCTAACTATTGCCAGTATCTAAAACAACATCATTAAAGATATTCCCATATTTATTAATTAAGAAAACCGAAATAACCAATTAATTAATCTAATAAAAATGTACACCCTTTTTATGTAAACGCCTCAATTACACAAAATGCAAGCTTCCCAAATACTAATAATATTAGCATCTGTAAAAATAAACAGCAAACCACCCGTTAAGAACAATGCTATGTCACGTTCAATAACCATACAAATAAAAATATAAATACTCAATATATACAGGGTGACCACTCTGTTACAGGACTAGACTCCGATTTACTAGCCGTAGTACCTACTGAACCCTCCGCACTATGGCCCCGCTTCCCAAAATGACGCAGATGTCTTACTGGGCTTCGGGCGTTGCTTTGTTCAGAATCGGAGCCCGAACTAGAGCTACTATAACGGTGACGCCGCCTCTGAGGACTGCGCTCATCGTTTTCTTTAGAACTGCTCTTAGAATGTTTGTACCGGCGACGCCGCCTATTGCTATAATGCCGTGAAGGCATTTTATAGTTTTGGTTAGCCGAGCCTCTGGACGGACTTCGGTCACGACCCCTAGGGGGGCTCTTAACATGCCTTCTTTTAGAATGACGTCTAGATCGGGAGCGACATCGATCCTTAGAGCCTACGGCCGAGTCTCTAGATGGACCTCGATCACGGATCCTAGGGTGTCTACCTTTAGAAAAATGTTTATATCGAGCATAATATTGGTCAGAGCTACCTCGAGCCGACCCTCTTTTTGGACTTCGGTCACGTCTAGCTTCTTTTGACCCATATGACGCCACATGGCATCGTTTTTGTTTAGGTGAAAAGGACCTGCTCCGAGAAGCACTCCTATCATCACTCGATAAGTTCTTCCTTTTTTTACCCATCCTAAATAAGAAAATCCTGAAAAAAGGTATAATAAACAGAAATACTTACAAATGTCAAAAATTACGTCGTTTACCTTCCAGCACGAAAAAGCGTAATGAGGTTGGTAAGTCAGGTATCTATATAGGTGACTGTAGGTAATACAGTATTTTGTCTTTTTAAACGTCGTGCGCCCTCTAGTGGGAACTAGCGGTACTACTTAGTAAAGTAATCTACGAAGAATGAAGCTCGATCATAATTAATGTTATTTTGTATGGTATTGAAAAAGGTACTTTTTTGGTTCATTCTTCATACACTCACACTAAATTAGAATATTCTACATATTGTACAAACGTAAATAATATTGAACACAAGGAAAACATCAAATATTTAGGGTATAATTACAACTTAAGGCCTATCCAGAGGCTCGCATAACAACCATTCCAAGATACATGACGACACATCAAGCCAGTCCTGGCATCGCATTCTTATGTACTATGCTTGTTATGCGATTCTTTGGATAGGTCCTTTCCAGGAAAACAGTACCGACATCTGTTAAATTTTTGATACACTACGATTTATGCATAATTATACTATCTTGCATAACTGGACGGAGTATAGTATGAAATAAATAATATTTTGCGCAAGCGGAAAGTTTGGCCTACAAGCCGTCAGGCTAGGATGACGGTTCCGCAAACGCTGAATGACGTGTTTTAGACCGTATTTAGAACTAGAATGGATTATTATTTTTTTGAAAAGTATGTGAATTTGGCTTTGTAGAAAAATTATTACCGGTTAGGGGCTGTCCATATATTACGTAACGCAATTTTTCAAAAAAATTGACCCCCTCCCCGCCCCCTGTGTAACAAACTGTCACATTTACCAACACCCCCCCCCCCCTCCCCTTGTGTAATGCTTAACAATATAAAAATTTGTATTTTTTTTTCTAACTTATCTTGATACAGAATTCTGCATAATGCAAGACGGTAAAAAGATACATATTTATTATAATAATACATATAGCACTTAATGTACTTAAACGAAAAAATCACTCAAACTTTAAAAATATATTCATAATCAATATCACACAGGGAAAAAATACTAGGTACCTCTTTTTATACTGAGTGTCACATATAACACGTATATTGTTTATGCACAGGTACACAAAATAGTACATAGTGTTCTGTGAGTACACATTCCGCGCGAAAATGTATCATCGCCGATGATTCATCAGCAAGATCACGCAAGAACAGGGCCGTAAGATTTTTTTTAATATCAATTTTTTTTTACTGATTACAATATTATTTAAATATGCATAGTTTCGTCAATTTTTGTGTGAAAAGGGGAATTATGGGCCACTAAATAGTAATTTATGTTGAAATAAAAATACATCTGCCAAGCTTAGGAAATAAACATTAAATTTATTAAATTCCGTTACGTAACGTTTACCTAGACCCCCCCCTCACAAACTGTAACAATTTATCTGACCCCCTCCCCCCCCCCTAGGCGCGTTACGTAATATATGGACAGCCCCTTAACGGTTTTTAAAAAGTTTTTAGGGAAATCCCACGAAAAATTTACTAGTGAAAAAATTTCGAGTCTCGGTCGCTCCTGCATAAAGGGTGCGGGATTGTAATCCCTACTTTTACTGCAGATAAAAAGATCTTAATAAAATTAAAAATTAGATTCGAGGATTTTTTTTCCGTTTTATGTTAAAAGCTAAAACTCGAGCCGTATAATAAACTCTGAAACTTTTAACATTGTTTTAATTTATTCGTTAATTAATAAAAGGGGAAACTTTTTTATTATGTAAACTAATTAAGCGACACATGTGACATAAAATATTAGTGTTTTTACATTAAATTTGGATTAAAATTATAATTATAAACACATTCATAACATAGCTTACTAAATAGTTAGAAGCACCTCTTAAGGCCTATCCAGAAGCTTGCATAAGAACATAAAACATAAGAATGCGAGGCGGCGCATCGCATTGTTATGTTTTATGTTCTTATACGAACCTGTGAATAGGCACTTAGATTTAATAAATATAAAGGTAATACTTTAATAGTATATTGTTTTACCAAGAGGAAAAGTTAAGCTTTTTTTACTAGTCTGTAGAATTTACGGACGACGCGAAGTGAGGTCCGGAAACTACAGACGAGTAAAAAAAGTGAAACATACTATTTTTTCTTCAAGCGTCCTAAATATTATTTTTTATATTAATTTTTGCATTTAATTTCTTCAGTAATAAAGTATTTTTTTATTAAAATAGGCCAATAAAACACTTTCGGAATTAACTTAAACCTTCCTTATCCCATTTTAAAAAAATTTAATAGGCTGAATCGTACAATTTTCGAGTTTTTGATGTTAACTTGTCCAATGTAGCATTTTAAATTTCGGAGATATTTGTAATTGTACAATCCATATATTCTTCTTCAATCGTTTTTAATCAATTTCTCACAACGTTTTGGCCCAGAATATCGAGTCAATGACCTGTTTACATAATAAACAAATAACTGTGAAGTATGGATGTCATCAAAATCAAAGAACGCTGCCGCCAGTTGCGGTTATGCTAATTAACTTTTTTTATGGCGTAGTTGGTTACTGTAAAAAAAATAGATCACTTCTGTCTAGTGTGTTCAGTTATAAAACATGAACATTTTAGTACGTTTGAAGAAAAAATAATTGTTTACTTCGGCACCAATCTAAATATTTTGTGAAGTATTACAAGCATTACACATGTAAAAATGTTACCTACAATGTGATCCATCTTTCAGTACACAAGCCAAAATTTCAGTTGAAGCAACACAAAAATTCTTTTTTTACATTTATCGCCTTGTCTGTTCTTAACATTGTTTTAATAATATGCTTCATCTTATTTACAAGGAAGGCACATTGATACCGATTTATTTATTATTTATTTTTTTAGGCAATGATTTATTAAAAATTGAGACATTGTTAAACACCGTAAAGTTTATCATATTCATGCTAAAATAGGCTTTTTTATTCGACTGATTCTAAAAGAGACACTTTTTTTTCATGTTTTACGGGTGAAAAGTTGAACTTTGTGGCCGTAGGGCCAAAAAGTTTTTTTCGCTCGCTAACTAAAACTTGTTATTTTTAAGCTTTTTAAAAGAAGATGCTTTACCTTTACTGTAATATTTATAAAGAAATATGACCTTTAGGTTACTTTTGGTCTTGAACTAACTGTTCATTTTGACCAGATACAGTTATTATAATCACTTATACAAAATACAAATTTCTTCTATAACATAACCTCAAAATATATGTTAACTGATTAATCTATATTCATAAACTAAAATAAATTAAAAACACAAAATTTCAATTGTAAAATAAATTTTAATATTTATAATATTCATAGAACTTTTCAGAAGTATTACTATTTTCATAACAGACACATTTTAACAGAAATTAATCACCAAGCTATAGCTTTTTTAATTTAAAAATAAAACAGCACGCAAAAGAAACGATTCAATTGCTATTTAGCCGGCCGGCCCGATCGGCCGGCCCTCGGCTTCTAAAAACCTACTCAATTGAAAAACTTAACTATTTGCCCTTGTATTATAAATAACTATTCTTGCGGTAACTTTCTCTACTAAGTTCGAGAGTTTAAGGTTACTATAGTAACCTTAAAAGGTGCTTTATATAGGGTGATAGGTCCAAATATATGAAAAAAAAGTTCATAATGTCAAAAAATCTATGTAAAATAAGTCGGGCACAAAAGTGACATCGCCCCCATATTGCACGTCCCTGGTTAAAATTACCAAATAAAAATTACATAAAAGAATAGCCTTTATCAATGTTAAGGCATAATCAAAAAATTGTTACTGTAGTTCCTAGGGTTCCAGAGATATTAAATAAAAACTTTTTTTCAGATATACCCTTAGGAGGGTCGTAGCTAACTTAGGGCTGAGTTCCGGATCAACTTTATAGGAACTTTTTTTCATATTTTTGGACGTAGAATTACCCCTTAAAATATTGTATTTTATTTCTGAATCACCCAGTATAGTCATTCAAGTTAAATTTGAGTGGTTCAGCGAAGAAGTATTTGAAAAAAAAATTGATTTTTTTTATTTTTGCGGTTTCCGATGCATTTTAATTAATTTTTTTTTTTTGCTAATGTACCTTTTCACTGAACTACTCTCAAATAGTCAAATCTACATAAAATGCCCCTTAAGGTTATTATGGTAACCTTAAACTCTTAAATTAATAACTTAGTATTATCATCATTAGTATCATGGTAAAATTACAAAAAGAAAAAATATTTGTGAAAAAATTTAATGTGTAATAACAATTTTTATAAAACTAATTTTCTTACAAATCTATATAATAACTACGTATGTTTAGTCTTAATAAATAAGATTCAATTACACTACAGAGTGCTTTTTAATTTATGCGCTGTGACGTCAGAGTCGTATACTCTCGTTGAATGGATTTTATTATGGGATTATTCTGGAAAGAAAGAATAAATAGGTTTTGCTGTGCCTTCCTCGTAAATAAGATTAAGCATGGTATTAATACCATCTTAAGAATAAACAAGGAGATAAAAGTCAAAAAAAGAATTTCTGAAATTGCTTTAGCCGTTACTGAGTTATTGGTGTACTGAAAATTGGATCACCCTGTACGTTATAAAGTCCAAACGAAATGACTTATAAGAAATTAAGTAAAGATACTCCATCTATCGGCCGTTTTGTGTACTTTTAATGCTACAATTAAATGGAGTGGCCCTGAATAAATGAATCGTGTACCCACGGGTGTTTCAACTCTACCTTGACAGCTTTGATATCCCATTAAGACTGATTTTCGCAAAACTTTGTGGCTATGGGGTAAAACCATTTTTCTCAAAAAAAAAATGTTTTTTTTTTTGTTTTAATGATCCTAGGCATACAGAAAAATATTCTATGCTGGCAGCAATTTTTTATGTAGAATCACCCAATAAAAGAAGTCTAGTTATTTAAAAATCATCCTGTATAAATAAATTTCCAGAGGAAATAAGCAAAACTGAATGGAATATTAATTACGTCAATTTTATTATGCATCATATTTTATTATTATTTATCGATTTTATAATAACATTTATAGCTGTTATATTAAACTTAATAACAATAATTTAACAAAAAAGTATCATCTATGTAATTTTGCTTTCCCCAATTGGCCAACAAAAGTCTTGCGTTAATAAGAAAAAAAATTAAAATTAAAATATTGGAAAGTTTTCTTTTGTAGGCAATAATATTTTTAAATGTTTGGTCAACATTGTTTAATAAAATATAATATACAATGCGGTCCAAAAGTAACCCCCCCCCCCCTTAACTTTTAAACGAGTTGAGATATCGATTTCAAATTTAGAACTCTTAAATAAGACAACTTAAACTATCTTGAAGCATATATTTGATACTTTTATCTTTTAAAATGTGAGCAGGGGGGCATGGGGGGAAATTTTTTCAAATGGAAAGGGGGGTCGTGTGATACATCATTTTAAAGCCTTTAAAATTCTCTATATAACCATACATTTTTAAAATTTTTAAACATGTTTTTTAAGGTTTTGATTTTTCAGTTTTTTGTGCTAAAAAAATATTTTTTTAAGTTTTTTTTTATGTTAATTTTTATTTATGTCAACTAAAATTAGTTTAAAAGTATAATTTACTTCTTTTCATTATGAAATTAGGCATTTTTAAAAAATTGTTTGGATTTTTTAGAGAAAATTTGACAAAAATACCCATTTTCAACCCTATTTTAAACCCAAAAAAAAAATGTTTAAAAAAAATAAAAAATATACAGTTAAATGGAAATTTTTATAAGCTTTAAAATGATGTATCACACGACCCACCTTTCCATTTAAAAAAACGTCGCCCCATGACCCCCTGCCCACATTTTAAGAGCTAAAAGTATCAAATATATGCTTAAAGATAGTTTAAGTTGTCTTATTTAAGATTTCTAAATTTGAAGTCGATATCTAAACTCGTTCAAAAGTTAAGAGGGGGGGGGTGACTTTTGGACCGCTCTGTATATCATAAAATCATCTACAATCGAAACCTGAAATTTTTTGTCAATAGTAATGAAGCACGAAAATTTTAATTTTATGCTCTTTGAACAAACGTTTTTAAATTAAAAAAAAATAGCTATATACAAGTATTTTATTATTTATTTCGTACCGCAACTGAGTACCTATGTGATAAAAATAATGATATAAAGAAACCCTTTTTTTTAAATATCTACTTGCCAACTTTCATTTTAGTGTCGCTGAAACTCGACTGAAGAAATGTTATTATTTAAACCAAGCACTTTTAATTCGAGTTTTAGTCGCTTGGTCTAAGTAAGATACTTATTTAACTTCAGTCATGCAAAATATTTAATTTGAACACAATATGATTGCGGGTATACAAACTTTTGAGCGACTTGATCCGAATAATATGTGCTAGTTTTAAGTAATATTTTTTTTCTTCAAGCGTACTAAATGTTTATATTTTATAACTGAACACACTAGTTAGAAGTGATCTATTTTTTTACAGTAAAAAAATGAGTTCATTGTTGTACGCCGTAATAAAAAGTTAGTTAGCAAAACCACCACTGGCGGCTGCACTCTTTGACTTTGATGAAAGTCATACTTTAAAATTGTTTGTTTATTATGTAAACAGGTGGTTAACTTGAGATTCTGTGCAAAAACCTTGTGTGAAATTGATTAAAAATGATTGAAGACGAATATATGGTTTATACACCTACAAATTTCTTCGAAATTGCAAATGCTACATTAGACAAGTTACCATCGAAATCGCGAAAAGTGTACGATTTAGCCTACGAAAAAAATTTAAAATAAGCTAAGGAAGGTTTAAGTTTATTTCGAAAGGGTTTTATTGACCTATTTTAATAAAAAAAAACATACTTTATTACTGAATAAATTAAATTCAAAAATTAATATTTAAAAAAATTTGTATAGGATGCTTGAAGAAAAAATAGTATGTTTCACTCAGAGGAAAAGTTTTCACTTTTCCTCTTAGTAAAACAATATACTATTTTTGTCTGTAAGCAAAAAAAAAATCGATTACAATACTTTATCTTCAGAAGTAAGTAAAAAGATTTAATTTGCTTTCTCTCATTAAAGTGCATTTTTAATAAATGTTGAATTAACATGTGCATTAAAATAAAGCAAAATTAAACGACTACGTAAGTATCTAATTTAAAATTTAATATTTTTAAAATGAAAAATTAAACTGACTTTTATAAGAAACAAACAGGGAAGATATACATATTATGCCTCTTATTCTTTAATATACTCCTCGCAGTTGCAAGTATTTTTTTCCTGTTATCATACTATTAACAGCGCGTAAGCGCTAGAATATTATAATACAGTGTTTCTAATTTCCCAATATTGTCAAAAAACCTTATGGACAAAAAATTCTTAAATACAAATGTGTTTGAAAACATGAGAAACTATAAAATGTCCGTCTGTACGTCCGTCCGTCTGTCCGATGTTACATTTTTTCCAAGCAAGATCAAAATCGAATCTATCGGATATCAATCGAAATTTTCAGGAAAAAACAAGTTCTATAAGAGGAAGATCCCCATTTTTTTTTTTTTAAATAATTCCTTCAAAAACAAAAAAGTTATTGGGGGTCAACTTTTTAAAAAATCGAAAAAACTAACTTCCTCGTTTTTTTTTTTTAATTTTTCCTTGTTCGAAAAAAAAATTGTAAATGTTTTGATTTTTTAACATTTTTTCGTTAAAAAAAATTGGTTAAAAAATTTATTTTGGCAAAAAAAAATTTAAAAACTTATTAATTTTTTTATTTTTCAAAAAAAATCAAAAATAGTCGTATGCAAAAATTCAAAATTTTGTCACTGTTTTTTTTTCCGGCCCACTGTGGAAAATTTCGATTTTCCGGTTGATTCTGGGAGATGTTCCCCATTGCCAATCATCGCCAAAATTTACAGGCTTATTTTCTAACGCACTGAGAAGCCTTATAGCCATACCCGAAAACCCAACTAAAAAAAAATTGTTTCGACCCACCTTAGTGTACACTGTGTTTGCAGTCCTATGGCACATATTTAAGGAAATGATACATCACAAAACACGAAAAACCAGTATAGGTTTAAAAATAAATCGGCCATATTTATTCCGCCATTTTAAATTTTAGGGTTTTGGGTATTGTACATGATATTTCTTTGTATTTAGGTATAGTTTATTAAAAAACAAAATTATTATCTGCCGAGCGCTTTCGGGGTATTAATCCATCATCAGGGCTGGCATTGTCAATGCCTTACAGGATGTAGCATGTGAATATAAAGAATTTGGTATGCATTTTTTAGAGCAAAAAAAGGGGGGGGGGGCTTTTTATCATGACATTTAAAATTACTTTATTATTATTTTTGGGTATTGGCCCACATCAATATAAATAAAAGAGGCATTTATTCCAAATTGAACCTACGCAAAAAAATTGTCACCTTTTTTTCTGGGACTTTTTAAATGTTTTTTATTACGATTTTTCTTCCTTAAATATTAAAAATAAATTATATTTATTTGTAAATCTGTAATTATTTTAGGCTAATTTTGTTTAATATATCAATAGAATAGAAAAATTTCTCATATTTTGCCAAGTTTTTAATATATATTTTTTTTTAAAAATTAAATTAAAAAGATGGGCAAGTCAAAAATCATGATTTTTTTACAGTAATTACTAGTACATATAAGGAAAATAATCCACAAAAATGGGTTAAAGTTTTCATAATTTTTTGTTTTATGCTATATATTTGTTAATTGTGAAAAAAAAATTAAAAATAAATCGGCCATATTTATTACGACATTTTGAATTTTATATTTTCAGGTATTGGTCCGTATTAATAATACTAAAAGAAGCCTTTATGCCAAATTTCAGCTGAATCAGACATTTTTCAAAAATTTTGAACCACCCTAATGTCGCATTTTGTTTTCAAATTTTTCACTATTATTTTCATAATCAGCGGTACCAAAAAATGGCCCTAAGCAAAAAAGCAGACTTTTTCCACTTTTTTTTCTCTGGGACCAATGTGCTTGGGTTCAAGACACCGCGGTGCACCGCAGTGGAAGACCATTTTTCACTTGTAACCAACTGTATAGTATGGCTGCTCTCTATTTGGCCTGGAGACTTGTGGCCGACCTATGGCCGACTATGCAGCATGCTGCAGCATGGCTGATCTCTTTGAGGTATTAATATAAACTTCTTAATTTGATTTTACTTGCAGTAGATTGAGCTAGGTAGCAGAAGTCATCTTTGGTTTATTTTTTATAAAAGGAGGAAACCTATCGGTTGGGGTGAGAATAAGGACCACTTTAAGAATATTATCTGTGGCTTCCAAACAGTGGTTCAGAAGTCGCTATAAGCCGGTGGTCCACAAAAGATAGTATGGGTATTTGGCCTAAGTGCAAGTGATATAATCATGTATGTTAAAACCACTGTATTTATTTTAATTTGGGTTTTTATTATACATAATTTAGTTTCATTTATATACTTAGTTATAATTTAAAAATATTATTTTATTTTAAAGTAAATTGTAATTCGTATTAGCGCGTACCGAAATCGCCTTAGTATGCGCTTGCACAAATTTGGGCAGGTCAAAGGCCGCCCGGGAGTTCAGGTACTGAATTTCAGTATTCGAGTATCAAGTAGCAATTCGACTCTTCGATAGCGATCGATGTCGTAAATCAATATACACACAACTGACATACCGCGCCGGGCTTCAGTTGAAATTTACAATATTTACGCCTGCAAATAATAGACGTATATTTCCATATACAGATATGTATTTAGCAATAATTAGTAGTGTATATCTACACTAGTCAAACAAACATTTATTCGCGTACAACAGTCTCCAATTCTGTGGTTATCTCCTGTGAAGAAGAAATGGCGGTCGCGACCTATCCTACAACATGCTGAAGCCAAGGTAAGATAACTTTATATATTATTGGAACTGTCGTTTTGTCTTAATATTCATTCATTCCTACCTATAAATCGCAGTCCACTTAATTTATAACATAAAAAAAAAACCGATGTTTCGAAGGCAATCCCATATCACCGAATGGGAACCTTCGATGTCACCTTGAAAATGTATTTCTGCACATGTGTGGTGTTATTACTCTTCAATGCGACTTTTCCCACTACTGCGCTGCGAGGAGTATAATAATTTAATTAGAAAAGAAATGAAATTCCTTTAGCATACTAACTAATAAGTAAGGAAAGCTATTTAATAAACGACAGAAACCCCGCAACTTTAAGATTTGCTGAGAAAAAAGTTGCATCAACAATTTTGATTTAAAATTTCATTTTCAAATGATTATTTTTTCTTGAGATAACTTGGCCTACTTTTCATCTTACATTTAAATAAATTACATTTTAATTTAAAAAGTGCTATTTTTAATACAATCCGTAAATATACTTAATGCTTTGCATTTCATAGTATACTTTAAATACTCCATCTGGCTGCCGGTGTTAAGACCGGCCGTTTATATTTTTGTATTATACTCGGTATAAAATTTCATTATAATTATAATTTACCTTTTTACTACATAGTACAGACATATGGTCTATTTTTTCAAGCAAGATAGTAAATTAAAAATCGCACAGTAAATATTTTTACTACAGTTTTGAATAAGCAATCATTTTTGTTTTGAATTAAAATAATTAAAAGAAGTATAAACTAACTACATATCATATTTAATTAATAAAACTTTTTAATTCTTACTATTTGTGCTAATTTAGCAGAAACCTAATATTTTAAGCAAAATTTCCACTTTCAATGTAAAATAACTTTGCATAACGCTACCATACGTCATTTGGTAGCCTACACTAAGTACTTTATTGCCTGGATGCACGTTTTTGTTTTTGTTTAAGGAAATAAATTAAACTTTTGTGTAGCATTACCTTTACTTTTTGAGTAAAACTTCGTTCTTGGCCAAACTCCGCTTTTGGCCATAATATAGTAAACAGTAGTGACAAGGGGTTTTCGAAGATGCTGCTAATTTAAAATTCAAAATGGCCGATCTAATATGGAGGCAAAATCTGTAAAATTTCATTGGATTCTGGTGAAAATTGGTATTCTGAGGTTTTTGAGGATGTTAGAACAAAATCTGTTTTTAAAAATGTAAAATTTAAAATCACAGATCCAATAGGGCGGCAAAATTAATTAAATTTTATTGAATTCGGATGAAAATAGGTATTTAAGGGTTTTTGAGGATTCTGAATTGATAACCAGAGTTAATTACAATAACAGGGTCGGACAACAGGAATTTAAAATTATTTCTAATTTTTGGTAAGTTTCTTTAATACATACCTAGACCGAATAAGATTATGTCTGTATACAAAAGTATAAACAAATTATTGTTATTATAACAAAATAAAAAATTATTAATAATTTAAATACAAATTATGAAACATTATTTGATCAATGTATAAAAAATAATAATATTTTTTCAATTTTAGTATTTAAATTAAAATTGCTTATAAAAATGGTGTCAAATAAGCTATTTCTCAAAAACAAAAACTAGTAGAAAAATTGTGTTTATGCACAGTTGGGTGTGTATTAAATTACATATATTTGATTTCGATAGCTCTATTAATAACGCCAAAAAACGACTGATCTGTTTTAGCTGGGACACCCTGTATATTGCGTTTTTAAATGTTTGTTTTCCTAAGTGCGGACCTGTTATAGCATTCAAGTTTCTTTGAGTGGTATTCACTTATAAGTGTAAAAAACGCCTAAGCTAAATGTAATAAATGTGTTTGACTATACTGCCCTACTACGCTAGAAAGCAGTAACTCCATTTGTCACATAGCAGCGTTTTTAAAATATTAAATCAGAGTTGAAGTCCAAACGACAAATGGAGTCACTGCTTTCTAACGTAGTAGGGCAGTATAGTACAGATCCAAATAAACGTAATGTGACCAATACCTTACTCTATGCTATACTGCAGAGATACGAATTAGGGCATATCCACAGTCTCGCATCAGAACGTAATACAAAAGAATGCGATGCCGTGATTGGCCTAATGTGCCGCCATGTATCTTGTAAGCCAATCACGGCATAGCATTCTTATGTTTTATGTTCTTATACAAGCTTCTGAATAGGCCTTTAGAACACAATTACGCAAATCGTGCCCGAATTGAGATGATCTACGCCCTGTACCACGCTCTCGCAAATACAATTATTTGTATCTGAACTGTAGTTAAGTTAAAGATAGGTTTTAAGGTATCTCATTTCACCACCTTTTTGGGCTTCTAGTGTAACAAAGTGTTCACCCTGTATATATTGAGTATTTATATTTTTATTTTTATGGTTATTGAACGTGAGATAGCATTGTTCTTAACGGGCGGTTTGCTGTTTGTTTTTTCAGATGCTAATATTATTAGTATTTTGGGAAGCTTGCATTTTGTGTAATTGAGGCGTTTACATAAAAAGGGTGTACATTTTTATTAGACTAATTAATTGGTTAATTCAGTTTTCTTAATTAATAAATATGGGAATATCTTTAATGATGTTGATATCAATCAAAATGTAGAAGTAGTTTTTTTAATCATTTCTCTTAATTAAATTTTAATTAATTTTTAGTAATTTAAAGTAATTCTTCATTAAATATTTTTCAGTAATTTAACTTTGATTGAAAGCTCTTCAGATATATATTTACGTTAATAGTTTTATGACTGGTATATCGGCATCTCTAGGAAGGGACATTTTGCCTGTTTTGAGTTATGGTCAAAAATGGGATTCGGAAATATGTAGTCGTCAAGTAAAGTTGGTCTTAGGGGAATTTTAGAATTAACGTAATATGTGAAAATTTAATGTCGCGAGTATAGATATATCTGAAGGGTAAAAATACTATTTTAAGCTTAACTTATCATTTCAAATTAAAATATTTTGTGGTTTTTTATTTGTTTTTAACTTTTCATTTTTCTTTCATTTAATTCTTTTAATTATTGTTTAATCCTTTTGTTTTATTGGCAAGATATATTTTAATTAATTTTAAATATATTTGAAGTTTTTACCTTTCACATTTCTATATAAAGTTAGTGATATTGGAAGACATCGAAGAAACATCTAAGCAAGTCAGATAAGTATTAAGTAGTAATTAGATTCTTATATTAACATTTGTAATCATATGATATATGATATTGTAGTGATATTATGTAATATTATTACTGGTGGCACGCTACCCAAATAGCAACTATACAGCTATTTGTATTTGATACGTCTCCAAATAATAGTGTATGGTTCTAAATTAATGTCTTAGATAATTAATATTTTTGGCTTTAATTGGGACCAACGCGCTATTACACTAGTACCTAAAGGAACTGGATCCAGAACCTGGAATTTACACGTAGCTTAATTAGAATGTAACATTTAGCTGGGAGAAAATATTAATAAAAATGTTTACCAGCTCTATTCGGGTAATTTAATTCAACACTTAATGAGAAGTCGTCTTCCTTGAAATCTGCATGTTCCGTAGATTGGGATTGAATTTGTTAAAATGAAACACTTGTATTCTCGACATCTGTTTACCTAGGATAGGATACGCTACAAGTGTCTGGTACACAAATTAGAAAATAACTACAGGATTTGTTTGATTTAGTTTTACTTTCCCTAGGGAAAGTCTAGCGTTAGTAAAAATATATTATTATTTTTCGTTTTTCGACGTATAAAAATTCTGTCTGTCATTCTGTCTCTTGGGGAAAATTGTGAGCACAATGGCTGCGTTCAATGGAAACAGCGAAACTAATCAAAAGTCATCAAATGATAAGTTTTGCTACCAACTACTGCACGGCTAATATCTGTCACTTGTCACAACCACCATTTGAGGTTAAAAATGTTTCTTTATTTATTTTAGCATCATACAGAGTCATGAAGAGTCCCAAATAAGCTCTAGCTTATGCTATCCATTAATTTTGCAAAAAAAAATGTCCAAAAATACCCATAAAAAGTACATTCCCGCGCTTTTATAAAATCAATCAAAACTAATCATCTCAAAACGTTAATGAGGAATGATTTAGCGACATATGTCAATCGAAAATGATCGTAGCCCTTCAGTAGTGATTTGACAGCTTTCGATGAGTTTTGCTGTTTCCAATGAACGCAGCCAATGACTTGGTGTAAGGGATGAGAGGGTAAAACTATTACTAAACAGTGTGCACTTGTATACAATATACCGGGTGTCCCAACTCTATTTACCCAACGATTTTCTCTAAAACTTAAAGACATAATCAAATTTCATCTTAAATAAGACAACTTAAACTATCTTAGCGTATATTTGATACTTTCAGATCTTAAAATGTGGGCAGGGGGCATAGTGGGGCATTTTTTTAAATGGAAAGGGGTCGTGTGATACATTTTAAATGGAAAGGGGTCGTGTGATACATCATTTAAAAGCATATTGAATTCTTCATTTAGCTATATATTTTTTTACTTTTTTAAACATTTTTTTTTTTCATTTTTTTGGGTTTAAAATAGGTATTTTTGTCAAAACTACTCTAAAAAAATTAAACAATTTTTTAAAAGTTATTAATTTCATGATGAAAAAACGTAAATTATACTTTTAAACTAACTTTAATTGACATAAATAAAAATTTACAAAAAAAAAACTCAAAAAAAATCGCATTTTTTAGCACTAAAAATTATTGAATCAAAACCTTAAAAAATTATAACGCAGGTGTACAGTGATTTTCCCCTTTCAACTTATTACTGATTTTTGTAGCTGTAGTAGTATACTACTAGTACTGATTATCACAAAAATATAGAAAAATTTTCGGTTTTCCGAGAAATATAATTTTTAAGTTTTTCGGGTTATAGTATACTATAAACGGTTCCCGGGAACATAACCTTAGTCCAACTTTCTAATTACCCACTTTTTGTTTCATATCTTATTTACGTATATCTTAAGGATCATTTTAAGCCCAAAATTAAAATAATATACTGGGCCTTTTTTTTATTCACAAAAAATCTTAAAATTAAGCTATTGTTTAGAATTAACCTACCAAAAAATAAAGTCCTGTAAGCAAATATTTCATATACCAAATTTCAAGACAATCGGCTCACATACACTGTGGCTCGAAAGTTTAAAAAACCGTGATTTTAATGTTTTTAATTTAACGGTGTTTTTTTTTATTTAATGGTTTCCCCTTTGAAAACTAATGACTGATTTTTGTAGCTATAGCAGTACTGATTATCAGAAAAATATAGAAACAATTCCGGAAAACTGATGTTCCGATAGATTTAATTTTTAATTTTTATCTCGAGTTATAGTAGGTATGTAACGTCGAATTTCTTTACAAATACTATATTTTAACGCCCAGTAACTATAATAAAAATGTACACTTATCCTTATTCGTGCAGATTTATCATAAATTAGCAAAGATTGGACCTGGTAGAAAACACAAAAAAAAATCAAAGGTTAAAAATTAAATCTTACATAACAAAAAAAAATCTAATGTGATAAAAATCAGAAAAAAATAACTTAATTTTTAAAAGCATAGCACCAAATTAAATATAAAAATAACATTTTAATCCAAAGGGGGATAAAAAAGTTGAAATTTGTTGACCTGTGTAATCAAACAAATTCCAATATTCGATGTTGTTCCTAGGTTGTTAAATATAAAACAAAAATTAATCTCGCTATTTAAATGTAATATTTGTAAATGTAATTACCATTTTAAGTACAACCAATTTTTAACTAAAACAACTGTTTGTTTTGTTATAATTACATTTCTTGCGTTAGTAAAAAAATTAAAAAATATATTGCTTTTCAACCCTCACCCACACACCTACACATGGAAGGTTACTACTGTAACAGAGTGGCCACCCTGTATATATTGAGTATTTATATTTTTATTTTTATGGTTATTGAACGTGACATAGCATTGTTCTTAACGGGCGGTTTGTTGTTTGTTTTTTCAGATGCTAATATTATTAGTATTTGGGAAGCTTACATTTTGTGTAATTGAGGCGTTTACACAAAAAACGTGTACATTTTTATTAGACTAATTAATTGGTTTGGACTTTTTTTTTTGTTTTTTTTTTTTTTTTTTTTTTAGTATGTTAACCGATTTATTTTACAATAAAATTAATAGAAATATACATATTAATTAAAAAAAAATAATTAACAATCAAGTAACAAATAAAAGTAACAAATAAGTAAAAAAAAAAAGAAATAAATAAACTCAAGTATATGATTTTTGACTGTCTTGTTCGTACAATAATATGTAAGCATTCCCTGATACGATGGATGTTGGTGAAATTGAAGATACCCTAGAGTCGTTGTATTCGTGCCACGTATGATTATAGGGATGTTTACAATAGGCGGTGTAGTGTCCGCTATACGTGGTACCACTGTGATTTGAAATGGCGTATAAGTTGTATTTGGAGGGTGCAACGGACTCTGCTGCATAATTGCTCATATCTAATTCTTCTAGGGGGAAGTCTACGGTGACTTTGAGCTTACTTTGAAACTGTGTCAATTAATTGGTTAATTCGGTTTTCTTAATTAATAAATATGGGCATATCTTTAATGATGTTGTTTTAGATACTGGCAATTATTAGGGACTTTTTTTACAAATAAAAAATGGTTTATTCTATTTCGAAGCAATGTCATGAAAATCAATATCAATAAGTAGAAGTATTTTTTTTAATAATTTCTCTTAATTAAATTTAAATTCATTTTCAGTAATTTAAAGTAATACAGTTGACTTTGGTTTGGAACTCTTCAGATATATTTACGTTAATAGTTTTATGACTGGTATATCGGCATCTTTGGGAAGGGACATTTTGCCTGTTTTGAGTTATGGTCAAAAAAGGGGATTCGGAAATATGTAGTTGCCTAGTAAAGTTGGGTCTTAGGGAAATTTTAGAATTAACGTAATATGTGAAAATTTAAAGTAAAATTTAGAGTCGCGCATATAGATATATCTGAAGGGTAAAGATGCTATTTATTCATAATCTTTTCATTTCAAATTAAAATATTTTGTTGTTTTTAATTTGTTTTTAACTTTTCATTTTTTATATTTACGTTAATAGTTTTATGACTGGTATATCGGCATCTTTGGGAAGGGGCATTTTGCCTGTTTTGAGTTATGGTCAAAAAAGGGGATTCGGAAATATGTAGTCGCCTAGTAAAGTTGGGTCTTAGGGAAATTTTAGAATTAACGTAATATGTGAAAATTTAAAGTAAAATTTAGAGTCGCGCGTATAGATATATCTGAAGGGTAAAGATGCTATTTATTCATAATCTTTTCATTTCAAATTAAAATATTTTGTTGTTTTTAATTTGTTTTTAACTTTTCATTTTTTATATTTACGTTAATAGTTTTATGACTGGTATATCGGCATCTTTGGTAAGGGACATTTTGCCTGTTTTGAGTTATGGTCAAAAAAGGGGATTCGGAAATATGTAGTCGCCTAGTAAAGTTGGGTCTTAGGGAAATTTTAGAATTAACGTAATATGTGAAAATTTAAAGTAAAATTTAGAGTCGCGCGTATAGATATATCTGAAGGGTAAAGATGCTATTTATTCATAATCTTTTCATTTCAAATTAAAATATTTTGTTGTTTTTAATTTGTTTTTAACTTTTCATTTTTTATATTTACGTTAATAGTTTTATGACTGGTATATCGGCATCTTTGGGAAGGGACATTTTGCCTGTTTTGAGTTATGGTCAAAAAAGGGGATTCGGAAATATGTAGTCGCCTAGTAAAGTTGGGTCTTAGGGAAATTTTAGAATTAACGTAATATGTGAAAATTTAAAGTAAAATTTAGAGTCGCGCGTATAGATATATCTGAAGGGTAAAGATGCTATTTATTCATAATCTTTTCATTTCAAATTAAAATATTTTGTTGTTTTTAATTTGTTTTTAACTTTTCATTTTTCTTTCATTAAATTCTTTTAATTGTTGTTTAATCCTTTTGTTTTATTGGCAAGATATATTTTAATTAATTTAAAATATATTTGAAGTTTTTTTACCTTTCGCATATCTACAGTTTGTGTTATAAGAAGAAGTCTTCGCTGGAATAAGAAAGTCAGATAAGTAGTAATTAGATTCTTATATTAACATTTGTTATCATATGATATATGATGTTGTGATAATATTATGTAATATTATTACTGGTGGCACGCTACCCAAATAGCAAATATACAGCTATTTGGGTCTCCAAATAATAGTGTATGGTTCTAAATTAATGTCTTGGATAATTATCCACTACCCGACATGATTTATATACTATTGATGAGATATATAGGGTCTAGAAGTATTTTTTCTCCTGATTTCAAATCTGTTTTTAGAATTCTTCCATCACGTCACAATTTTGATATACAGGGTGTTTTATAATAAAAATAGGCATTTTTTTGAACGTCGGGAGATTTCACATTTATGAATATTTTTTTTTCAAATTTGGTACACTTGTTAAAAATTTGTGTGCTTTTCGAATATTTTAAAAAAATTTTAAATATCGATTGTCATTTGTTTTTTATAATAAAAAGAAAAAGTTTTTTCTTTGCCAAAATTTCAAAAGATGGAATTTTTCGATGTAACTAACAAAAAAACACTCTGTATTTATATGGCTTCAATTTGGTTTTAACTTTTTTTTGAAGGACCTTCTGGAAGCGGCACAATATCAATTTTAAGTCAATTATGTCAGATATTTTAACAGCGTTTTGCATAGTTTAAGAACAATAAGTAGGCTTTGTACAAAAATTTGACGTTTTAAGTCAAGTTAAATTATTCAATCAATTAACTAGATGAAACGTTGCAAGCACCCTGTCAAAACATCGGCACTATTTTACACTAAAAAAAAAACTTAAAAAGCTTTTATTTAAAATATAATTTTTTGAAATCGGGTTATAAATATGTGAAATATGCTAAAAAAACCTTTTACTGCTTAAAACGCCAATATCTTTTAAATAATGCGTTTTAGGAAAATGTTGTTTATAACATTTTTTGACCAATTTAAAATTATCTTTTATGTAAGTGCTAAATTAACCAAATACAATAATAATTGCCTTAATTATAAACAAAAAACGCTAAAAATAGGAGTTTTACCCTATTTTTACCCCCTTACCCCCAATCGTTTACCCCCAAATCTAATTAGCGATAAGAAACAATATGCAAAAAACCGCAAGTCGATATCTCATGTAGAAATGGAGTTAGAGAGTTTAGACCCAGACAGACAGACAGACAGACAGACAGACAGACAGACAGACAGACAGACAGACAGACAGACAGACAGACAGACAGACAGACAGACAGACAGACAGACAGACAGACAGACAGACAGACAGACAGACAGACAGACAGACAGACAGACAGACAGACAGACAGACAGACAGACAGACAGACAGACAGACAGACAGACAGACAGACAGACAGACAGACAGACAGACAGACAGACAGACAGACAGACAGACAGACAGACAGACAGACAGACAGACAGACAGACAGACAGACAGACAGACAGACAGACAGACAGACAGACAGACAGACAGACAGACAGACAGACAGACAGACAGACAGACAGACAGACAGACAGACAGACAGACAGACAGACAGACAGACAGACAGACAGACAGACAGACAGACAGACAGACAGACAGACAGACAGACAGACAGACAGACAGACAGACAGACAGACAGACAGACAGACAGACAGACAGACAGACAGACAGACAGACAGACAGACAGACAGACAGACAGACAGACAGACAGACAGACAGACAGACAGACAGACAGACAGACAGACAGACAGACAGACAGACAGACAGACAGACAGACAGACAGACAGACAGACAGACAGACAGACAGACAGACAGACAGACAGACAGACAGACAGACAGACAGACAGACAGACAGACAGACAGACAGACAGACAGACAGACAGACAGACAGACAGACAGACAGACAGACAGACAGACAGACAGACAGACAGACAGACAGACAGACAGACAGACAGACAGACAGACAGACAGACAGACAGACAGACAGACAGACAGACAGACAGACAGACAGACAGACAGACAGACAGACAGACAGACAGACAGACAGACAGACAGACAGACAGACAGACAGACAGACAGACAGACAGACAGACAGACAGACAGACAGACAGACAGACAGACAGACAGACAGACAGACAGACAGACAGACAGACAGACAGACAGACAGACAGACAGACAGACAGACAGACAGACAGACAGACAGACAGACAGACAGACAGACAGACAGACAGACAGACAGACAGACAGACAGACAGACAGACAGACAGACAGACAGACAGACAGACAGACAGACAGACAGACAGACAGACAGACAGACAGACAGACAGACAGACAGACAGACAGACAGACAGACAGACAGACAGACAGACAGACAGACAGACAGACAGACAGACAGACAGACAGACAGACAGACAGACAGACAGACAGACAGACAGACAGACAGACAGACAGACAGACAGACAGACAGACAGACAGACAGACAGACAGACAGACAGACAGACAGACAGACAGACAGACAGACAGACAGACAGACAGACAGACGGACGCAAAATTTTTTTTTACTGCTTTCGACTCAGAATGATCTAAAACGTCGAGAAATTTGAAAAAAACATGGTCAAAGATTTTGACTTTTCGGCGAAGATTTCAATACATCGGCACTCTTAGTAGCACTAAGTGCCGATGTAATAAAATAAACAAATAAATGATAAAAATAAATAAGGTTAACTTTTTAAACATAAATAAACTGTATCTTAAGAAGTAAATAGAACATTGACTTAAAATGTCAAATTCTGGTCCAAAGCCTACTTATTCTTCTTGAACTATGCAAATTGCTGTTAAAATAGCTGACATAACGGACTTAAAATTAATATTGCGCCGCTTCCAGAAGGTTCTTCAATAAAAAAATTGAAATCGAAATGAAGCCAGATAAACACAGAGTGTTTTTTTTCATAGTTACATCGAAAAATTCCATCTTTTGAAATTTTGGCAACGAAAAAACTTTTTCTTTTTATTATAAAAAAACAAATGACAATCGATATTTAAAATTTTTTTAAAATATTCGAAAAGCACACAAATTTTTAACAAGTGTACCAAATTTGAAAAAAAAATATTATAAATGGAAAATCCCCCGACATTTAAAAAAATGCCTTTTTTATTATAAAACGCCCTGTATATCAAAACTGTGACGTGATAGAAAAATTCTGAAAACGGATATGAAATCAGGGGAAAAAACACTTCTAGACCCAATATATATCATAAATAGTATATTTCAAAAGTTTCAAATTGTCGGGTAGTGTAATTAATATTTTTGGCTTTAATTCGGACGAACGCGCTATTACACTTGAAGTATAAATGTACGCCTCCCTTTAAACAATTAAAAAGAAAGTCGATTTTTTTTTTGATTTTGACTTTTTAAACGTCTACTACTTTATAGCTGTAATTTTTTTTAATGTAATTAGTCGTCAAAGTTCAATATGTTGACATACATTTATTTTAAATGTAAATTTACATTTTAAAGTTTTAAAATTTTAAAAAGTAAAGTTGCATTGTGAAATGTAAATTTACATATTAACAAATGTAATAGTGTAATTTTAAATTTAAATTTCAAAGAGTAAAGATACATATTATCGTGGTAAAATTACAAGTAAACCGTATTAAATATACATTTTTGAATGTAAATTACATTTAAGTAGAATTATTATTTTCAGTCCAGTTTTTCAGCTCTGTAATATTTTTTTTATAATAAATCGTTAACGCAAAGGGAATGCAATATTACCTCTGGCAATTAGGATATACCGTAAAAGAAATAATTAAGTATACAGGATGTTTCGTGAGGAAAGAAAAATATTAAACGGATGTGTTTTAGGGGTCAAAATAAGAAAAAAAGTTCTTATAAACATGTCAGAAAACGGCTCGTAAAGGAGCTACAGCTACGCTCCCTACAAAGGGATTCCAAAAATTCGATTTTTATTTAATAACTCAGGAACCCTTTGTTTTATAGCAACATATTTTTGTATGTAATCCTTATTTTGTATAATCCTTAATAAGGCTTATCAGCCAATGGTATCTAGATGTATGTACTTTAACTAGGAGCCTTCGAGATGGGGCAGGGGCTTTTTACTTTTTTTGCTTCAACTGTTTTCAGCTTAACCATTTTGTTGATTTAATATTAAAAAATATACCCTTATTGTAATACCGTACGATTAACCGTTTTCGAGAAAAAACAATTAAAGGAAAAAATAAACATTTCGAGAACCAAAAATTAAACACATAAACGTTAAAAAAAAAACAAAATTTGAATAGATTACTATACATCAAAAATAAGACAAAATAATGTAATATATGTCCTTTCAAAAATCGATGCTAAGGGAGCTAGGACCTCTAAAATACATTTTGTTTGGAGATGTTCAAATATTACGTAAGAAAATTGTGGCAAAGTTCGTATGAATTTTGCTATAATTTTATTACGTAATACTTGAACGTCCCCAAACCAAAATTTATTTTAGAGAACCTAACTCCATACCTTGATTCTCGCTTTACTAAGGGCTCTCTAGATCTCATATTTTAGCTACCCCCCCCCCTAACAGGGTGGCTAAAATATGAAATCTATATGAAGGGTACGAAGAGTATGAAGTGTATGAATTTTGACAAAATTTGCTTAGGTAATACTTGAACGTCCCCTTTCTAACATTTTAGTGGTTAATTTTTGTTTCTAGAAACATGTAATTTTGCCTTTAATTATATTTACGGTTTATCCTACGATATTCCAACAAGAGTACGTTTTTTATGTGTTTTCACCAGTAGAATGCCATACAAATCAAGCCCACAAAAAAGTTAAACAGAAAAAAGTTTGGGGCAAAAAAAAATAAAACCCCCCATTGCGGATGTCCCTGGTTGAAGTAACTACATGCAAGTACCATTGACTGATACGCCTTATGAAGCATACTTAGATTACATGCACAAACTCGTTGCTATAACGCAAAGGGTTCGTAAGTTAGAAGGTGAAAAATCAAATTTTTGGAAGCCCTTTTGAAGGGGCGTAGCTCCCTTACGAGTCGTTTTTTACTATATGTATATACACTCTTTTTTACTTATTTTGACCTCTAGAACACATCATTTAAATATTACCCTTTACTCGCAGAACACCCTGTATATTTTTATTATGTAAAAAATCTAAATCAATACGTTTTTTAATTAAACATAAATAACCCTGCAGTCATTTGCAGTTCCATAATGTAAACATATTCAAGGGAAAATTAATTACAGTAAAATTAAAATTTTCATGCTTGCGTTTGCACAAGTTGGTATGGTATTTTAAACCGCAATTTTTAACAAGCCAAAAGCTTATTTGGTGCTCTCCATGACTGTAGTTATATAAATAAATAAATAATAAACCGTAAAATGTAATTCTCGGCATTCTACAGTATGTCCCCGGATGGAGAGGAAAAGAGGAATTCTTTTTTTATTCTTGATATCTCAAAAAAAGTCACTCTTGATTAGTGTTGCCGCCTAAAGCGATAGTTATCGCCAATAAATACCTCTCGTATCGCAACTACGATGCGATAGTTCAAAAATTATCGTCTCGCACAAACGATAACGAGAGGCCTCTCGTTATCGCCTACCTCTCGCCTACCTCTCGCGATAACGATAGTTATCGTTCCTGCGTAAAAGTTGAATATTTCAGCCATCTAATATTAGTTAAATGAATTTGACACAAAGTTCATTATTTAATTTTTGAATTTAATGATTTTTTAAATGCAAATATATTCTTTACTAGGCATTATGCATCATACATTAGCACATTATAAAAGGCTTTTATCCTTTAAAATTGTATCACAGGCAGTAACCGCTTCAACATTGTCCTATTTTTATAGCAGATACAAAAATATGAACTCCTGCCAGATACACTAAGTACCTAACTAGGACTATAGTAAGTACGGTAGTATTTGACTAATACGAGGGGCAATTTAAAAGAAGGCAAAAAGGTCAGAGCTGCTGTTTTGTAAGATTTGAGTGCTAAAAATCAATTTTAATAGTCTTTATATATTTTGCTTTTCCATTTTTACTTTCTCATGAAGAAAGTATTGTGATAGAAAAAAAAGCAAACATTTTTTACCTAAATCATCTTATTTTTTCCTGAAACGTTGAGAAAAATCAAAATAAGCAAAAAAATTATATCCGTCTGTCTGTCGGTCGGTCTGTCTGTCTGTCTTTCTGTCGGTCTGTCTGTCTGTTTGTATTTATGATACCTTAAGAACGCTTTGAGATAGCGACTTGAAATTTGGTATGCAAATGTATTTTTATATTATCTTTGACAAGTTCGTTTCGGAGCAAAATCGCTCTGGGGGAAATGGAAAGATGGGGGGGTTTTATTATTTACAGCAAAAAAAATAAATTTTTTCTGTAACTTTATTTTACCTTTGAGGTGGTTTTATAAATTTTTATTATTTCATTGTAAATAATAAAAAAGTTAAGTCCAGATTTTTTTTTACAATTTGGCGGAGAAGGAGAGGGCTATAAAAAAATATAAAAGTAAAAATAATAATATTTTTTTTGTGGATTTTTTTATTACCTTAAGGTGCTTCTTATTTTTTTTTACTGTAAATACTAAACAAGTTATGGCTAAAACAAAAATTAAACCCCCATTTTCCCCCTTCCCTCAAACCGATTTTGCTCAAAAACGAAAGACAGACCGACAGACAGACCGACCGACAGACAACCAGACAGACAGACAGATATTATTTTTTCTGCTTATTTTGATTTTTCTCGATGTTTCAGGAAAAAATAAAATGATTAAGGTGAAAAAATGTTTGCTTTTTTTCAATAATTTCTTTATGAGAAAGTAAAATTGGGAAAGCAAAATATATAAAGACTATTAAAATTAATTTTTAGCACTCATATTTTACTAACTCAGCTCTGGCCTTATTTTAAATTACCCCTCGTATTAGTCAGATACTACCGTACTTACTATAAGCCTAACTAGGTACTTAGTGGTACATATTTTTATATGTGCTATAAATATAGGATAAAATTGAAGCAATTTCTCCCTGCGATAGGATTTTAAAAGATAAAAGCCTTTTATAATGGGCTAATGTATGGTGCATAATATCTAATAAAGAATATATTTGCATTTAAAAAATCATTAAATTCAAAAATTAAATAATGACGTTTGTGTCAAATATTTTTATCTAATTTTAGGTGGCTTCAACATTCGACTGTCTCTGACTGTACGATAGTTATCGCTCTCGCTTCGGTCTCGTTACGGGCGAGAGGACTCTCGTTATCGTTACAACGATACGATATTTTTTCACCTCTCGCTATCGTTCTGTTCAACGATAACGAGACGATAGCGAGGCGATAGGCCTTAGGCGGCAACACTACTCTTGATAACTTTTCCTGCTTGTTTTCAAACTCCGAAAATACTAAGCACTTTTTGTATAACTCTTACGGTTCATGAGATAATGATAAATTTTAAAATCTCCACTTTGAAGAAAAAAAAAAATTTATCTCATGAACCGTAAGAGTTATAAAAAATGTGCTTATTGTTTTGGGAGTTTGAAAACAAGCATGGCAAGTTATCAGGAGTGAATTTTTTAAGATATCAAAAATAAACAAAAATTCCTTTTTGCAACTCCATCCGGGGACATACTGTATAGTATCCTCTTCAAAGTGAGTAAAGTCTTTAATTTTTGAATTGCTTAAGATATTAACTTAAAATCTGAATCAAGTAAATTACAAGCAAAATATATTTTTTAAGCATTGATAATTATATTAACTATAATAATCAATGCTTAAAGTTTATTACGACGGGTAAACCGTTGACAAAATTGTGTACACCTTTGGAAGAAAATTTTCAAAGATTTCCTCCAGATTACCTCCAAAGATTATCTCGAGTTTCTAAGATTTCCTCCAAACAGAAGGAAATCTTTAATTTGCTTCAGATTTCCTCGTAACCTTCAAAGATTTTCTCCAGATTACCTCCAATTTGTACACCTGGATTCCTTTTCGGTTTACCACTCGGTTTATTATAATAATTATAATTATAATTAACCCTCTACCGCATGAATTCATTTTTGTTTTGCTCTTCTTTTTAATAAAGTACTTAATTGTTTTCTCTTAAGATGAGCTCTGGCGCTTAATTTTAATGAGAGGTTTACAACTATAAACAGTGCGATTATAAAGTGCCGAACAGTTTGAAAAGAAAATACTCTTCGTTTGAAGCCACGCATCTGTTAGAGTTGTGCGCGACAAGCCCACGTGATTGCTACGTACAACAGCTCGGTGGCCAGTAAAACGCACACAGCTTTCTTGCATTTTACTCATCGCTAATGCCAGTTTTGCATTAAAAAGTTTTCGGCACTTTATAAAAAGTTGTCTGGGTCACTGTTTAAGTAATTAAATCTTGTGTTTCCTTCAGGAAACGTTTGGACTTTGGGTAAATATAATAATTATAAATTTTTTCATGATCATCGCGATGTTCGACTAAATTTAATGTAATCCTTTTATCAGTACATCATTCTACGCAAACAGACAAAATTTATATAAAACATATTTAGTCACAGCGTTTAAAATTAATTGCCAAAAAATTAATTTAAATTGGTGGTTGGTTTGGCTATTACTAAAATTAGTTCTAGATTAATATAATAAATCCTAATTAGCGTAATTAAATTACTTTGACATTGTAAATAATTTTGAATATTAATCTGGTTATATTTTAACATAAAAGGGTATTTAATTAATATATACCAGGTGTTTCAGGATTGTGGTTCACCCCCCTTAACTTTTATACTTAATTTGCAGAAGCTAAATTATGTAAGACTGGCAAATTTTAAGTTGTTCAAGTTATTGGTGTCTCGCTTAACCAGTTAAAACGTTTCCTAAAGTGTATTGTTCTCATCTCATAGTTTTTATTAATTATTTTTAACTGGATATTAACTTGTTAACTTGTTGATCTCGTTATTTATTTCTGTTATTTATTTTTAACTTATAAATAGAAATTTTTGATAAAATTTTTATATAATTTCTTATATTTCTAAATTTCTTTATTCTTTGCATTTTAAACATTTTTTTGTTCTTTTTAATTTTTGTTTTGTAATTAATTATTTTAATACGTATTTGTTTTTATATATTACTGTATATTTGTATTTTTTATATTATGTATATGTTTATATTGTTATTTTTATTCAAGGGGGTTATCCCGTAAATAAATAAATAAAATTTAAGATTTTTTCATATAGTTAAAAATTTTTTGGCACTTCCGGTTTCGCCGGAAACGAATCGAAATTTCGATTTTTAAATTGAACACCCTAAATATATTTACATATTTTATTTAGAAATCAATTCTGAGAAGAAGCATGTGTCACTTGTAAAATTTTGACAGATCATGTCATTTTTTAGTTAACCCTTTAGGTCACGGCTCACCTGGGCGATTTTAAATAAAAATTTCGTGGACCCCTACATTTTTTGGACTAAAACATAACTGATGACATAAGAAATCAATTTCCATTTAAAAGAAAATCGTAAAAGATACACTTTTTTAGACAGATAAAAAAACGTTTTTTTGAGTAATAAGGTGTGTCAAAAAATCGCGATTTTCAAAATCAAAAACGCTCTTTGGCTTAACAGTTACTCCTAAGTAAAAAATAGCGGCCACTTAAAAATGAGCCAAATCGATAAATGTTTAGAGGCAGCTCAAAGCACTCAAACTTAAAAAAAATCTGTACCTGTTTTTCGGATAAAAACTGATACCCATAAAAATTGAGGAAATTTTGGAGGGTTTCTTTGGTAATATTTAGAAACAATACTAAATGTTAGAACTAAAACAATTATATCCCCCCTCCCCTTAAGTTAGAACATGAAAAAATTGCCAATTATTTGAAGATTTCGCGAAAATTTTATTTTTAGTTTTTAAAAGTGCATAAAAAATAGTTTTAAGTAAAAAATCTGCAAAATTATATATTAGTATATAAGCATATATACATGTTAATCTACATGACTATACAGAAAACATAATTTTTTTCCTCAAGTTGAGTAAAAAAAATTAATTTCGATTTGAAACCGGGTGGATTTTCTGTTTTTTGCCTAAAACTTTTTTCGGTGTACTTTTTTTTGATTTTTTGGTTTGAATACTTTTTTATGTAAAAATGCACAAAAAAGTTTCTGTGGTTTAATATCGCAGGTTCAACCGTTTTAAAGATAAATGTATTTAAAAGTAAATTTTTACGCATGAAGAAACAAAAATAAAAAAAATTAAAATATATAAAGCAAAAAACAAATATTTTAGTAATGAGTGGTTATTTAACATTAAAAACATACAAAAAGTTTATATGCACCTTGGTCAAAAAATCATTCCTAAGGAAGTTATCTCCTTTTAAATATGCCCATTTTCAATAAATTTTGCAAAATCTTCAAATAATTGGCGATTTTTTTATGTTCTAACTTAAGGGAGGGGGAATATAATTTTTTTAGTTTTCTCACAATTAGTATTGTTTCTTAATATTACCAAAGAAATCCTCCAAAATTTCCTTAATTTTATATAATCACTTTTTATCCGAAAAACAGGTACCGATATTTTTCAAAGTTTGAGTGCTTTGAGCTTCCTCTAAACATTAATCGATTTGGCTCATTTTTGAGTTGCCACAGTTTTTTACTAAGGAGCAACTTTTAAGCCAGAGAGCGTTTTCGATTTCGCAAATCGGAATTTTTTGACACACCCTATTACTCAAAAAAATTCTTTTTTATCTTTCTAAAAAAGTGTATCTTTTACGATATTCTTTCAAATGGAAATTGATTTCTTATGTCATCAGGTATGTTTTAGTCCAAAAAATGTAGGGGTCCACGAAATTTTTATTTAATATCGCCCAGGTGAACCGTGAGGTGTCTTTGGGATACTATCTTTCCACCGACTTTATATTCCTTCCACAGCAATAAAATCTATTTCCTTAATTATTTAAAATTATTAGTATACTCCTGACATCTGTTAAAGACTCTGGGACATACGCACTAATTCGGAAATAGGTGGGAAGATATTATCCCAGTGGTCCACAAAAAACACTAACTTTACGTACCTGAGTCATAACATGAAAAAAAGTAGTTTCTTTAAATTCAATGAAAAAGGTTAAAATATAATTATATTAGTACTAAGATATATGTATATTTATAAACTTAGCGTAAGAAATAGTTATTTATGGTACTAGTGGGTAAACTAAGGGCAATATCGGTTTACCCATGAGTGTCATACAAGATTTTATCCAATAAATAGCTTAGAAATTCATATTTTTATTAAAAATTTTAATGACATTTACAAGAAAATAATTTGACAGTGACAGTTGAGTGGGTAAAATAAATAATTATCCACTCAATAAATTAAAAGCCACGCGGGGGTTATTATTGAGTTTATCTATTTAAAATAAAGCTGGTAATTGTCTCATTATTTGTATGTATTGGATAAATATAGTTTATCCAGGTTAATTTTCTTATGGGCAATATCTTACTTTACCCACTAGTACCATAAATAACTATTATTTCATATTTAACTTAGTAACAGCAAGAAATTTCAAAAAAGTTATTAAACAGCATATTTATGTAAAAATAAAAGCTCTTTTGTTCTAAAAATACCCATTTTACCTACTTCTACCTCTTGTCCCCTAAAGGGGGTTCTAATGCCAAGTTTTTCCAAATAAACTATTCACGTGTGGTATCAAAATGTTCGAAAGAAAATTCTCTTTCATTTAACCTAATGATCCACCCTCTTTCCATTTGAAAAAATGACTTATAGACCAAAGTATGATTTTCGAACCTTTAAGAGCCCACCAAATTTAGAGTTAAGCGAATAAGCTAATTTAAGATAAACTAATTTAGGCCACTCTAATTTAAATAAAAAATTACATGACTTATCACAAATTGAAATGTGGCACATGTTTGTTCTCAGAATTGATTTTTCAATCAAAATATGTAAAAATATACAGGGTGTTCATTAAAAAATCAAAAGTTCGATTCATTTCCGCTGAAACCGGAAGCGCCAAACAATGTCTAATCATGTAAAAAAATCCTAAATTATACATAATATAGCTTCTGCAAATTTCAAGATCGTACCTAAAAAAGTAAAAAAGTTAAGGGGAGTGAACCACCTTTCTGTAACACCCGGTATAGTTCATTCATTCAAGTTTGGACTTTTTAATAATTCTGTGATATATTTCTTGTGTTATATATGGTGATTTTTTGATTATTTACAAACAAATATTATTATTGTAAAAAGGTTCTTTCGTAAATAAATAAATAAATAAATAAATAAATAAATAAATAAATAAATAAATAAATAAATAAATAAATAAATAAATAAATAAATAAATAAATAAATAAATAAATAAATAAATAAATAAATAAATAAATAAATAAATAAATAAATAAATAATTAAATAAATAAATAAATAAATAAGTACTAGCTTGACTATTATAATTTATAATTATAAACCGTTGTGAAGGCTTCTTAACTTGACAATTATTAAATTTAATAAACTCATTCATTATTGACAGTTTTTAAGCATTGTTTATTGATTACGGTCAATAATGAAAACAATTAAAGCTGTCAATGTCAAAATAATTTTAAAACTATAATTTTATCTGAAATTTGGACTAAATTTAGGTAGTAGAAAACATATTATATACAACACGTGTGCAAACTGCTTTTACCGTTTTTGACTACATCTTGCAACAAGAATGTCAGCAAAAAAAAAAACGAACACTAAAGACTTCGTCTCATACTAGTTGCATAATATTATTATTTTCTCACCAATCTATTGGCCCTATATATTGAGATTGCGACATGTATACTATTATACTGCATACATGTAGTAACCAATAATGAACTATTAAATACACAGTCCGCATCCTCTGTAATGTTAATTAACATCCATACTGCCCTCCTAAAGAGGAACGCGGCATGTACACCTGACACATTCGGTTTTCGAGCTTAGTATTATTTTACTACGGAGAATAACGGTAAGTACCAATCCTAAGGAAATCTGCGGTAAGTACACCGAAGAAGTTACCTGCCGCGTTCTTTTTATGTAAAAGTTTGGCATGGATTTTAAATTTTAATAAACGAAATAATATCTAAACTATATTTATGCTTTTTGGTATTTAAAAAATCTGTTAATTTGTGGTATATATATTTAAAATAAAATTTAATTGAAAGTATAATTATTTGGTGCATGCAAGTGAATTTTTAAAATAAATTATAACATCAAATATTTTTTATGATTTTCTGTAACAATATAAATTTTTGATACCTTATATTATAACAAGCCTTAAAGATATGTAGTGCTACGCATTCCATTATATACTATTCACATTAAATGGTATATTGCATTTTCCCAAATACTTTAAAAAAAAATCAAAAAAAATAAAAAATATATTTTTTTAAAGAGATCCTTTTTTGAAGAACGAATTTTTCTTAAATTTTTTAAATTTTTAATTTTCGTTTTTGATTTTAATAAACCTAGGCCTATAAGGGAAAGTATTATTTTATAATAATAATTTTGTCTTCTTATAAGAAATTTATATTTCTTTAGAAACAATAAATTTGCCTATTTATTAATTTTGTCTGAATGCCACTAAAATACCCATAAATTTGCTTTCTTTTGTATTTGTTTTATCTTGTTTCTCTTTTCAAAATAAAATTTCACATAGAAAGAACGCGGCAAGTAACATCTTCGATGAACTTACCGCATATTTCCTTAGGATTGGTACATACCGTTATTCTCCGTAGTAAAATAATACTAAGCTCAAAAACTGTATGTGTAAGGTGTACATGCCGCGTTCCTCTTTAGGAGGGCAGCATACATGTATGTATATTAGGGTTACCCACCAAATTTTCAAATTGAAAATTTTGAAGGTCTCAGCTTCGCCAATTTGAAAGAAAAGTTTCTGATTTTTTTTCGAAGTTAGCCATTAGCTATCCCTTTATACCGTATCGTGTTAAAAAGATTTAAATAAAAAATCCTTCGACCTTAAAAAAAAAATAAAAAATCTTAGAAAATATATCTTTTTAAAAAATAGCTGTGAGCGATTTTTCTCAAAAAATCTAAAAAAATTCAGGGATGATACTCTTACCCCAGTGAACAAATTTAAGGGGTGAGACCTCAAAAATTTTTAATTAATTAATGAAATTTTCGTGGGTCACCCTAATGTATATAATCCACATTATGAAGTATATACTATAGGTGTATAGCATAGATACCTATATGTGTTTGGTTGGGCTTTGTTTAGATAAATTGTAATTATACTAGTTTACAACATTAGTATATCTACTTCTTACAGCACAACAAGCTATTATTAAATGTATTTGTAATTTAATCGTCTAATATGGTACAGATTACCTGTAATAAGGTAATAAAAAATATATATACTGCACGTTTGTCGGTTAATAGCCGAAAATATATATATTAGAAAGTTATATATCTGCAGTTAAAATTAAATGAACAGGAAACAGTGAATAGTACAATTTTATCCTTTTTGGGAATCAACAGCACTGTGTATCCTGTATGTTGTTAATATTTAAATAAAACGTTAGATAGATATAAAATTATGGTACCATCTATTGATCATTGATTGCTTGATTGATCTATTGATCATACTGTAAAAAAATGAGTTCATTGGTGTACGCCGTAAAAAAAAGTTAGTTACCAAAACTTTGATGACAACCATACTTCAAACTTGTTTGGACTTTTTAAAAGTTTGGCATGGATTTTAAATTTTAATAAACGAAATAATATCTAAACTATATTTATGCTTTTTGGTATTTAAAAAATCTGTTAATTTGTGGTATATATATTTAAAATAAAATTTAATTGAAAGTATAATTATTTGGTGCATGCAAGTGAATTTTTAAAATAAATTATAACATCAAATATTTTTTATGATTTTCTGTAACAATATAAATTTTTGATACCTTATATTATAACAAGCCTTAAAGATATGTAGTGCTACGCATTCCATTATATACTATTCACATTAAATGGTATATTGCATTTTCCCAAATACTTTAAACTTGTTTCAAACTTGTTTGTTTATTATGTAAACGGGTGGTTAACTCGAGATTCTGTGCAAAAACCTTGTGTGAAATTGATTAAAAATGATTGAAGAGTATATGGTTTATACACCTACAAATCTCTCCGAAATTGCAAATGCTACATTAGACAAGTTACCATCTAAAAGCGAAAAGTGTACGATTTAACCTACGAAAAAAATTTAAAATGAGCTAAGGAAGGTTTAAGTTTATTTCGAAAGGGTTTTATTGGCCTATTTTAATAAAAAAAACTTTATTACTGAATAAATTAAATGCAAAAATTAATATTTAAAAAAATATATATAGAATGATTGAAGAAAAAACAGTATGTTTCACTCAGAGGAAAGTGCTTTTTTTTACTCGTCTGTAGTTTCCAGACTCCGCTTCGCATCGTCCGTAAATTCTACAGACTTGTTAAAAAAAATGGTCCTCCTGTCCTTGTGATGTTTTTAGATTTTCTCAATTTTATCTGTTTTGTTCAATTTTTGCTTATCTCAGCAAAATTGTTTTTAGTTATTATTGTAATTGTACAACACTATTGTTTATTTTAATTGTTACAGTCCCTGTATTCTCTGAAGAAGCTCAAGTTGAGCGAAACGTTAGAATTAAATTAATTAACTACTAAAGAAACTCACGTCTTTATGTGCCCAATACCCAAGAAAAACAAAGAATTATAATAAATAAAAAAAAGCACAAGAAATACCAAAATAATAAAAAAAACAGCTTTACTTTTCCTTTTAGTAAAACAATATACTATTTTAGTTTTTCGAGAAATCTTTAGGCTCTTTTTTTAATTTTCATTATACACTTTTTATCCGGAAAGGCATCTTTTTTGATTACTCGCTAAACGATTACTATAAATAAATATTCACAATCAATTTTTTTCCTTAATATAATCAGACAGTAATTTTTTAAACTTATTGTAGTTATCACAGGTTTTTATTATCACGGGTAATTCGTTAAACAAAAGAATACCTTTACTAAAAAATGTATTATATGTTTTAGCTGAGGCAGGTACATCCACAAAAAAATCATTTACACGTCTAGTGTTATACATATGAATTTCGTGTACAAATTTTAATTTATTTAATAAATATTCAGGCGCCATTTTGTTTTTAATTTTATACACCAAATCCAAAGATCTATATTTTATTCTTTGAGAAATACTCATAAAATTCAATACATTTAACATTGTTGTTATCGGAGTAAATTTATTACATTCGAGTATAATTCTCATTGCTTTGTTTTGAATTTTTTGAAATTGATCAGTTTCAGAACTATTCATGTTTAAGAAAATTGAAGAACAAAATTCAATGTGAGGGCTAATTATTGACTTATATAATAAAATTTTTGTAGACATGCACATACCACCAGATATTCTTCGCAAAAAGAATATTTTCTGTGACATTTTTTTCAAAATATAATTAAAATGATTTTGAAAACTTAGATTTGCATCTATAATAACTCCCAAATACTTAATTTCTTCTACCCTATCCAAAATTTTATTATTAATATGAACTTCTAAATTTTCCAAATCCAAATTTTTTAATTGTTTCCCTATAACTATATATTTAGATTTTTTAATATTTATACTTAAACTATTATCACACAGCCATTCAAAAATATTTTTTAAGTCACTATTTATCATATCCACCGTTTGTTTTATATTTGTCCCCGATATATATATAACATAGTATCATCAGCAAACATTTTAAATTTACAGAATTTTAGGTAACTTACAATGTCATTAATGTATAAAGCAAAAATGTCGGGTTCTAGGACTGTCCCTTGTGGTACACCATATTTAGTATACAATTCTTCTGAAACACTATTTTTAAACTTAACTTTTTGTTTCCTATTTTTTAAATAAGACTGGAACCAATTTAAAACAGTTTCAGTAACCCCAAGTTTTTTCAGTTTTTTTATAAGTAATTTTCTGTCTATAGTTTCAAATGCTCGCTTAAAATCTAAAAATACTGCTAATGTAATTTCGTTTTTGTCCATACATTTATTCCATTCTTCACAACAATCAAGAATTACCGATTCACAAGAATGAAATTTTCTAAAACCTGACTGATTTGCTACAAGTACATTATTACTATCACAAAATTGCTTTAGCTGATCTTTCACTTCATGTTCTAGTATTTTTTCGTAAATAGGTACAGTATTTATTGGTCGATGTTCCTCACATAAATTTGTATTGGTCACTTTTGCTATAGGCACTATGCACGATGTTTTCCACTTTTTACCACAAAGGTACAATTTTTATTAAAGCTTTTAAGTTTTTATTAAGTTTTTATTAAAATAACCTCGTATACTGCAAAAATAAGACAATACATTGCACTGCAGGCAAAATTTCTAAGGTTGCTTTCGACATGCACGTTTCCTTGGTCACAATGCAATGCAATTGATTTTAGGTAAAAGCATCTTTTACTTGTATGTATTATCTTTTTCATTGAAACTGGGTCCTTTTGTTTGATATGTTTTGTAATGGCAGATATTTTTTAACCTTTTAAAGGGGTTAAAAAATAAAAAATTCAAAATATTTAAAAGAACATAAAAAGCACGTAAATTATTTAATTATTTATTTATTAAGTACAATATACCCTGCGAGCTGGGCTCTTTAATAGGGCTTAACATTATCGTGGAACGAAGCAAATGCCATCAAACGCGCTTAAGTCAACACGTTTTTGCGTGTTGCATGACATATGACGCCGAAATTAGGTATAATCTAACTCATAATCATGCTACATTGTAGCGTAAAGCGAACCAATTATCAAAATTATTTTACCTGTAAAATCCCGTATTTGTACTCCATATCCAAAAAATTGTACTGTCTGATGTACGGAGGCCTCGGGGATTGTTGAGTTCCAACTGCATTTACTCCTCCATTGCTGTCACTAGCTTCCTGAAATGCCAAAATGTTAGCCAAACTGGCATAAACAGGCTCAGATGCAAAAGCCAATGTTTCCGGGCATTCTTCCATAGGATGTAAAACTTGCAGGATTTTAGGATGTCGAAATCGTTCAAGCTGCCTTACGGATAATCGCAGGGTCTCCGTCACCGTCTCTTTCCGTTTCGGCTTATGCAATTTTTCCGCCTGCCGCTTTTCGAATAAGAAAACTGAGCATTCCTGAAAGAGAAAATAATATTTTAGATAACCTGCAAAAATGTAAAATTCGGCATAAAAAGAGATAATAAGGTAATAAAAGTAATTTTGCGTGTAAAAAAATATGTACTTTTTTGTGAGGTTATGGGTAAGGGAGAGACATAAACACAATTATGTAAGACTTTTTATAAAACTTGCAAGTAATTTTATTCGTAACTGCATATGTAATACATACATTACATGCATTAATAAAGTTAGGGAGGTACGTGATTTCTTGCCCCACTGTTTACCACGCCTTGACCTGACCTGTAATGAAAAATAGAGACCAGTAAACTAATTATTACTGGTCTGCAATTTAAATTATTAATTTCCGCTAGATGGCGAAACCGATTAAAATATCATTATTAATGCTTAAAGCAAGATGACCGAACTGCTGTTGTCATGATAAACACGAATATAATCTACGTTTAAAAAACTTAGATATACAGTTGTAGTCAACCTTTTTTTCTTTTGAGACTGAGGATAATAAATGTTATAAACAGTGCCTTGTGAGCTATCAACAAATGTTTTTTGTGATTGTTTATTTGGGTTACGCGTATGTGGAACTTCAGTTTTATATAATTGTGCTTTTCTTGTAAAATGCAGAAAAAAATATTTGTGGTAAATATAAAAAGAACTAAAAAACTAAGTTTTATAGTATTATTTTCTTCATTTGAATTCAAATATCTGGCTTTCAAAAAAATTTGTACTTTATTTTTAAATAAAAAAGTTGCGAATAAAATAGTATACAGGTCTCCCGGAAAATGGTACTTTTCCTCGACCTATAAATGGTCTCGGCACTTCGTGCCTCGACCATTAAAAAAGGAAAAGTACTATTTTCCGAGACGACCTGTAATCTACTATTGCTTTATAACTGTAATTGTGATAATTATTACTACTATCAATATTAAGTTGGCATTACATGCCTATTATTATACGTTGGCATTAGATACCTATACTGCCCTCCTAAAGAAGATCGCGGCATGTACATCTGACACATACGGTTTTCGAGGTTAGCATTATTTTACTATCGAGAATAACGGCATGTACCAATCCTAAGGAAATCTGCGGTAAGTGCATCGAAGATGATACATGCCGCGTTCTTTCTATGTAAAATTTTGTTTTGGAAATAGTAACAGGATAAAGCAAATATAAAAGAAAGCAAAATTATGGGTATTTAAGGGCAGTCAGACAAAATTATTAGATAGATACATTTATTGTTTCCAAAGAAATATACATTTCTTATCATACAAAATTGATATTATTATAAAATATTGATCAATCAATAAATAAAAAAAAAATAAAAAAATATATTGTTTAATAGTATACTACTAATATAATATAAAACCTGCTGCCAACAAAATGATACTTTCCCCTATAGGCCTAGGTTTATTAAAATCAAAAACGAAAAAAAAATTGAAAAAAAAAATTAAAAAAATAGAAAAAAATTAAAAAAAAAATAAGAAAAATTTGTTTTTCAAAAAAGATATTTTTTAAAAAAAAAATTTTTTTTTTGAAAATTATTTATTTTTTTTTTGAAAATTATTTTCTTTAAGTATTTGGGAAAATAAAAATATATGATGGAATAATAATACTACATATCTTCACAACTTATTATAAGGTATCAAAAATTCATTTTGTTACAGAAAATCATAAAATATATATTATGTTATAATTTATTTTAAAAATTTACTTGCACGCGTGCAAAAGAATTATACGTTCAATTAAATTTTATTTAAAATATAGATACTTACCAGAAATTAACAGATTGCATAAATATAGTTCGTTTAGATATTATTTCGTTTATTAAAAAATTAAAATCTATGCCAAACTTTTAGATAGAACGCGGCAAGTAACTTCTCAGGTGTACATGCCGCGTTCCTCTTTAGGAGGGCAGCATAATAAGTATCTAATGCAAAGGTACCTATTACTATTTTTGTAAACTTTATATTAAATTGACTAAAACCTTAATGCATTTGCATCATTTATGCAGGGACGTTCCGATGTTTTTGTCACTTGGTTGTTTGGAAAATTTGCCGACTAGCGAAAAAAAAATTGTCCCTCACCTTTGGCATCACTTTGGAAATTTTTCGACTCGTGTAAGATTTGCCGACTACTCACACCTTTACTGAATTAAATGTTTTAATTAAAAAGTTTGTCAAAGAAATTTGATGTTGGATCTTGTAAGCTTTACATAAATTTAATTATTAAAATCCTTGCTGCTCCGGTTATCTAGATAATAGACTGAGACCTGACTTTTTTTCTAATTTTCTCTTCTGTCCGATATGCCACTAATATTTTCTTTCATAATTTATTACGGACATCAAAAATACTTCTTATATATATATCTAGATAATGTTTAAATTTCAGAGTCATTCGTCATTATAAATAATATTTCTTGTAGTAGGCTCATTCCACGCCAAATAGGACCCTAAAAGGGCAATTTTGGACATCGACTTCTTCGATTTTAATCATTTTTGGTATACTTGCTCTACGTATGCTTAATAAGAACTTATATAATTTTCAGATTTTTTTGGCCATAATTTATGGAGTTACGGCCTTTTGAAATTGACCAAAATTGCAAAAGTCACTAAAACAGGCTGTTTTTAAACAGCTCTATCTCAGTAACGCTAAACGATACAGATTTAAAAAAATATATATTTTAAAGCCATTTTGTTGTGTTTTAATATTTTTTAAAGATATGTAAAATTTAGTGATTTTGGTGATGGTCACCAAAGTAACCAATGTTTGGTGACGATTATCTCAGAATACGCCATCTTTGATTTTTTTGATAAAAATATATAATAATCTGTAGATCTTTCTCTAACCATGTGCCAAAATTCATAATGGGACGACCATGGGATTGCCTTGGGCAAAATATTAAAGATATAAATGTCAGTCAAACTTCATTTCCCAACCACTTTTTAACTCAGAGTTTAATAATACTACCTGTATTTTTGAAATGGAAATGCTGATATATTTAATAACTATTTTATATTTATCTGCAACATTTTTTACTACGTCTGGTATACATATATACTAGCAGTGGACCCGTTATTCGCACGTGAATTTAGTTTTAGGAATTAATCAAACTAACATCAGTTCTTTTAATGCAATAATAAAATATTTACATAATCTGTTTTGGAAAACTTTAAATTGAGCTTATATACATATTTACTAGCTGTGATACCCAATCTTCGCATGGGAAATCTAATTTAAATTTTACTTTCTTCTACTGCGTTAGTATTTTTTTATTTTTTTTTTTATTTTCTCGTCGTTTAATATACAAAAAACAATAGTTTACCAATAGAGATCTGTGTGTCGGTCAATCTGTATATCTGTCTGTCTAAGAAAATTTGTGATCACTAAACTTGAGAACGCTTTGAGCTAAAGACTTCAAATTTTAAATATAGGTTCCTTATTCAAACAATTCGGCTAGGATTTTTTTGACCCCTTACTCCACCTCAACATTTACCAAAAACAATTCCAGCTGAAAACGTTTGGTTTCATTCCATGTCAAATGAAACAAAAAATATTCAATTTTAAACACAGACTTCTTCGATTTGTCTGATTTTTGGCTTATATAGCATACGTACGTATGCTATGCATGCTTAATGAGAATTTGCCTTTTTTAGATTCTTTTAACATTAAACAATGTTTAGTAAACATAGTAGGCTTAGTTAGTTATTGCTCATTTAAACAAATTATAGAATATTATGTATGTCTAAAACATTCTGTAAAATGCAAAAATAATACCTTACCTAATTTTAATAAAAATCTAATTATTAAAAATTCCGTGCGAAAAACGGGTGTCTTGGCTAGTTATATTAAAAAAATTAATCAATTAACTTATAATTCCGTTTGCAAAAAGTTAATTTTAGTTTAAATTTGATTGAGGTAAAGTTAACATACAACGTACATTAAACTGTGGCCATAATATTACCAATAAATAAAAAATTGAGTTGCCTATATTTTTAAAAATTTACCAAAGACGAATATATGGCGGTCGCATTTTGAAATTTGGGTAACTGTTAGAGAAATGTCTGTAGTTTAACATATATTTAATAAAAGAAAATCGAAGATGGCGTATTTTGACTAAAATGTTTCCAAAAATTGGTTACTTTGGTGACTATCACCAAAATCACCAAACTTAAATTTACTTTATTATCAAAATAACTTCCAACTTACAAACTTTAAAACACACTTTGTCTGAAGTCTCTATATCTTACCGTTATAGAGATATAGCCGTTTAAAAATTATATGTTTTAGACAAATTGAGCATTTTTGTCATCTTTAAAAGGCCATAACTCCAAAAATAAATGTCAAAAATATCTGAAAAAAAAATCAGGTTCTTTTTGGACAAACATAGCACACTTGACCCAAAAATAGGGCAAATCAAAGAAGTCAAAGTTTTCCTTGGGTCCTATTTGGCACAGAATCACCCAGTACTTTTTACACAGATTCCAAATCTATTAGAAAAATATCATACTCACCTTTACTTTTCGAAAAAAAAAACAAAATTTAGATGCGTGTAGTATTTTTATTAAAAGGCGCAAAACCATTTGAAAATCTTAAAATAAAGCTCAGTCTTTTCTTTTCAAGACTTTCAAATACAATCTAAATAAAGGTCTCTTAAATAGTGTTAAAAAATATATTCTTAATGTATTTTTGTAAAACAAACATTTATTTTTTTTTGTAGTCGGGTTTTTAACACCTTGACTTGTTAACCTTTTCGCTCCGGGACTGGTCCATGTATGGACCAACAAGAAAAGCGAACGTAATAGATATTCATAAGGTCAACTTAATGCACTAAATTTAGGAAAAGTATTGAAAAAAATCCTGGTTACTTCTTTGACCTTCAAAATTAACTTTGAAGGTCAAACAATGAAAATGCGTATTTGTGATTGAAAATTGGTATACCTACGTTTTATGAGACGCTGAATACGATAAAATTAGTAAAAAAATTCTAGTGACTTCGTTGACCTTGAACTTTGAAGGTCTAAGTATGAAAATGCGTATTTGCGCTTAAAATCTTGAAAATTGGTGTACCTAGATTGTATCTGCTTTAGTAAATAAGAATATTAGTAAATAAGTCTATCTCACCGACTTTGAAGCCCTAATACCCAATTTCATGCTTTGACCTTGAAAGTTCAAGGTCAAAGAGGTGACAAGAACTTTTTTTACTATTTTTATCGTATTTAGCGGTTCATAAAACATAGGTATACCAATTTTCAAGCTCTCTCTCTCTCTCTTTATTTATTTGGTCTTTTTCTTCCGAATAATTAACCAGGGTTTCTCTATATAATCATGAGGTTTCCAGTGCGCAAGTACTAATCGGATATGTATCCTGACTTGCGCACTATCACTGATAAATTACTACTGTAGTAATTTCCACGCTAATATAAAAAGTTATCATTAAAAACACATAAAAAAAATATCTTCAAACTAATTTTCAAGCTCAAATACGTATTTTCATTATTTGACCTTCAAAGTTCAAGGTCGAATATGAATCTGACATTTTTTTCACTATTTTTATTGTAATCAGCACATCGAAAAACATTGAAGAGCCCTCTTAAACCTTCACTTATAATTTTTTACCTTAGCCTTAACTTTCTCTCCGGGAGTGGTCCATATATGGACCAGCACTCCGAGTCGCGACTTGTCATAAGAAGTTCACTCATTTAAGTCATGAAATTCAGCTAAAATGCGAGTCAATTTTAAAGGAAAAATCCCCGGAGCGAAAAGGTTAATAAACCTTGTTAAAATTTGTTTTCTACAGTTTATTGAGGCGTTTGTATCAACAAGTCCATATTTGTTCGTATCTAATTTAAATTTAACACGGCGTAAATTCCAAATGTCTGTTGTGTACATGTAAAGCACAAAAGTGATAAACTTTAAAAGATTTTTTTTAATTTCCTATTAATCTGTTTGCCAGTTAAAGAGTTAAAAGGCTTCCTGTCCGCTGAACAAAGTGAGGAAATTGCTTTCAAAGTTTTTCTACTATGCCTTCTGTATTTTATTTATTAATAAATGCTGTTTTTTTTATCAGATTCAAATAAATATAATTTTAAATAAATGCCGGTACTTGTCTCGTAAAAATAACCACAATTTCATAATAATATAAACTCGCCATATCATAGGGGGCTACAATTTGCGTTATGTAATACATGGACTTTTTAGGGGCTAACATGTTTAGCGAATAAAAATTTGGTTTGGTTAATTTTCGGTCAGGTTATTTTTCTTTTGATAGTTTATAACTATTTAATATTGTCACGAATTTGGGTTCTTCGTGTTACGAATAATGGTCTTCCTCTCCATTTTGCTGGATACGGGTTGGGGTAATTAAACTCTTATTTATAAAGACCACTTTACACGGAGCAATTTGTACGCAAGTTTGATGCTATGCAAGTTTGCTGCCAGATATAGCATGAGGACAATTGGACATTGATTTGCCTTTTCACGGAGCAAGTTGTACGCAAGTTTGGTGCTATATATTGCAAGGTAAACAGTGCTGCCAACCAGACAATTTTGACGTGTCTCTCCGTTTGTTGACAAAAACATAACCTAGCATTTGTTTTTTGAAGGAAGTTTTTTAGTTAGACAGACCGACCTATTATTAATAATAATAATTATTAGCATGTGCAGTTGCTACTATATTAGTAAAATGAAATCGATTTGGTAACTTTTTTTCCAGGTTGGTACCACGCAAATAACCATAAAACTTGCGTGAAAATCGCCGAAAAATAGAACATGTTCTAAATAATTTGATGGCACGAAAATGGCCTCAAACTTGCCTGAAGGCATGCGCAGTGACTGAATCATTCTTGCAACAAACTTGCATAGCATCAAACTTGCGTACAAATTGCTCCGTGTAAAGTGGCTTTTAAACACGTTCTTACCACTTTAGGTTACAGAGATGTCAGAGTTACTTTGCCCAATAGGCACTGCCCACTTTGGGACTACCCAACTATCGACTCTACGCTATTCATCTAATAATCTAATTTTCCATTATTTGATCTAAGTATCGTATTTATACCAAGATGTTTTACAAACAAACCTAGTTTATTTAATTTCAATGTTAGTTTACAATAACACTAGAATGCTTGATGTGCAAAACATCAGTATTTAATACAAGGTACTAATTAAATTTAGGTATAGCCTTTATGGCTACCTAGCCAACTCTTGACAATATAATTTATTGTTAATACATCGGTTTTTTTGTTCGCGCTACCTTTTTGGGCACAAAACGACGTCTCCCCTAATAACGTATCAGAGAAAATGTCGTTTTGGACGCAAAAGAATAGCGCGTCTAAAAATAGCGAATAGGTTTTTTTCGCGTAAGACTAAAATTTAGTATTTTATAAAACGAAGTGTAAAATAAATAGCGCAAACATTAAACAGTGCAAATAATTTTAGCGTAACTTTAATCAAAGCATATTACAGATAGAGCATTAAAACTTTCGGGTCTTTATAATTCTCTGTATTTTACCTTTTAAGTAACTACCGGACGGTTTTTATCTAACTGCCATAATTTGTAGTTTAATAATAAAAATGTCTGCTCGATATATTTTATGCGCCGTACTACTGGACCCACGGATCTGTGGCTACGGGAAATATGTGAGGAATGTGTGTGCACGCCTTATAACGCTTTTGACGGAAAGAAGAGAGCGCGCATAATACCTCCCCCTTCCGTCGGAGACTTTGTGTCATGCGGAGAACTATAAACGTGATTTTATACTAGTGCTGTATTTGATAGCACGATTTTTATATAGCGACGTTTTTGTAGTTCGCTAAGAGTGCGTTATTTTTTATTGCACTGTTTTTGCTGCACTATATTTATTCGCATTTTTTTAGGCTATGCTTTATTCCCCCACTATGTGTTAGTTAGTAGTAGTAGTAGTAGTAGTAGTAGTAGTAGTAGCAAGTTTGACATGTGAGGTAAAAGTTGCAATGTTGTGTAATAAGGTCTATAAGGCGCTGCTACAAAGCACAGTGGTTCAGAATTAAATGAAAATTAACAAAATTCTGAATTTTTGTGTACTTATATTTTTGATACCGCTGATTACGAATATCATAATGAAAAATCTGAAAAAAAATTTTTCGCGCCACTAGAGTGGAACAGATTTTATTTTATATTTTCGTTTGGACTTTTGGACGCAAAAGAATAGCGCGTCTAAAAATAGCGAATAGGTTTTTTTCGCGTAAGACTAAAATTTAGTATTTTATAAAACGAAGTGTAAAATAAATAGCGCAAACATTAAACAGTGCAAATAATTTTAGCGTAACTTTAATCAAAGCATATTACAGATAGAGCATTAAAACTTTCGGGTCTTTATAATTCTTTGTATTTTACCTTTTAAGTAACTACCGGACGGTTTTTATCTAACTGCCATAATTTGTAGTTTAATAATAAAAATGTCTGCTCGATATATTTTATGCGCCGTACTACTTTGACCCACGGATCTGTGGCTACGGGAAATATGTGAGGAATGTGTGTGCACGCCTTATAATGCTTTTGACGGAAAGAAGAGAGCGCGCATAATACCTCCCCCTTCCGTCGGAGACTTTGTGTCATGCGGAGAACTATAAACGTGATTTTATACTAGTGCTGTATTTGATAGCACGATTTTTATATAGCGACGTTTTTGTAGTTCGCTAAGAGTGCGTTATTTTTTATTGCACTGTTTTTGCTGCACTATATTTATTCGCATTTTTTTAGGCTATGCTTTATTGCCCCACTATGTGTTAGTTAGTAGTAGTAGTAGTAGTAGTAGTAGTAGTAGTAGCAAGTTTGACATGTGAGGTAAAAGTTGCAATGTTGTGTAATAAGGTCTATAAGGCGCTGCTACAAAGCACAGTGGTTCAGAATTAAATGAAAATTAACAAAATTCTGAATTTTTGTGTACTTATATTTTTGATACCGCTGATTACGAATATCATAATGAAAAATCTGAAAAAAATTTTTTCGCGCCACTAGAGTGGAACATATTTTATTTTATATTTTCGATTTTGATGAAATTTGGTATGGATGCTTCATTTAAGATCCTTTATATGAATCAATACCTAAAAGTTCAAAATTTGGTATAGAGAAAAAGTTAGGGTGGTTCGACTTTTAAGATGTGGTCTTAATTGATCTAAATTAAGCCTTATAATTAGGTTTATATTATTTATTACTTACATCTGTTCATAATTAAGCCCCTGAATATGATAAAGTCCATACCAATGTAAAAAATAAAAAAATAGGTCAATTATTGTAATAATTGAAGTTTCAAGGTCATGCGCCATATTGCGACAAACAATAATTTTATAGATGAAAGTAGTGTCTTGTTTTATCCCTATGTATGCTTAAAATCACTATATTTTATTTTTAAAATATGTTTTACTCTACCATTAAGACAGTTTAACTTGAGAACAGGAGAAAAATAGTAATTATCAATTTAAAAAAAAAACGCTTAAAATCGCCCAGGTTTTTTTATATGCTTTTTTTCCCAACATTAAAACTAGCATCAAAACAGTTAAATTACTCCATCAGGAAAATATGAAAATATTTAAATTAAGTTTTTTTAAAAACGTCCCATTTCGTGAAACTTTCTTTTTCATATTTTGATAGTACCATATGTTGGGAAAAAAAAGCATATAAAAAAAACCTGGGCGATTTTAAGCGTTTTTTTTTAATTGATAATTACTATTTTTTCTCCTGTTCTCAAGTTAAACTGTCTTAATGGTAGAGTAAAACTATATTTTAAAAATAAAATATAGTGATTTTAAGCATACATAGGGATAAAACAAGACACTACTTTCATCTATAAAATTATTGTTTGTCGCAATATGGCGCATGACCTTGAAACTTCAATTATTACAATAATTGACCTATTTTTTTATTTTTTACATTGGTATGGACTTTATTATATTCAGGGGCTTAATTAATTATGAAAAATTATTTTTGCTAGAATTCCTAAAACTTGATTTTTAACGAATATTTTTTAAAATATAAATCCTACACAAATAAACCTAGTCTTAAATGGAAGAGAAAATCAAGATGCGTGAAAAATTTTTAAAATATAAATCCTACAAATTATATTTTGAAACTGGGAAACTTGCTTTTTAAAAACAATTTATTTTTAAAAGCTACAAAAAATTACTTAAAATATTACATATTAACATTAACAATTCAAAGGTAAGTCATAGAGTGACGCGCTACGATACAATTTGTTTAAATATAAAGTACAAAATGTAAAGTCAGCTAAAATAAAAAGAATAGAAATATAGAAAAATGAATATGTAATTCCTCCCTTCCTAAGTCGAAACTCCGGAGAGATCTAGATTTTGAGGTCCTTTGGCTCTAGGTTGGATTGATCTGTTGGTGGTTGGTAACTATTCCTTTTAAAATACTTTATAGTGATGATTATAAAGCCAATGATGAGAAACCCATACAGGATCAGGGTTCCTGAGAGATGCCAGGGGTTGGTATCATTTTCTTGCAGGATTTTCACGAATCCTTGCGGTTTGTTTAACTGCGACAGTTGTATGGGGTTTAGTTGAAGTTTACTTCGTTCTAAGAGTTTGGATGGTTTGAAGTTAATTTGGTGATTTTCTAAGACTAAGGGTTGTCCGGTAGCGTTGTCTCCAAATAGTAACTCTTGGTTATCAATAAAATATTGACAATTTTGGTTATCGGTGAACAGCAATGTGCCGGTGATCTTTTGAGTTGTCCAGATTTTTTGGCAATTTGACTTGAAAGTTACTTCCGTGGGAAAAGCTCCGAGATATTGATTAATTTCCGGTATGTACTCTAGTATAGGATTGATTGGTATCTGCTGATATGAACAGTTTTCAAATTTGTTGTGTTGAAGTATGTTGTTTTCACAAGTGACATTGTGAAAAATTCTCTTCTGGTGCGTGCAAAGGAAAACGTTTCCAGTTTTGTCACAAATGTCCCTCAGAGGTGTCAATTCAGAATTGGACTCTAGCGCATAACGTGTACTAGTTATTATTGTCTGATAATTTTCGTTGGGTACCGGTAAAAAGTAATACATTTTATAATTTATAACTTCAAATATGGGTATCTCTAACGTATAAACTACTTCTGTGTTTTTTACAAAACAAGAAGGTTTAATAATAGTTTTGTAATTCTGAATATTTTTTAGTGAAATCTCAAAAGGTAGCTTTTTCGAATAAAATTTTGAAATTTTTTGTAATTCCCTGTATAATTCCAAATTAGTCATTATACTAGGGTGTAGAACTGTTAAATGGCAAAATGTCAACGAATTTTCAATATCCTGCAGAATATTAAAAATGGTTTGAAGAATATTGAGAAATTGGTTTAAAGCGTCTTTGGCACAAAGAATGTTCAAATATGTTGCTTGCTCATCAATTATTGATTCTAAATGTTCGATTCTATTGACCATAAGTTGTTCATTATGTTTAATGTTAATAATAGTTTCGTTAAAACGTTTTATCATTTCATTATTAATGGAATATTGATTATTGATTTGGGTAGCGATATCATACTGATTCTTTTTTATAATATCGATAGATTTTTGAAGTTGTTCTCCATCGTAAGCATCCAAGTTACCTGTTATTTGTTTAATAAAATAGCCAATACCATTAATAAGTCCTCGTTTATTGCGTGAAATTTTGGAAAAGGGGGTAAGTTTTTCTTCGATTAAATTTATTGTGTACCTTAAAATTTTGTAATAATTATTTAATTCGCGGGAATAGCCAAGGTCTGAATCTGTAGTATTTTTAAAATGTTTTATCTGTAACAAAATGTTATCGTACTGAGATATGAGTTCGCTTAACTCGAAGTAGTAGACAAACACGTGTGATGACTCCTGCATTCTAGCGACTCCCAAGTTTATAGGTATAATACCGGGGTTGTTTGTTATGTTCTTTTGAGCTGCTACTACGAGCCCGAGGCAGATGTACCTGGAATAGGAGAGGGTTGTTTAGTGGGACGTTTTATGTTTGAAATATGGAGTTTATCGAACTTGCGTCCAGTTTTACTTTTATTTATTTGGGGTTCAAATGTTTTTCTTTCGGGATCAATACTAATGACTTTTTCCTTTTTGTACTTATTTCTAATTTTTGACCTAAAATTACTTTTGACGAAAACATCCTCCGGAAGTTCTGGTATGTCTTCTCTATTTTCGTTTCTTTTGTTTATGATATTTTCTTTATTTTTTAACAGTTGTTTATTTATTTCTGTATATAAAATTTTAAGTTTTTCTCTATGCGAATCTACATAGTAATTTACAATTTTGTGTTCAAAATCAATGTCGGTCACGTCCTGCATGTCATAGTTAAGAATATTAAATGGGGTCATTTTTGTAGAACTGTGAGTAGAGTTATTATAGGCTATAAGAGCATATAAAACTTTAACGTCATAGGGTCATTCTTAAATTCTGTCCTATTGTTTAATAAATTTAGGTGTTGTAGAAATGTACAATTAAATTTTTCTGACAAACCGTTACTAGCAGGGTGATGGGGGCTGCAAAGGTGAATCTCAACTTTGTGCGTCTTTAAAAGGTCTTTAATTAATCCATTGTCAAATTCTGAGCCGTTATCGCAAATAATCATTCCTGGGACAGAATGATGGGAAAATAAATGTAACAGTTTTTTTACAATCTCCACCGCTTGGATATTTTCCATGGGGTAGACTTGTGCGTATTTACTAAATGCGTCAAGTATTGTTATAAATTTATTACCACTGTATTTAAGGATATCTAAATGAACTATTTCAAACGGTTTATTAGGTGTGGGCGTGATATTAAATTTAAGATTCAAAGGCCGTCTATCGTATTTTACTACTTTGCATGTGTCGCATTTATTTATATACTCTTGGATAGATTTTTGCATATTGGGCCAATAGTACTTTTGAGATAATTGAAGATAAGTTTCGTTCATTCCCCTGTGATTAGTTTTTCCTTCGTGATAATTTCTAATTTTTTCGATTTGGTCTTCTAAAGTTTCTATATCTTCTAAGATTTTTAAGCATCTTTTAATTTTAATATTGTTATTAAAATGTTTTTGAAGAGTAGAAGCGAGTTGTTTATAAAGTTTATCACTTTCGCAAAAACAGGAATAAGATACGTTTGGGACTACATATGTCTGGAAAAATTTTACAAGATCGTTCTCATAGTCATTCTCGGAAATTTTGACTATGATACGTTGTTTAGCATAATTAAAAAATGTAATAATGTCTGGAGATAAGGGATTCATTTTAACAGAGATAAACTTTATCTGGTTTTTTGCAAAGTTAAGCGGGTCTTCGCTTATGGGTACTTGGCATATAGGATTTTCTACACTTGTGTGGGCAGTAACACTAGCAACGTTGTCATATTCATCATTAAGGGGATTAGGTTCGTCCGTTGGGTTTTCGCTATTAAGGGGATTCGGATTTTTGTTATTTTTTAAGTTTTCAAAATGTTCGTCGGGGGTTTCGTCGTCGATATCGGAGTCTAAATTTTGATCTGTACTTTCTGGTTGTTCAGCAATAATTGATTGGTTGTCATTATCGGTTTCCATTTGTTCGTTAAATTTTTCTATGTATTTAAAGAAAGGGGTTTGCCTTGTGCTATAGACATTTAAGTTTGGGATTCTAGAATAGGCATCACTGTTTGAATTTAACTTTCCTTTTTTGTAGTCAAATTCTTCCAGGCGCCATCTGACTAATTTTGAGTTGGGTTCTTTAACACAAGCGGAATAATTTTGAAGTGGCAACAATGCAGTGCCATTAGTTACATTAGAAATTGTTATCTTTACTAGTTGTTCACATCTAGGAGAGACTCTGATAAAACTGTTGTAATCCGATATGTTTTTAAACATTATCTTTATCTTGGTATTAGGTAAATCCAACTCGTCTAAAGAAAAATTTACATCTGCATTTAAAAGCTTTAATATATCTAAACCTATTAAACAACCAAAAAACTTATGAAAGTTAAAAATATTAAATTTAAGATTTAGGTTTTTGTTTTTTACTTTGAAAATTGTAGGACATGGAATAGTATCGCTAAATTTTTCTTTAGATGTACCGTGAGCTGTGGTTATTATATATGGGTCGTGCTGTATAAATTTGGAAAAATATTTTTCTGCTATTTTTGAATTTAGGAAAGATTTTGTCGAACCAGTATCTATTAAGCATTTTAGTTCAAAATTGTTAAAAGGTATTCTAATGTATGGTAAATGTGATTTTTGATTATTAATATTTAGTAATTCAACGTTTCTTGGTCGTCTGTTTGTTTGTCCGAGGCTGTTAACTCTAAAAAATCGCTATTCTCATACTCTTCACTTTGGAAATCCGCATAATCGTTGCCGTAATCGTTACCGCAATCGTCTGTATCTGCGCTTCTAGATTCCCTAGTTTCTAGGTTATGCTGAAAGTTTCGGTTAGGCTGAAAAGAATTTCTAGTAGAAATACTCATGGGTGTTGGCTTATTGGTAGGGACAAAGTTTTTGTTTGGCGCAAAAACATTGTGGTTTTGTGACTGGTTAAAATTTTGGTTTTTTCTGTTAAAATTTGGATTTTGGTTTTGCCTGTTAAAATTTTGATTTTGGTTTTGCCTGTTTCAATTTTGGTTCTGTTTTTGATTTGGGAAAAATTTGCTTTCGTTATTAAAGATTCTTTGGTGAGGGGGCATTTGTTTTAGTTTATTATTATTATTATTTTCGGGTATATTTTTAGTATCCTGGATATTAAAATCGTTAGTTAAAATATACAATGCGTCGGCCAAGGTTTCTGGATTTCTGGTACTTAAATAATCGCCCAAGGGATTGTTCATATTTTTTAATAAAATACGCAATGCCATATCTTGAGAAAACTTAGATAAATATTTAATTTCGTGTTCGTTTTTTCCGTGTGTTTTAATGTAAGATATTTGTAAGTTTAGATTATGTTGGATTCTATTGTAAAATTCAATAGGCTTAAAAGTATTTTGTTTAAGATTGGATAATTCAAGCACTAGTGTTTGAAGATCGCGTTTATCTGCGTATGAGGCTAGCAACGCATCCTTAAGTTCTTGCCAATTTGTTACATTAAACGAAGTAAGGTTTGTAGCGGCCTTATCCTTAATTTTATTTTTAAGTGATTTTAGCAGTAGGATATTGTTAAAATCGTTGGTATCTTGCCTGTTATAATAATGATTAATTAATTCTGCCGCAGAAGTTAAAAATTCTGTGAGTGTACCAGGATCCCCAGTAAATTCTGGCACAATACTTAAATACTCCATTTTAAATTGGTTAGCCATATTCAAAGTTAAATTAAAATTTGTATTACTTTGATTTGAGTTTGTTGGAGTTTCAGAAGTTATTAAATTTTGAGAGTTACCGTTATTAATAATTAAATTTTCCGAGTTATCGTTAGTGTTTAGATTTGCAAAATTTTCTATTAAATTTGAAAAAATTCTGGATTTGATTTCTCTTCTACTTTCTCTTATAGGGGAACGCGAACGGCTTCTTTCCCTAGTTTTGGGAAATTGTATCAAAGCGTTAGAGTCCAAATCAGAATTTTCACTATCAGAATTTGACATCTATGACTTACCAGAAAAACATCTCCTTGCACACAGGTCCTCGATATTTCTCGGAAGTCACTGTTGCTCCAAAGATTTTTTCTTGAAGGGTTACTAAATTCACCACTTCAGAGTTTTTTGATTACGATGAAAGTCACTAGATGATCACTAGGTTCACCGGTTCACAAGATTTTTCAGAGCTGCGAAAAGTCCACGCTGGGTTCCGCACGACACTGTATTTTTTCAACGAAGGTCCGATTTTTCGTAAATTGTTAAAACAAACGTGAAAGTCCAGGAAAGAAAACTCAGGTTCACTCGAAAAATCCGCACGACTGCGCCAATTATATTTTGAAACTGGGAAACTTGCTTTTTAAAAACAATTTATTTTTAAAAGCTACAAAAAATTACTTAAAATATTAACATTAACAATTCAAAGGTAAGTCATAGAGTGACGCGCTACGATACAATTTGTTTAAATATAATAATTATAATAATTATAATAATTATAATAATTATAATAATTATAATAATTATAATAATTATAATAATTATAATAATTATAATAATTATAATAATTATAATAATTATAATAATTATAATAATTATAATAATTATAATAATTATAATAATTATAATAATTATAATAATTATAATAATTATGATAATTATAATAATTATAATAATTATAATAATTATAATAATTATAATAATTATAATAATTATAATAATTACAATAATTATAATAATTATAATAATTAATCATTATAATTCTAGGTAAATGAAGTTCATTTTAAAGGAAATACATAACAAAATACATACTTTACGAAAACTTATGTTGGGGGTTTGGTCCCACAGGGCTAAGGATTCCCAAAAAAAAACACCTTGCGTAATTTATGCATGGCCTCTAATTGAAATTTACACTGATATAAAAAAATAATTTTGAGGCTGTGCCGCTTTTTTTTCTTGGAACTCTACGCAATTTAAAGTTTTGTAACTCTGCAAATAGAACTGAGAAATCTAATGCATAAAGCAATGTTTAACAGAATTATTGGACACATATTTCCAATTAAAACTTACTCCTCTCAAGCTGAAATTTGCACCAAACTAAATTGTTATACAGGCTGCATAGACATAAGTGGACTTCTTACAGAAAGGGCCTATATTTTTGGTTTTGAGGAAAAAAGCAAACAATATTGCTTAGTTTAAAGAACTAAATTAGGGTTGAGTGAAACTGGTCATACATTTTTTTAAGTAATTTAATTAGTAATAGTGTGGAAAAGTTGAATTTTGTCTCCTTTATTACGAATGCCAAAGAAATGGAAGTCTTGAGGGTCCACCGAGAACTTAAAGGAAAACATACACTACTCCAAAAAATTAAGGGAAAAGAGTTTTTTAAAGATAAATAAAAAGTATTAAAATCAATTAAAAAAAAATATTTTTTTTATGAGACCCAATTTGTGCCCCCTTGGAGCCTTTATATTTTAAAGTCTGCAACATAAAAATAATATTTTGAAGATACCTAAAAATATTAAAATTTAACATTTTGTGCAACTCAAGTTGTGCCCCCTTAGCGCCATGGCCCCAAAGCCAATCTGGTTTATACAGTGTTGAAAAAAGGTGGGTTACTGAATATTTTAACAAAAAATAAATTTTTTTGTGGCAACAGTTTAAACCATATATCCATCGCGGATATGTTTCCTGAGTTCAGATATAAAAGATTTCATAATTAATTTTATTTTGCGTTCTACAGCTTGAGTATGACAAGAAAACTTCGGAATCTCTATCATTTCACACTTTGGATATAAGCTACTATCTCTCTATCCATCACAGATGGTTCTAGCGGTTCTGTTAAGATAAATGTTTGTCAATCAACTATTTCGGAATAGTCAGTAGCTGAAAAATTTATTTTAAGTATTTCAAAAACTATACTGTTTTTTTTTCTTTATCATTGTTTAAGGCTTTTTTGATCTTTTTAAAACTGTATCCTTTTTTTCCTTTCTGCTTCTCAAATTCTACTTGATTTTAATTTTTTTTAAGCAACTTCTCGAATGTTTTTTCTTGATACGCAAAGCAAACAGATTAAATCATTTTTCAGCTGAGCAAATTAAGCATTTCTTTGAATAACTGGAATTATTTGTTTTAAATATTAAATATTGGTATAACTAGATCAAGTCCCGTAAGTTTTATGATTTTTTTGTTAAAAATCAGAATAAAGCTAACTAATGGCAAAGTTGTACATGTTTGCAAAGATTTTTCAATAGTTCCAGAAAAAGAGTTTGGATATCTATATTAAAAAAAAAGACGAAGTGCAATCCATTACTGTGCAGTTGGAAATTAAGTTAGTAAAAAGTTAGTAAACATTACTGTAACATTTGGTAAAGCATATCACACTTATAGTATGGTATACTTTGAGTTGTAGTTAAGTTGCATTACTAGTTTAAAGAATGTTACAGTATTCAGAAAAATTAACAATCGGTAAATAATACCAAAATTTTGATTAGTAATAATAATAATAACTTCAGAAAATCATGGGAATATAAATGCCATTTCACAAAATCTATTATTAGCAAATAATTCTAATTCTTTGCGAGTCTTCCACGATTCAAATGGATTCAAATCAAGCAGCAAGTTAATATGTATCTGCATTGATCCTCTTCCCCACATCGTCTACATAAGAAGCCCCCATTTTTAACACGATAAAGCAATTTAATTTTGTTTAGATGTCTGAGTCTGTCTGTGTATCTATGCTTCAACGATTCTTTGACGCATATTTTCAGGAGTGGTGGGAGCTTGTCGGTAAACCCTGTCCTTTACAAATCCCCACAAAAAAAATCACACGGTGTTAAATCGGGTGATCTTGCTGGCCAGGCAATTTGACCACCACGACCTATCCATGTATTATAAGTCTCATCCAAAAAAGTCCTCACCTCATAAAAATTATGTCATTTCGCAAATTTAGTGGTACGTCTTCTAAAAGTTCCGGTAATTCATCACGCAAAAAATTTAGGTACATATTCCCATTTAGATGCCCATTAAAAAAGTAAGGTCCAATAACCAAATCCTCCAGTACCCCTCCCCAAACATTTAAAGACCAAATCCGCTGGTTGTCAACATGCCTAACCCAATGCGGATTTTCAATAGACCAATAATGCATGTTATGCCTGTTGACAACTCCATTGCTTGTAAATGTAGATTCGTCACTAAACAAAATTTTGGTAGAAAAGTCCTCGTCATCCCTTGTTAATTCCAAAAGTTCATCACAAAATCGAACCCTATTTTCAAAATCCCTCCCATGTAACTCTTGATTAAGACATAATTTATACAGATGTAATTTAGAATTTTTAATAACCCTACTAACTGATGTGCGTGATTAATGATGTTCCCTTGCGATTATCCTTGTAGACGTGTGGGGATCATTGATAACTGCTTCTTGAATTATAGTTATAGTTTCAGGATCTTTGGTTACTGGACTTTCGCAAACTTTTTTTATGTCCCTCACTCCTCCAGTATCCAAAAATAAATTAACAATTCTTCGTACGCTAAAGTAACTAATACTATCATCGGGGAACTTTTCTACTATTCTTCTCGTTGTTTCTCTTAAATTTCGAGCACATTCTCCATAAGTTAAAATAATTTCTTTCTTTACTTCTAAAGTTATCATTTTGGCATTCAAAACTTGGTTTTATAAAAATCTTGCTTTGTTAATTTTTTGATTATAATGTAAAATCAAATTTGACATTTATTGTCATCATATACGACTTATTTAAAAAAATTAATTTCAAGGCATCCTACTCTTTTGCCATAGCGGGGTCATTCCATTATGCAATTGCCCTTTTTTAAGGTTTTATAAAATTAAGAATTTAAATCGAAAATTATTGTTTTTAGTGAAAAAAATATGATAAAGAAAAATTGTTACTTTTTTTAATTTTGGCATTTGAAAGTATTGTTATGCTTTTAAAGGTGCATGTGTGGAGCTCTAGCTCAAAACCAAAAAAGAGTAGAAAACTTTTGTTTTGGGTCAATTGAAGATAATTAGGTCCATATTGACTGGTAAAAGTTTCATGTTGATATCTTTGTTAATAACGCCACAGTTTGACTGATTTGTCTACCGTGTATAAAGATAGAACCATACACATTTACACACTGATAAAATAATCGATCCTTTTTTTACTTTTCTCTGTATTATAACTAATCAAAATTTTGATAATATTTATGATCATTATTTTACTGAATACTGTAACGTACTTTAAACTAAATCAATAACACAACAACTATAACTTAAAGTATACCAAACTATAACTGTGATATAATTGACTAAATTTTAGTAGTATTAATTAACACATGTTGCGTGGGGATCCAAATGTACCAGCATGGTCTCTATATTATTATGACAACATTTTGTATACAATACACACATTTCAGTATTTAATATCACAAGTAAAGTATTAAATACCAATGGTGGCGATATAAATAAAAAATATGTATTAACAAATAACATTCAATATTAAAAATACAACGAAATTTTCTGAGTGTATCTAAAAATAGTCCTGTATTGTTCACATAGAGGAAATTTTCAATAAACTGTGTTTTATAAAATACCCTGGTAAACAGTTTTGACGTCCTAAGACAAGATATCAAACTACAAAAAATAAATGGATTTTTAGTTTTATTCATTTTTGGGACCCTTCTTTAACAAAGTAAAATTTATCTGAAAATCCTTTTTATTTTGTAGGTACGACATCCTGTCTTAGAACGGCAGAGTTATACTGTATAAAATTGAAAGGGAATTAAAATAATTTGCTGATGGGATGGAATGGAGAGCTTCTTCTTCTTCTTCTTCTTCTTCTTCTTCTTCTTCTTCTTCTTCTTCTTCTTCTTCTTCTTCTTCTTCTTCTTCTTCTTCTTCTTCTTCAGCCTTGAGACTAATAACTGGATGATGAACAATTCTCATACGATTCACTCACCGCAGTAATAAGAAGAATCCAGCGCATGCGCACTGATTTTCTTATTTTTGTTTTGATGTATGCCAAAAATTATTTTAAGCTTATGTAACATTCTTTTGCAGAATTTTACAAAAATATCTACTTTTTTCTTATGCATATTGTTACACGAGGCGAGCATTTATTTTTTAATTAGCTAAAGCTAAATTATTTAGCCTAAATATAATTTGTTGCGTGGGGATCCAAATGTACCAGCATGATCTCTATATTATTATGACAACATTTTGTATACAATACACACATTTCAGTATTTAATATCACAAGTAAAGTATTAATTACCAATGGTGGCGATATAAATAAAAAATATGTATTAACAAATAACATTCAGTATTAAAAATACAATGAAATTTTCTGAGTGTATCTAAAAATAGTTCTGTATTGTTCACATAGAGGAAATTTTCAATAAACTGTGTTTTATAAAATACCCTTGTAAACAGTTTTGACGTCCTAAGACAAGATATCAAACTACAAAAAATAAATGGATTTTTAGTTTTATTCATTTTTGGGACCCTTCTTTAACAAACTAAAATTTATCTGAAAATCCTTTTTATTTTGTAGGTACGACATCCTGTCTTAGCACGGCAGAGTTATACTGTATAAAATTGAAAGGGAATTGAAATAATTTGCTGATGGGATGGAATGGAGAGCTTCTTTTTTTTCTTCATCTTCTTCTTCTTCTTCTTCTTCTTCTTCTTCTTCTTCAGTCTTGAGATTAATAACTTCATGATGAACAATTCTCATACGATTCACTCACCGCAGTAATAAGAAGAATCCAGCGCATGCGCACTGATTTTCTTATTTTTGTTTTGACGTATGCCAAAAATTATTTTAAGCTTATGTAACATTCTTTTGCAGAATTTTACAAAAATATCTACTTTTTTCTTATGCATATTGTTACACCAGGCGAGCATTTATTTTTTAATTAGCTAAAGCTAAATTATTTAGCCTAAATATAATTTGATTCTTAAAATATATCGCCTTCTCAATTCTGAAATATCGTATCTGAAAAATGCCTCCCATTAAAAAAAAACACCAAACCAGCAAACTACCAAACCAAACCATTATTAACGTAAACCAACGCCTTCCATAAAAAAAACACCAAAGCAGCAAACTACCAAACCAAACCATTGTTGTGTTTTTTTTTTAATAGGAGGCGTTGGTTAACGTTAATAATGGTTTAGTTTGGTAGTTTGCTGGTTTGGTATTTTTTTTTAATGGGCATTTTTCAGATACGATATTTCAGAATTTAGAAGGCGATATATTTCAAATAGGATTATATTTAGGCTAAATAATTTAGCTTTAGCTAATTAAAAAATAAATGCTTGCCTGGTGTAACAATATGCATAAGAAAAAAGTAGATATTTTTGTAAAATTCTGCAAAAGAATGTTACATAACCTTAAAATAATTTTAGGCATACGTCAAACTCTGTAAATAACCGCAATCTGAATGACTGGCTGAATTAATAATTTAAACTTGAACTTTGAAACTGTACACTTGCTTTTCCCTAAAGGGCAAAAAAAACAAAACCTTAAAACCCCTTAAAGGGATTTCATTTAATTTGTCTGGCAGGTTTCGTAATTAAGAAAACAGATTTGTTCTCAATTTTCCTTAAACTTTCTTCGTCAGGTAAGTCGCAATTAATTACATTTACTACGTTTATTAGTAATTTTCGAAATTGTTTAAAAGTGAAGATGGCAATTTGTAAGTTTTAGAGAACACTTTTATGTGCTATTTAAATTTGAACAGTCCTTAAATGTAAAATAAATTTAACGAGCAAAATATTAACACGTTACCTTACACTTCAGAATATTAATATCTTTTAATATTCTATCGTATACTAAAAAGATAATTTAAAGTTTGGTACACGAATCTGAAACAGTGACAAAAAATTAAACTCCAAAGGCGCCTTTTCACAGAGCAATTTTTACGCAAGTTTCGTGCTATGCAACTTTGCTGCCAGATATAGAAAGAGGACAGAGGACAGAGGACAGAGAACAGAGGACAGAGGACAGAGGACAGAGGACAGAGGACAGAGGACAGAGGACAGAGGACAGAGGACAGAGGACAGAGGACAGAGGACAGAGGACAGAGGACAGAGGACAGAGGACAGAGGACAGAGGACAGAGGACAGAGGACAGAGGACAGAGGACAGAGGACAGAGGACAGAGGACAGAGGACAGAGGACAGAGGACAGAGGACAGAGGACAGAGGACAGAGGACAGAATAAGGAAGTATATAATTTTACCATGTTTAATGTTGTTTCATATTTAAATTAAAAATTTAAGAACTAAACAACAATATTACTTTACAACTATAATTAAAATTTTAAATCTCAAATTTGCCGCGCTTTTTAAAACCACGATGTTCACTTGTTTGCGAATGTTGCCAAGTCTAAACTTTGCTTAAGGGATATTTTATGCTTGAGATTATTCCAATAAAATAGTTGTTATCATATATTTTAGCATTTAAATAAAAATCATTGTTGTTTTGTTTAAAAAGTTTAGTTTTCAACTGAAAAGAAATAAAATAATGGTTGTTTCCACCCGTAAAAAAAAAAATTTGAGATGCATAATAAAGTTTGGCAACGCTGTACTGGTTCTAGCGCAGTCATTTGATGTTTTGATTTCCGTCATTTAAAAGAAGTAAATTATTTACTTCTTTACTGTAAATATATTTATAATAAAAAAGGGTTCAAATTAGTTTTGAGTTGCCTGTTTTTAATACCAAGATTCAATTCAATAAATTAAAATTTATGAATAGCAGTAATTTAAAGCTTTTAGGATGGAAAGTGCATAACATATAATATATTATCTGAAATTAATCAGGGTTTATACCTAGGATGTTTTAGTAATAAAATAAGCATTTATATTGATTATCAATAAAAATAAATCAACTAAAGGTAAGCTTCACAAATTAAAAACACATTTTGCAAAAATATAATATTTATTTTATTAAGATGTCAGTAACTGTCAATAAAAATAAATCAACTAAAGGTAAGCTTCACACATTTTGCAAAAATATAAAATTTATTAAGATATCAGTAACTGTCAGTTTCTTGTTTCCATAGTAACCAAGTGATAATTGCACATGTGCAAAAATTATCAGATTCATTTTGATCTGATTGGTCAAGAAACTAAAAATGCTAGGTTTTGATTGGCCTATATATTGTTTGTGAAATAGTCATATATAATTAATATAAAGCAAACACGTAGAAAAATTCCGCGTAATGGAAGATTCACAAAAGTTTTAATATTTATTATAGTACCACATGTAAGTAAATGATAATAAAGCCTTTCATATAGTAGATTTCTAATGCCTGTTCTTTAATTAACAAAGTATAATAAACTTAAAACGACTAATTACGTTAATATTTACGAAAGTAAATAATTAACCTTAATATACGTCAAAAAATCTATCATAAAATTATATTTTTAAAAGCGTTTTTCTCTGAAACTGGTCATTTAATTTGGCTGTAATTTTGCTAATTTTATATTTACCCCCCAAATTACAAAATATTAAAATTTGAAGCAGTTTGACTGTGGCCCAAGAACCCCCCTATTTGTGTGAAAGGTTTTTATTAATAAATTTAAAAATTAAGTAACCAATTAACAAAAAATTACAAATATTTTACTATTATATTATTTTATTTAAAAGAATAATTAAAATGACTGCTAAATACTCAGTTTCTCAAAAACAATACGTCGTATGAGAACAACAAGGTTTCAACTGTATAAATTATAGATTTGATTTGATCAATCAAAACTTTAAAATCATGAAACCTTAAATTTCATAATTGAGTGGTGTATTATGTCGGGTGGGTTTATATTAGGATAAACTAGTACACATAATACACATTTTGTTGATATTTTAAATATTAGCTAAAATAAATAATCATTTGGAACTTTGATAACCCAAAAATCTATGAAAACTAGTAGTTCAACAGTGTTTGTACTGAGTTAGAACCGTTTTGCATTAAATTCACATGTTTTTTGGCTGTTTGTTTAATCCTTTGGAAAGGAGCGGCGTTTATAAACTGACCTGTTCCTGTGATAGCTTTTACATAGGCCGTAGTTATCGTAAAATCTGTATAAGAACCAATGAACACTTCCGTTTACTACGTGCAAATAATGTTGATCTAGCAGGTCTGAACTATAAGTGCAACTTTGCGAACCATGTGTTGTGCAACAACCATGACTATGAAAATGAAGTAAGCATTTTGCATATTTCGAGGAAGGATAGAGTTACAGATCTGCTAGAACAATTTGCCATTTTGTACAACAAAAAGTTCCATAGGGATAGGTTAGTTAATGTTTTAAACGTTAGACCGGAGATTGTTGCCTGCCCCCTCACAGAGCATTAATCTTTGGAGTAAATATTTTTGTTTAAAAACTTTTCCAAAAATTTTGTTCCCTTTTTGGTTTATTTTTCAGTTTTTGATGTGAATTAGCTGCCACCTCTTCAATTTTATTCCAATTACCAAGTTAAATATAAATTAATCTTTTTCCTTTTTTATGTTTATCTACCTTTTTTGCAGTTTAAAGATAATTCCTTTAGTCTGTTTGAAATATAGTTTGGATTATTTTATGATAGATGTCCCAGATTTTTATTCAATTTAAAATTTTAGATTTCATTAATTTATTTTATTTTAACTTATTGTAGTTTTCTTTTTGTTTAAATTTTTAAGATTTTATAAAAATAATACATTTCTAATAATGTGTACTCAAGTTAATTTGTTTATAAATTTAAAAAGTAAGTATTTCTAAAAGGAATTGTACCATTTTCAACCTAATTTTTCATTATTTGTAGCTTGAAAATGACTTTAGACAATAAATTTATATTTTGGAGAGATAACATTTTTTCTATGGTTTATTTGTTTTAATAATTTGTACATAAATGCAATATTTTGCATAAATTATTATTAATCATTATTAAAATTGATAATTAATAGTAGTTTCGCACAAGTATTCCTCATCAACCTCCATAATTTTGGTAAAAATGACAGGCCAAACTATTAAATAGATTAAATAAATTTTATCCACGGCCGTGATTAATAGGCCTATTAATCACGGGTCTGTAAAAATAAATCGTTTAAAATTTAAAATGACCATGGATAAAGTATAGTATTCTCTCGCGTATAATAGCTATTAATCATTTAGGTGATTAGGTCACTCGCCTTTTGGCTTGTGTCCCGAAATTTACCCTCATTGATTAATAGCAATTATTATACGCTCATTGAATAATATACTATTATCCACAGCCGGGATTAATAGGCCTATTAATCACGGGTCTGTAAAAATTAAGCATTTAAACTTTAAAAGGGCCGTGGATAATAGTATATTATTCAATGAGCGTATAATAATTGCTATTAATCAATGAGGGTGAATTTTGGGACACGAGCCGAAAGGCGAGTGACCTAATCACCCTATTATACGCGAGTAGAATTATATACTTTATCCACGGTCGTTTAAAATTTAAAACGACCGTGGATAAAGTTTAGAATTCTACTCGCGTATAATAGCTATTAATCATTGGGGTGATTGGGCCACTCACCTTTCGGCTCGTGTCCCAAAATTCACCCTTATTGATTAATAGCAATTATTATACCCTCATTGAATAATATACTATTATGCATTAATGACATCAATGTGACTTAAGTTAATTTTCATTAACGGAGTACCTGATTTTTAGATAATAAATTGAAATTAAACTTTATTATCAGTTAGAATTTCGTTGCACTAAAAAAATCTCAAATTTTTAGCCACTTTCAAAGGGGCGTAGCTCCCTTACGATGCATTTTTAGACACTTTTATAGGAACTTTTTGTCATAATTTCTGATGTAGAATCAACCCTTAAAATTTCGGACCTTATTTTAAATACACCGTGTATAATATATAATATTATATTTTTAATTTTCAGTTATTTTCAAGATAATTTAAGTAGGCAAATCGTCGTCTTTTAGTCAAGCAGGCCGTGATAATCTATGAAAATATTTTTAAAATTTTAAAATAATTTGAAATATTCTTAATATATTATGAAGATGTTTTGTTTTAAAGTAGCCGTAAAATGGTTCTAAGTGCCAAAAACACAATATTTATAGCAGTTTAAATAAAATAAAGTAAGTTGGCTTTGGTACTTTAAGGCTCTAAGTTAGGGCGATTTTTAATTATGTATTTACAGAGGCTATTCTATGTTATTATTATTTTTTTTAATATATCACTAGGTTATAACGGCAGGCTTTATTAAAAGAAGACGAGTTGCCTACTTTGGTATAAAATATCTTGAAAACAAATGAAAATTAAAAAATATATATATTTAGTAAAGTTACGAAAAAATAATTATTTCGATTTCATCAATCAAAAGTAAGCATACACTCAAAATATAAAAACAATTGAAAATCGACTGAAAATCACATTTCTCAAAAACTGCTCTAAGGATTATTGTAATTTTGACCTTAGTAGGTTCTGTACTACAAAATCCACCAATAAAAAAATGTGATGCTTGATTTTTTATTTAAATTTTTTAAAGCCTACCGTATATAATACCCAACTCGATAGGAACTCTAAACAAAATTGTCAAAATTAAAATTTTGACTTTTTGAGAGAGAAAAAATATATTCTAAAAAAGATTACACCTAGGGATCAATTCTGAACGTAGATGGCGTAATCCATTGAGAACCGTCCAATTTTGAATTATTTGGGCGCTCGACCATTTCCAAATAAATTAATTTTTTTTGTGTTAAACCTATATATGTGTACTTCAAAACCAGTTTTATTTTATTTTTACATTGCTTTGGTTTGGCGTGGTCCCCCTCTGAAGTTTGCATTTTATTGATTTTTTGCATGTTGCGGAAATTTAAATTTCTCAGCTACGAAATAAGCTAGCGATATGAAAAAAAAAACACTTTTTTTAAGAATATAATAGGCTATATTTTTTGTCTAAAAGACTTTTTTCTAATTAAAATCAAAATAGGTGAAAACTGTATCTGAAAATTGGTATAAAATTTAATAAAATGATGATTTTTAAATTTTAATATTTTCGTAGAGGCTTGATTTAAGGGGGTATTTTTTTTTGTAAGTAGAGACTTATAAGTACTATACACTGCTAAAGTTTCAAAGAAAAATATTTATTTATTATTTTTTTATAAAGCTTCGAAAATATTACTTTTACGAAATTATTCAATAGTTGAGCCTTAATTTCTCAGGGGTAACTAAATTTAAAAATTTAAAATTTTTACAGGTAAGAGCTCTTTATGTTAGCATTCCATAAAAAAAAAAATCAGAGATGTGTTTTGCCTTAAAGTGAAAATATAATTGAAACAAAATAGGTTAAAAGTCCAAATAATATATTATTTTTATTTATGTATATTTATTAATAGTACGTAAAAATATTCTAAAGTTATTTTATTTAATATATTTTTTCTTTTATGTTGGTTTTTATTTACTTTTTTTTGATTTTTGTCATTGTTTTTGGATTTTTTTCTAAAGCTGTGCTGTCTTCTTAACTTTTTGTTTTTTCTTAGCCTCTCGTTTCTTTAAAGTTTTTTTTTTGCAACTTGTTTTTTCTTTGCCAGGAGTTTTTTCCTACTCTGCACATTTTTCTTGACAACTTTTTTTAACTTTTATTAATGACACAATTTTAAATTCTTTAGTTTGGACTTTGTTACATTCTTGTGACATTCTTCTTCTATATATTTTCCAATAGAGTTTTGCTTAAACTAAATTAGTCCTTCAAAAGCTTTTGTATTTATATCTGTATAATTTTTTTCAAAATAGATTACTGAGGGATCCGGTGTTATTATCCCATTAATTCGTAGGTAGGATTGTCGTTTATTTCTATATAAAATTAATCTTTTATGAACTAACGTGGCAAAAAAATCTGACCATGGAACATGGTAGTAGAAAGTTCACTTGTTATAGAACCATCCACAGCCAAATCCCAAAAACTTGTTTTTGGAAAATAATGTTAAATAACCGTCTGCAGAGTTCATGGTCAATACAAACTTAAAGTGTACATTATGTTGCTTGATTTTGGTAGTATTTCTCGTGCTGATTCCGAATATGTTTTAAGTTACTCTCTATCTTTTTCCATTTTTGAGAAAAAAGCTTATAAAAATCACAACAAATATTTTTTCGCATGTTTTAATGTAGCCTAGACATTTTGTTATAAGACGATAAAATAACTTTCTTGGCTTAAATTGTAGTCCGATTCTCGTTCTGTATAGTTCCAAGGGAATATCTTGGATTTTTTTTCTTTTGGTAAATCTAAATACATATTTAAACACCCTTGAAATCGCGTTTTTATTAAAATACTTTTATTGTTAATCAGTGTCATTACAGATGTTTCAGATTTGATGGATTTGTCCAACACAGAGGCGCGTTAATAATTTTTACCGAATACTTGAGAATGTTAATAATACTATTAACCTACCTATTACTAGCTTGTTATAAATTGACTTATTTGTCAGAAATAATGTTATAACAATAAATGTTGAATTTTGATGAAGGCTTTTATTTTTTACCTTCAGTATTATTTACATATATGTAAGTATTTTGAACTTAATAATTATATATTTGATTTAAGAGTGATATTTTGCCAAAAAGAATTTATATTACGGTTATATAAAATAAATAATTGCTTCTATACTGATAACTTTTAAATTTATCTTAGATAATGAGCGACCACGAAAATAATAGAAAAAAAGTTTGTGCTGCCTGCGGAGTGAAAATTTCATTTAAAAAATGTAAAGAAAACCATTTTAGGATAACTAAAAAATTTATTTATTTATTTATTTTATTTTGTTTAGACATAATATGCTATATGCTTAAGCTTTAATTATCATGTATTAGAAAAAAAAAAACAAGCAGCCGTTTTTAAATTCATAAGCATATAAATCTAGTAAGGACAGAAATTTTTAATTTTAAACAAAATTATAAAAATATTAATATAAATCTAATTCCTTTAATTTTTACTTATTTTTTATACAGAAAATGAAAGAAGGTAGTTCAGATTTTGATAAAAAAAAAACGTGTATATTGTAAAAAACTTTTGATCTGAGGTAAATTGTTGATGAGTTTTTAATTTAATTTAAAAACCATCGTTCAATACTTCATACTGTGAAGTCTATAATAATAAATGTTTTTGTCTCGGCAAAATATAGAAAATAACTTTAGGAACGTCTATGTACACATCTGACAATTACTTTTCAAAGTGAAAGATATATTATGAACACTATGTAACAAAATAATTAATTTTTTAATTTAAACACGTTTATAATAAAATTTTAAAAATTTTCACAAAAATGTTAGACGAGATGTTCCTTTATAATAATACAGTACGAGAATCGGACAATAATTTAGGCTAAGAAAGTTATTTTATTGTCTTATAGCAAAATGTCTAGGCTACATTAAAACATGCGAAAAAATAATTTTTGTGATTTTTATACGTTTTTCTCTCAAAAACCGAAAAAGATAGAGAGTAACTTAAAACATATTCGGAATCAGCACGAGAATTACTACCAAAATCATGCAACATAATGTACACTTTAAGTTTGTATTGACCATGAACTCTGCAGATGGTTATTTAACATTATTTTACAAAAACAAGTTTTTGGGATTTGGCTGTCGGTGATTCTATAACAAGTGAACCTTCTACTACCATGTTCCATGGTCAGATTTTTTTGCCACGTTAGTTCAACCTATTGATCATTCAAGAGTACCGTGAGGTGTTTATTTAGTTTTAATATGGGTTTAAAAATTAAACTTGATTTAAATTTAACGTTTTGTTTTATGAAGAAATTGGAAACAAAATTCATGAATATGAGAAAGAAAATTATGCAGTGTATAGGCGCGATTCAATGCTCTTAGTTTCTTTAGAGAAACCGTTTTCTCTCAGATTGGAAAAAGCAAATCAAAACCTAGTATTGGCAATTAGTATATAGTTGCTCTAATATATTATACAAGCTGGAAATGTGTAAAAAGAAGAACAAGAAGAAACTGTACCATAACAATTTATAATCACCATCCGCAATTTTTAGACAGCAAATCTCCCTTAAATTAAGATTTTTTATCCTCTTTAAATTAGTTTCTCGCTTCAAGTTTGTATAGGTTATATTAATGTTGTTCAAAAAGTTCCTGATATATCACATAAAAACTCTTTTTATTAATGTACCCATCGCATCTAAAACAACATTTTATCAAAAATTTACTTGACAATTAGTTTTCATTCAAGTAATGTCAAAAAGGCTCGACTTTTCATGTCAGAAAAGCTTGACTTTGTCTCGTAATAAAAAGCAATATTGCCAAGATGTACATTTTTAGTTTATTTTATTAAAATATTTTCTTTAACAATTACTACTAAATAAACAGTTTAAATTGATTAATTCTCCATTTCTCATCAATTTAAACCTAAAAACAAACACTTTTAATGTACCCCCCTAAAACGATATCCTCCTTTGGAATACAAGTATATTGCATTAACGAAAATCTAGTCAAGGGTAGCGATTCTCATTTAGGTGATATGATAATATCATACATACCAGACGTATGTTCATATCACTTCACTGCGACAGAAGCTGTCAGACTTTTATTAAAAATGGATTTAACCTCTTGTCTACCAGAGTATCAAATTTGTAACAAACCCAATTAAATAAGAAAATATATAAAATATTTAAAAAGTATCAGTTTTCGCCATTATATTATGTTTGTAAACTAATATGTTACAGGATTTTAAGGCAGAACCAACTCCATAAATTATAATTTTTATGAAACATACGCAAACTAAGTAAACAGTGCGACCGTAAAAAAACCTAAACTTTAAAATCTTGGTTTATTTTATTTATTATTTTATATGCAATCATTCCATGTACTTTCTTTATAATCTGTAATCTATTTTGATCCAATTTACCCGGTCGGAGAGTTTCTTCCTTATTAAATAACTGTTATAACTTGTATACTGTACATATGTAGTATAATACATAATAAATTCTTTAAATCAGTTTCTATTTCTATAAAACTATTTTATGACGAGGAGAACTAAATTATTTATACTACTTAATAATGTGCCCTGTTGTCAGATTGATTTTTTCTTTTTGAAAAAGTCATTAAATGTCACCAAAATTCACCTATTCGGGAGCTATTTTAAAGGTGTTCCGGAATGGTTTGGGAGATAAAAATTTGGCAAATTAAGTCTTTTTTAAAGACCCGTGTCTGTGCAAAATCTTATGAACGACGGCCGATGGCCCAAAACCCGATATCCTCCTTTCAGATTTCTAGGATATATAGTTCCTAAAGGGCTGCAACAGATGGACGGACCAACGGACGAACAACCAATCCTATAAGGGTTTCGTTTTTCTTTTACACCGTAGAGAACCCTAAAAATTATTATTATTCGAAGTAATACTTAATATTATAAAATTTTATGTTCACAAATACAAATTTAATTTTATCCGTTCTGAGTTTAGTGAATTCAGTGAATAAAATTCTTTTGTAGGATTAACTTTTCTGCTTCGTGAATATATGTTTATATTCAAAAGAAGATTATATAATAAAGGCCAGTTGACATTTATACGGCTTGACTTATACAATCCTTTATCACCGTTTTAAACCTAAGCTCAAAGAGATTCCAAGAGTCTCTACAAGTACAATAAGAGACCATTAGATCCAAAAATTTAAATTTAACTTAGTACCTATACTATAGGAATACTATAGGTCCTATAATATTCCTTACCGTTTGTTGATTTGAAAATAAAACGAGCCTCTATGTAGTTTTACACAGGTATACCTGAGTATGAGATAATACTCGCCAACTTTTTATAATTCAAGTGGAGGGAGCAAAGTTATAAATTTTTATTAAATGAAAAGAAGACTAATTATATACAGGGTGTAGCAAAAAAAATGTTACCAAATTTTGATTCTTTATAAAGTGTTTTTTAAATATCATACAATTTTCTTTTAATGTTTATAACAAACTACATTAACGTGTTTCTTTTTTTGTACTTAGTTCATATTTTTAAATTATTCATTTCGATCTATACAACGCGCTACCAGCTGCATTGTGAAGCTATGGAATCGCAAACATTTAAAAACATTTCATTCGAAACTTCGGCCATTCCCTTTCGATAGCTACCTTTAATTCATCAACGGTTGCAAGTTTTGTACCATATCTAAACATTATTCTTAAAAAAAAATGAACAAGAAAAAAATCAGTGGTGTGAGGTTTGGTGATCGCGGTGGGTATTCTACATAATCTTTTCATTATATTCACCTGTTACGCAGGTTTGGACTTAGGTGCTTAGATCACTATGTTAATGTAGTGGAGCTCCAATCCCCCATCGCCAAAGTCTTCAAAAATAGCTAGCATGATAGATTCCTGCAATAAATTAAGGTAACTGGTATCGATGACAATACCCTCAAAACACTATATACAATTGTGGGAGGATTAGTTTAGTAGACTACCGCGTCGTACTTGACGAGTTTACTACCCAAATAGCGTGATTCTCACCAGCGCTGATTTGCCTTTTTTAGTTAATTAATAATTTAAATTTGGTGAAGGCGTAAGTGAAGCGGGCACTCTCTATAAATTGGTTCGAAAGTCAATTAAAGCCGGTGGTTCCCTCTACTAATAGCCCACACAAGTCCTGGACTTAGGGGATGCTTAATTAAGTAGAATAGTACGAGGTGAAACAAAAATGTAAAAACAATGTAATGTAATGTAATTCTACAGTTACGTAATTTCTTTTGTAATTTTCACCGTTTTTTTTTTTTTTTTATCATTGTGTATTTTAATGTGCCTACTGCATTAATCTATCATAATAATCTATCATGATAAAAAAACCTATAGTCAGAGTTAGAGTCAGTTATTGTGAGTGATGGTCACTGCATTGATAAATTGCATAAAATGCATGGTGTCAATAATCTCAGATTTTAAGTGCATTTAAATTGATTTTTAGGGCACGTTTGGACTCATATTTGTTATTTAATAGCTATTTTCCTAACAAGTGCGGAAAGAGGACTTTTCCGCACTCGATTGCATTTGCCTGAACGACGCGTAGCGGAGTTCAGGTAAGCATTCGACTGCGGAAAAGCCTCTTTATGCATGCGTTAGGAACAATATTTTTCCTACGAGCAGAGTTAAAATAAAATATACTTTTGAATTTCATTAAATAAATATATTATATTATATATATTATATTATATTTATATTTTTTTCAATAAGAAAAACAATTGTAAAGTGATCATGCAAACCTGGTTAAATTCATATACACCGAATTGGAGTAAAACTTGAAAATGTTGTCACGTTAGCTCCCTTTAAAATTTTATGAGAACGAAAACATCTTAGTGATGGCACTTAAGAAGTTGACTGGATTCTGAGTTTATCCATAAATATAACTCATACACAAAATCTAAAAATCGTCATAAATGAAGAATGTGCTTAAAGTGGATTTAACGCGATTTGCATGATCACTCTATCTAAAATGAACATTTTTATAATATTATGAATAAATATAACAAGAATAACACTACGCAATTGAGAAATTAAACAATATTTATGGGTGCGGAAAAGGCATTCTTTTTACACGCATATGCGTGCGGAATATTTCCGCACGCTCGTAGGAAAAATTGTTTTTGAACCATTTTGTATGCAGCCTTATAAATTACCTCTAAACTGGTATAGGATTTTGATTCATATTTTATAACCTAAATTTTGATATATGATTTATTCTTTTAACGTGCAGTTTTACAAAACCGGGTAGTCATAACGGCTACAAAATCGGGTACCCACATTACGTGACAAAGATTCCGATACTTCAGAGAAAGAAAATATTGACGATGCGTGTCTTTATTGCGATGAATTGTTTTTAAACTCTGTCCAATGTAGGCTGGATAAAATGTGGGTCGTGCAGTAAATAGTCACATGAGGCCTGTAGTAGCTGTGATGAAACTGTTGAAATTTTTATATGTGACTTTTGTCCATAACCCCCTTATAAATATTATTATTAACCTACTTTTGTGTTCCTATTTTTTAAATACTTTTTTTTTCGTTTATTACTTATTTACATAGGATTTATATTACTGCCCGGTTTTACCATACCAGTTTGACATAACCGTGTAACTATGAAACTATTTTTAACAACTGATAATGGTAGGACACACTAGTCATATAGAAATATGTTAAAATTAAATGAATGTTTGCTTCGGTAAAACTGAATACAGAAACTTTTTTAACTGTAACCGGTTCTGTACTACTCTCCCTTACTGTTACTTAGTACTTAGTACTTACAAAATGCGTAATTTATGACGTTTTGCTTATTGATCACCCTGTATGTTACAGTAAAAGCTCGAAATTTGGTTAATCACAGGACTGACGTGTTAAATCTAGGATTTACCAATTAGATGTGGTACAACTACGAAAAAATGGTTTATCTGTATAAATTCGGACTTCTACCACGTCATAACGGTAAATCTAAGGATTTTCCATAAAAAAGTTCTTGTTAACGGTTATATCTATTAACTAATTACTGAAAAAGAAAGCAAAAACTACAAAAAATTGATTTTTCATTTAACACACTGTTATATAATATATAACAGAATAATTGTTATATAATATATAACAGAATAATTCTACATATTATTCAAGTAAAGTTACTTGTTAGTACATGATAAACTTTCATGACATTTTAAATTACATAGTTTGCCGGAATTTATCACTTCCGCGGATGTTCCTTATAATAAAATAAGTGTAAGGGGAGCAGTGCGAAAAATGTCTTTATCTGGCCGACAAGGCTTCCAAAGATGTAACTGTACTCGAAACTGTTCTACCAAGAGATGCTTATGTAGATCATTCGGCAAACTATGCAGTAGAATAGAATAGTATTTATTGTGCCAATGAAAAAAATCAGACTCATCAATAAAAAAGTATATACATAACATTGAACTTATATTATTAAATATATCACTGAGTGTATAAAATGCCTTATCTAGTAAATACATTTTTATCACAGATTTAAATCGGTTTAAGGGTAAGGATTTCACTCCTGCAGGTAGGTGGTTGAACGCGGTAGGCCCATATTAGTTGATGCCGTTTTTAGATCTCTCGACTCTATGATAGTCCACATAAATATCCGAGTTATTACGTGTTGGATAATTATGTACACAATCACGAGTAGTGTATGTACTCATGTTGTTCCTTACATGCACAAGACACACTAATATATACATAGAGGGAAGGTTAAGATTTTAAGTTGACGAAAGCTTTCCCGACAGTCGTCTCTGTAACCTAAACCATTTATTAGGCGTATAGCCCTCCGCTGGAGACAAAATATTCTATCGCTTGAGGTGGCATGACCCCATACAATGAGGGCATAGCTTAGTCTTCTGTTTATGGTGGCGCAATAAACCGTTAGTAGTGTCTCAGTAGAAACTACTCGCACTAGATTGCATAGTGCGTAAATGCTTTTAACTAAATTACTAGATAAAAAATCAGTATGTTTATCTCACACTAACCTACTTTTAAAGTGAACCCCAAGAAATCGAATAGAATCCGGATTAGCAAATCCACTACAATCCCTGAGGCTAAACACCATAACTTCGGTCTTTGTGGCGTTTAAACTGAGTTTGTTGGCAGTGAACCAGTCATTGGCATCTGACTGCGCCCGCAGAAGTTCGTTTTGTAGTAAGTTAAGTACTTTATTACGCTTACGCATATTAGTGTCGACCGCGAAGAGTACAAAATTAATGTACGCTAAAAACATATCTGGGCCAAGAACAGAGCCCTGGGCTACACCGATAAAAATTATTAGGGGCTTAGACATTTTCTAGCATAAATGCTAACAGTATCTTTATACTCTTCTCGGAAAAACCGTAGTATCTTAACTTTTCGATGAGTATGTCGGGGTCTACGCAGTCAAATGCCTTTTACAAGTCGCATGAAACTGTGCATATATAGAGAGAAGTTAAAGTTCTCAGTTATGGTGCTCAGTAGCTCATTGAATGCGTCAGTTGTGGATCTACCCTCCCGGAAACCAAACTGAAACTTATTAAATAGGCCATTATGCTCTTTTAAGTGACTTTTAATATATTTTAGATAAAATAAGTGTAATGGAAATGGGTCTATAAGTCCAAACCTAACGAGATCCTTTTTTATAGATTGGTATAACTCTGGAAAATTTTAGAGATTGGGGATATAATCCAAGATTTATACACTCATTAAATAGTTTAGTAAGTGGTTCTTTAATTATATCTCCAATAAATTTTATAATTTTTGTATTTAGCCCAAAATAATCTACAGAATTAGTGTGATTTAAATTTTGGATTATATCCCGATCTCCGTTGAAGAGATTTAGCTGAAGCTAAATTTTTGACCTACTGAACCGTCTGGGATATCCCTGAAATAGTCAAGGAAACTAGAATATGTATGAGGGATTTGAGTAGATATTTTTGTGGGTATGCTAACAAAATATTCATTAAAATCGTTGGGTGAAATGCTATTAGTTTTAGGGAGGATTTTTGTTGGTTTGTTTCTATTCAGATTCAGATCTATCAATGTAGGCATTGTGAGCATTTATTTTTGCTATTCAAAATGTATCAAAGTTTATCATGTACTAACAAGTAAGCTTTTATAAATTTACAATAAACAAATGTACTATGTCGTACTATGTTGAATGCTTCAACTTTACTTGAATAATATATAGAATATAACAGTGTGTTAAATAAAATATATACTTTTTGTAGTTTGGACTTTTCTTTTTTCTTTTTTAGTACTAGCTAACTGTCAAAAAGAACTTTTTTACAAACGAAAACTAGCTTTTATCTATATGAAATGCAAAATCCTAATATTTTGTGTTAGATAAAGTTTCCCATGTCTGCGTCCCTGTTTTTCAGTGCTAAAAGGGTCTAAGTGCATGATAAACTACAGCCGTAGGGTAAATTTGGCTTGAAAGCCAAATTTAAAGAAATAACAATTACCTTTTGTCCTTAAAATAAATAAATAAATTTAAAAAATATAAATTATGGTTTTTAAGATCATAGGTGCAACATAAAATATTTTATAGGTGCAATTTTTAATAATTAACTTTTAAATTAATTAAAATTAAATTTTGAGGAACATTATAAGGCTTTTATTATTTAATTAAGATATATATATATATATATATATATATATATATATATATATATATATATACATATATATCATTAAAAATACTTGTTTTTTATTAAAAATTATATGCGTAACATAAAATTTTTACCTAGGGGTTCAATTATCAAATATTACTAAAATTAAATAATACATAAAAATGGAGATTTTTTTAATTTTCAATATCAAAATCAAGAAGAAAGTTAAGTAATCGTTTTAAAACCTCTTAAAATCATTTGTGTAACTTTAAATTATTATTTAGGGACAAACTTTTGAAACAAAATTATTAAAATGCAATATTTTTTTTATTACCTAAATTTAATTTTACTTTGTTTTTGTTTTTTTTATATGAGGGTCTCTATTAGTTTACTCTATCCCAGAAGTAAATATTAATAAATTTATATTATTTTTTTTAAATACAATTAATAAACAAAATAGATATGAACTTCAGCTAGAATTTCCAAAAAAAAAAGTCCAAACGAAAATGGTATAATTGTACCAAACAAACATTACAGCGACAATTGTTTCGGCTTTTTTAACATAAAGTCATTATTTGTAGCTTGAAAGTGACTTTATGTTAAAAAAGTCGAAACAATTGTCGCTGTAATGTTTGTTTAATTAAGACATAAAGTTTATATTTTGGAGAGATAACATTTTTTTTATGGTTTATTTAAATCAATTCCAATATGAGTAAGGATCAAGAATTTCTTAACTCTATAAATGTTTTTTTAACATTAGTATGTTTAGAGGGTTGCGTAGAGGGTTGAAACCGTTACGAAAAAAAAAACCATTAGGAAAAATAAACCGTTACGAAAAAACCGTTACGAAAAAGTGTTCCAAAATATGTAACGCTTGCATTGAGTTCTTGGATGGGATCGAGAAATCGTGAGGAAAATCCCAACAAAAATCGTGACAATTGTGACAAAATCGTGAGGAAAATCCCAACAAAAAACATGACAATTGTGAGAAAATCGTGAGAAATCGTGAGGAAAATCCCAAAAAAAATCGTGACAATTGTGACAAAAATTCATGGATTTCGAGTTAAAAGACATTTCCAATTTTAACTTTAAATTTATGGAACGCTTGCATTGAGTTTTGGATCATTGTTGATATCGTAAGCGTCACATAAATTTAAAGTTCTCGGTTGGGATCATTGTTAAATACGTTCTACTATACAAGTAAAGCAAAACCGTGATACATTAATATGTGACGCTTAAGATATCAACAAAGTTCTCGGCTGGGATCATGGTTGTTATGTGACGCAAAAGTGTCCCAAAATTGTGACGATCCCAGCCGATAACTTTAAATTTATGTGGCGCTTACGAAATTAAGAAATATGCAAGTAAAGAAAACCGTGTCTCGTAACTGGAGGCTTAAAACTTATTAATGTTATCACGGTTTTGCTTTACTTGTACAGCAGAATGTTTTTAACGATGATCCCAGCAATAAAAATGTTGTATCACCTTTTCTGAGTTGTAGACTGGTCATTACCCATCACAAAGTAGTTTTACAGTGTAGTGTAATGCAATGCAATTTACATTACTTTTTAGAAGATGGCATGCATTAGTAAAGTAGATTTATATTAAGCCATTTTCAATGACGGATCCAGGGGGCTTGCGGCTTAGCTTCCTTCCCCTTGACCCCTAAAAACAAAATGGTAAAGACCTAGAAAAATGCATTTTTTATGTAATTATTTGACTAAAATTAATGGAGTAGAAATGAAGGTTCCTTGATACACATGTCTCTTTTCGAATTATTCTGAATCCGCTACTGGCTATTAACGTATAATATAACTAATACTGGAGGAGCCAGGAAGTTTACAACTTTTTGCCATTTTTTTTTTAATTAATAATAATTATTATTATAATATAATGACATAAAAACAGAAACACATAATGTAATGCATATACCCAAAAGTTGGCAACTTTTTTTTAAATAGTTTATTACTACTATAAGTAATGACAAAAATGCATAAGAAGGCAAATGATGGCAATTTTATTATTATTACAAGTCTCAGGTGCATCCAAATAAAAGACGCATGCTTATTTGCCTGAAGTACTGAATCTAATTATAAAATCGGATTTAGTTATTATAATAGTAGCACCATAGTGACAGAACCTGATACTGCAACTTCGAGTGAGTGGCTATAACGTAATAACCACTAAATCTACGTCTATACAGTAAAAATAGCTTTACTTTATATTTGCGTAGCTGTAATCACGTGAATATCACCGCTGGTAATCACTCCAAAATTTTATACTTTCTAGGTGCCACTGAAGGTGTTAGAAACGTTAAAATTACTAACCGGGATCACCTCAAAGTTGTCTAAACTTGATATTGAAAATAGTTGTTAAGGCCACCAAACCATATCACTCAAATATTACTAAGAAGTGGCAGTGATTTTAAAGTGGGTGTAATAGTTTCGACCACGTTTTGGGAACCTTTAAAATACCTTTAAATAGGCGACACTTGATTATATAATTGAGGTAATGCTTGCCACGTTCTTGCCAGGTTCGTAAGTGATTTTCACATAACGGATAGAACAAAATTTACTTCAAAGTTGCAATAACCTTTTAAATTCACTATAGAGTAAGCGTTGCCTATTGGTGACCTCCGTTTTACATTGTCCATTATATCCAAACGAAAGAAGCCTTTAAGGTATAGTTGGTCTGTGCGCAAATAATTTTATATTTAGCCTCATCCAGAGTGCGTTTGTTTGTAAGATGGATAACAAGAAGCCTCGTCAAAAGAAGTTTCCGACATTAGGAATTGCCTTTACCGTTAGAACAAGTAGACAGTGAACCTTGGATGTTGATCAACAACACGGAAAATGATTCTACGTCTTGTAACCAAATTGCAGATGAAAGAAATTTTTATTATGATAACATTTATAACGACGGGTTGTTCGTACCTGTTGAAGATTTTGTGGACGCTTTAAATGAAGAATTTTGAGGTTATGTCCAATGTAACTTTAAAGTGACAAAGAACGGTGGCTGCCATGTGGCTGCGCGTTGACTGCCACTTTTAAGTGGTGAAAAACTCGTTGGACTAGTTCCGCTTACCACTTGATTGATGAACATAGCTATAGAGTAGCATATTTTTGGTTTCTGCCACTTCAAATACGCAGACATATTAGCAGCCGTTTTTAATACCGTTGCCATTATAAGAAAAATAAATACACGTGCTATTGAAAAAAAAAATTCGTCGTTACCGCTTTAAATATAATACATCCATACATAATTATTGGTTTTAAGTAATCAACATTGATAAAAAACACGGTTTGTGGCATCTAAGTAAATAATTTCCGAACCGAAAAATTTACAAATTTTTATCTTTTTGCTATAATATGAAGTATTCTAGTGGCGCGTGTTCATATTTCGAGGTACAACACCTATATTTGGCAGTAAACTTTCAATCGTTCTAAATTTTCGGCTTTCGGAATTCTCTTAAACCATTATTCTTATGTTTGAATGTAATAATATAATAATTATAAGGTACTTAGATTACCAATAATGTCAAGTTAAAAAAAGCAAGGAAAATGAAAGGAATAATGTACAGAATAGAGACCGAGCTAAAGACAAGCGCAGTAAACAAAGTTTCGTATTTAGTGTCAACCACCACACATCCACGTTTTTGCCAAGTAATCACAACGTGGCTTAAACGTAATTATATAAAATTTAAAAACGTCGCTGGAACGTAGCCGCCACCAAGAAAGTGTTCCCCATTTTGGTCACCTCCACGTGATAGAACCGTTTCTATAACGTGGCAGAAATTTTGGCAATACACTTTAAAGTTTTCAGTCTAGTGGCCGTTACGTTCTTTCCACGAAAAATGTTACTTGGGTAATACAGATGACGAAGATGATGATTTTGATGACAGTTCTGATGATTAATTATTTATTTAATAAAATTAACCATTTAAATGATTTTTATAGCGTTTTATTTCGAACATAAATTTTAGATTTTTTTTTTCTGAAAATGGCAAAAGTTGGCAACTTTTTTTATATCGTTTATTACTACTATAAGTAAAGACCAAAATGCATAAAATATTGAGTCTGGCAAATGAGGGCAATTTTTTAAATTTAAGATTTTAAAATTTTATTTAAATTTTTAGATTTCAATGATCTTTTTGCATACTTAAAATCAATTATCTTTAATTTATTTTAATGTAAGAAATCACTAGGGCTAATATAAGATATTTTCTATACCTGTACTTCCTATTTGAAGTCCATTAATATTCTATCGGTAATTTCCTATACAAATTGTATGGGAATTTACTATTAGAATTCTAATGGGATATTCTATGGGTTTCCTGTGTAAAATACTGGACCAAACAAACCGAAATAAATACAAAGAGGTATCACAGTTGAAACCTATTTTTTTACGAGTTTCTATTAGTACATATTTTTCATTTGGTTGCAATTTTTCTTGAAATTCAGAACCGGGGTGTGAAGTGTATGAATTTTGGTACAATTTGCGTTCCCTAATTGCCATTGCAACTCCAATTAAAATCCGGAATTTGTCCTTAACTGAGACTTTAACCATTTGATAAAATTTTAACTGCACATTGATAAAGCGGGCCTAACACAAAATATATCGGTAAACCATCATTCCGAGATAACCCCCTTTTTTACGCTAAAATGATTGGGCTACATTGTAACCCTCGTTTTGCGGTGAGGTAATAAAAAGTATATAAATTTTAAAATAAGTTTCCACATTAAACTACCAGTATAGTATACTGAGTATACCGTTAGTAATTCTACAAACCATCTTACATTAATTTTTTCACGTTAATTGGCTTTCTTGCCTATGAAAAGCCCAAAGAACACAAAAACATTAAAAACAATTTAGTTGTTTAGATACTAAATTTTAACTTAATTACCTATCAGCTCTTCATCCTACCTTATATCTATTATGGAAAAGTAAAACTTCAGAGCTCCCAAGTAACAAATAAGTATATTTATCCAATACATACAGATAATGAGACATTTACCAGCTTTATTTTAAATAGATAAACTCAATAATAACCCCCGCATGGCTTTTACTTTATTGAGTGGATAATTATTTATTTTACCCACTCAACTGTCACTTGTCAAATTATTTTCTTGTAAATGTCATTTTAATTTTTAATGAAAATATGAATTTCTAAGCTATTTATTGGATAAAACCTTGTATGGCACTCATGGGTAAACCGATATTGCCCTCTCGAAAATTAACCTGCTTGGCTGACGCCGGTTAATTTTCTCATGGGCAATATCTTACTTTACCCACTAGTACCATAAATAACTATTTTCAATAAAATGTTCGTAAAAGTAAATTTCATAGTTTACGTAAAGGTGAAAATGAGGTGGAAGCTCATGCACGAACTTTTCAGAAGTCTTTCTTAGTTTTGTTTTCCCATTTTGAAAATTTTCAAAATTTCGGAAAGCCTTATATTCGTGCAAAAATTTTCAATTTTTTTGTGTATTTTTGCTTTTTATGACGTTTTATGTCGATATAAATCAATTTCGAGCAAAAAAAAATGTCAGTCGATCGGTCGATCGGTCTGTCCGGGAAATTTTGTGTGCACGATAACCTAAGAACGCTTTAAGCTAGAGACTTGAAATTTGGCATACAGGTATGTTACCAAAGGTTCTCGCTCGGGATTGTTTTTGCTAAACATTGGGTTGCAGCAAGGGGCGAAAATGGGGAAAAATACATTTTTTTTAGAAAATATTTAAAATTTCTATATAGGGGTTTTTGAGGTTTCTGAATTTAAATATGATAATATTTTTTTTTTTTTAATTCAACCCCTAAGGCGGTCAGGGGGTAATAATTTTTTAATATTTTCTTCAATTTTTTTTTCTAATTTCACCCCCTGAGGGGTGGGGGCTAGTTTTTGTGAAAACTGGTATATTGGGCTTTTTGAGGTTACTAAAAGTGAATCTGATAATAAAAAAAATTCTAAATCCACCCACTGAGGGGTGGGGGTATATTTTGTGAAAATTGGTATATTGGGGTTTTTCAGGTTGCTGAAAGTGAATCTGATAATAAAAAAATTCTTACTCCACACTCTGAGGGACAGGGGAAGTTTTCTTGAAAATTAATATATTGGGGTATTTGACGTCGCTAAAACTGAACCTTATAATAATTTTTTGTAATTTCACCCCCTGAGGGGCGGGGCTGGTTTTCGTGAAAATTGGTGTATTGGGGTTTTTGTGGTTGCTGAAAGTGAATCTGATAATGAAAAATTCTAACTTCACCACATAAGGGGCAGGGGGTAGTTTTCGTGAAAATTGGTATATTTTTAAGGTTGCTAAAAGTGAATCATAATAAAAAATCCATTATCGCGCGGAGGTAAAAAATGGGACAGCTCTTTTACTGGACAGTGTATTTTTTTAGAAATCTTATCAAAAAGCTCAAAATCTTAGATTTTTTCTGTCGAAAATCTCGGAATTCATACAAAAATCTCAGAAGTCCGTGTACAGATATTTTGCAGGGTTTCACCCCTCGTATAACAAACATTTAAAGTTTTAGATTACAAAAAATATGCTCTTTCAAATTCGAAATGTAAATTGCGGATCTACAATTTATAACGAGTGGCTTTGCATTTCATGAAATGTAAAGGCACTTGTTTTAAATTTTATGCATTTCCTTTATAAGGTCACAGTAGGCCAATGCAGCTGTTGTGGTTTTAGAATATCGATTAATTTATCCTTCATTTAACCAGATTTTAAATTGTGACATTTTCATGCCCAAACCACGAAACATCGTTGATAGCCAGTACTCGGCGAATTTCCAGTACTTGCATAGGCGCCGTGTCGACTCTAGCGTTGACGCGAGGTTTTAATATTTACATTTTTATTTATTTTTATCTTTATTTTTTTTAATGATTCCATTTAAACGAGTAAGGTGGGAAAAAAGTTATCGATAAATAAAAATTAAAAACTTTCGTATTCTTAAAAGAAAAAAATCGAATGTCGGTTTTTTCTTTGATAAGCACCGATATATGTATAGTTAATATGTATAGTCGATATTGTTGTGTGTAACAAATTAGTCGTCAAATGTTTTGATTTAGTGATCTTTATAAAAATTTCCCTCATAATTCGGCAAAATTATTCCGTAAGCCTATGTTTCTGTGTTTATTTTCAACGTTGATGAGTCATAACTGAGTTTACGCTGACTACTGTTGATAACCCAGTAAAATTTGACATTTCACACTAAAATGGGCTCCACGGTAAAAATTAAAATAATGCATAGGTACTTACATATTTACTGTTTTTGTTGTAAAAGAAACCTACTACGTTATTTAAGAACTAAACAACAAATGGAAAAACTTTCTTGATTTAAGGGGTCGTTCAAAAAATTAAAGTTTTTTTTTTTTGCTTTTTTATACTACTCAATATGTGTAGAATACGCTCCTAAAATATTTTGATGAAATTAATCCTGTTTAAAAAGTTGTACATATATGGGTTAAAATCAAAAAAGTACTTCTTTTCAGGTAAACAAAAAAGTTTAAATTTATAACTACAAAAAAGTTATTTATATACCAAGGGACTAAACTGGCTGTTTTAGTCCCGCTGCATTCCTGAGCGAGCGTAGCGAGCGAGGGAAACAGAAATGCAAGGGACTAAAACAGCCAAGTTTTGTCCTGAAGTATATAGACTATTTTTTGCAGGACCAAACATAATTTAGGTAGGTAAGGTAAGGTTAGATAAAATTAAAATTAAAAACCACGCGTCTAAAATCGGTTGTTTTATTTTCGTAATTTAATCAAGATGCCTGTAAATTGCGAAAAGTCAGTTTCATGGCTATCGCGATTTCAATTGTTTTTTAATATGGTTGACACAAACGTCAAAAAAATGGACGAAGATGATAAATTTTAAGTTATGTATAAATTGTTATAACAATTTTATTTTTAAAGGTTTTCTTTGTTAAAATCAAATAAATTGGTTTGAATCGCTAATTTATTATAAAACACCACCAAACCTAATTTTTGATCCAGCAAAGCACATAGTAAGTATAATATTTTAATATTATCAAGATTGCCGTGATTTTTATTCCCTAGGGAGAAAAACGGCAAGTTTAGTCCCGAAAATGAAAGCGTAAAATTAGGTTTTAGTCTTGGTCGTGCAAAAAATAATTTTTGTATGGAACATGTTAATTTGATCATAAGATAAAGTTTTTTCATAATGGGCGCAAAGTTTATGCATTCTTGCGCACTCTGGTCCGCAAAAAACCAAAGGACTCAACACAGATTAAATTAAATACTATTACATTGTTTCCTTTTCGGATTTCCGGTTTAAGGGCTTAGAGCCAAATGTCGAAAACAAAAAAAAAATCTAAATTATGAATTCAAAATGGCTGCCAATAAATTTCAAAATCTAACCGATTTACTTAAAAATTAGTATATAAGGTATAAAGGGACGAAAAAATATTTTTTATGTAGAAACTAAAAATTCAAAATGGCGGATTTAAAATGGCGACCGATAAATTAAAAATATTAATGGATTAACTTAAAAATTTGAATATACGTTTTGAGGAACGACAAAAAAAAAATGATGTCAAAAACTAAAAATTCAAAATTGCGGATTCAAAATGGCGGCCAATAAATTTAAAACTTTAACGAATGTGCGTAATTTTGGAAAATTTGACAGCTTAACGGGACAATATTGATACTACCGTATGTTTCTTATTTTTATCGTTGTCTTGCCTCTACGTCAAATAATCCTAGCACAAGAATGCATAGGACATGTTTTGTAGAGAATTAGGTTATTTTGCTCCTTTCATGAAAACTTTTTTCTATGTCAGTCTTGCTTGAAAATTTGTGTCTTCTATTCTTATACTTAAATTGTGTTTACTTAAATTTAATTCTTCAGCAATCGATATATTGCTTCTGTCTGCTCGTTTGTTCAGATTTTTGCGATTATCTTCGGGTTCATCAGTCGTGTAGTTTGCATTTATTAGGTGTTTCATGGCAATATAATTTAAGATGATATCTTTCTCTTTGTAGCTAAGTTTATTTTCGGAAGGCTTTATTAACTTGTTAGGGTCAATGTATGTTACATGCTCTTTATACCGTAGGCACTCTTGTATAGTAAAGTTAGTCCTTTTTATGTTTTCTTGTACGTTTGCGCTGTTAGGAATTCCAACTACGATTAAATTACATTTTTTTGTATTATAAAGGAGTTATAGCTAAAGTTAAGTTCGGGGTGGTTTTAAGCCTCACATATTTTGTCCGTCTAGGTACGCCTCTGTATAAATTCAAAAAAAATAAATTAACATAAACTTATTGCCCTTATTAATACTACTATAACTCAAAACTAATTTAAACACTTATTTATTAAAAATATATTTACAGTAAAGAAGTAAATAATTTACTTCTTTTAAATGACGGAAATCAAAACATCAAATGACTGCGCTGGTACCAGTACAGCGTTGCCAAAATTTGTTAGAAACCGATCGCAAATTGCTTTTTTATGGGTGGAAACACCCGTTTTTTTATTTCTTTTCAGTTGAAAACTAAACTTTTTAACAAAAACAGCAATGATCTATATTTAAATGATAAAATATATAATAACAACTATTTTATTGGAATAATCTCAATCATAAAATATCCCTCAAGCATATCCCATGGCAACATTCGCGAACAAGTGGATTTAAAAAACGCGGCAATTTGAGATTTAAATTTTTAATTATAGTTGTAAAGTAATATTGTTGTTTAGTTCTTAAATTTTTAATTTAAATATGAAACAACATTAAACATTGTAAAATTATATACTACCTTATTTTGTTTGTGAAATAGTCTTTTAAAATACCATTCGTGCATGTTGAATTATACATACTGTAGGTGTATAAAAAAACATGTTGCTTAAGGAAATTGTTTTCGTGCATTTTTCGTCATAACACGAAAAATGCACTCAAACAATAGCCAAGCAAAATATTTTTTTAATACAGTAAAAAAATTATCGATAATTCAACATGCACTTATGATATTACTACTGATAAATTATTGTGCAAAAAATATCCACGAGAACAAGGAAAATTGAAATGTTTTACCATAAAATGTTTACGAGCTCTTAAAACCGTAGTGATATTTTTATTAAAATTCCAGCAATAATGTTACACTTTGAAATGGCTCAACTAGTGGGTCATAAATACCTACATCATCGATGTTGTTTCTCTTCGTTAAAAAGTCCAAATGGGGAGGTACTTTAAGATAAAAAAACAAGCCGTGAAGAAATGTAATGCTACGCATTCCATCATATACTATTTACAGTTAATGGTCTATTGCGTTTTCACGAATAAAAATTCAAATAAAAAACTTTTAAAAAATTCAAAAATTTTTTTTAATAAGGTCTTTTTTTTGAAAAACAAAAAAATAAAAAAAATGTATAAAAAAAATCAAAAATGTTTTTCTTTATTTCATTTTTGCAAAAAACTTTTTTTTTTAATGATTGATTTTTCATTTTTCAAAAATACATAACTTTTTAATTTTGGGGAGATTACCTTCAAAAACTAGGGATCTTCCCCTCGTAGAACTTGATTTTTCCTAACATGTTCAAGTGGATCGAATTATTTGTTTGGATGTTTGGATCGTGTTAACAAAAATCGTGACATCGGACGGACGGACATTAAAAAAATAGTAGGTTATTTTTTCATGAAACAAATTTATATCCAACAATTTTTTGTCTAGGACGATTTTTGAAAATTTTGGAAAATTCGAAACTACTGTATAATACTATTCTAGCGCAGGCGCTGTGAATAGTATAAAAATACACTGCCCAGGAAAAGAGCGTTCCCATTTTTCACCTCCGCCCGTAAAATGGATTTTTTATTATCAGATTCACTTTCAGCAACCATAAAAACCTTAATATACCAATTTTCACGAAAACTACCCTCTGCCCCTTTAGGGGTAAGTTTGAATTTTTTTATCAGATTCACTTTCAACAACCTCAAAAACCTCAATATAACAATTTTCACGAAAACTACCCCCACTCCTCAGGGGGTGGATTTAGAAAAATTTTATTATCAGATTCACTTTCAGCAACCTCAAAAACCCCAATACACCAGTTTTCACTAAAACTAGCCCCACCCCTCAGGGGGTGAAATTAAAAAAAAAAAGTATTATTAGATTCATATTCGTCGACCCCAAAAACCCCTATATACCAATTTTGAAGAAAATATTAATAATATTAAAAAATATTTACCCCCTCACCCCTCGGGGGTAGAATTAGAAAAGTTTTTTATCAGATTCAATTTCAGCAACCTTGAAAACCCATATATACCAATTTTCAAATTTTTCTAAAAAAATGTATTTTTCCCCATTTGTCCCCCTTGCCTTGGGGTGCAATGTTTACCAAAACCAATCCCGAGCGAGAACTTTTGGTAAAACACCTGTATGCAAAATTTCAAGTTTCTAGCTTAAAGCGTTCTTAAGTTATTATGCCCACAAGATTTCCCGGACAGACCGATCGACCGACCGACAATATTTTTTTGCTCGAAATTGATTTATATCGACATAAAACGTCATAAAACGCAAAAATACACAAAAAAAAATTAAAAATTTTTGCACGAATACAAGGCTTTCCGAAAGTTTGAAAATTCTCAAAATGGGTAAGCAATAACACATCGACTACTTTGTCAGCAATGTGGCTAAGTCCAATGCTGAACTAAAGTGAGATTCTGCTTTTGAACACCTCTTTGAAGCCCTACTTTAAAGCCCTACATCGGCACCCACCAAATTAAAATCCAAATTAAAATACAGCTTTACATGGGGGGGAGGTAGGTTTAAAATTGCAAAATTTTGGGTTACTTATTTAAAATATGATCCCAAAGAATAAAATATGGGTCTTAACAGGAGGATTGGTGTAGTGGACTACCGAGTCGTACTTGACGAGTTTACTACATAAAATAGCGTGAGTTTGATTCTCACCGGCGCCGATTTGCCTTTTTCACTTAATTAATGATTGAAATTTGGCGAAGACGTAAGTGAATCGGACACTCCCTATAAATTGGTTCGAAAGTCAATTAAAGCCGGTGGTTCCCTCTACTACTAGCCCACACAAGTCCTGGACTTAGGGGATGCTTAATTAAGTAGAATAGTACCAGGTAAAAAAAGTCTTAAAAAATAAAACAGTTCGGGATTTATTAAGCGGCGTTTACACTTGAGTAACAGTGTTGGAGCTAGAGCACTGGTTTTCGCTGCTATGGCTTACATATGTAGGTTTGTTAGGGTAGGTGGGTAGTTTGAGTGGTTCCGCAGGAGAGTACCGAGAGACCGCAATAAATTTTCCTAGAAATAGGACATGTCGTTTCTACAGCAAAAACATTGTTGAAATCAAGTCTGTTATACACCAAACATTTACGCTAACTATGTAGGTTTAAATTGTTTGACATTAACTATGACAATTTCAATATTTTTATCCAAATTTTTTAAAAATAAAATAGTTATTTATGGTTTGGACTTTTTAAAAAGTAAGATATTGCCCATGAGAAAATTAACCGGCGTCAGCCAAGCAGGTTAATTTTCGAGAGGGCAATATCGGTTTACCCATGAGTGCCATACAAGGTTTTATCCAATAAATAGCTTAGGAATTCATATTTTTATTAAAAATTTTAATGACATTTACAAGAAAATAATTTTACAAGTGAGAGTGGGTAAAATAAATAATTATCCACTAAATAAAGTAAAAGCCACGCGGGGGTTATTATTGAGTTTATCTATTTAAAATAAAGCTAGTAATTGTCTCATTATCTGTATGTATTGGATAAAATAGTCATACATTGATTTCTGCTTATAAACGGTTCTGTTTAAAATTATAGTTCTAAAATGTTTGTAACTTATTCACATGTAAGTTGTAATATTTTTGTATTTCTTTACTAAATAGTATTTTAGCAAAACTCATACAATTTATTATTAACTATTGTATTACCAACGCTGAATATTCATTAGGGCTAATAATTTCTCGAATAATTGCTGATTTAAAACCTTGTTTTAAATCTTTTAAAATATCTTGATGCAGTTTTAGGTAATTTGGTAGATCTTTTATAATAATTTATTTCATACCTTATTCACGGTGCGGTTTTGGAGGTAATTTACGAACTGGGACCGTCACTAAGTTTTTTTTGATAATCTTGTTATTTGTGACATAACTAAAGATTTAAGACCAAAAATTAAAAAATCTGACAGTTAGTTTTTTTTTTAATTGTCAATTTATATATTTATATTTATTTGACACACGCCACCTTGATTTTAGGGTAATAACTTGTGAAAAGTGTATTTGACGTATCAATGTAAAACAAGCCTACTTGTATAATTTTCAAATAAATGAAAAATAATTTAATGCTTTTTTAGGTTGAATTCTAGATTTAATGAAGTATTGTGAGGAAACGGCAAAAGATAAAAAAACTGGTAAATACATTTTTATAGAGAATTAAGTAGTCTTTATTCTTATGAAAAAATAAATATTATATATCAATAAAATTTTGAGTTATAAGGGGATAATTAAGTTAGTGCACTTTTTTTTAATAAATTGTCAATTAAAATTTTTTTTTTTAATTTTTGGCCATAAATCCTTAGTTATGTCATAAATAACAAGATTATCAAAAAAAAAATAGTGACGGTCCGAGTTCGTAAATTACCTCCAAAACCGCAGCGTGTATTACTAGCGAGGCTCTGATTTTACGTAATATCTTTTAGTTTAGAAAGAAAATAAAGAAAAGCTATTTTTACCTAAAATAAATACTTAAGTTTAATTAGTTAACCAAAGCAACAAAATATTATCAAAACCTAGCTCTGTACACGGGAAATATAAAATTACACCATTTAAAGTTAATACATCTTCTCAAATAGCGTTTATTCGAAAATATTGAGAAAATTAATACAAACTGTCATAAATTATTTTCTATTATTGTTAAACTTTTATGTCAAATAGAATAACAATTAAAAAGTCCAAATTATTTTGTTTAAATTTTCCTTTTGATGACGCACTTCCGTCCGCCATTTTCGGTCTGAGATTTTGTGTATGTCGGTACTCTCTTTTGTGTATTGTGTAAACTACCTACTCACCCTGACAAACCTGCCTATCCAGTGCTCTAGTTGCAGCAACAGTTTTTTAACCAATCAAAAATCAGCATCCAAATTTTTTCTACTCCCACCAACCGATTTGACTCAACCCAATGTAAGTCGCCCATGAGCCTTTTTGTTTAACTTTCACAGAGAAATATTCCCACTTCTTAGTGGTTTCCAGACATAATCTAGGCACCAGCGGATAGAGAATCTACTAAATTATCATAAAACTCAAAAAATTAAAAATTGTCAATTTTGAAATCAACTTCTAAAATCGTAAGCGGCAATATCACGGTGTGTGGCTCGATGGTTTAACCTCGACTTTAAACAAACACACTTTTTTTATTTATTTATGATAAAACTAACAATTTATGACTAAAAATTAAATCTTTTATAGGGCAATTTTTTTATTTGACAAAATGTCTATTAAATAAAAATACACTTTCCCATTTTACACCTCCGCGCGTAAAATGGATTTTTTTATTATCAGATTCACTTTCAGCAACCATAAAAACCTTAATATACCAATTTTCACGAAAACTACCCTCTGCCCCTTTGGGGGTGAAGTTAGAATTTTGTTAGAATCAGATTCCCTTTCAACAACCTAAAAAACCCCAATATACCAATTTTCACGAAAACTACCCCTCACCCCTCAGGGGGTGGATTTAGAATATTTTTATTATCAGATTCACTTTCAGCAACCTCAAAAACCCAAATACTCCAGTTTTCACGAAAACTACTCCCCTCAGGGGTGAAATTAGGAAAAAAAAATGTGATAATAAAAATCAATTTCACGAGCGGAGGTGAAAAATGGGAAAGCTCTTTTACTGAGCAGTGTTTTATTATCATATTTAGTTTCAGCAACCTTGAAAACCCCTATATACCAACTTTCACAAAGTTACCCCCCACCCACTGGGGGTAGGGGTAGAGTTAGAGCATTTTTATTATCAGATTTACTTCCAGCAACCTCAAAAACGTCAATATACCAATTTTCACAAAAATCACCCCCACCCCTAAGGGGGTGGGTTTCAAAAAATATATTTCAAGATTCATTTTTATCAACCTCAAACCTGTATCTACAAATTTTCACGAAAATTTGGAAAACATTTCAAAATATTTACCCCCTCACCCCCTCGGGGGTGGAGTTAGAGAAATTTTATTATCAGATTCAATTTCAGCAACCTTAAAAACCTCTATATAGCAATTTTAAATTTTTTCTAAAAAAAATGTATTTTTCTCCATTTGCCCCCCTTGCCGCACGCCAATGTTCACCAAAAACAATCCCGAGCGAGAACTTTTGGTAACATACCTGTATGCCAAAATTCAAGTCTCTAGCTTAAAGCGTTCTTAAGTTATCGTGCTTACAAAATTTCCCGGACAGACCGATCGACCGATCGACCGACCGATCGACCGACCGATCGACCGATCGACCGACAATTTTTTTTTTGCTTGAAATTGATTTATATCGACATAAAACGTCATAAAACGCAAAAATTCGCAAAAAAAAAAATTGAAAATTTTTGCACGAATAGGCAACAAGGCTTTCAAAAATTTTGAAAATTTTCAAAATGGGAAAGCAAAATAACGTACTCCTATTAGCTTATAAGGGAACGTTCAAGTATTACGTAACGCAAATTTTGATCATCATAATGCAAGTAATGTTGTTAGTAAATACTATAAATCACGTTTTCTTTAATGCGGACTTGTTAAAAAATCCAAAGTCCGATCACTGGTAATAAGGCAGTAAAAAGAAATATTCTATGCAATTTAAAATTAAGTATATTTTAATAATTTATTATAATTAGTAACAATCGAATAAAAAATATTGTATAATACACGGGCAGAAAGTTAAATTTTGATTTCGTAGGTTTATTACCCTCAGGCCGGCCCCATCGGCCGGCCCCCGGCTTTTAAAAACCTACTTCGAAAAACTTAACTTTTCGCCCTTGTATTATAAATTACTTTTGTTATTCCCTTGTGCTATCATCTGTTGAACATATTGATTAAAAGCGCTGGCATAGATAGACATGCGATGTAGTGAATAATAGTTTGCTTTAGGTGTATAATAACATTTTGCACAATATAATTGTAAAGTTGTTTGTATAGAATCTATGATATATATATTCTACGATGAAGCATATATTAGAGACTCTGATTTAGAGTACATACCTAAATTATAGGATATAGGTCCTATATCCTAGATCGGATTGGTTATTACCTACAAATCCATTCACAAGTAGCTTCAATTTGCATGAAATGCATGATCTGCTACTTGCAAGCTATGTATTAAAATTACATATCTAGCATTCAGACTTGTTGACGATAAAGAAGGGCATAAAAAAGTGGAGGGACGGGGGAGCATCCCCCTCCTCTCTTGAAAAGTTGGTAATCTGAGTTATAGTTTTAAAGTTTTATTGTTTTTATGCCGTAATAAGCAAGACATTCTGCATTCCCGGGGTAAAAAATGTATGTATGATCATGCATCATTATGCATAATTATGTCTAATTTTACCTAAAATTAGGTAGAATTTTACATGATTAATGGCGTGCGAACTAATTTCATACATAATCATGTATGAATTTTGACCATGCATGAATTTTGACCCGGTATGATCATGCATTATTATGTATGGGTATACATAGATGCCTAATTATGTATGATAACATTTTAAATTTTGGCGAAGGCGCACCATGCATAAAAATGTTTTTGTATGATTATACATAATTTTGCATCAAATTAAGTATAACTGCATAATTGATTTAAATTAGACATAATTATAAATAATTAAGCATAATCATATTTAAACATTTTTTCCTGAGATTTATATTTATCTATACCCGGGGAAAAAAGTTTAATGCATAATTATGCATATTATGTCTATTTTTGCCTTAAATTAGGTAGAATTACGCATGATTATGCATGATCATGTCTGAATTTTGACCCGGTATAATCATACCTGAGCATACATGATCATATCTGACCATACATGATCATACCTGACCATACATGATCATACCTGACCATACATGATCATACCTGACCAATGGTGACCATACATGATCATGGTATCCGGTCTTTAGTTCGAAAAAAAAGAGTTCGCAAAAAAAAAGTCGCATGGAAATTAGTTCGCACGCCATTACTTTGCGAGACATAATATCACATAAAATTAACTTCGCAAGATTTTAGTTCGCAAAAATTATGCTTTAATAAACTTTTGGGGTCATCTCATCCTACAATATGGAAATTTATAGACGGTTTCAAGAAGCAACAAACAATCACCGACATTAAAATGGAACAGCATATTCGAGGCGATGTAATTTCACAAAAAAAAAGATTAAAACAAATATAAAAAGACGTCTTTATGTCAAAAATACAATTAAAATATTAAAGAGGTATTTGCTATAATTTGTGTTAATTTTTTTGTAATTTTTATTTTCTAGTTTAATAATATTACATATTACATAAACATACATTTTTGAGTCACTTTAATTTTAGTTTTGGGTTGGTTTTAGGTTTATTGTTTCGTTTTGGTTTGGGTTTGGGTAAGCCAATTTGGTTTATCTTTTGTTTTGCGTCAGATGTAAAGTAATTTGGATATTGTGTTGGTATTGGTTTAATTTTTTTTTGTAATAATATTATTGTCTGAAATATTGTGTATACCTTTTTTAATATAAATTAATTAAAATATTATTAATAAATTAATATAAATATTTTTCTAATTTTAATAATATTTATGTTTATTTATTTCAAAGTTAAAGCAATAATGTCGCTGCAAATTATAAATGGTCAATTTTTAACAAAACTACTAAAAAAAACTGTAAAATTACAATCGCGAACTTTTGGACTAAGCGAACTTATCTTTTTGCGAATTAAAATTATGCGATTTAAGTTTTTGCAAATTAAAGGTTTTGCGAACTAAAATTTTGCGAAAAAATTTTTGCGAACTTTTTGCTGCGAACTTTTTTTTTGAACTAAAGACCGTGAACCCATGATCATACATGATCATACCGGGTCAAAATTCATGCATGGTCAAAATCCATGCATGGTCGAATTTTTTATGTTCATGCATGATTTTTTTCCCCCGGGTTTATGTGTGAGCTTGGAAATACCACCAACAATATTCTTGTAGTTGGTATTTTTAAGTCGAAAATTCTAGGTTAGGCTTCCCAACTATGCTGGTATTCTATAAATAGATTACCAACTAAGTTGGGAATACCAATACCAATATTGTTATAGTGTTTGGACTCTTCTGTTTCTTTTCTGTTTCTAAGTTAGTAGTTAGTATTTTTTTAGTCATGACTTTCAGAACAAAAAAATATTTATTATTGTCTCAAATGTGGAAGTAATGAACTTTTTTTTAGTCATATTTTCTATTCATTGGAAAATTTTATTTTATATGTTGGTAGTCTCGTTCCCTCAATGATGTTTCTTCAGTACGCCCCTGACGATAAAGAATGGGACAGTGGCGAACTGACTATATTTTTCAACACCGCGAATAAGCGAATAGACCCTTAAAAAGGGGCTCTGCTTACATTGAAGGCCTATTTAGACCTGTTTGGAGGCAAAAGCCAATGCAGCAATTGCCGCATCATCAAGGCTGTCGTTTTCAGCGCGCTGCAGCGTCCAAAAGTATGTAAGCAAAATATAGTCTGATTAAAAGTAATTGCAACAATTTTTTTGTTATGCGCCGGTGTTTCCAATTTGAAAATTGTAAATAAACTTGTTATTATACTACCAACAGCGCCTGCGCTAGAATAGTGTTATACGGTAGTTTCGAGTTTCCCAAAATCGCCAAAAACGTCCTAGACAAAAAAAATTGGATACAAATATGTTTCATCAATAAAATAAGAAACTAAAAATGTCCGTCTGTCCGTCAGGCCGTCCGTCCGTCCATACGACCGTCACAATTTTTGTAGAGACGATAACTCAAGAATGAATACTCCGATCGACTCTAAATTTTCAGGAAAAATCAAGTTCTATGAGGGGAAGATTCCTATTGTTTTTGAAAGTAATCCCCCCAACAATAAAAAGTTATGGGGAGTTAAACTTAAAAAAAAAATCGAAAAAAGCTGAAAGAAAATTCCGATTAGCGTAACTTTTTCAGTAAAAATTTCTTTATTATAAAAAATCCTGATAAGGATAAATTCTACCAATTTTAAAAGTCATCCCCCCAAAAACAAAAAAGTTATGGGGGTTATACTTTTTTGAAAATGGAAAAACCATCATTTTTATGAACTTTTTTTTTAACAATTTTTCTTTTTTTGCAAAAAGAAAATTAAAAATGAAAATTTAAAAATAAGATTGAAGTTTTTTTTTCAAACATTTTTCTTTTTTCGCAAAAAGAAAATTAAAAAAGAAAATTAAAAATAAAAGTTTAAAAATAAGATTGAAACTTTTTTGAAAAAAAAAAAATCAACATACAATTTTAAAAGTCGTCCCCTCCAAAACAAGAAAGTAATGGAGGTTATACTTTAAAAAAAATGGAAAAACCATCATTTTTAAGAACTTTTTTTTTCAACAATTTTTCTTTTTTCGCAAAAATAAAATTAAAAAAGAAAATTAAAAAAATTAAATCTTTTTTGAAAAAAAAAAGTTTTTCCAAAACATATGTTATGTAAAGAAAAATTTAAATTTTTTTTATTTCTTTTTGTAAAAATTAAAAAAAAAATCGTTTTTCGTAAAAAGAAAATAACAAAAAAAAGTATTTGGGAAAATGCAATATACCATTTACTGTGAATAGTATATAATGGTATGCGTAGCATTACATATCTTCACGGCCTGTTATTTTTTAAGTCAACTTGAAGGTGGACGGACGTAAAAGTCTTTTTATGTGCATAGGCGTGCGCAGGATTTTATTTTTGTGGGTGCCAACCATGAAAATTCCGCCTTTTCACCCTACCCTTGAGTCAAGGGTCTTGACAGGAGACAGGTACCCTTGGCCTTAAAATCTAAATGCCCAGTTAAAAGTAAATCAAATACGAAAAATTAGATGGCCCTAAAATTTGTACGAAACAAAAATAGTTTATTATTAACCTGCAAGGAAAGAATGTTATACTTCGTTTTTGCTACGTTTACGACTCAATATACTGCTGTGAAATTAAATGTATACAGTTTTAAGGGCAAAAATGTATTTTATCCAACACCTTCACAGAAACACTTGTTTTAAGCACTATTTTAAATGTTAAAAGTGAGTTTTTTTCCACTAGTGACTAAAAAATTTTTCACCCACTCTTTTACATACAGCTTTTGATCTCACCCAAAATTAGTTACATACCCTATTAATTAAGTATTATAACTATTCTATAAATAGAAGCACGTTAACTAAACCATAAAAATTAAAGAAAACCCCAAATTATTCTTTAGTTTTTGAATAAAATACTGTTTTTATTAAAAATTCTGTCATCACCGCGTCCATTTTGACGTTTGTAAGAAATGTAAAACTAGCAATTGTTTATTTTTAATAGGCATACTTAGGCCATGGCTACCTATTATTTTAGTATTAAGAAAACTTGATCTTAATATTTTTGACATAATTTTACGCAAAATTATAGATTTTTATTTAAAAATAAAAGGTGTTGGATAAAATTAAATTCTCAACTCATGTATTAAGTGATTTTATCCACTTAAGAATATCAGCCCACTCGGCCTGACGGCCTCGTGAATAAAATGCTACTTAATACACTAGTTAAGAAAATAACTATTTTTATTTTTTGAAATTTTGGAAAATTGTTTCCTTTTTATAAAATATTTTCTTTATTATTGTTATTATTGATTGTTTGATTTTTACACGTCACACTGTGCCGCCCAAGCCCTGTTTTGGTGTCCAAAAAGAAAAAACGAATTTCATTAATTTGTACATAAAATCGTCTAAAAAACAATAACCAGACTATTCTGCGTTATAAAAATGCATGGATTTTGTTTTTAGTTAATTAGGGTCTAAACGCCAGTCGATTTTCTATACCGATGTAGAATTTAATTTTAAAGCATAATATATAATATACTGATGCGTTTATAGCAAAATAGCATTTTTTCTTAACATACTTACGTTTGTTTACTAAGATTTGGTAATATCATTGTACAAACATAGCTTTAATGAATAAACACAATATTTAAGGCAAAATTAAGTTTTAAGTCTTACTTTTATATTAAAGCCTTAAGTAATTTTTTTTTTAAATACAATGCACTGTCGCGCATTTCTAATTTTTATATTAAAATGTTCTTACAAAAGTAGTCTAAATAGTTCATAAATATTAGATATCCAAACGCAGCCAAAATGAAGTTATGAGCATTTTTGTAGGAAAAAGTACAAATTTTTAATATTTTAAAATTTTAAAATAATTGCGCACGCATTAGTGAGCATTTAAAATTTATACAATAAAATATTCTAATATATTAAGTTCTTAAAATGTAAAAATTTTAGATAGCTAAAATAAAACAAATAAAAGTAAAAAAAAAATATTATGTCGAAAAATAAGCGTTATTTCAGGTAGGCTTGAAATTTTATTTTAAAAAATCAATACGTTTATTCAATTGTTTATATTAGAAATGCTCTTAAATTAACATATAGGTATGAAAAAAAAAAATTTAAACGTGGATTCTGATATACATCTGCGCACAATCCTTTAAAGAGGACACCCTAAAATTTGATTTTTATTAATTATCTCAGAAACCGTCTAAGCTATTGATACGATTTTTTTCTCGTAATCTGATATATTGAGAGGTTTTAATTAAATATTGTCCAAGAACAATACATTTATGCAGGGGCGTACGAATTGGGGGTTAATTATTTTTAATTTTAAATTTTACCCTTTTTGCCCAGAGCCCTTCAACGTAAAAACTTAATTTTGACTCGAAAATAGTTATCTATGTATAGTAAACCATTTAAGATTTAATTCACCAAAAATAATATTTTTAAACACTTTTTTTCTGTTTGGTTACATAGTGAGTCGTAAGCAAACAAAACTTTTTGCTAACTTCAAAATTAGATTTAAAGAAATACTTTAAAAAACAATTAAATATTTAAATTTTAATAATTTGTTTATTCGTCTTTATTAGTTAATTATTTACGTTTTATCTGATAAAAGCAAAATTTGCTGTTTATATTTTTTAAATGTAACACGAGCGACAGTTCGCCGAGCAACTCTATCAATCAATTCTGCAAAAACACATCGATAGGTATTACTTTTATCTATTATTTGTGAAAATTTGACTTTGTTTACTTTAAAAATAATAATATATATATCGACTAAAATTGGTTAAATTAAAATATTTCAGATTCTCTATTTTAAAATTTTCTAAATAGGGTTTGCTTTCATCCGAACTTTGTGTTTAGTTTCCAAATTAAGGCACCCTTTCAAAATTTTTTGGGGGTGCCACAGCATCCGCTGCACCCGCTGTGTGCACGCCTATGATTTACAGTAAGGTAAAACACCCAATAGTTGACACTACCCCAATAGTTGACAGTTTTAAATAAAACAACCTAAAATAAGATTACATTACATTTATTGAGGCGAAATAAATAATAAATGGGCACCTAGTACCATCTAGTCTTAGAATTTGCAACTGAAGATCACGTGATGAGTTGCGTTTTAATATGGCAGGCAATTTTTTAGTGGAGTGTTTTTGTTCGCATTTTTTTTTACAGTTTCTTAAGACAAGTGCTAAGAAATTGGTTGTTTTTAATTTTCAGTATTTAGTCAATAATACGTATTTATGCATGCTAATCTTAATTACAAGCTTTTATGGGTTCAAATCAAACTTTTTCTGATTATTGACAACTCAATAAGACAGTTTTGGCTTTTTACATAGGGGGTGTCAACCACTAGATTAAAAAATCAACAAATTTCAATAGTTGACAGCTAATTTTACGACTCGTGGGGATCGTTTAAAATACTTTATTATACACCTCAGGGTGACCACAAGTTTTTTCAAATTAAGATTCCCTCATTTTATCCTGATTCTTCCCTGATTTTTTCATGATGCTTTCCTGATTCTTCTCTGAACTCCCTGATAAAAATTAAAAATTTTCCCTGATTTTAGTACAGATCATGAACGTAGAGATACAAAAAAAGTTTTTGAAGCCAATATTCGTAAAAAATTTGAACATCCTGTTTTATTTTTGAGTTATGATTTTTTATTTTTTTCAACTTTTTTTCTGTAAAACTGATCTTGGGATTGGTAGAACTCTATGAATAAAAACTTGTTTTAGTAATAGTTTATCATGTACTCCACAGCTTTTTTTCAGTTTCCTTGATTTTTCTACAGTTGATCAAATTACTTGACTTTTCCCTGATTTCCCTGTTTTCCCTGATCTGTGGACACCTGCACATTTAATTAAGATCTAAATGTGGATGGGTGTTTTAAGATAAAATTAATGTTTTTTTTTTATAATTCCAATAAAAAAATAAAATATATCAAAGTATTTTAACTAAAATGCTCATCTCTTATTTTTCGTATTTTGCTAAGAACTTCACTTCAGTTTTGTAAGTTATTGTACAATTCTGGTTAACCTCTAGTCGCAAATCATTTAGGGCCACTTGCACCAAATTTTGGTACGGGATTAACTCAGCTAAACCGTGTTTAAGTTAAAAAGGCTGAGTTCTGATTGGTCAGCCGTCAATTTAATCCAAGTTTAAAGTTAAACCATCATTGGTGCAAGTGGCCCTTAGAGATAAGATAAGATTTAGAGCTTTAAAGTTAATAGGAAATTTTATGTCAACTATTGGTTAAAATACTGTCAACTATTGGTGCTTTGATATCGTTTTGTAAAACTTGATGAATTTAAATAAAAATATAACTTTACTGGCATTCTTTTTAATAAAAACAGTAATTTATAAGTTAAATTTTTAAAGCATTATGCTTTTAAAGTAATATTTCTTTTAAAATAAAAGAAAAATATGTTATGTCGACTATTAGATATGTTATATGTCAACTATTGGTAAATTAATTTATTATCCCTGTCAACTTAACAATTTTTACAGGGTCTACAAAAAAAATAAAAATATTTGTTTGTATTATCACATTCAAACATTTTGGTACTAATATAAAAAGAAAACATCTTACTAAACACATGTATTCAATAAAATATAAAAAAAAATTATTAGATAAAATTTTAATTAAAAAACATTATAGAATTTTTCTTATACTGTCAACTATTGGGGGTTTTACCTTACTATTTACTTTTTAGTTCAGAAATGAAAAATGAATTCATGAGTTTTTTTAACTTTGTAATATAAATCCAGATGGATTGTAAATAATTTAAAGAGCCGTAAATTTTATTATTTATGTTTTCTATATTCTTTGCTTTCGCGGAAGATAAAAGTTTGATATATTTTTCATTTTCACGTCTAGAATAGTTGAAAACATTTTAAACAAACGGTTTAAATTAAACAAAGAAAAATATAAACTGAAAAAACGGTTTATTTATATTATCGAGTGGAAAAAGCTTTAGCAGACCTGCTTCTTATCCCTTGAATGAAAAGCAGTATACTACAGTCTCCAAAGACAAAAAAAAGGTAGAACCTCGAAATAATTTACATCAAAAAAAAAAGTTTACCGCTATAGGGACTAGGGACTAAGATAATTTCCTTTTCACCCCCAAAAGATGGAATTTTGTACCTTTTGATCCGAACATCGATTTTTATCTAAAAAAAAAAATTAATAAGACGCCAATTTTGTCATATATCTTGTTTTAATTATTATGAAATAAAAGCATCCACCCTTAAGTTAAGGGTAGTATTTTTATCACAAGAATTGGGACAAAATAAAAATTTATAAAGTGGGGTGGCTGGTAGCTAAGGAGTAGAAATTATAACCCCATGAATTAAACTAAAACTATTTATTTTTAAATATTTTGTTCCAATTATTTTAAAATTATTTCATCCAGTTAACCCTTTGTTGACGGACGGTACTCTGAAGTACCGGTTTTTTGTTAAATCATATATATTCCCTATTACCTTGAAAGCTTCTTATAGCCGACCGGTACTCTCAAGTCCTCTTTGAATAGTTGATATAACCTATTCACAGCAAGAGGGCAACACTATACAACACAATATCATGATTTTTATAGAGTCGTGCAGTGACAGTTGGCGTTTTTATAGTGAGTTGGTTTCGTTTTTTTTTGTTTATTTTTTTTTTATTTACTTGTGTGAAGTTTTTTGCTAAGTAAGGCATTATTATTTACCTGTGAGAACGTTCATAAACCTACAAAATGACTTGTTTTTTTTTAAGGAGGTGAACCGACTGCTTTAATTTGCCTACTTTCTTCAACGTACTCAAAACTTTTTGGAAAGCTTTTCCAAAAAAAATCTCAAAAAATTAATATATGCAAATTCACATACTCTAAGCAAAAAAAATATGAAATAATCGTATTTTTGATTAATCAGGCAAAAAAGGGTTAAGGGTTGGTGTATTTAATTTTTTTCTTCATCAAAACATTGCATTTTTAGGCTTTTTCAAATAACATATGACAAGATGGGGGTTGATATTTAATATTTTATTATTGTATTAGCTGGAGGTTACGGGTTGATAAACCCCCAAAATTATATACCTAAATTTCCCCCTCGAAAAACCAAAATTGACCTTTTTTTTTGTATTTTCACATTTTCTTAGTTTGCAAAATATATCGGGTGGATTCTTTTCAAATGATCACCCTGTTTATTTTCAAGGCTAGGTTTCTAATTAAACCTTGTCACAAGTTTATTAATATTCGAACTTTGTTCTCCTAGAAGCACAGGTACAGGGAAAGAACTAAGAACGGAACAATTACCAGTAAAACAAATTAACCCTTTTTCAACTAATACACTCATGAAAATATTTTACACAGTCGACCGTGTAGACCTGAATTGACACGAAATCGTGTTAAATTGTATAAAAGTGTGTAACATTAACACCGTTTTTCGTAAAATTTACACAATTTTACACATTAGCCCAGTGACTTTAGAACTTTTGACGCAGTTAAGTGTCATCCGCTGAGTAGATGAAGAAACCACATTTTTGCCCATTTTGATATGGGAACTGTCCGCCATCTTGGACTTTGTGTTTTTGTCGATTTGCACGCGTATTTTGCATTTCTCGATAAAAAAGGTAAGTAACAAATTTGTAGAGAATTTCATTCTCTACAATAATTATAGAGTCAACGTTGTTGAAATTTTTTTTTGCTATGATAATAACAGCCACCCAAAAAAAAAATTATGCGCCAGAGACTACACCAAAGCATTTTTATATTTTCGGGGTCGCTGAAACCGAATCTGACCTCAGAATTGGTCTATTAGGTCACAATTTTTTTACCATTAAATACCTTTAATTCAATGTTTTTTAGCGACCCCGATTATATAAAGATGCGTTTAGTCTCTGGAATATGATTTTTTTTTGGGTTGATATGTTATTAGCAGGCTCGGCCTCGTAAAAAAAATCACTCTCTTGCATTGAAAACTAGGTTCGCGTACTCGGTGCGTAATATACTATTTCTTAATTTATTTCACACACTATAAGCTAGATAAGTGTATCCAATCATTAACACTTAATGGCCAGCAGTCCAATACGTTAGGCAACATAAATTTAGGTCTTCAATACCAACCCAAAAAGAAAATTCCCTAATAATATTATATTTGGATTTTATCACAGTGCAACAAAAAATGTGCATTATATACAAAATTATTAAAGAATACATAAAACAGCTTATTAAACACAAAAACAAGTACAAAATCTTTACACACAACGGGGTATTTATTATCAATGACTGTCAAATTAAGGAGTAGATCTAAGTTCCCTAGGAAACTTTAGACCTACTGTACACACAGCTGTGTAAAAATTTAAAAAAATAGTTTTTTACTTAAAAAAAACAAAAAAAAAACAAATATCTTACCTTAATGTAATTTAAAATATAATCTAAAATGTTATTTTTACCTAAAATATGAATAATTTTATTTTAAAACAATAATAATTATACTGGTATCTCTTTCTGTAGAACTTCTCTCTTTATCTAATCTAAATAGATGGCAGTCCATTAATTTAAGGTAGCAGTCTGGTAACTTGGGTTCAAAAAATCGAAAAATTTTTTTTGCTTAATTTGAAAGTACAATGTCTTGAGAATATACTGTGAAAATTTCAGACAGAAATTCGAAATATTTCGGGAGTTATAACGAATTATTATACGCTCCAGGCATAGACGATTGACGTAAGTATAAGTTTACTTATGAAAATTTGTTGTTGAACTTTAAACGCGTTTTTCTCAAAACATTGTTTTTCTGGTCGGCCCGGGTCCTAACTTTTTTTCTACTGAACCGATTGCTTTCAAATTTTAACAGGCTGTTCTACACACTTATAGTTCTCGTCGGTACTAACGAGAATTTTTTTCACCCCTAACTTTTTATTTTACAACCCTTTCTTTGCTAAAATAAAAGGACTTTTTTTTTCAAAGTCCGCCATTTTGTTATTTACCCTTGAAATTTAACTTCAGTAGTTCCGACCAGAATGACATGTCTATAGATTAAGAATAATCAAGAATATTTGATTTCAGATAACATCAAGAGTCAAAATCACCCGGGCCACCCACGTGCATTTTTTTTGAGGTTCCAACTTCGAGTGACAATAATAATAGTAATAAACTATTAAATTTTTTCAAATAATTTTTTTTTTATATTTTCAATATGTAAATAAAAACACTCTAAATATTCAAGATAATTCATTTTTATTTTCCTATAAAAAAACACCCTCCAAAGAAGTCATGAAAATAGGCATAAGTTACCAGACTACTACCTTAAGAATTGAACCAAAGAAGTAATATGTGTCAAATAATTCTGACACTGCATTGATCGAATTCTTAGTTTAGTTTAGTGTTAAGGACTGGCTAAACCATCCATTATAATATATTTGAAAAATTATTTAGTTTCGTTTTTGTTCCTTGGTAATAAAACTTAAAGATATTATGTAAGTTACTGTAACTGTAGCATAAATGTTCATAAATTTATAATAGAGGATAATATTACAAATTATGTAGCAGGTAGAATATTTCACTCTGAAATTTTGGTTTATTCCACTTAATTTTCAAACCATGCTTTCTCTATAGTTAACTTCGAGATATTTTGTATTAAATTACTTCTCTGGGTAAAATACATATCATAGCTGAAATTAAATCATCACCAAAATAAGGAAACTTATTGATATACAGGGTGTCCCAGAACTCGCGTCCATCCTTGCAGGGGCACATTATATATCAAAAACTGTGATAAAAAAATAAAATAAACATAGGGCCGCAAATCGGTGCTAATGGAGTTACGACCCATTGAATGTAGGTCCCTTAAATACGACCCAAAAAAGCGCTAATCTGTTCGTCTATTTTTACTTAAAGAATCCATAATTTGTAAAAATAATGCAACAAAACACTAAAAAAAAGTTTTGGGCAAAAATGTGGTAAGCCACAGCCATTTCGCACACAAAAATAACTTAAAATTATTGACCTTAATAATACTAATCCATATGCAAAACCTTGTCCCTTTAGCTCAAAGGGCTTCAGAGATAATAAATAAAAACCCCATTTTTGGTATCCCCTTTAATAGGTCATAACTCCCTTAGGAGCCATAAATGGAGTATCTACAGAGGTACATAGACATAGAATAAACAATTTTTTTAAAAACATAAAACATGTCAATAAATGAAAATAGCTATAAAACATAATAGCATTTAGAATAAATAAATAAATAAATATATAAATAAAAATTACAAAAAATTTACATAATTATGTTACAGGTAATAATCAGACAACTTATATGGCTCGAGTTCAACCAATAAACAAAAAAACAATTTTTTAAAATTATTAAAATTTCCAGTGCGCTTAATGTATTCAGGAAGATTATTTAATAAAATTATTGCTGAATAATAAAAACCCTTTTCGACAGTTTTAAACATAAAAATCAACACCTCATAAATATAAACTCCTGTCACTCTTAAGATTTTGTTTTGCCCAAAATAACCTCTACAAGAGTCACTACTTCTTAACCCTAACATTACTCTGAGTATGCGCTTTTGAGTTGTAAATAAATCCCCCACTCCGGCCCCAAAAGATTATACCAAACTTAAGCAGAGATAAAAAGCTAGCATGGTACACTATCTTAAGTACCTCAAAACTAACATAAGACTGCAGTACTCTTATAGAATACATAGCCTCACTCATGTTCCTACCCAATTCTTCGGTTTGTGAGCCCCACCCTAGATTTTGATCTAGGTGAAGTCCTAAGAACTTGGTGGTGATCATCACTAAACCTATAGTAATTATATACACTAATCCCAGGCACAAAATTCATGTTGACTTGTGTAATACAACAACGTTATTGTCACTATAATAGTCTTTTGAGGAAGGGTGATTAATAAAGATGGCGACAATCAGCTGATTCTAATGTTTTAGCAAAATATAGAAAGTAGGCATTTTGGGCTAAAATTTTTAAGTGCATAAGTATACCCAACGATAAGCATGTACATAAATTTAAAATACATTACAGCAAAGCAAAGGCAATAGAGAGCCGACGCATACCAGGCTCAGCTAGCCAGCCGGGCGGACAGGTCAGGTGAATTGCCTGCGTTTTGAAGCGAAGATAGTGACGTAGGAAGGAGCGGCAATTTGAACCTGCGGATTTGTAAGCTACGCCTACCTCACTCTCTACCCGACAAAGAAAAACCTGATCGCTTAACAGTTTGTTGTAGTAAATCAAACAACTGCACTCGTTTGTAAATACCGAACACGTTTACTTTTTTGTTGTTGTATTCTATGCAATATATAGTGGTTGGCGCTTATACAACTATTTATTGTTGAATACTCCCTAGAAACTCGTTCAAAAGTCAGTATAAGCCGGTGGTTCCTTCTACTACTAGCCCACACAAGTCCTGGACTTAGGAGGTGCTTTATTAAGTGGAATAATACGAAGTTAAACAAACAAACAAACAAACAATTAGGCACTTACCTTTCCATCACTTTTTCGATAAGCATCGTGAATTCTCCAAATATGCTCTGGTCCACAACTGGCTACTGGTTTTCCAATCTCAAAGTACTGCCCAATGGGATTGGCTTCTATTGGAGTTTGCACAATACTACTGCTCCGAAACTTTGTAAACATGGTTGCAGCAGGCATGATATGCTTTACATAAACGTTTATTTTTGATTTGGTATCCAGTTTTATGCCGTTTTGTACACAAAGTTTAGGTCATGATATGTTTAGGATCTTACATCACAAGTTAGTATTTGGGGAGAGCGCGGTTTGCAACTGTTTAACTTAGTTTACCTATACGTGTTCATTGTTGGTAATTTCCTTGGAATCTGAAACAAAATACCAAAGATAAATTCCTGTCACCTGAATATATTTGAAGACATGTATACATTAAACTATATACAGTGCGAAAATGGTTATTTTTACTGAATATTAGTTTGACGTTGATATTGCATTTTACTAGTCCAAAAAGTCCAAACCAGTGTACGTTACACTTCCTATGGGAAATGGCCACCAATTAAATTTGTTGAAATTTAAATATGTTTGGGTTCTCAACAAAACCCTAAGTCTTATAGTTTTTGTCCTAGACCTTAACAAAAATGGCATTAACCGGATCTATCTTTTGATATAACTCGAAAGCTTGAATCAAGATATTTAGATGAAACTTGAACTACATAAATTACCAAGAATAATAATGACTTAATTTTAAAAGAGAGTGGCGCGCCATGGCGTCCGAAAAAAAAACGAATTTATTTTTTTAATAATAAATACTGAAATAAAATTCTGCACAAAAAAGAAATTATCTACCTAATTAATTTGAAAATATAATTTTGTTATTTTTAGCTAAAATTTTTGGCTCAGTGTCTTGTTTTTAATCAAAATATATAACAATTATATTTTATGATTTATAATATTTTTTGCCAAAAAATACTTTTAAGTTAAAAAAGAGTTTATTAGTGATACTGTTTATAAAATTAATTGTTTCCATTGCAATGCCTGCTATATCGGTCAGAGTACAATGTATTTAAATAAAACGTGTCAGTTGTCACAAATCGTCATGTAAAAACATTGTATAAGATGGCCCTGACTTATCACCATTTGGAAACAGGCCAACATTTTAATTTTAATATAGAAGATATAGAAATTTTACAGAGGGTTAGTAATAATAAAAAAAGAAGTTTTCTTGAAATGGTGCATATAAAAAAGAATCCGAACTCCATTAACTATAAAACTGACACCTGCAATTTAAGTTGTATTTACTTAACTTAATTAAAAATATTAAATGATATATGTTCTATTCGTGGATTTAAATAATTTTACAAAAGTATTTAATTATTTTATCAAAATATAATTATTTTAAACACTGTAACAACACTTTATCCAAATTTATAGATACATACTTTTTTAAAAATTTCAGTAATTAATTGTTCTACAGTAAGTATTCTCCTGTTGCAAAATGTCCAGTGTATTTTGTTTGTTGATGTAATGTTTTTATTTAATTTGTTTGTTTTAATGTATATTTAATAATTTAGGTTTTTAAGTTTTTAATTATTATATTTATTTTTGTTTATATACATATTTTTTCCAAAAAATCAGTTTATAATGTCCAAGTTATGTTCAAAAGTTTTATAATTTTTATGTCTTTTTAGCCCTGAAGAAGCCCAAAATATTAGGTGAAACGGTAGCATGATTATGTAATGCAATAAAGTTTTAATTTGCTTTATTTCCGAGTGTTTATCACAAATAACCCTAAATAAATTTCAAAAAGCATCCTGTAGGAAATATTATTATTATTCAATATTTCATGGTAAATATATATTTTTTTTCTGATTTTGCTACAGTTTTCTTTACTTTTATAAACAAGAGATGGCACCACAATGTGGCACATGTCATGTTATCATTCTAACACTTGATACGGAATATTCATACCGTATCTAGAGCTAGAATGGATTCATTCTGTGTTTGAAAAGTGTGTGTTTGCTTACATTCTAAAGCAGTCGTAGAAAAAGAATATAAAAATGTATTTGTTTTTGTTTTTTACCAGATGAATGATAGATTTTCTTAAATTTTGAAATAGTATATTCTATAACTAGTATGGGATAGACAATATTCCGCGTGAGCGGGAAGTTTGTCATACGAGCCGACAGGCGAGTATGAGAGCGCGGAATGACTATTCCATACATGTTGTAGACTATTCTTCGACTGCAAATATAAAACACTGTATGGTTTCAAACTGCGGACAAGGTTAAAACAATGTTTTTTGTGACTCGACATTGTAAATGCAACAAAACACATATTTTTAAATAAAGCAATTAATGTTATTTAATAATTTTATCAAATCAGTACTTAAAAAAGATTTTTATTTAATTTTAGCACATATTTACAAATTATAATGCAAAAATTGAAGGTTCTGTCAGGTTGTTGTGACAGATATCAGGTTTAAATATTTAACTATAGATGGAGCAGTTTTAATTTTTTGAACTAAATTGATAAAAAACTGGTCAAATATTAAGTAAAACTAACAAACTTTATGTAATTTTAACGCAAAACTTTTAATTTTCATTAAATTATTCAACATTTCATGGTAAAATATGTATATTTTTGCAAATTTGCTACAGTTTTCTTTACTTTTATAAACAAGAGATAGCACTACATGTGCTCATTCTAACACTTGATACGGAATATTCATACCGTATCTAGAGCTAGAATGGATTCATTCTGTGTTTGAAAAGTGTATGTATTTGCTTACATTCTAAAGCAGCCGTAGGAAAAAATATTTTCCTGGCTACAAAACAAAACTTTTACATGAAATATTAATTTTTTTCGGATGAATATCATTAAACCTATAGTAATTACTTAATCATTAAAAAACATTAAGTAAATCCGAGGCACAAATTTCATGTGGACTTGTATAATTTTATTAATAACACCGGCACACAAAAAAAATTAAGTAGAATGTGCATTTGACCGGACCTACCTACGGGTACGTATTTTGGTCCGCTGAATCCGAATTCGAGGTCAGTTTGACCCCTACACCCTCGAAATTTCGAGAAAACTTCGAAAAACCGTAAAAATTATGAAAATCGGCAGTTTTAATGATAAAAAAATTTTTTGGAACTAAACTAAGCGTGATTTTCATGTATTTCGATCCGCTGAATATGAATCGAAACTTTATTGAGACCACGAGCCGTTTTAAATGTAAAAAAATCACACAAACCCTCCAAAATTATGTCTTGTGTTTTTCACAGATTTCAAGTTATTTGATATATCTACGTTATAGAGCATTTATTTTAGGCATTAAATCATGTTCAATCAATTTTTTTTCTGTTATGAATGGTCATTTTTACAATTTTTTCGAATTTTTCCAGCTTTAGAGGGTGATTCGACTAAAAAAATTAAGATGCGAATTGAAGACATAAAAAGATATAAAATTTTATCTGAATTGGACCAGAAGAAGTTTTTTTATCATGAAAACTATATTTTTTCGGAATTTTCTAGAGTTTTGTGTGATTTTTTCACATTTAAAATGGCTCGTGGTCTCAATAAAGTTTCGATTCATATTCAGCGGATCGAAATACATGAAAATCACGCTTAGTTTAGTTCCAAAAAATTTTTTTATCATTAAAACTGCCGATTTCATCATTTTTACGGTTTTTCGAAGTTTTCTCGAAATTTCGAGGGTGTAGGGGTCAAACTGACCTCGAATTCGGATTCAGCGGACCAAAAAACGTACCCGTAGGTAGGTCCGGTCAAATGCACATTCTACTTAATTTTTTTTGTGTGCCGGTGTAATTGTGTAGTACATTAAATACAAATTTTGAAGAAACTGAAATTAATTTAACATTCATGTTATTTAATTCATTTTATAGAACGTTAATATCAATATTATTATTTGGTATACATTTGTTATTTTCCTTTTAATTTAGTTAATTAATATTTCATAAATATGTTTTTATATTTTTGGTATTACAAAATTAATTCCATGTTTAACATTTGTTTTCAGCTAAATTAAATCAAATATTTTATTTTAATTAAAACAATCCTAATGTAGAAAAAAAAGGGTGTGTACTGGAATTTTATTTTGAGAAAAATGCCCAAATTTAGGCCAAAAATAATTTTCTAATGTATGTACCTATGTAATATGTAACAAGTGTCCTAAATTTTAAATATTTTATAGGTTTAAAGCTCATTAACCCTACGATAAATAGCCTAAAAAATATACGCATTTATATAACCTGGGCCTGGAAGGCCTGAATATAAAAATTAACGGTTTAATAGGCATATAAAATAAAACTATTATATTAATGTTTTATTATATTATATGCATAATAAAATATCAAACGAAAATGAAACAAAACCCTTAAAAATAAAAACCATTGAAAAAATCAGTAAAAAATAAATGAAAATAATTTGGTCCATAGATCTATAGACCTACAGAAAAGCAATTATTACAATTTTTGTTATTTATTTATTTATTTATACTCTTAAAGGACCTACAAGGTGTTTTATACCACGGAGTGATACATAGGCGGGTGGAAAAAAAGGCATTTTTCGCACGCATAAATATTGTTTAATTTCCTAATTGCGTAGCGTTATTCTTGTTATATTTATTTATAATATTATAAAAAACTTCAAATTTCTTAGCTGTTAATTGCTTTTCTTATTGAAATATATAAAAAAAAAATTGAAAAAATATAAAAAATAAGATTTATTTAATAAAATATAAAAGTATATTTTATTTACTACGCTCGTCGAAAAAATACTGTTCCTAACGCAGACGTAAAGAGGCTTATCCGCACTTATAAGGAAAATAGCTATTACATTTTGATTTTGATAAAATGACTTGACTACGTGAAAAAATATGAAAAAAAAGTTCCCATAAAGGTTGGTCCGGAAATGAGCCCTAAGAGAGCCACGGCTCTTTAAAATTGTAATAAAAATAAGGTTTTTAATTAATAACTAACTCTTGTACCCTTTAAGCTAGAGCGATGAGCTTTTGTATCTATACTAGTATTAATAAGGGCAATAAGTTTATGTTAATTTATTTTGTTTAATTTATCCAGAGGCGTGCCTAGACGGACAAAACATGTGAGGCTTAACACATTTTTGCCCCAAACTTTTTTATGTATACTTTTTTTTATTTTTTGTAATTAATATAGATTCCTTTAGTAAAAATACATAAAAAAATGTTATATAGTGTAAAAATGTAAGAAGAACCATTTTCAAAAAAAAAAATGCAATTAAGGGGAAGTAACATTTTGTGCCAGTAAAAATGTTACTTTTTAAAAGGCTATATCTCCTTTAATATTAAATTTAGGTGTTTTGGTGAAGAATACTTTTTTGCTTAGTTTTAAATGAAGAATCGCCGTGAACTTTTTTAAACAGCAGTTATTTGTAACAAACCACCTTTTATTGTTTTAGTTTTATCTATTTGTTTGTGGAACAGAAAGAGAAAAAAAACGAAAAAAAAAATACATAAAATAGTGTAGCAAATCAGAATTATTTAAAGGTTATTTTTATTTATTTTTTTACCCAAAAAAAGGAACTAGTTATGAAATTTTTTTAAAAATTTAGATTCATTAACCCTTACTTACTTTTTCACATGTGTTTTAAATTGATTATAATATTTTTTATATTGACAGGTAGTATATGATATAATTTAGCACCTAGCCAGAATAAAGATTTTTGGGAAAATACTTTTCTAAATAAAGGAGTAATTAAATTTTGATGTGTACGATACCTTGAAAATTGATCATGATTAACATATTGTGGGGGCAATGGTTTGAAAACGTATAGGAGACACCGGCAAATATATAATTGTCTTATGTTTAAAATATTTTATTCAGCATAGAGGGAGCTAGTGGAATACAGTTTCGGTTTTCTAAATATTATATTTAATATTGTATTTTGTATTGCTTGTAAATTTTCTAAAGAACTTTTATAGATGCCACCCCAAGCTAAAACGCAGTAATTAATTAATGACCCAACTAATGAGTTATACACGATTAACAGATTTTTACGATTTAAAATGTCTTTTAATAAATAAAATTTTCGAATTAATTTTCTTATTTTATTACCAATGTATTCAATAGTCATTTCACTTTAAATATTAATCAACAATTGTTCCTAGTTATTTAATTTAATTAAAATGAAAGCTATTTAATTTTTTGGCCCGTGTAAACTCAATAAGGGAGTATACAGACTTTGATATAGTAATTGTATTGTACATTGGCGATAAGAATAAATGTATTTACGAAAGGACGTTTGCAGTCTTTTAACGTAAACGTACATTTATATTTAAATGAAACTCATTCACTAAATGTTTTCATTTGAGCTCGAACGGATCTAATAAAGTGTTAGTTATTCTGGAGTGTCATTACGCTTAAAGGGGTTTGTCTATCTATTTAAATTATCATATTAAAATTGAACTTCTTGTAATTTTATTTAGTTATATATTAGGTTTATAGTAAATATTCGGCAGTGACGAATTCGATTAACTTAAGGGAGGAAAGGGGGGGGGGGGCTACCTTAGGGTGGGTCAAAAAAAACGACTATTTTTTTTTACTTTGTACTCTGAAAAATCGGTTGCTAGACACCTCTAGAAAATTCTCACCAAATATGAGCTCTTAATTTTGATAAGAAGGTCCTCCGCTTTACAATTTTCCATTTTTTCCTCAGTATTAGAAACAAAAATTCATATCTCTTTGACAACTGTTCGTTAAAAAGTATTTCTCCCCATATTCTTGTAGGAAATCAAACGCTCTACAAAAAAGGTCTCCTACAATTTTTTCGTAAACCTCACCGTTTAAAAGATATCAAAGGTTAAAGTTTGATTATTTTAAGAGACATTTCAGTTTTGCTTATGAATTTTATAACTCTCTTAGAAAAAATTGTTATGAATTGCGCAATTCATAGTTTTGTAGGAAATTAACTGCTCTACAAAAATGGTCTTTTATGATTTGTCGATTAAATTAAGCGTTTAAAAGATATTCATCGTCAAACTTCAATGCATACTAATTTTAATAGTTTTTGATGAATAATTCGAAAAATTTCAATTTAATTTATGAGTTTCACTAAAATTTATACAAATTTGAGTTTCTATTGTAAGAGTAACTCTTATAGAAGTTTCCCTTTCGAAAATTTATTTGAAACTTTTTTATTTTAATAATATTTTTAATAACAAATTGAACATTTTTTTTTCTTCAAAATCAATACTTTTTATATTTAATTCATAACTGAGTTTTTTTCAATATAACCAAACATACGTAGAACTAAAAAAAAACGAGACACATAGTTTAAAACATTTCTCTTTTCATAGGAACTCAAATTTGTATAAATTTTCGTGAAACTCATAAATTAAATTGAAATTTTTCGAATTATTTTTAACGAACAGTTGTCAAAGATAAAATATAAATTTTTGTTTCTAATACTGAGGAAAAAATGGAAAATTGTAAAGCGGAGGACCTACTTATCAAAATTAAGAGCTCATATTTTGTGAAAATTTTCTAGAGGTGTCTAGCAACCGATTTTTTAATAGTACAAAGTAAAAAAAAAATAGTCGGTTTTTTTGACCCACCCTAGGCTACCTACATTCTTTTTTGAAAAGCGGTAAATCTTACATGAAAGTAGGGTGACTTGATCTGTTTGTTGTATTAGTGTGTTTTGATGTTTGATCGTTGGGTGAAAACTTTCAGGAACCCAAACGGATAACCACTTAAATACTAGACAAATTATAAAGTGACCCTAGATGAAAGGGGTATACAGAATCAATTTAAAACTACTGACCTGTTATAATAATGACAATGACCTAAATGTTTTTATTTGAGCACATTGTTTGACTCGAACGGATCTAATAAACTGTTATTTTAGGTGTAATTACACTCAAACGGGTGTGTCTATCTATATAAATTATCATATTAAAATGGTAGCTCTTCTTGTAAGTTTATATATTTATATTTGGTAGTAATAAACCTAAGGAAAAAAGGGGAAGTTCTCCTCATAATTTCCAAAAAAGGTAAGAAAAAAACAGAAAAGTTCGATATAAAACAAACAAATTATTTCTATTATTGAGTACTATCTTTTATTTAAATATTAATATTAATTGGTCGAAATACCCTATAGGGTATAGGCCTATATGTTTAATTTCATTATTGTCAATCCGAATTTTGTGTTTTTTTTATCTTAACCACATTAAAGGAAAAATTAAAAGATTTAAAACATTATTCTAACTACAATATTTTAAAAGGTAAAATTTAAAGCTTAAAGCTGTTTAAATAAATTGTGTATTTAACTGCAGTTTATAATATAAAATAAACTGGCGCGCATTAAATTCCGGACACCTAAAAAATTGACATTTTTTAAATTCAAATATTTCGAAAACTAATTAATGGATTTTACTGATTCTTTTTTTGTTTTGAAGCTTAAACATTCTCTACTTTTGTTTGTTTTAAGAATGATTAAATTTTTTTTTTCGTATTAACAGCAACAAATAATGTACAACTATGTTTTTTACCCCATCTTCTAGGACTTGCATGATACGCCAAGGCAACTTTTTATCAAATTAATAAAGTCTTTCTTATTGCCGCAGTTTTAATAAATATTTTTCTTTTTTTAATTTTTTACATTTTTACTTCTGGTTTAGGAGATATCAGGATTTTCCTGAAAGTTGTTGTTTTTTCAGTTAACTTAAGAAGTACTAGATCAGCAGAGTTTTTTATTTGAAGCTCATGTCTTTTACTTCTTCTTTTACGCTCATGTCTTCTACAGTTTCTTTATCCCGGAGCAACATTTTATTTTTTTTAATATATTTGGAAAGTGCAATATACCATTTACTGTGAATATATAATATAATATAATGGAATGCGTAGCATTATATATCTTCACGGCTTATTATATAAATATAAGGCTTCCTGTTACAATTCATGGCAGTATAAAAAATTATATAAAATACTTTAATTGTTTAGTGATCAAAATAATAAAATATAATAAATAGTACGTGATATTTATAGCTTAAATAGATTTAATTATTGTCCGTGCTAATAATTTTTATAATATAATAAAATTTCTGTAAATTTATAATAGTCCCTGTAATAAATTAAATTTATTTGTAACATTATTAGTTTTCGTATCCCTTATATCACTATAGTTTTCCACTGTTACCAAATATCTAATATATAATAATAGGAATAGTATAATAAGCAAAAATGAAATTCGTAAATATTTATGTGATTTTAAATTAAAATGAAACGATTGAAAATAAAACACATCAAAATCATTTTTGTATAGATTAATTATTGCTCAAATTAAAATGAAAATCTCTAGAGGCAAACCATATTTCAAATTATATTTGATTTTCACATTTATGGTTGGATCCTGTTTTGCAATAGAGAACCAATCTAAATTACTAATATAACTTTTTGATTTTTGGGGAATGGGGCATTGGATCTGACTAAAATTAGATAAAAATTTTAGTCAGATCCAAAGCCCTATATCAAAAAGTTAAATTATAAAAATCGTGCAAAAACTTTCAATTTAAATTAGTAATATAAAAAAAGAACATTTTTAAAATTAATACAGGGTGATCAGTAACTGGCATACCAAAATTAAAGAGGTGATTCTACATCAAAAAAAGTTCTTATAAAGGTTGGGACAATGAGCCCTAAGAGGAAGATAAATGAGGATAATGAGGAACAAAAAAAAAAACACCAATAAAATTTTAATGCTGCAGGGTAATTCTTCATTTAAAACTAAACAAAAAAGTATTCTTCACCGAAACACCTAAATTTAATATTATAGGATTAATAGCCTTTTAGCCCTAGGATGCATTCCCCGGGCATCCGAGGACCGACAGGTTAAATAATTAGCTATATCTTCCAGAAAAATTAATTTATTAAAAAATACTTTTAGGAATACCTCAATTCAAGTGTTTGGAATAATATTTTGCAAAATTGTTATTATTATTATTATTATTTTATACCATATGGTATAAAAAAGTTCTTTTACATCGATATCAACATACCCCGGGCCTTTCAGGCCCGTATACGTAAAAATGTATTTTTAATAATAAAAATAAATTAAAAACACTGATAAAAAAATGTTTAATTAAATTTAAAATCTTTTTAAACATATTGAAAGTAACACATGGTATCTACTTATACTTGTAAAAGACAAACTAAACGTTGGACAATGGCGTTCTTCCTAATAATGATTGATGTAGCAGCTTCAAATGCATTTATTGTTTTTACATTGGAACATCCAAATTTTTACGATCCAAAACTAACTCATAGACGAATACTCTTTTTAAAGAATTTACCAAAAAAATGCAAATTAATATTTGCAATGAACATTATACGAAAATAGTAATAATTGGTTTTCTAAACACTAAATTATTTTTATTTATTTTTTACTGATTATTTTAAGATATTATTTAGAATATTTTTAAGGGTTTTGTTGCATTTTCGTTTAAAAAGTTTAAAAAAGTTTAAAAGTTTAATATAATAGTTTGATTTTATATAAAACCGTTGATTTTTATATTCGGGCCTCCCAGGCTTGGGGTACTTAAATGTGTATATTTTTTAGGGTATGCATCTTAGGGTTAAGAAGTAATATTTTTGGTGGCACAAAATGTTACTACTTGCATTTTTTTAACGGTTGCTACTGCAGTCATAAACTATATGACATTTTTAATGTATTTTTACTCAAGAAATCTATATTTTTTAGAAACAATGCAAAAAAGTACACATAAAAAAGTTTGGGGCAAAATGTGCTAAGCCTCACACATGTTGTCCGTCTAGGCAAGCCTATGGACAAATTAAGAAAAAAAAATAACAGATAATAATTGCCCTTATTAATACTAGTACACATACAAAAATTCGTCGCTCTAGCTTAAAGGGTAGCAGAGTTATTAATTAAAAACCATATTTTTAATAGAATTTTAAAGGGCCGTAGCTCCCTTAAGGCTCATTTCCGGACAAACTATAGGAGCTTTTTTGACATTTTCGGATGTAGAATCACCTCTTAAATGTTGACATGCCAGTTACTGGTCACCCTGTATAATGTTTATAAAAAATATAGGGATTGTATATCGAAGTCTCAGAATATACTATAGCACTAAGGCACACTTGTTTCTGAGTTACATCTCTAATTATTTAAGTTATGATCACCATGATCTTGTCTGGAGATATGTACAAATTAGGTTGTGTAATATTAAATTAAAAATATGCACCTATTTTTTAATAAGCTAGCTTAAAAGCCGTAAAAAGCTGATATAAATTTTTAATTATACCTACTAATCTTTAAAGTAGCTTTTTACGTTTTTAAATAGCAAAAGAGCATAATTGGGGTAAGTAACTTTAATAATTACAACTTTACACTGTTGTAAATATGTCAATTTAATTTTGAAGTAAAACTGAAAGTTCAAATAAACAGTACGCCAATACCGTTTTTTAATCATTTTAATCTTGCTCGATCTTGCCAATATAAATTTTAAAACAACACGGCAGCGAGTTTTATAGAAAAAGTTTCGATGTTACCTGTGTAAAAACAAGACAATATGTCAGTAAACCTCCATTTTTTTTTCTTTTTTTTTAAGCAATTCCAAAACATTTTAACCCCTTCACAGTGCAGTGAAAATAGAGTTTTCGTGCAAAAAATGTGCTGAAAAAATTATTTTTTGAAAAAACATGATATTATATTGTATGTTTTTGGGTCTCTAAATTTGAATCCGTGGTCAGAATTTAAAATTTAACATTCAAAATGGCGGATCCAATATGGCGGATTATATTTTTAAAAGTTGATCGGATTTGAAACTTATTACTCTAGGGTACTGGGGCCGCTGATTACGCAGAAACTTTAAAAAATCTAATCCGCCATATTGGATATGGGCCAAGAAAGTGCATGTTTGTGCCTACTTTATTATGTTCTTGCCCTGCAATAATTGATGCTAGCCAGCTCAATTTTACATATTATAATAAGTAAAGTTAAGTTTTTTATAGTTTTTTATAGTGGAAGAGCAAGAAACACGAAATGGGTTTTTCCTACGATCCTCTATGAAAATGACATTTAGCACACTCTTTTGTTCTTTAGAAAACGCCTTATATCGCACTTGTTTGATATTTTCATATCACCCTAGTTTGATATTTATGTATGTAGGTTTGCCTAATTTTGTTTAGATATTTACGTTGTAAATTCTACGAATTTTACTCACCTCGTTTTATATGCCATTTTCCACCTTTCATTACAAACTTTTTTGATGTCTTTTATGTTTTTCAATCCAAATATTTTTGTTTTTCATGTCAAAAATAAAAACTATAGTTATAACTTATAACCTTACTGTTTTGACCCAGGTCAATATAACTTAATATGTTTTATTAATGTCTAGATTTTATAAAAATTACTTCATTTGTGATTTAGTTAACTTACATTTTATAAAAAACTTCATTATTTCCTCATGAAATGTAAAATATTATAGAATTTTACAGTCTTATGTGGTAGCATATCCACAGAAATCAAATTTAATTAGTAAACTGTCAAATTTTCCTTGATTTTAAAGATTTTTGCGGTTAGGCAACCCATTAAACAGTGTTGAGCTTCCAATATATGTTGTATTAAATATAAAACCAAGAAAACTAAAGGTAAATAAAAAATATATTTCCTGTTGACATACATATATAAATTTGTATGATATTTTGGGTTTGGCTTTTCTCAAATATTCGCGGGATAAGTAATAAAAATTAGAAAATATTAAATTAACAATTCTTAAAGTTTAAACTTTATATTATTTCGGGGTCGTAGGAAAAATAGTGCAAATAACTCGTTGGAAAGTGTATTTTTTAAACTCGTGGGGTTTCCTCACTCGCCTGACGGCTCGTTCGTAAACATTCCCACTCGCGTGAAATATGTCACTTTTCACACTAGTTATGTAATATACTATTGTGTACGCTATTACCAACTGGATACAGATACATCATATTTACAGGCATCTTCTCGATATAACAGATATACCTACTGGTAGTAGATTCAAACCAAGCATGCAGAAAGTAATGCTACAACAATAAAATATTAAAAACTATATAGAAAGAGAATGTTGCAATAACTATTTATTGGCAACTTATAACTAGTTGTCGTTAATTAGTTGTCCTTATTTTCATATTGACAATAAATACTCGTGAGACATTGTAGAATAGATTTATGAAAAAATCCCGCCGGTGCAAGGACTTTTGTTTTAAAGTTAATCCAAGCCCGCCGTGTGCCATTAAAGAAGGGTGCGTTCCAAATAGTTCAACTTACGAGCTTTTACGATTACAAAATATCTGATTATTGTGATACGAGATTTACTATTTTGCTCGTGTTTTTGTATTAAGAGAAAATTTATCTATATAACTTAAATATTTATATATTTATTTATAAGTTAAAGTGCAAATAAAGTTTAAGCTAAAAATCTCAGTATCGAAAAAAATTGGCTTACAAGCTTTTCATACAGACCAGTACGTTTGAAAAAAAAATATTCCCTACCAAGCTTAGTAGGGACCAACTAACTAAGAACTCTTCTTTCTAGAATAGGCATACCGTTAAAATAAAGTATCGCCAACATCTCGGTTTGTTTGTAAACAAATAGTAGGTATATTCAGGCATGAACAATAACAATTACCAGTAACTGGTATTGTTGTCTCTGTTAGATCAAAGATGTGCGAGTAAGACAGACGAATGTTTATGTTGCCGACGTTTTTGTCAGTTTTTACTAATGAAATGCCTATTCTAGAGAAAAGAGTTATTAGTTCGTTGGTAAGGACTATACATAGCGCGGTATGGGTTGTTTTTTGTATTTTTATTATTATTGTATTTACATCTTAAGAAATGGTTATTTTATCAAGCAGATATCACGGCTGCTTTTTTAATAAAGGCGGGTTGCCAGAAACTTAAATTTTATCTGGTAGCCAGGTTCTGGCCTATATTATCAGGAACATATATAATAGCTATATGCAATTGACAGGCATTTAGTAGACTAACTACATGTATACAAGATAACGTCTTTTAGAGAAGATACTGAATAAGTGAAAGTCATGCATGACTAACTATGTTTTAAAGTTGCAATCTTACCCAAAGGACCTTTAGTAAAGGTTGAATACATTAGGTATGTATTAAATGTACAACAGCCATTATCTCAGAGTAGAGTAAATATATTTAGTATTTTAAGTATACGATCCCAACCGTTGCAACGGTTGAAGTAATCACAACTTTTTTTACATTTATTTCCTTGTCTGTTCTTAAAATTGTTTTAATAAAAAAAATTGTCTCGATGATGAGGAAGGCACAGTAAGAACGATATATTTATTTTTACCAGAATGACCCAGTTTTGACATTGGAAATGTCTTGTCTCGAAACCCACAATTCTTACGATTTTTGTTGAGATTTTCCTCACGATTTCTCACAATTTTGTCACAATTATCATAATTTTTGTTGGGATTTTCCTCACGATTTCTCACGATTTTTCTCACAATTGTCACGATTTTTGTTGGGATTTTCCTTACGATTTCTCACGATTTTTTTTTGGGATTTTTCTCACGTTTTCTTACGATTTCGTCACGATTTTTGTCACAATTTTCACGATTTTTGTTGGGATTTGCCTCACCATTTTTCACGATTTTGTCACGATTTTTGTTGGGATTTTTGTAACGTAGACCATAGGCCATAGGCGTTACCATTAAGTAAGAATAAAAATTCCTTGTTGATATCGCAATGGTCAATGAATTTCCCATAAGAAATATTCAAAGCCTACCGTTTTTCCAATATTTTTTATTAGTTTATTTTTAAGGCAATGATTAATTAAAAATAATGAATTTGTTAAAAACTGTAAATTTTATTTTATTTATGCTAAAATAAGCTTTTTTTTTCGTAACTACTGTTATTAAATCGAGAGTTAAGGTATTTATGTAGGCAATTATTTATATTTAAGGTAAATTGTCAAAATGTTGACATTATCCTCACGATTTCTCACAATTTTTCTCAAAATTGTCACGATTTTTATTGGGATTTTCCTCACGATTTTGTCACAACTATCACAATTTTTGTTGGGATTTTTCTCACGTTTTCTCACGATTTTGTCACGATTTTTGTCACAATTTTCACGATTTTTGTTGGGATTTTCCTCACGATTTTTCACGATTTTTGTTGGGATTTTTCTAACGTAGGCCATGGGCCATAGGCGTTACCATTATGTAAAAATAAAAATTCCTTGTTGATATCGCCATGGTCAATGAATTTCCCATAAGACATTTTCAAAGCCTACCGTTTTCCAATATTTTTTAATAGTTTATTTTTAAGGCAATGATTTATTAAAAATAATGAATTTGTTAAAAACTGTAAAGTTAATTTTGTTTATGTTAAAATAAGAATTTTTTTCGTAACTACTGTTATTAAATCGAAAGTTAAGGTATTTATATAGGTAATTATTTATATTTAAGGTAAATTGACAAAATGTTGACATTATCCTCACGATTTCTCATGATTTTTCTCACAATTTTCACGATTTTTGTTGGGATTTTCCTCGCGATTTCTCACGATTTCGTCACAACTATCACTTTTTTTAGTTGGGATTTTTCTCACGTTTTCTCACGATTTTGTCACGATTTTTGTCACAATTTTCACGATTTTTGTTGGTATTTTCCTCACGATTTTTCACGATTTTGTCACGATTTTTGTTGGGATTTTCCTCACGTAGCATACCGTTTTTCCAATATTTTTTATTACTTTATTTTTAAGGCAATGATTTATTAAAAATAATGAATTTGTTAAAAACTGTAAATTTTATTTTATTTATGCTAAAATAAGCTTTTTTTTTCGTAACTACTGTTATTAAATCGAGAATTAAGGTATTTATGTAGGCAATTATTTATATTTAAGGTAAATTGTTAAACGATTTTTGTTGGGATTTTTCTCACGTTTTCTCACGATTTTGTCACGATTTTTGTCACAATTTTCACGATTTTTGTTGGGATTTTCCTCACGATTTTTCACGACTTTTGTTGGGATTTTTCTAACGTAGGCCATGGGCCATAGGCGTTACCATTATGTAAAAATAAAAATTCCTTGTTGATATCGCCATGGTCAATGAATTTCCCATAAGACATTTTCAAAGCCTACCGTTTTCCAATATTTTTTATTAGTTTATTTTTAAGGCAATGATTTATTAAAAATAATGAATTTGTTAAAAACTGTAAATTTTATTTTATTTATGCTAAAATAAGCTTTTTTTATGTAGGCAATTATTTATACTTAAGGTAAATTGTCAAAATTTTGACATTATCCTCACGATTTCTCATGATTTTTCTCACAATTTTCACGATTTTTGTTGGGATTTTCCTCGCGATTTCTCACGATTTCGTCACAACTATCACTTTTTTTAGTTGGGATTTTTCTCACGTTTTCTCACGATTTTGTCACGATTTTTGTCACAATTTTCACGATTTTTGTTGGGATTTTCCTCACGATTTTTCACGACTTTTGTTGGGATTTTTCTAACGTAGGCCATGGGCCATAGGCGTTACCATTATGTAAAAATAAAAATTCCTTGTTGATATCGCCATGGTCAATGAATTTCCCATAAGACATTTTCAAAGCCTACCGTTTTCCAATATTTTTTATTAGTTTATTTTTAAGGCAATGATTTATTAAAAATAATGAATTTGTTAAAAACTGTAAATTTTATTTTATTTATGCTAAAATAAGCTTTTTTTATGTAGGCAATTATTTATACTTAAGGTAAATTGTCAAAATTTTGACATTATCCTCACGATTTCTCATGATTTTTCTCACAATTTTCACGATTTTTGTTGGGATTTTCCTCGCGATTTCTCACGATTTCGTCACAACTATCACTTTTTTTAGTTGGGATTTTTCTCACGTTTTCTCACGATTTTGTCACGATTTTTGTCACAATTTTCACGATTTTTGTTGGTATTTTCCTCACGATTTTTCACGATTTTGTCACGATTTTTGTTGGGATTTTCCTCACGTAGCATACCGTTTTTCCAATATTTTTTATTACTTTATTTTTAAGGCAATGATTTATTAAAAATGGTGAATTTGTTAAAAAATGTGAAGTTTATTTAATTTATGCTAAAATAAGCTTTTTTTTTCGTAACTACTGTTATTAAATCGAAAGTTAAGGTATTTATGTAGGCAATTATTTATATTTAAGGTAAATTGTCAAAATGTTGACATTATCCTCACGATTTCTCATGATTTTTCTCACAATTGTCACGATTTTTGTTGGGATTTTCCTCGCGATTTCTCACGATTTCGTCACAACTATCACTTTTTTTAGTTGGGATTTTTCTCACGTTTTCTCACGATTTTGTCACGATTTTTGTCACAATTTTCACGATTTTTGTTGGTATTTTCCTCACGATTTTTCACGATTTTGTCACGATTTTTGTTGGGATTTTCCTCACGTAGCATACCGTTTTTCCAATATTTTTTATTACTTTATTTTTAAGGCAATGATTTATTAAAAATGGTGAATTTGTTAAAAAATGTGAAGTTTATTTAATTTATGCTAAAATAAGCTTTTTTTTTCGTAACTACTGTTATTAAATCGAAAGTTAAGGTATTTATGTAGGCAATTATTTATATTTAAGGTAAATTGTCAAAATGTTGACATTATCCTCACGATTTCTCATGATTTTTCTCACAATTGTCACGATTTTTGTTGGGATTTTCCTCGCGATTTCTCACGATTTCGTCACAACTATCACTTTTTTTAGTTGGGATTTTTCTCACGTTTTCTCACGATTTTGTCACGATTTTTGACACAATTTTCACGATTTTTGTTGGTATTTTCCTCACGATTTTTCACGATTTTGTCACGATTTTTGTTGGGATTTTCCTCACGTAGCATACCGTTTTTCCAATATTTTTTATTACTTTATTTTTAAGGCAATGATTTATTAAAAATGGTGAATTTGTTAAAAAATGTGAAGTTTATTTAATTTATGCTAAAATAAGCTTTTTTTTTCGTAACTACTGTTATTAAATCGAAAGTTAAGGTATTTATGTAGGCAATTATTTATATTTAAGGTAAATTATCAAAATGTTGACATTATCCTGAAAAAATGGAAAATGCCAACATTTGAAAAATGAAAATTTTAAAAAAGCCACGCTTTCTTATATCCCTCGATGCTACACTCGGCTATAAAGAGTCTCTTCTCTCCCTTGGCATATAATGACTTTTATCCACGGCCGTGATTAATAGGCCTATTAATCACGGGTCTGTATAAATAAACCGTTTAAACTTTAAAACAGCCGTGGATAAAGTATAGTATTTTACTCATGTATAATATAGAGGAAATGCGCCTAATTTCGGATGGTTTCCAAATTTTGGATAGTAGTGTATTTAAGATACTGTCTGCAAAGGTAAACAGAAACCTACTTTTATGTGAAGCCAAAAGTCAAACTAAATCCGTCCTGTAATATGATAACGGTAGAGCTTCTCCCCTTTAAATGGCAGCACAGATCGTTTATATTTCAAATGGCAGTTTTGTGCTCAGTTGCATTATTATGCTTGTTTATTTTATAAATAATCGTTATAAAAGTTCGTGATTCTGTCTTGGGTAAGTTATGATGTTAGTTAAGTTGATCCACTATTCATAATTAAGCAATTTGAAAACGTAAACATTCTACAAATTTCTAATCTAAAAAGCAGAAAGTTGCCTAATTTCGGATAGACCATTTTTGTGCATTTGATTCCCAATTTCGGATATCCGCAGAGTAATTATTATTCAGGATAACCAACCATTAATTATTATTTTTATAATGATACAACAAACTAAGATAAACAATTTTGAAAAAACGAAAATTACCTAAGATACTAAGATATTCGAAATTGGGAATCTAAAATTATAGTTCCTATAGTATTTCGTAGAAAATCGCTTAATGATTAAATTACGTCTTAAATGTGAAGGAATAACAAGAAACATAAGCAATGGGATCCAGATCTAGTCTTGAAAAATTTTTTTCGGATATGTCCGAAATTAGGAGCCCTTTTTCAAATGCACAAAAATGCGCTGATTTTTTTTAACCGTGTTTTTTGGAAATAATAAACTGTAATAAAATTGCTTTTATAATAAATCATGGTTCGCTATAATAAGTTGTATCTGGTTATATAAAAAAAATATCAAAAAGTAATACCGAGTATTAAATATTGAATACATTGTAAATGGTATCCGAAATTAGGCGACTTTCCTCTACTATTATTCATTAATTAACGTTTTATTTGTTAAAAAATGTGTATACAAGCGAATAATAGCGTATGTTACACGGACGACAAATATACCTTGGTCTCACGCGTTTGCGAATTTATCTTACGCCTCGATCCATGTGCGACAGGAAATAGTTATTTGTGCAACTAGAGCGCAAAGTACACAATTTCCGTCGAGTAGTAGGAATTGCTGTTTTTGGCGTTCCGCCTCAAACATCAACTACTAGGGACGGAAATTGTACTTTACGCTCAAGTTGTAAACACTATTTTTTCTACGGCCCATAAAATCTAAATTTTAAAAATTTGGCTTAATAATTTAACTTTTTTCAGATAAATATGCCAGTATTATGTTTTTTGAATGTTTGTTGCATTTTTACTACGTTTCTACCTACATGTAAACTTTTTCGTACTTTACCCTGGATTTTTGTGGTAATAATTCCGAAGTTGCTTTATTTGCATTAATTAATAACTGAAGGAATTCCTTCTAAATTCTCTTCGATCCATCCATAATATGGATATTTCATATGGATTCCTTAATAATTTAAAAATTTAATTTAACGAATCACGAACCACACCGAAGTTGAGACAGGGATTTTATTGTTCAGTGTTGCCAAAAACTCAATACAAGCAATAAATTTTATTGACCTAATCAGGCCTATTCACATGTACCATTGATATTGAGATTTGTGGCAATATTGACGAAAATTGCAAGGTCATTTAAGTCAACTGTATTAAAACTGCATGGGATTGTAATTTTTGTCAATATTGAATAGATTTCAATGGTACATGTGAATAGGCCTGAATAAGGGCATATCCATGGATATGTGCACAGTCTCGCATAAGAACGTAATACATAAGAATGCGATGCCTTAATTGGCTTGATGTTCCGCCATGTATCTTGAAAGCCAATCACGGAATCGCATTCTTATGTTTTATGTTCTTATGCAAGCTTCTGGATAGGCCTTGAATTAAAAAATAGAAATTCAAATAATTTTTACATAAATGTAGACTTATTAGTTCCTAAGTAATTTTAAAATAACAAATATATTTTACACTTATTTTTCTATTAAAAGTAGTAGAGAAAATATAATTTCGGAGAAAAATAATATATCCGGCAACATTGCTCTGTGTCTCGTTTGAACTCGGAGGCGCCGAGTCGTTCTGATCTTACGATGTTCTAACAAGAATGGTCAACTTGCCTCTTGTTTTTCATTTGTTTAATACAAACAGTGCGCAAAGTAACTGAATAGAAATGAGCTATTTTGCGTAGAGTAAATTACAATAAATGAAATAGCAAAATGCAACTTTGCGTTCGGCAGTAGAAAAACATTGTTTTCGTCCCTGAATTATAATAACGGGTGAGTTTTATTTATGCCCACCACCAAAATTATGATTAATCTTCATTCGATAAAAACTAAACTTGTGTAATTTATATAATTTTACATTGGCTTTAAAATGGCTGGTTTAATTTTTTTTTTCACTTCAGGTTTCGCCGGGAGTGGCATAAATATGTTTTTTTTTTTTTTAATGAAACACCCTGTATTTTTTTACATTTTTGAATTCAGCTTAAAATTCTATGTATAAAAAACAGTTTTTTTACTTTTTTTTTTTCGTTTTCTTTTTTATCATACAGAGCGGTCCAAAAGTCACCCCCCCCCCCCTCTTAACTTTTGAACCAGTTTAGATATCAACTTCAAATTTGGAACTTTTAAATAAGACAACTTAAACTATCCTCTTAAAATGTGGGCAGGGGGCATGGGGGTACATTTTTTTAAATGAAAAGGGGGGTCGTGTAATACATCATTTTAAAGCTTATGAAATTGTCCATTTAACTCCATATTTTTAAATTGAAAAAAAAATATGGGTTTAAAATGGGGTTGAAAATGAGTATTACTGTCAAAATTCCTCTAAAAAAAAAAAATATTTTTTTAAAAATGCCTAATTTAATCATAAAAAAATGTTTAATATACTTTTAAACTAATTTTAGTTGACATAAATAAGAATTTATGAAAAAAAAACTTAAAAAATCGAATGTTTTAGCACAAAAAATTGAAAAATCAAAACCTTAAAAAACATTTTTAAAAAATTTAAAAATATTAGTTTAAATAGAGAATTTTATAAACTTTAAAATGATGTATCACATCTATTTAAAAAAATGTACCCCCATGCCCCCCTGCCCAAATTTTAAGACCTGAAAATATCAAATATATGCTAAAAGATAGTTTAAGTTGTCTTATTTAAGAGTTCTAAATTTGAAGTCGATATCTCAACTCGTTCAAAAGTTAAAAGGGGGGGGGGTGACTTTTGGACCGCACTGTATAAAAACGAGATACCCATAATTTACCTTCTTTTAACTTGGTACCTAAGTATAGGAAAAATAACGAAAAAATACTCTACAAATAAAGTTTACAGGGAACAAAAATATAGGAGTTCAGAGAAAAAAACCTTTTTTAGCTTTAATTCGCTGTCATTGTTTAAATTTAAATTTTAATATTAGTTATTTAGTAGTAGTAGTAGTAGTAGTAGTAGTATTTATTACGGTTAAATAAGTAAAAACAAGGTAAATTATGCATATCTCGTTTTTATACGATAAAAATTAAAACGAAAAAAAAAATAAGTAAAAAAAACATTAAGTTTTTTTATACATAGAATTAGCGGCTGAATTCAAAAATGTAAAATATTACAGGGTGTTCCATTAAAAAAAAAAAACATATCTATACCACTTCCGGCGAAACCGGAAGTAAAACAAAAAAAAATATATCCGCCATTTTATAGTCAATGTGTATTTGAAATAGGGTCCGAAATTTTAAAGGGTGATTCTACAATGCGACGTAAGGCAGCTACACCCCTTTAAAAGTGGCTAAAAAAATCGGTTTTTATTTAATTACTCAGGAACCCTTTGAGATATAGCAACGAGGTTTTGCATGTGAACTAATCTTAATAAGGGCCATCTTCGTATGTTATTTCCATGAACTTATTTGAACCATGGATGTGCGAAACGGGGGGTCTCATCAGTTTTTTGTCCCAAACTTTTTTCTGTGTAACTTTTTTGTAATTTTATTTTTGGTATATGATTCCTCAGGTAAAAATACATAAAAAAAAACCTTTTTGTTGTAACACTATAGGACTAACCGTTTTCGAGAAAAATTAATTTGAAGGTGAAATTTCACGGTTCGTGGACGAAAAATTAAATACTAAAACGCTGAAAATCAAAATAATACAGCCCCACAAAAAAAAGTATTCTGTGCATTAGGCTATCATAATCTATACAGGGTTATTGTTTTAAATGGTACAGGGCCTTTAACTTTTCAACGGCTTCAGATATCAACTTGAAATTTTCTACAGATATACAACATAAAACAAAGTATTTTTGCCATAAATTGTATATTTTTATAACTTACAATAACACTAGGGGCGCTGATCGCCAAAATCCTAAATGGAAAGGGGGATCGTGTGACACATCATTTTATAAAGGTATTCAAATTGTCTATTTAAAGGTATGTTTGCGATTGTGCTACAATAAAGCGTACTGAAACCATTAGATACCTGGGTATTCTTGTCGACCAATATTTGACATGGGGAGAACACACAAATTATATAAACACTAGACAGAAGACTGTTCTACAAATTCTACCAGCTTAGGTTCATGCTTTCTCGTGAGCTTCTTCTCATGGTATATGAAAATTAGATTTAATTATTGTCCGTGCTAATAATTTTTATAATATAATAAAATTTCTGTAAATTTATAATAGTACCCATAACAAATATAATCGTCTGTAATAAATATAATCGTTTCCAATTTATTTTTAACATTATTAGTTATCGTTTCCCTTATAATATATTGCTTAAATCACTATAATTTTTCACTATTACCAAATATCTTATAATTTGTAGCGCAGAGCCCACTAATTTCTTTCCGTGTAGTTTATTTTTATTTAGCAAGGGGTAAGTTTCCATGAACATGCCCTGCTTTGTTTTATTGGTCGCTATAACCTCTAGTAATTCAATTTGTTAGAAGGTGTATGCTTAAACACCAGCGCATTTCATTTGTTTGAAATTGCTTTTGTGTAAAACCGTGTAGGAAAGCCACGATATACCCACAACAAGCCTTGAAGATATGTAACGCTTTGCATTCTATAGTATACACTTTACAGTGGAAAATATATTGCGTTTTTCCTGTATTCTTTATAATTTATGTGGCGCACTCTATATTCCATTTATAAACAAAAATGGATAAGGGCGCCACTTTTTAATTCAGTACACTGAGAAAATTTCAGAACCGATTTTACCCCAGTTAATTTTTTACAGAGCCACAAACTCCAGATATGGCACTTTTTTCGTGTTCTTCCGGTATATTTCATTAAAATTTTTATATAAATAATACAGATACAGCCAAAAATCTATATATGTAATACAACTACATACATATGCTTTATAAAAAATTAATTCGGATTCGGCGCCTCAAAATTCATAGAAATACAATAGTCTCCTAAAAAGTTCTTGATCTTTTTTTCTTTTTGTGTGGCTGTAATATTTTTCATTTATTTTGATATAATTGAAGTTTTTTTGACATATTTTTTCTCCCAAACCTAAATACTCAAATACTACTAGTTTTTTTATAGAATTCAATATAAAAAAAGGTTATATAAATTTGAAAATAAAAAATATATAAAAACCTTTAACCTATTTTTGCACAAATTCTCATAAGGCTAAATAGTTTTAAGATAATTATTTGAGTACAGGAGAAAAACTTATAAAAAAAGGGTTAAATAATATCCATAGGAACGAAAAATGCCAAATACAAATCAAAACAGAAAAGAAAATTCAATAAACCCGTTTTTGCGCCAAATACTTTTTATATTTATAAAGCTAGACTACATTTGGAGTCAGGGGAATTTTTTTTGTCAAGTATATGTAAATTTTACTAAAATGCACTTAAAAATATAAAGTTAGAGGTAAGTTGAGGAAGGGAGTTGAGGGTGGATTTTGTTTTTGGGTACTTTTTATAGATATTAATGTCCCATTTAAGGTCTCTTTTGCAGACCTTCATTACCTCTTTTAGTTTTCGAGAAAATCGATGCCTAAGTAGTAGTAAAATGTATGGATTTCTTTGTTTTTTGTTTAATTTCTGGTGATGGTATTATCGAAAACATGAATTTTATATAGCCTATGATACTTGCGTGATCAAAACGAATATTTTGACACCTCAATCGTTAAAATCGACCTAGTAGTTTAGGTTATAGAGGGAACATGCTTGTTACAAACACGTAAAAAACATAACCCTCCTTCCGCGTTACTGTAGTCAGGTATAAAGCAACAAGACTAAATGTAAATTTTTGCGTTGCTATAGTCGCGTTGAAAAATTACAAAGTTTTTAAATTATCTTAAAGAACAAAATTTTATTTACTGACACACATTTTATATGCGTTTTTGTAACTTTTTTATTTTTAACGTCCCTTAATGCCCCCTTGGGGCGTTTAACAAGGGTCGTACTTTAGGGGCTTTTTAAAAAGAAAATGATAAAATAATTTAAAGCAAAAAAAAATTGGGCCACCCTTATACTCTAGGAAAAATACATATATATTAATTTTAAAATAGTAATGATTTGCAGACATGCATTTTTAACTTCAAGCAAAAACTGGCAAAAGGAATATGAAATATTTAGGGGCCCAAATTTTGGTGGGACACTTGTTAATACAAGTAGTAACTTTTGTGCTATCACACAACAAAAACTATTATTTTTAATATTTTTAGTTTTTTATTCAATAAGGCGGCGCCAGGGGCGCAGTCGAAGACAGTATTTTAAATGGCACCCTATATACCACTATTTAAATATATATACCAGCAGTCCTATTGCAGTGTCTAACCAGCAGTCATAATTACAAAACCGACGTTTTTATTTACAGGTATAGAATACCACCATGCCATATAAAAAGAGTGGTGGTAAATATTTAAATATTTATACCACTACCGCCACCCCATCCTGAGAGAATTTTTTCTTGCAGACAAGTTCAAAAGTGTTCATTTTATCCAAAAATACAAAAATTTAAAAAAGAGTAATCCTTTCTTTAAAAAAATAGTCTCGAAAGGGTTAAAATTAACTGCATGTTAAATATTCGAATCAATATATATTTAATTAAAAAGGAAGGTATAGTAAAATTAACTGCATGTTAAATAATTTGAATCAATATAATAATTAAAAAAAGGAAGGTATATGGTATTTTAAGTGTTCTCTGACTCAAAATTAGTAAATTTTATTAAATTTACAATTTTGGTGGAGGCGCGTGTACTAGATCTATAGACGGTAAATAATAACCAAAAAAAAAAAAAAGGAATATTTTATAAACTTTATAGTGTCCTCTAAATGATTTGAATACATTTTGTTGAAAATGTTTGCGTCCTTGCGTAAAAAAATTAATTTAAGTAGCACACTGCATACCGGGTGGGCCATTTAAATGGTTAAAAGTCGATATATCAGAAACCGTATAAGATAGGTTTTAGCAGTTTGGTACTAAGCTTTAATATCAAGGGGGACACCTTTTTATCAAAGCAGATTTTTTTTTCATCCACACCCTT
>OY294045.1:76121554-76193373 GCA_958510825.1 Brachypterus glaber | reverse complement strand
TGAATGCAAAAAATAATCAAAAAAGCAATTCTTCAGATATGAATAAATGTATAAATATAAAAATATATACAAATCTGACAGTTTATGTATTGGTTGTTGTAATATTGTAGGATTAACCGTATTCGTGAAAAAAGTGAAAAATCATTTGAAGGTGAAATTCCACGAGGACGAAAAATTAAATACTAAAATGTTAAATACCAAAATTTCAATGATGCAGGGTGAATCTAGATAAAATACACTGCCCAATAAAATAGCTTTCTCATTTTTCACCTCCGAGCGTGTAATTTTCATTATCAGATTCACTTTCAGCAACTTTAAAAACCCCAATATATCAATTTTCACGAAAACTACCCCCCGCCCCTCAGGGGGAAAATTTAGAAAAATTTTAATTTAAGATTTAGTTTTATCGACCTCAAAAGCCCCAACGGGTAAATTTTCAAGAAAACTACCTCCCGCCCCTCAGGGGGTGGAGTTAGAATTTTTTTATTATTAGATTCGCTGTCAGCAACCTAAAAAACCCCAATATAAAATTTTTTACAAAATCTACCCCCCGCCCCGCGGGGGTGGAGATTTTTTTTTATCAGATTTAATTTCAGCAAACATAAAAACCCCTATATAGTAATTTTCGACCTACGTGTAAAAAAACATTTTTCTTAGTTTTTGATATAGAATAACCCTGCAGGACTGCACCATTGAAATTTTGGTTTTCAACATTTTAGTATTTCATTTTCCGTCATCAAACCGTGTAATTTCACCTTCAAATTATTTTTTCTCGAAAACGGTTAATCCTACAGTGTTACAGCAAGAGTACCCAAAAATAAAATTACAAAAAAGTTTGGGAAAAAAAACTGATAAAGCCACCCCGTTTGGCACACCCCTTATTAAGATTAGTTTACGTACAAAACCTCGTTGCTATATCTCAAAGGGTTCCTGAGTTATTAAAATTAAAAACTTCGTTGCTATATCTCAAAGGGTTCCTGAGTTATTAAAATTAAAAACCGAATTTTTAGCCATTTTCAAAGTTACTTGGCTCCCTTACGACGCATTTTAAAACATACAAATTGAGCTGGATAATTATCCGGAAGGAAAAGGCTATAATAAAGATAGATGCAAAAAAGACAAATTTTATTCTAAACGTTTATAAACCGGAAATAAAGCTTTAAAAATGACTCTATCATTCTCGATTTTCGGCTCACATGCCGAAGTTTGCTAAAGATATACAAATCGTAATAGCTCCACTAAATAAAGTTGTTCCAGCAGTATACAACATAAATGGAAGAACATCGCCTGTCTGGCTTACGACAACACTCTATAACTCTGGCGGCTAACCAACGTGTTGCTTGAACGATCCAGGTGGGTTGTATCCCGCCTTCGCACAGCGGCAACGTTTCATAAACTTTCCATTACAACTTTTAAAGTAGAAGTTTTTAATTTATTAACTAGATGAAACGTTGCAAGCACCCTGTCAAAACATCGGCACTATTGGGAAAACTAATAACATGATATTAGAACAGGGTAGCATAACGTAATTACAATTTTACTACTACTCCTCACTGCACAAACTAACTTGTATAATATTTATATTAAACTTTAGCTTTTCTTGTACACTTAATATATAATTAAAATTAATAATAAAAATATGTTTTCACTTGGATGCAAGTTGAACTTATTAATTACAATTTTGGATTGATTTTAAAAACAAATTAATGGAAGCTTAAAATTTGTTCACTAGAGCCATCTAGTTTGCCAATTTCAAACTAGGTGTTTTGTTTGATTTTAAATTCTGTATCTTTAAAACATTATATTGTAGCAAAAAACTGTATATAACATTTTTTATAGGGCTTAAAAAGAGCTTTTATTTAAAATATATTTTTTTGAAATCGGGTTATAAATATGTGAGATATGCTAAAAAAACCTTTTACTGCTTTAAACGCCAATATCTGGAAAAAATGCGGTTTAGGAAAACGTTGTTTATAACATTTTTTAACCAATTTAAAATTATCTTTTATATAAGTGCTAAATTAACCAAATATAATAATAATTGCCTTAATTATAAACAAAAAACGCTTAAAATAGGAGTTTTACCCTATTTTTATCCCCTTACCCCCAATCGTTTACCCCCAAAATCTAATCAGCTTCGGAATACGATAAGAAATAATATGCAAAAAACCGCAAGTCGATATCTCATGTAGAAATGGGGTTAGAAAGTTTACACCCAGACAGACAGACAGACAGACAGACAGACAGACAGACAGACAGACAGACAGACAGACAGACAGACGGACGCAAAAATTTTTTAGTAGTAAAAGCTTTCCCATTTTTCACCTCCGCGCGTAAAATGGATTTTTTATTATCAGATTCACATTAGCAACCTTAAAAATATACGAATTTTTATTATCACATTCTCTTTCTTAAAAACCCCAATATACCCGTTTTCACAAAAATTACCCCCCACCCCTCAGGGGGTGAAATTAGAAAAAAAATATTATAAGATTCAGTTTTAGCGACCTTAAAAACCCCAATATATAAATTTTTAAGAAAACTACCCCCTGCCCCTCAGGGGGTGGAGTAAAAATTTTTTTAATATCAGATTCACTTTCAGCAACCTTAAAAACCACAATATACCAATTTTCTTTGGCTCCCAATTAATGCTATTTTTTGCAAAAATTTATATCTTTTAAAACATCGGAATATAGCTTGTCAAGGACCTGGTGGGACACCCGGTTTATTGTGGGGGTATTTCTGACATGTCCCTCAACTCTTAAAACTAGTTCCCATTAATCCATAACTTTTCTTTCAATACTCGAACTTATAAAAAATATTATTTGAGAAAATGGTGTTTAATGTTTGAGTAGTAAAAAGTGTAGTTTTAGTTAAAACAGGTTTTGGGTTAAACTGGTTATGTCGTAAGAATCAGCAAACAATAAAATTTATACTGGAACTAGCCCGTAAGCCTGTTTTTCGAACCGACATGTTATTAGTGTTTCTTAGCATGGATTGATTTAAAGTATTAGCAATATAGTCGCTGCCAGAGATATAAGAGAATTTTTTCAGCAACGATTATTTTTTTTGGCGCATGCCAAACTGTTCGTTCAATCGGGACGTTGCATAATTTTAGACTCATTTAAACTAAAGTAATTTTATCGAGTCCACGTTGACTGATTCCATCTAATTAACGTTAGACCCTATCCAATCATATTTCAAGTAAGATTTAGCCACACCCACAAGGCTTTTGTAGCAATATATATTTACTAGACCGGCTTTATTTTTTTTATTTGTGTTCTGTGCATCGAGCTATATAGGATAAATACGTATATAATATAATTAAATTTAATTATGCCCCTGTCTCACATTAATCTGTAAAAATACTACTATAAATTTGGGAGCGACTATACCTGTCATGATCTTTGCCGAATTCATGCACTAATTCTTCATTTAACCCATGTGTCACAAGAGTTCTCGTCCCTGTAGTGGGACGTCACATGTATACCTTTCGTTCTACGCCCAAGACAAGTATAGTTATTTGGTTGCGACAATATAAGCCATAGGGGTTCTCAGACATATAGTTCATCTACAAACAAAAATCTGATGTCAGACTACAAGAAATGTGTGTTCGACATTAAAAGTTTTCCCAGTATCATTTTTATATTCTAGACTTCCCACCACCCATAGTTATTTTGCTGAAACTCTAACTTGCAGATTCAATATTCTTGATTATATCGTTGCCAAAAAATTATTATTCAAAGGTTAAAAACCATTTATTTAGTAAATATACCGAAATTAAACTGGTCCATTGTTTATGTATATGTATATTCCATAAACGCAGCTGACTGTGGCATTTCAGATTTTTTTTTGTGTCCTTTAGTTCTGTACAGGGCCGTAGTTATGGGGGGGTGAGGGGGAGCCTCCCCCCACCTACCTTGAAATCAAAAAAAAGTTGCATATTTCATGGATTAAAAATATAAAAGTTGCATAATTCTTGGATTAAAAATATAAAAGTTGCATATTTTTTCTAGAGTTTTGACCTCCTCCCCCCCCCCACCAAATCTCCTTCGCTACGGCCCTGGTTCTTTATAGACTACAGGTACCAGCGGATAGAGCATTTACTAAACCATCAAAAAACGCAAAAAAAATGGTCTACTTTGACACTAACTTCTAAAATCGTTTATCAGAGTTGGGCTACAATTACTTCATGATTACACTCCAATTACTTCTTATTTACTCTATTATTTTGTAGTAAATTGATTTTAGAAAATATTTTGATTTTTAATATATCTACATGTAAAATAATTATAATATTTCTTGTTCTTTTTATATAAAATATCAGTTTTTTGACAATTATATTTTAAATTTATATAATTTTTTATTTCTATTTTTAATTGTCACCCTGAAGAAGAAGGGACAATATTACCTTCGAAACGTTGGCACTGTTTATATATATTTAGTTTTTTATTAAAGTGTTTTTAACAGCAAGATTTTTTCATTATTTCATGTAAAATAATGGAAGGGGCTATTTGCACGTCCGGCGTCCACGGAGCCATTTCCACGTCCAGTATTTTTTTGACCGATTTTTAAGATTTTCAAAGCTTTTAAGGTATATTTTTCTTCAGAATTATATTCTCCTAGTTTAAATAGGGCTATGCCCTCCCATTAGCCCTTCCATTAGCCCTCCCATTAGCATTAAAAACACTAAACGAAAATACCAAAACAAACCAAAGAATTAGGTCATGTGTCGTCGTACGTGAAAATAGCCACACGTAAAATAATACCATATTTATGGCATTTTATTTACTTAGTGATTGATAACCAAACACAAAAGTAACCATGCATTTTTATATTATGATTGTGTTTGCTTTTATGTTATAATTTATGGAATAAATCAAAAATGATTATTATGTAAATGTTTATGTATTCAAAATAAAATTATTGTTTTAGTTGTGTTACAACCACATTTCTGTGTTTGTATTTATTTTTAATTTGGGTTTTATTATACATAATTTCATTTAATTTCTTTACTTAGTTATAATTCAAAAATAATATTTTATTTTAAATTAATTGTATTTTTGTAAGTAACGCGCTGAAAACCTCCTAGCTTTTCTGCGCATGAGTTCGTTTGGAGGTTGCCTTCCGGACGGGAGTATCAATTTGACCGTCGAGAACGATCGATGCGTGTCAATAAAAATATACTCAAATCAGCTGACGAATATACCACGCGCGGGCATTCGTTAGAATTTACCATATTTACGGCTGCAAACTATAGAAATAAGTTCCATATACACATATGTATTTAAATAATTAGTAGTGTATACCTACACTGGTCAAACAAACTTTAATTCGCGTACATCAGTTTCCAATTATGTGGTGTCTCCTGTGAAGAAATGGCGGTCATGACCCGTCGTGCTGAATGCTATAACTAAGGTAAGATTACCATATATATTATTGGAACTGTCGTTTTGTCTTTAATATTCTTTTTAATCAATAATACCTATTCGCAGTCCACTTAATTAATATCATAAAGGCGATGTTACGGAGGCAATCCCATATCACCGAATGGGACCTTTCGACGTCACACAACATGGCCCTTTCGAACCGGATTTAAGCTAGCAGAACCATTATAACATGGTCCGTTTTGAACCGGAATTTTGGCACTAGTATAACTATTTAACATAGCTTCATAGCTTTTAAATTCATTTAACTAGATTTTGCTAATTTTACAGTGTGTGTGTGGTAACTTTCTTTTGCAGTTGTAAAATTACATATTTGTTATAAATAACAATATCATATTTGGATTTAGCATTCGAAGATAGCTTATTTATTAACATTAAAATTATTCGTTATAAATAAATATATCATATTTGAGTGTTGCATTCGGAGATAGCTTATTTATTAACAAAAAAAATCTCGCGTAAAATCTTATTTTGAATAAAAATTATTTTCAAATAGGGTAATTCGCTTTAAAAATATATTTTGGATTTTTCGGTTGAAAAATTAAAAACCGATAAAATCGTAAACCTTGTGCTCTATAAAAAAGGCAAAAAATTATCAGCTGTATCCAAGCGTTTTTTTCCTTTTTCTTTGGACACAATCAAAACCGCAATTATTATTTTATTTTGCAAAAATACAGTTTATTGTTAAAATAAAAATAAAAATATTATTTAACTTTGCCTTTTGAAAATTATTGTTTTAAAACTGGTGATTTATTTGGGCGTAGAAAGATTCTTAAAAATATTTCTGTGCTTTGAAAAAATAAATTAAAATTTATCCATATAATTAATTACATTCGATAGAACTTATTTGCGAGCAAGATATTATAATTAAAATACCTATCTAGTAGTAATAGATTTAAAATTTACCTATTGCTAGTAAAGTTACATATAGGGTGGAAACAAAATTACTTTTATATTTTGAATTTTTTCCTTCTAATTTGATATATTTTTTGCGCGCAAAAATAAGATACCTTGTCCAAATTCTAGTTTTACTATTATACAGGGAGTTCTTATAATTAGGAACTTTTGTAAAACTTATTTTTTTATATTGGATATCTAGGTATTTTTTTCTTGTACTTTTCGAATGTATACAGGGTTATGCAAGTGGGAAATCTTGAGCTGTATCTTTAGTGTATACCAGGTTGAAAAATATTAGAAAACACTTAAAAATATAATTTTTATTTTTATTTTATTTTCTGTTTTATTTTTTGGAAATACTATCGGTACATAAAAAATTGTAATTTTCAAAGAATAGGTTAAAAATAAATTTAGCTCATTTCAAATGTTTTCATACAGGAGAATTGAACTTGGATTATAATCTGAATTTTTTTTTAATATTCTGTCAAATATATGCATACAGGGTAACCTAAAGCTTAATTGTAATTTTGAATTTTGCCTTTTTGGGTATCCAGTCCATATATACAGGGTCTTAAATTGTACTTTTGAGTTTTTGTTTTTGTTTTTTTTTTATATTCTGTCAGAATATATACAGGGTGACTTAAAAATTAAATTGTAATTTTTTGAATTTGGTTTTTTGGAAAACTCTGTGCAAATATACAGGGTAACTCATAGTTTGGATTATAATTTGGAATTTTGAATTTTGTTGAAAATATTTACAGGGTGATTCATTACTGAGGTATAAGTTATATTTTAGCCATTATATCTGGAGGTTTTCTTCTACAATAAATTCAATTTAAGAAATAAAATTTGAGAAAAAATTGTGTAATTTTCCTAAAATTATTCAGTTTATATTTTTTTTTATAATTTTTATTTTTTTTCTTTTACCTTTCAATAAATAAATTTTATAAGCCATGGATCTAAACGAATATTGTATTATGGACAACCGTAGGCAGTTGCAATATGATAGGCTAAAGCGAGTTCAAAAGGCAGCAGTGGCCGCTCAAAAAGATATCACAAAACAGCAACATTTTAAAATTTGTTATCAACAGCTGGATGTGACTTATAAGCAATGGCATAAGCTGGCTGATGACATACTCGCTTTCGTCATATCAGATCCTGGACGTACGGATGCTATCCGAAAAACGGATATAGCTAAAGAAAAGGAAGCTGCTACGGTGATTGATGAAATGTTTTGGCAGATCCAAGGTATTTATGTACAATTATTTGGAAGTTCTTCAAATGCTACGACTTCAAATGTCAAGCTTCAAAAGTTGAATTTAAAACCTTTTAGCGGAAAATTTCCAGACTGGCAAACTTTTATAGATTTGTATGATTCTGCTATACATACAAATCCCCAACTCTCAGACATTGAAAAATTTTCTCATTTACATTTATTATTAACTCCGGAACCACTTAGCATTATTAAGTGTGTTCAATTATCGGGAAGTAACTACTCTGTAGCTTATAATCAGCTGCGTCAGAGGTATGACATTAAACGATTATTGGCAAATACGCACTGGCAGGCAATATGTCAACTGCCAAACATCTCTGACACATCATCAGCCTTGATTATTTTCCTGAATACTCTTGTCGAAAATTTAGCGGCACTCGGGGCCTTGGGTCTTCCAACAAACGAGTGGAGCTTTATTCTTGTAGATATGGTGTTCAAACGTATTCCAAAAAATCTTTGTGCTAAGTTTGAGGAACAAAATAAAAAGAATGGTTTTCCCACATTTGACGAATTAAAACTGTTTTTGACAGCACATGCTAAGGCTTTAGAAACTTTTGAGGCTTTATCTTCTAAAAAAGCACCAATCAACAATGTTCAAAAGCCAGTATCAAAACATGTTAAGTTAGATTCATATAATAATTCTTCTTTTGTGACAAATACTGATATTTTATCTTGCCCTGTTTGCAAGTCAAATCATCATGTTTCTCAGTGTAGGTCGTTTTTATCAGAAGCTCCAAAAAAGAGATATGAAATTGCTAAACAGCATAGGTTATGTGTCAATTGTCTTAGCCATTCACACAACTTTAAGTTTTGCAATTCTACTCATTTATGCAAAATATGTAAAAAGCGACATCATTCCACTTTACATTTTGACAAGCCAAATAACAAGGCAGTTAAAGTAAATTTATCACATTCTGGTGAAAATAACGTTACCCCTCCCTTATCGGTCCAAACGGCCGGTACATCGGGACAAAACTACGTAGGAAATAATGACTCTAGCGTCGAGTCTAATGATCCTAACGTTTTTACATCCATAACGACAGTACCAGCGCCAATTTTATTGGCTACTGCTATGGTACACGTAAAGGATGGTCGTGGGCACTATCAATTAATACGTGCTTTAATTGATAATGGCTCTACTTGTTCATTTATAACAGAAAGATGTTTGAATCGGCTAGGATTACACCGTTCGTCTTTTCATAAGACCATAACGGGCATTAATCCTAATTCTCCGGTAACATCCAAGGGCATTACTCAATGCGTAATAAAGCCCACTCAAGCTAAGAATCCTATTCTTAATATTGATGCAGTTGTGCTGCCGAATCTTCCTGAACGGTTGCCGGCATGCGCACTCGATACTACCCAATGGCATCACATACGCCAGCTAAATTTAGCAGATCCCGAATTTAATAAAGTAAAAGCCGTGGAGCTTTTACTGGGGGCGGAGGTGTTTGCTCAGATTTTGCTCAGCAATAAAGTAGCAAGGGATCTGAGTCAACCGGTAGCCATTGAGACAGTTTTCGGATATATACTCATGGGGAAAATATCCTATCCCTCCCCGACAAATTTTGCACTTGTCACATCCATGGAAACCTTTGATCTAAAGTCCTTTTGGGAATTAGAGCAGGTACCTCAACAGGAAAAATTAACTCCTGAGGAAAAATGGTGTGAACAACAATATACAGAATCATGTACACGAACAAACGATGGACGTTACATGGTTGCCCTACCATTCAAAAAAATGGAACCTACGTTTATGGGTGATTCTCGCACAAACGCACTTAAGCGTTTTTTCTCTTTAGAAAAACGATGCATGCAAGATGAATCCGTAAAAATATCATATTCTAAAATTATTCAGGAATATTTAGATTCTGGGCACATGGAAAAAGCACCTCCATGTGAGGCCACTGCAACGCATTATACGGTTCCGCACTTTGCGGTACTAAGGCCGGATAGTAGTACTACCCAGGTACGCATAGTTTTTGATTGCAGTGCTAAAACATCAGAGGGCTACTCCCTTAATGATTTATTATGTCCAGGACCTAAATTACAAACTGATATAATTTCCCTTTTATTAAGATTTCGCCTTCATACTATTGTTATAATGGCAGACATAAAACAAATGTTTAGGCAAATTCTTATGGATCCGAAGCACCGAAATTATCAACGATTGCTTTGGAGATTTCATCCCCAACAACCAGTAAAAGAATACCGACTTACAACGGTAGCTTTTGGTAATACTTCCTCTCCCTTTCTAGCATTACGCACTATTAAACAGTTAGTAACAGATGAGGGTAAAGATTTTCCTATGGCATCAAAAGCTCTAGAAGAAGATACCTTTGTTGATGACATTATTTCAGGGGCTGACAACCTAGAGCTAGCACAGGTGCTTTGTCTTCAGCTAACTGAACTTTTACAAAAAGGAAAGTTTGAATTGAGGAAGTGGGCGAGCAATTCTCCAAATTTATTGAAAGATATCCCTGTCGATCATCGACAGCATATATCATTTGATTCTGAAGAAGATTCATATCTTAAAATTTTGGGACTTCAATGGACTCCACATACAGATTTTTTCTCTTTCCGGGTGAAGGCTTTAGAGTCTACACCAACTAAGCGTTCTATCCTATCGGATATTGCGCGTATTTGGGATCCACTTGGATATCTCAGTCCAATAACCTTTGTAGCCAAGCATTTAATACAGCATTTATGGTCACTAGGTTGTGATTGGGACCAGCCACTTCCCAATGAAGTGGTAACAAAGTGGTTACAATTTAAATCTGAATTGCACATGTTAGCAGATTTAAAAATTTCCCGTTTTCTTGATATAAAAAACGCCAGTGGTTTAGAATTGCATGGCTTTTGTGACAGTTCTGAGAAGGGCTATTGTGCTATAATTTTCTTTCGAAAACCTCTGCCAGATGGAAAGTTTGAAGTTTCCTTAATCTGTGCAAAGTCAAAAGTTGCTACTTTAAAGAAATTATCAATACCCCGCTTGGAATTGTGCGCTGCTGTTTTATTAAGTAATTTAATAAAGTTTGTTCGCAACACTTATAAAAACAGCATTACTTTTCATAAAACATATGCTTGGTCAGATTCCATGGTAGCCTTATCATGGATTAAGGCTCCGCCCCATCGTTGGAAAACATTCGTCGCAAATCGCGTTAGCCACATCCAAGATTTGGTACCACCAGATTGTTGGTATCATGTTAAGTCTGCGGACAACGTGGCTGACCATGGTTCACGTGGGCTTTTTCCCAGCGAGCTTATGCAGTGTACCCAATGGTGGGCGGGACCAGAATTCTTGTCTACCTCCCTGGATCTTGATACGGATAGTTTTACACCCGTTACGTCTCCAGATGAGGCCAAGATTATATCCCTAGTTTTAATAGAGACTGATCAACTTATTGATACCCTATTAAACAAATATTCTAGATTATCACGTCTAATACGTGTTGTCTCATATATTTTTCGTTTTGGTTTCAATTTACGTAATCCTAATCAAAAGGTTACTACTGCTTTAGTTGCAAATGATTTACAAGTGTCCTTAATGACTTTGGTTAAAATTGTTCAACACCAATATTTTAAGGAAGATATTGTACGTATCGAGCAACAAAAGCCGGTTAATAAAACTTTACGTAAATTAAATCCTTTCATAGACCCGCAAGGAGTTTTACGAGTCGGCGGTAGGCTAAAAAATGCACATCTGCCGTTTGAAAGTAAACATCCCGCATTATTACCTCGTACTCATCGATTGACTTACCTCATTATCGAGGATATGCATGTTAGGCATATGCATCCTGGGATTCAAACCTTACAGTTTTTATTGAATCAACAGTTTTGGATATTATCCGCCAAGCGGGCCATAAAATCTGTTGTTTCAAAGTGTCACAAGTGCTTTAGGGTTAAGCCAAACACTATCCAACCTAGGATGGGTGACCTACCGAGCTTTAGGATAAGTCAGTTGAAAGCTTTCCAAAGCTGTGGCGTGGACTATTGTGGTCCATTCAATATAAGCATGGGACGAGTACGTGGTGCAAAAACTTACAAAGCTTGGATTTGTGTGTTCGTGTGCTCGACCACAAAAGCTATACACTTAGAGTTGGTGTCCTCACTTTCTTCTGAGTCCTTTTTGGCTGCTCTTCGTCGTTTCATTTCTAGACGTGGACGCTGTAATCACATTTTCTCTGATCAAGGTACAAATTTTGTTGGTGCCGCGCGCCAATTAGATGAGTTGATGCAGCATGCCACTGAAACTGAATCGATAAAGTGGTCATTTAATCCCCCTTCAGCCCCACATTTTGGTGGTCTGTTTGAATCTGGTGTTAAGTCGGTAAAAACTCATTTTTATAGAGTAGTTGGTTTACAACGACTGACATATGAGGAATTCTCAACCTTCTTAGTTCAAATAGAAGCCTTATTGAACTCGAGACCTCTTTGTCCAGTTAGCTCTGACCCAAATGATTTATCGGTCTTAACTCCCGGACATTTTCTTACCCTGAACTCACTCTCTGCCCCGCCAGAGCCTGATCTACAAGACTTGCCTCTTAATCGTCTAAATAGGTGGCAGCTCATTCAACGTATGCATCAGGACTACTGGGCCAGGTATCATTCCGAATATTTATGTACTTTACAGCAAAGAGTTAAATGGAATGAACCCTCTAAACCGATAGAACTTGGTTCTATGGTGCTGATAAAGAACGATTTACAGCCCCCTCTTCGTTGGTCGATAGGTCGTGTAATAGAGTTATTTCCAGGTGCTGATGGTGTGATCCGAGTAGTAAATGTCCGTACAGCTCAAGGTGTCCTAAAGAGGCCCTTAGTAAAATTATGTATATTACCTATGTGTTGTTAAAACACTCTAATTTTGTGTGTTTTGGTGGGCGGTAATGTTACAACCACATTTCTGTGTTTGTATTTATTTTTAATTTGGGTTTTATTATACATAATTTCATTTAATTTCTTTACTTAGTTATAATTCAAAAATAATATTTTATTTTAAATTAATTGTATTTTTGTAAGTAACGCGCTGAAAACCTCCTAGCTTTTCTGCGCATGAGTTCGTTTGGAGGTTGCCTTCCGGACGGGAGTATCAATTTGACCGTCGAGAACGATCGATGCGTGTCAATAAAAATATACTCAAATCAGCTGACGAATATACCACGCGCGGGCATTCGTTAGAATTTACCATATTTACGGCTGCAAACTATAAAAAAACTGTGTGGTCATTCCAAAAAACCTAAACTTAACAGGGTCGCACTGTGTATATTTCGTGAACTGTAAGCGAGAATATAGATCCTTTTTTGGCGGGATCCACATTTCTTGTGTACATGAAATGATTCTAATTTACTTTTATTCACTATTCTTTCCATTCACCTTTCTTATAGAGCACGCTTTGCAGCTGTATTCATTTAACTGATTTTTCTTAGAATCTATATTTATAAGAACAAAAAAATTATTCTCCTATTTCTTGCAATATTTTGTAATCTGTTTTTGTTGCCCTCATCTTAAATAAACAAGCAGTGAAGATATATAATGCGTTGCATTTCACAGTATATTCTTCGCAGTGAATAATATGTTACGCAAACATTATAGTATCGAGTCTACCGGGTGTCCCAACTCTATTTACCTAACGATTTTAAGTTTAAAATAGGGTTGAAAATGGGTATTTTTATCAAAATTACTCTAAAAAAATCAAACAATTTTTTAAAAGTTACTAATTTTATGACGAAAAAACGTAAATTATACTTTTAAACTAATTTTAGTTGACATAAATAAAAATTTAAAAAAAAAAAACTTAAAAAATTGCATTTTTTAGCTCAAAAAAATAAAAAATCAAAACCTATATATAATAGAGAATTGAATTTGTTTTAAAATGATGTATCACACGACCCATCTTTCCATTTAAAAAACTCGCCCCCCACATGCCCCCTGCCCACATTTTAAGAGCTGAAAGTATCAAATATATTCTAAAAGATAGTTTAAGTCTAATTTAAGATGGTTTTTGCAGAACTTGATAATCTCTTATGCAAAAGAATATTCTTCTCAAAATGGAATTCTGTGAGGCCAGATCTGTAATTTCTATACTGTATACAGTACTGTATTCATGTATGCAATATAAAGATAAAAACTTCTATGTCTCTAAAAAGTAAAAAATAAAAAATAATTAAGTCGGTGCCAATTTCACCATTCCCTAAATTAATTACTAACAATTATTTTTTTATTATTTTATTATTGTTTGCTGTGAAACTGGCACCGACTTAAGTATTTTTTATTTTTTACTTTTTAGAGACATAGAAGTCGGTTCATATTTTTTGCGAAAAGTATTAATTTTTTAATTTTTAGAGACACAGAACTTGTAGATTTGTAACTTCATCTAAGCTAAATTATAGTTGTTCTTCCATCTGGGCAAGCTGCTGACGTCACAACGCACTGTTAATGCGTTGTAACGTCATTATCTTAAAGATAAATTTCTAAAAAATAAAAGTTATATTCTTATTTCAGCGCCCAAGAGCAAAAAGTCCAAACCAACCTTATTTTAAACGAAATACTAAAGAAAATCTTGTTAAACTTTAAGCGTTAAGTAATAATCAAACAAGGTCTTTTGGTAAAATCACAACATTTATCATTTTCTCTTGATATTTTAATATTACAGGTCCAGAGTATCAAGTTTAGCGGCATTTAAAAGATTTTCAGTGTGCCGTAATATTTAAGTGACCCCTTAATCAAGTTATCCGGCTTATCCGAGTTATCCGATATTTCTCTAAAAATTTGGCTGGTAGTAGAACCAAATTAAGCCGTTTTTAAGTGAAATTGCGTTAAAATGATAAGATTTATCTTAATTATCCGGCTTACCCGGCATTATCCGAGCGTCAAATTAAAACAGGACCATCTCATGAATACCCTCTTTAAGTTGCAAAAAGTTTCATCAAATTCTGTTCATTCGTTCCAAAGTTATGCGGGAACAAACATAAAAAAAAACAAAGTCACCGTCGAATTGATAATCTCCTCCTTTTTGGAAGTCGGTTAATAATTTAAAGAAATAGAAACTCTATGGAAGGACTATATTACATTGGTACCCCAGTTAACAAGTTGTATCTCGAAAATAGGTAAGTTCAGCAAACGACTAAAGCCACCCCATTATTACTGCGCTCAATGCCCCTCCCTCCCCCCGATGACTTTATGTGTCATTGAAGTGACAGTTTCCAAATACAACTTAGAACTACACATGTAATGTGGCACCTCCATGACGTTTCTATTTTTGTATTGTATAAAGAGTTAATTTTATAGTTTACTCACAGAAAAAACATTTCAGTTGACATAACCAGAAATTTAGAAAAATAGTAAAATAAGGCACAACTATTTTTCTGGTTAGCGCAAACAGAATTTTATATATGTTTGTAAGGTACCTTAACTAAATATTTCATATTGAGTATATTGCCATATCGATACCCCCAAGCAACAAAGCCGTAACTCATATATTGTCATTTTTCACGACAGCTAAATTTCTAAAATATTTCTTTTTGTTATTTAAGGGTGGGTAAATGATTGAAGTGGAAAAGGAAGTCATGTGATACATCATTTGAAAGCTTATAAAATTCTCTATTTAACTGTTTATGTATTTATTGTTTACTTGCTGTTTGTTTCTGATAATATTCAAGTTTAGAATTTCTTACTTTAGTGATTTTAAGTAAACTTTTGCTCAAAGTGGACTGTGGAGAAACCTGAGTGTGTCTTTTTTCAAGGCGTTTACCTATGAGTATAACTCAAAATGGGTCTAACTTGAGTTACATCCTTGTTGCTTGGGAGTGTCGATATACTCAATTCTGGTAACACTAACCGGTTAAACTATTACACTAGTAGTGTTTTGAAGAGCTCAAAAAATATTATTTATCCAATACATACAGATCATAAGACAATTACCAGCTTTATTTTAAATAGATAAACTCAATAATAACCCCCGCGTCACTTTTACTTTATTGAGTGGATAATTATTTATTTTACCCACTCAACTGTCACTTGTCAAATTATTTTCTGGTAAATGTCATTAAAATTTTTAATAAAAATATGAATTCCTAAGCTATTTATTGGATAAAACCTTGTATGGCACTCATGGGCAATATCTTACTTTACCCACTAGTACCATAAATAACTATTTCATACTCGAAATTAAGGTTTTTTGAGGTTATGCTATTTTAACCTTAAATTAGGATTCAGAGGCTCAAAATACATAGGTGTCTAATATATAAAATATTTAATTGATATTATGTACATTTTTCTTTTGAAATCATCTATATAGTAACAACTCACTCTATAAACATAAGTTGTTATTTTACTCTTAAATTTTTTGAGACTGCCAACCTTAAAAGAAATTGGTAATTTATTAAAAAGTTTCATTAATATTACAACTGATCTGTTTTTCACTTGATTAATTCGACATTTTTGTATATATAAAAAAAATTCTTGAGGATAAACATGATACCACACTTCTAACATAAATTTCCATGATAGGTTACAATCCATGCTTAAACCAAGAAACTTGACACAATCCTTCCGTCGTATCATCCACGAAAAGTGTTTTAAATACATCTAAGTTAAGGCAGATGTCGTTGATACTACCTTAAATAGGGATCTTTCTATCATAGAACTTGATTTTTCCTGAAAATTTTGAGTCTATTGGATTATTTATTTAAGTTATCCTGTCCACAAAAAAGTGACAACGGAGGGAGGGATATTTTTAAAATTTCTTATTTTTTTGGCGATTTTGAAAAATTCAAAACTACCGCATAATAGTATTCTAGCGCTACGCACTGTGAAGAGTATGATAATATTAAAAACACTAAGAGACTCCTTTTGTGATTGATTTAAAAAAGGCTTATCCTAAATTTTGAAAATTTTCAAAATGGGAAAGGGTGATTCTGTGCCAAATAGGACTCAAGGGAAACTTTGACTTCTTTAATTTGCCCTATTTTTGGCTTAAGTGTGCTATGTTTATCCAAAAAGAACCTGCTTTTGTTCAGATTTTTATGACATTTATTTTTGGAGTTATGGCCTTCTAAAGATGACAAAAATGCAAAATATATAACGGTAAGATATATAGACTTCAGACAAAGTGTATTTTAAAGTTTTTTAGTTGGCTGTTTTAGTGACTTTTGCATTTTTGGCCAATTTCAAAAGGCCGTAACTCCATAAATAATGGAAAATATATCTGAAAATTATTTAAGTTCTTATTAAGCATAGAATAGAATAGAATAGAATAGAATAGGTTTATTTGGTGCTGATATACATATAATACTTACACAAGTCAATAAAATTACATTTATAATAAATTAATATTTAAACAATTATTTTAAAACTTACATTAAAGCTAAAATATGGAAATTCAACTATCGAGTAGAAAGCCTGTTGTAGTAAAAACTTCTTTATAGTATTTTTAAAACTTGTTTCAGGAAGAACTCTTATACTGCACGGTAAAACATTAAAAAGTTTTAAACCAGTATATATAAGTAGAGCAAGTATACCAAAAATTATTAAAATCGAAGAAGTCGATGTCCAAAATTGCCCTTTAGCGTGGAATGAGCCGAAAGCAAAATGTTATTGGCTTTTTCTCAAGGTTCCAAAATTTTTATAGGCAGTCAACTCTTTAAGTAAGAGAAATGTGAAGAGTAACTAGCTCCCTAAAGAATTTATTTTTACTTTGATCCCTTCCGCCTCTTTATGATGACGTTTTATAGTCACTCGAAAAAACTGCTGACACAGCAGTTATTTCAATCTCATTTCCTTGTGAGTAGAATCTATTTTCTTATAATAGGTTTTATGTAAGACGATTTTTCTATTTACCCCCTTTACAGCACGACTTTAGAAAAATTACCCTTTTTGCAAAGGAATTAAGCAATTCAACAATATATTCATTAGGGCATTGCAAAATAACACTTTTTTTATTTTTTATATGGGATATGTTGTTTCAATTAAAAAACTATGCTTGCATACCAAATTTCAGATTACTAAAACATTTTTTGACGTATAGAAATGTTTGTCTCGTCTGGTGGAAAAGACCTTTCGTTCCTAAACTCAAAAAAGTGATGAAAAGTGTTTCAAATTTCATTCCTTTTTTGAGGTAAGAAACGAAATGCGATCTGACGGAGTCAAGTTTTTCAAAATTTTTTTTTTCAAAAGAAGCAAATTTTTTCGTAAAACGAAAAATAAATTGAAAAATAATAAAAAAATAAAACAAGTTTTTCAATTTTTTTTTAACTTTATTTTTTTGTTAAACGAAAAATAAATTGAAAAAAAAATGTTTTTACCCCATTTTGGGGGATGTTTACCAAAAACAATCCCAGCTTAGAACTTTGGATAGTGGTCTTTAGCCCGAACCGTTCTTAAGTTATCGTGGTCACAAATTTCCCGGACACACAGAAAAAAGCAATTAAAATTTTTCGATATTTTTTTACTAACGCAGGACTTTCCTTGGGGAAAGTAAAATGAACTTCTAGGATTTCACTGGTTCTTTAATGGTCAGACTTTCCTTTACAAGCATCTACCGTCCACCTTCTTTATCATTTTTGTTTATCTAACTATTACCCTGTGCATAATAGCGACAGATTTGACTGAAAGTTGAGACACCATAAGTGGCTATTAGAAGACTGCTAAAAGGATTTTGCTAAAAATAGTATATTACGTACCGAGTACGCGAACCTAGTTTTTACTGCGTTTTTTACGAGGCGCTGCTGAGTAAAAAAAGGACTTAATGTGCATTGAAATGGTTTGCATGGAGGTGCGTATACTATTTTTCCTACGACATAATACCTAAACGTAAAAAAATACGCAAACATTATGTTAAAATAAGTTTGTCATTTTGAGGTTATGTGTTTGACTTTTACTAATTTTCTGACAGCAGGTATGTAAAATCAGCTGATCGTTACTTTCCGTCCGTTTTCATAGGCAACGGATGGGAAATACGCACTAACTACTATTAGTTAGGCAGCTTAACACTAAATTTTGAGTAGATGTTTAAATGCCGGACAAAACCACCATTTTTTTACAAACTTCCTATATCGTAAGCTTTGAATTTTGAGTAGGATCCACTTCACCCCCCCACTCATATAGCAGCAATCTTGAAAAATATAGGTGAAATTATGGGTCATTTTCTAGAATTTCAATGGGGTGAAAACAGATTTGGTTGTAAGTTAGGATTTTTTGCAGATCTGGTAGAGTAAGAATTATTGTCAAATTTTTCAAATTTCTCAATATTTTTATGGATTTCAATCAAAGAATCTAATATATAAATACATGGGAGAGGTAGAACACCTAATTGTTTAAAAATAGGTTGACAATGGTCACGATACTTTAGACATGAGTAAAATAAGTTTACGTTCACTTTTGACTGTAGTATGCAATTGGGGCAGAATGGTTTGGGGCAGAATAGGATAATACTCGTTGTATTAATATAGTAGTAGTTATGTTGTATTTATTATTGTTATAGATGGTGCGTCACTACAAAAGAAAAACTACTAATCAAACTCTTTCTCAGAGAACATGATGCGTGCTATGAAAACTACCATCGTAAAATTGAAAAAAAAAACATTTTGTTGTGCGTCACTACAAAAGGAAAACTGACAGGCAAACCTGGTCGTCAGAAGACATTTAACGTACTCTGGAAGCTATCACCGTAAAATTAAAGAAGCTCGATATTTATATAAAATACCCCATTCTGTCTGGGTATGGGGCAGAACGGGATGAAATGAATTTTTTTTGTGACTCCATTTTTTAATATAATTTTATAATATTTTGGTAAAATTTGTGCAATCATAATTATGATTATAATATTCCAAAGATATTGAATATGATTACAATGTTCCAAAGATATTGAATAAACGATACACTGCTCAACACTCAAAAATTTTCCGACACCATTTTAGTTCCCTCTGACTATACACCGTGTATTTGAAATAGCGTCGGAAAAAAAATACACGAATAGCTCATGGTATAACTAACATTTTCCGTGAAAATTAAAAAAATATGTGCAGCAGTTTCAGAATGGGATTTTTTTGAAAAAAATGTACCTTTTAGCCGTACGTCAATGTCACGCTGTGAAATTCTCTAAATTAATGGTGACCTTGTAGCAAATATGTATGAAATCTTCCCAACGTTGCCAGATACACTCGATGAGAAAAGTTTTTTTAAACTTACCTACCGTAGTAAAATAGGGGCATGTTTTCATGAAGTAAACATATCATTATCACCTAGGTAATAATAATATTTTAGGTATCCGCTGGATGCCATCGAACAATTTCCCCAACCCTTGTTTTTTATCTTAACAAGAAGTTTTCACTGATTTTTTTTTAATTATCAACCACAGCGATTGAATCACTATAAGATTTACTAAATAATAAAGTAAAAAAATGTAGACAACACTGTCAACTTTGAAACACTTTTTTGCATTAGAATGGTCGGGATAGGTTGAACCTGAAATATTAAACAAAAATTATCTAATCACTACAGGAAAATAACGCACATAAACCACTGCAATGATAATTAACTATTTATTATTGACACTACGATTTATTGCAAAAAATACTGGTCAAAATAATTTTCTGAGAATCGAATTAGAAAAGTCGTAGCTCTCTCTCTCTCTCACTTCAGATCTGTAGTTTGAGCTGCCAGGGCTATCCAACCAGTCCTCGTCGGTTACACTTAAACGAAATGGACCGTCTGGTTTGTACCATGCATTTCCGTCTGTTGCAACGAAGTTATCCTCTTGCTGTGAAAAGTCTTCTCTGTTGATTTCTTCCTTTTAAAACACAATCACAATATACTTTTTATAGTCACTAAAGTTTAATGTTTGATTTATTAAAAAAAAGTCGTAGCTTCATAAACCAAAGCCAGTTTTTATATTTCTACAGTTGGCTACAGTTTGTTTGGTATTTTTAGGTTAGATCATTTATTGTTTCGTATTGTTTTGACTGTAGCAAAACTGTTGTTTTCCCTTAAAATTTCTATAAATTTTGGTCGTTATACAACTGGCTCTCACTACTCCTAGTTACTGATGTAACCACCATGCAACCCGATGGCTGAAATGTAAAATACAAAGCCAAAAATCGAAGAAGAAGAAAAAGAAAACTGTTGTTTACATCCCATCAGGGGGCTATTTTTACGTGCAATAGGAAATTTGGATTTGTGCTGTATAAAATACTGACCAAAATGTGAAGTGAATCGCCCAAAGATTTTCAACAAATTTAAAGTTAAATATCTCCGAATATAATAAAAGGTTTGGAACACATTTTTAATAGATTACATGTATTTAGAGTTGCTAAAAACTTTACACTACTTACTTTACACTACTAGTGATATGGTATTTTTTCTACTAAAAAATCTGCAAGTGTGAGTTAAAGTTGTGTGAGTGAAAGTTAACCCGTTAAGTTTCAGCATCTGTTAAAAACAACATCTGTTAAATAGTTTGTAGGTGAAGTGTTAGGAAAAGCCCATTATTATTTTTAATATTACCCGCTTAAAATTCAAATTTAAATAAGGTTGGTTTTTTACGCGCCAAAAGTTGGCAACACTGTTGTATTGTCAGTCAGCTGAGTAAGGTCGGCGTACCCGCGGTTTTCTTTTTATCGTTAGTATTTTTCACACGGCATTTTCGAAATAAGTTTGTATGTACCCATTTGTTACAAGTTAAATATATGTCCTTTAAAGTTCTATCGAAGTTTTATTGTGAACGGGTAGTTCCTCTAGGGCTTCACATTGAAGATTATGAATATGGCAAGTACATCTTTGGTTATTATTTTAACATTTTTTACGGTACTTTATATATAATTATTGTTGATAAAATTCTATGATGATTAAAAGACGATAAAAGTTATTTTGTCAAACAGTAAATACGGAATCGACAAAATCTGACAACGTTGCATTTTGCAAATTTGAAGCGCGATAATAAAGCTTACAGATGCGTCGTCTGTAGGCTGGATTTAAGGTTTTCTAAAGATTTTTTTTAGATTTTTTTTTTCTAATTTTTTTCTTTCTGAATCGATTTTTGGGGTCACAAAGATGATCTGGTTTTTTTTTCCGACGCTATTTCAAATACACCGTGTATATGATGTGCTGATTTCGGATTCTTTTTTCGTTTTTCTCGATCAGCTCGTTTTTTAGATATATAACGCACAGAGTTTTTTTTTTGCTTATAGTTGTAGTTAAAAAAAATAAGGTTCAATTAATTTTTTTGCGGTAAATTAGTTCTTTGTTAATAGGGCTCTAAGCCCAAAAAAGCGGATTTCAAATATCTTTATTCGTTTGTTTTTTATAGGCTTCTAAATTCAAATAATTACATTTTTTCTTATTTTTTCGCTATATTTTCATGAAAATTCTATATTAATACTAAAGATATGGCTTTAATTTTTATAGGCAACACTAACACACATGTGAGATTTGTAAAAATAAAAAAAGTTTTAGATTGAATCCAGTAACGGAGAACAGAACAGAACAATATTTGGGACCCATAGCGTAGTTGGTTAGCGCATGTTCATAACAAGGCGACTAGCGTGAGTTCGATTCTTACTGGCACCGATTTGACTTTTTCGGTTAATTAATAATTGAAATTTGGCAAAGGCAAAAAGGAAACGGACCCTCCCTATAAACTGGTTCGAAAGTCAGTATAAGCCGGTGGTTCCCTCTACTACTATCCCACACAAGTCCTGGACTTAGCGAATGCTTTATTAAGTAGAATAGTATGAGGTTAAACAAACATTTAGTATTATTTAAGGTTTATTTAATATTATTTTAATGTTTTAAAGCGAGGAGAACAAGTTTTTTTTTAATTTTTTCGTTTTGTTTTTTTCATAAAAAATTTAATTTATTGTGTTGCTCTCCAAAAAATAAATAAAATATTTCAACATTTTTGTTTTTTTTTTCGATAACCCCCGGTAAAATCTCCGTCACTGGATTAAATCTAAAAAAAATTTTATTTTTGTAAACCGTACATTTGTGTTAGTATTGAATATAAAAATTAGAGTCGTATCTTTAGTATTTATATAAAATTTTTATCAAAATATATCGAAAAAATGCAAAAAAAACTAATTTTTTGAATTTAGAAGCCTATTAAAAACAAACGAATAAAGATATTTTAAATTCGTTTTTTTTTTTGGCTTAGAGTCCCACTTATAGAGAATCAATCCACGGCAAAACAAAAATAATTAAACCTAATTTTTTTTTTTTTACTACAACTATAGGCAAGAAAACCACTGTGCGCTGTATCTCAAAAATACGAGCTGATCGAGAAAAACGGAAAAAGGTTCCAAAATCAGCGCATTAAATATAGCCAGACGCAACTAAAAGCTCCCCGGCAAATAAAAAAAATTCTTTTATTGTAGAGTAATTAAACAATTTTTTGAACATTTTCTTCAAATCATCCTAATAGCTTGCAATAAACGTTAACCATCTCGTTCCGCCCCAGTTCCCCTTAATATAATCTATATTTACAGTGTGGTCCAAAAGTCCTCATTCTTACCTTTTGAACGAGTTCATATAAAATTAGGTTAAATATATAATTTAATTAATCATTTAACAAAAAATATATATTTTTAACATATAAATCCATTTCAATACTTTTTTAACCCTCACAAAAATATGTTTAAAAAAAATTAAATAAATGTTTATGTTTATGTTTATTTTTAACCTCGTACTATTCTACTTAATTAAGCATCCCCTAAGTCCAGGAATTGTGTGGGCTAGTAGTAGAGGGAACCACCGGCTTTAATTGACTTTCGAACCAATATATCTAGGGAGTACGCCTTCGCCAAATTTCAATTATTATTTAACTGAAAAAGGCAATCGGCGCCAGTGAGGTTTGAACTCACGATCATAGCTCAGTGCCAACGCTATATCGATGCCTTAGACCGCTGAGCTAACGGTCGAATAATATTAATTAGTTATATACCAAGGTAGAGAGGACATTTTTTATCCCAAACTGGGTAGCAGCGAGGGATTTAAAAGTGCGAGGCTATAATAGTCTTCTCTACCGTGGTTTATATATTATTTTATTCACTACTAGCGTATTTATTCTTATTAATTAACATTTGTATATTAATAATAAACTAAAATGTTTAATTAACCGCGAAAAACAAGTAGCCTTTGAAATTTCCATTTCTGAAAACAAATGAATAAATAAATTCACTGAAACTTGACGGTTCTAGTGGGTGGCATTTTGTTATTTTTATAATGTGTGAAAACATCGGTAAGTTGTTTATTTATATATAATAATAGTAATAATATGTTATATTCTATTAATAGAATATAATTATAATTAATTAATGATAACTGGTATATTCTAAAGCTAGTAGTGACAAAATAATTTTACAGCCTCTAAAATGGTCACACGACTTCTTTTTGCTTTAAAAAAAATCACCTACGCCCCCTGAACAAATTTTATAACCAAAAATACTGAGTATATGCCAAAAGATAGTTTATGTTGACTTAAGGCATATCCAGAAGCTTGTATAAGAACATCAAACAAAAGAATGCGATGTCGTGATTGGCTTACAAGATACATGGCGGCACACGGCATCGCATTGTTATGTATTATGTTCTTATGCGGGCTTGTGAATAGGCACTTATCTAAGAGTAATTTTTTGTTGCAAATCATTATTAATAAATATTTATTATAAATATTTATTTTAATTAATAATTTCTCTATAAAATGTTGGTTTGTTGCAAAAAAATGCCCTTTGGGATAATTTACGATCAAAAAAAAAAAATTATATCAAAAAAAGGTATTTTAGCGATTAGTGCTATTACATTTTACCATGTCCTTAATTCTCGAATAATTTTCATGGAAAACAGGTTTTTGCAAAAAAAAAAACAATGTGGTAAATAATAATAATAAATAAACTCGGCGCATTATCTATCTGAGTAACAAATTGGATCAAGGAAGCTATGATTTTAAAATGACTTTGAGGGATATTTTTGTTGCCCGTTGTGCTTTTGATAATTTTTAACATTAAGGTTAAAATGACTGTCATTTTACGTCTTAATAACAAAAAAAAAATATTTTTAAAATTATAATAATAGTAAGTTTTTATTTATAATGTGCTATTAAAATAAAATTTTACATTACCTGAGCAGGTGATACTTCAAATAATATTTTTTGAATAAAATTATGGACCAGTATTATTTTATAAAAATGGTTGAGTTATGGGATATCATCACTGTGTCAGTCAAAACTGATTTTACCGTAATGGGTGGCGTTTTTTAAATGTTTGTTTATATTTTTATTTCTGTTCTTATCTGGTCTATATTTGACTATATGTTACCATTCAAAAAGTCTATGAATAAAATGCCTTTTACGCTTTAAGTAAGTACATCTATAAATTTTATTTGGGAAAGTTTCATGTATATATGTATTTATATATGTGAGATGTGTACTATTTACATATATTTTTAAGTGTACTTATTACGTAATTTTCCTATTTTAGTCAACCCTGAGGATGTTTACAAAGAATATACGAAACTCTCGGTTTAGTTAACAAAGTTTTTGGCGTGGTTTTCTTTTTGGCCTATATCCCACAACTCAACCAATTTTATAAATATTTGTACCAGTTTTTAATTAGTATTATTTTAACTTGCCAAAAATTTTATGTTCCAGCATATACTTTAAAATTATATTGAGCACTGCACAATTATAGTGCATAATATGCACTATAATTGTGCAGTGCTCAATATTATTGCTTCATTTTCACAAAATGTTTGTTGTTTTTTTTTGTATGTTTGTTCCCGCATAACTTTAGAACGAATTAACGGAATTTGATGAAACTTTTTGCAACTTAAAGAGGGCATTTATGAGGTGGTCCCGTTTCAATTTGACGCTCGGATAATGCCCAGTAAGCCGGATAATTAAGATAAATCCAATCATTTTAACGCAATTTCACTTAAAAACGGCTTAATTTGGTTCTACTACCAACCAAATTTTTAAAGAAATATCGGATAACTCGGATAAGCTGAATAACTTGATTAAAGGGTCACTCAAATATTACTGCCCACTGAAAATCTTATAATTGCCGCTAAACATGATTCTCCAGACCTGTAATATTAAAATACCAAGAGAAAATGATAAATTTTGTGATTTACCATAAGGCGTTATTTCATTATTACTTAACACTTAAAGTTTAACAAGATTTTCTTTAGTATTTCGTTTAAAATAAGGTTGGTTGGACTCTTGGGCGATGAAATAAAACTATTACTTTTATCTTTAGAAATTTATCTTTAAAATAATGACGTTGTGACTCCAACAGCTTTCCGAGATGGAAGGACAACTATAATTTAGCTTAGATGACTATACAAATCTACAAGTTCTGTGTCTCTAAAAAGTAAAAAATAAAAACTTTTCGCAAAAAAAATTAACCGACTTCTATGTCTCTAAAAAGTAAAAAATAAAAAATACTTAAATCGGTGCCAATAAAAAAATAATTGTTAGTAATTAATTTAGGGAATGGTGAAATTGGCACCGACTTAAGTATTTTTTATTTTTTACTTTTTAGAGACATAGAAGTCGGTTTTTTTGCGAAAAGTTTTTATTAAGAACTTTTCCTGTTATTTCTTCTTGCTAAAGCAAATTATTTGGATTTTTTTATGAATTTCAAAATAATGTTTTGAAAGAAGATAGAAACCTTAATAGGGAACTAAATATATTCTGCCAACCATACAACAAGAAACAAATGATTATCAACTAGATAGTACGTGGAGTTTATCTTTATTAGGGACTTGCCTCAAAGAGCTATTGACCGGGGTCTATCCAGTAAAAAATCAAGCACTTGTGTAATAAACCGTGATAAAATCTCTTTATGTATATTATTGTCCACTGTGCTTTGCTGATGAAACGAGAAATAGCAAGAGAGAGGGAGCTCATTGGGACGGCAGAGAATATCGACGTTCCATTCAACAGGCTGGCCCAGATATCTAACTTTTATTAAGCTAATCTGGAATTTATTATTTGATTTTCTTTCGAGTTGCCGACGGTTTTAGAGATAATTTCATATTGATTAAGGCTTTAGAGGTCAGGAAGGAATGCCGAGGAATTAATAAGATTGTTTTATTTATATTATCCTGCTTTTTCTCCCCATTGGCTTTGAATATCAACGCTTTTTATTCCCTTGGCAGCTCTATAGCTAAAATGGGTTTCATTTTAATATCTAAGAAATCTTTCATTTTTACATAAGATTTAAATGCTTTCACAATAACTCTAAACAACTTCTAAAGTTTTATCAGTACCTCACACCCCGGCAGAAATATCCCCCACCATAAAGTGGTTTTACCTCAGATTTTTTGACGTTTCTATAGTTCTACTAAGATACAAAAAAGTTTTATTTGAAATAGTTTATCCTCCTTTTTTTTAATGGTAACAAAATTCATAAAAATTCATAAAAACTGAAAAAAAAAACAAGAAAATAAATCTTTTTTACCCTAAAACGAAGTAGAATATTTATTGTTAAATTGTTAAGTATCAAGTTAAATAATATCTATAACAATCAAGCGAACAATAGACTTGAACTATACAGTGCGGTCCAAAAGTAAGCCCCCTGCTCTTAACGTTTGAAAGAGTTAAGATATCGACTTCAAATTTAGAACTCTTAATTAAGACAACTTAAACTATATTTTAGCATATATTTGATACTTTCAGCTCTTAAAATGTGGGCAGGTGGTATGAAAGGGATTTTTTTAATGGAAATGGGGGTCGTGTGATACATCATTTTAAGGCAAATAAATCTCTATTCAACTGTATATTTTTTAATTTTTTAAACAGATGTTTAAGGTTTTGATTTTTCAATTTTTGTGGTAAAAATACGATTTTTTAAGTTTTTTTTATAAACTTTTATTTATGTCAATTAAAATTTAAAAGGATAATTTACGTACGTTTTTTCATCATGAAATCAGTCATTTTTAAAAAATTATCTGATTTTTTAGAAAATTTATGACAAAAATAATCATTTTCAACCCTATTTTAAACCCCAAAATAAAATGTTTAAAAAAATTAAAAAATAATAAGTTAAAAGGAGAATTTTATAAGTTTAAAATGATGTATCACACCACATCCCGTTCTATTTAAAAAAAAATGTCCTCCATGGCCCCCTGTCCACATTTTAAGAGCTAAAAGTATCAAATATATGCTAAAAGATAGTTTAAGTTGTCTTATATAATAGTTCTAATTTTGAAGTTGATACTAGTTCAAGAAAATCAAATACTTGTAAAAACTTATCTCTTGCATACCCTTTCCAATAGTATACCAAGTTATGACCAAAAGTTACAGCATTTCTTTTTGTATTGTCCTGCTAAGCTGCTTTGAAGGGGGCTAAAATATCAGTTTTTATTTTATTCTTCAGGAACCCTTTGAGATATAGCAACGAGGTTTTTGCATGTAAACTAATCTTATTAGGGCCTATCTAGTATGTTATTTTCATGTACCTATTTTAACCAGGAGTGTGCGATACGGGGGTGCCTTATCAGTTTTTTGTCCCAAACTTTTTCTGTGTAAGTTTTTTGTAATTTTATTATTGAAACATGATTTCTCAGGTCAAAATATATTAAAAAGGTACCCTTGTTGTAATACTGTAGAATTAACCGTTTTAGAGAAAAAAATATTTTTAGGTGAAATTTCACTCTTCGAGGACAAAAAATTAATTACTAAAATTTCTTTTTGTCTCAAAAAAGGTGAGACTTTTAATAATGGTATATTTGGTTTGGACTTTAAAATTAGCCGCTCTATTACCCCTTAAAAACTTTCTATGCATGTAACATACACCCTGTATAGTCCAGTAGTTTTAGACTTTTTTCCTCAAATAAACGAACTTTTTTGTGCTCTGAACCCATCATATATAAGTATCCTGCTACCACCATATGACTTCCGGACCACTGACATATGTTTTCAGATAACAAAACCTACACTATGATATAGTTAGTTTGCAGAAATAGAAAATTTCAGCACAAAATCCTACTGGACTGTATAATAAACGTTTAATACGCGGACATTTTAACAAAAAATAGACTATTGCATTAACTGGGTTCTGTGGTGATAGAACATTCATATTATTGTATGTTTATCAGAATCGCAATTCATCAAGCATAGAATAGTATATTCTACAACTAGTATGGAATAGTAAATATTCCGCGTGAGCGGAAAGTTTGTCATACGAGCCGGCAGGAGAGTATGACGGTCCCGCGAGCGCGGAATAACTATTTAATACGTGTTGTAGACTATACTTTTTCTTCGACTATATGAAACACTGTAACTGCGAACAAGGTTAAAAACAATGTTTTTTGTGACTGGCAATTGATGTTATTTAATAATTTTATCAAATCAGTACTTAAAAAAGATTTTTATTCAATTTTAGTACATATTTACAAATTATAATGCAAAGATTGACGGTTATGTCAGATTGTCGTGACAGATATCAGGTTGTAGAAAAAATTAAATACACGAAATACATACTGAGTGAAGGCCGTTTGTTTCAATCCAGGAATTCGGATGCTAGCTATTGGCTTTAGATAAAATAGAGATTATTTTCTTGACAGTGCAGCTAGATGGATCTTTTTATAGTTTCAGGTTTCAATTTAAAATAAATGCTTTAAAGTTCAAGGCTTTAATATATGAGTATGATATATTATGAAAGGTTTTATCAACATTTTCTATTTTTCCTTCTTTATTTAAAAAAATGCACCATTTTATAATTCCGTAGCCAGGTTTAATTTTGCATAAAATAAAATATAATATTTAGAAACATAACCTAAAATATATTTTTTTATTACACCAGCTAAATATAGGTGGGGAGCAATGAAAAAAATATATTTTATGGGAATTAACCTAAGAACTATAAGTAGAATGAAGGTTACAAGGTAATCTGAAGGAAATCTTTAAAGATTTCCTCCTTAAGGGAACGTTCAAGTATTACGTAACGCAAAATGTACCATTTATACCCCATTTCTCGCGTTATTCAAAGCTATAGAGATATGCATTACACTAAATAATTTATCATTTACCACCTGACTGTTACAAGTGGTTGAATTTTGTATAAAAAAGTATTAGAAGTAGAACGGGGACAGCTACTTGTATTTGTCCCTACATTTAAAGTATCAACCGCATTAGTGTCATTACTATTATATGATTATATATACTATTATGAAAACATTTAAACCAAGGAAATTGACTTGTAATAGTTAAAATTTATAAAACATTAAAATATTGTAATTTTGAAAAGAAATGGTGAAGGCCCTTGTTCAGTTAAACCCTGGGGGCTGAGCACTCCCTAGATTTTTTTTGTGCTTACGGCCCTGCACTAATTTACGTAGTATATTGAGCATATAGGTCAAATTATCTAAGAACATTAAAGTTCATTATAATTAACCCACTTTTTGACAGAGACAAAAAGGCGAGTAAAATGAATATTTATTCCTTCTTTTATTAAAGCATTTGCACGCAAACACAAAAATTCTTTAAATAGTGACCAGACCATACAGGCGAAGAAATAGTATATTAAAAAATTATATTCTTGATGATCCTTGCTCATATTGGAGGTAGTTTTAAATGGTATATTAAAATATTAGTTCATTATAGACGTTTTTTGCGCACTCGTACAAGTTTAAAAAACGTGCCGCTCTTTAATTTTTTAAATAACACAACTCCACAAAAAAAAAAGGTGGAGACCCTTGAGACAGACCATGATATTCCTTTGTATTTTTCGACGCTGAATCCGAATCCGGGGTCAGAAAAGACCCTAGACGTCTGGAATTCATCCCCGGACCCAAAAACTACCCTTAAAAGGGATGAAAAATTGAGTTCGAATTGAAGCCGTATTGGAGGTCAAAAAAAATTCTACGCCGCTAGAGTTCACCCCCGGGCCCAAAAACTACCCCTGAGAAGGGTTAGAAAATTGAGTTTCGGATGCCTGTGTATTTTTCGACGCTGAATCCGAATTTGAGTTCAACAAAACTTCTACACCCCTGAAATCCACTTCCGGGCCCAAAAACTACCCCCAAGAAAGGGTGGAAAATTAAGTTTTGGATGCCAGAAGCTCAACCATAGTATTACGATGTATTTTTCGACGATGAATCCGAATCTGAGGTCAAAAAAATTTCTGCATCCCTAGAGTTTACCCCCGGGCCCAAAAACTACCCCTGAGAAGGGTTGAAAATTGAGTTTTCGATGCCAGATTCTCGACCATGATATACCTATGTATTTTTCGATGCTAAATCCTAATTCGAGGTCAAAAAAATTTCTACACCCCTGGAATTCATTCCAAGGGCCAAAAACTACACCCAAGAAAGGTCGGAAAATTGAGTTTCGGATGCCAGATGTCAACCATGTCCATTTCCTTTGTATTTTTTGACGCTGAATCGGAATTTGAGGTTAACAAAATTTCTACATCCCGGAATTCACTCCCGGGCCCAAAAAATACCCCCGAAGGGGTGAAAAATTGAGTTTCGGATGCCAGATGCTCGACCATTGTGTTCCTATGTATTTTTCGAATAAATCCGAATTTGAGGTCAAAAAAAAATATACACCCCTGGAATTCACCTCCGCGCCTAAAAACTACCCCTAAGAAGGGGGGGGGGAATTGAGTTTTAGATGCCAGATGCTCAACCATAGAATTCCTACGTATTTTTCTGCGGAGAATCTAATCTGAGGTCAAAAAAATCTACCTCCCTGGGATTCACCCCCGGGCTCAAAGCTACCCCCAATAACGGGTGAAAATTGAACTTGGGACGGAAAACGATTGAAGTCGCAAAGCGCCAGTCTCCGCCAGTTTGGAAAATTATAATTTTCCTTTCCCTAGGGCTCCTGCAGAAAAAGCAATGTTATGATTTATTTGTTAAAAACCTGTTGTTATAACAACAACCATAAAAAAGTTCGCTGGCAAAAAATATTAAAAATACAAGATCTCTAAATAGGGATTCTCGCGGAAAAAGTAAGACAACGTCTGAACTGGCGGAGACTGGCACTTTGCGACTTTAATCGTTTTCCGTCCCAAATTCAATTTTCACCCGTTATTGGGGGTAGCTTTGAGCCCGGGGTTGAACCCCAGGGAGGTAGATTTTTGGTTGAGTATCTGGCACCTAAAACTTAATTCCTCACCCCTTCTTAGGGGTAGTTTTTGGGCCCGGAGGTGAATTCCAGGGGTGTATGTTTTTTTTGACATCAAATTCGGATTTAGTCGAAAAATACATAGGAATACCATGTTCGAGCATCTGGCATCCGAAACTCAATTTTTCACCACTTCTTGGGGGTATTTTTTGGGACCGGGAGTGAACTCCGGGGTGTAGAATTTTTTTTGACCCCAAATTCCGATTCAGCGTCAAAAAATACATAGGAATACCATGGTCGAGCATCTGGCATCCAAAACTCAATTTTCCAAACCTCCCCAGGGGTAGTTTTTTGGGCCCGGGGGTGAATTCCAGATGTCTAGGGTCTTTTCTGACCCCGGATTCAGATTCAGCGTCGAAAAATACAAAAGAATATCATGGTCTGTCTCAAGGGTCTCGACCTTTTTTTTCTGGGGTTGTGTAATCAATTATACAGGATGATCAATAACTGGCATGCCAAAATTTAAGAGGTGATTCTACATCCAATAATATTAAAAAAACATCCTATAAAGGGTGGTCCGGAAATGAGCCCTAAGGGAGCTACGGCCCTTTAAAATTGTAATAAAAATAAGGTTTTTAAATAATAACTCTGGTACATTTTAAGCTAGAGCGACGAGCTTTTGCATGTTAACTATTATTAATAAGGGCAATAAGTTTATATTAATTTATTTTTTTGAATTTAGCCAGAGGCGTGCGTAGACAGACAAAACATGTGAGGCTTAACACATTTTTGCCCCAAATTTTTTTATGTTTATGTTTTTTGGATTTTTTGTAAAAAATATAGATTCCTTGAGTAAATATACATAAAAAATGTCATATAATGTAACACTGTAGGATCAACCGTTTTCAAAAAAAATGCAATTAAGAGGAAGTAACATTTTGTGCCACCAAAAACGTTGCTTTTTAAAAGGCTATTACTACTTTAATATTTAATTTAGGTGTTTTGGTGAAGAATACTTTTTCTCAGTTTTAAATGAAGAATCACCTTGTACCATTAAAATTGTATTGGTACTATTTTTTGTTCCCCATTCAATATGTTATCTTCGAGGCGCCGTAGCTCTCTTAGGGCTCATTTCTGGACCAACCTTTATGGAAACTTTTTTTCATATTTTTGGATGTAAAATCACCTCCCAACATGGAATGGCAGTTCCCACTTCACTTGAATTAAAAATTATTAATTTTTCAATTTTCAAATGAAGTAGAGGTGATACTCATACTACTTATATCAGATAATTTTATTAAAATAAATCGTGCCCTATAAAAAAATATATAATATATATATATATTTTTTTTATTTTCAACTTCGTTTTTTTGAGCTGAAATTTGCACAAAACTTTCTTACGATATTTTTCACGAGATGAAGGGGGAACTTTTTCAAAAAAATGTGTTTGAAATACATTAGTGTAAATTATTATTAGATGGCTTTAAAATAATTAAAACTAAATAATGGTACCTATTGTAAACAAATGGAAACTTTTTATTAGCAAATACAATAGTTCTTACAAAGCCAACTTAATTAATTTCATTCAAGCATTAAATGTACCAGAATCTACTGTAATTTTTAACATAAATTAATTAATTTTCTCCAGAGACGTTTGAGTCTCTTTTATCATTTTTTTCTTGTCTTTTGTTAGAAACATTCTTAACGAATAAAATTACTTTTTTTAGGGCGTGATAGCATGTACAAAAAGATACCTAATAATAAAAAGAATACAAAACAAAAATCCGACCGATTAGACTTGCGCATTGAGGCACAAAATTAGAATTATATAGAAGAGAAAAAGATTCAAGTCGCTTGTAAAACAAGTTTACATTACGATATCTCAAAAACGCTTTGACTCATCGACTTGAAATTTGCAAAAAGTAAATTTTTTCCAAATTACGAGTAAGATTTCTTGAAATATCGTAGTTTAAAGCTGTCTTGTAAGCGACTTGTATCTTTTCCTCTACTATACATTTGTGATTTAGGGTACCTAGGTTTTTTAATATTTTTTTTTTCGTACCTGTATCTTTAAGATACAATACCCTAGTTGTTGTAAAAAATAAGCTTAGCTTTCTTCTTGTTTAATTTAGTTTTTTTATACGATAGGTATTAAGCGTTATATAATAGAAATATGGTTTTTGCCACTTTTTGCCCTCCTGATGCTCTACCTGGTGTTTCAGGAAAGGTTCACCCCCTTAACTTTTTTATTTTTTTAGATAGCATCGTAAAATTTTCAGGAGGTAGATTATATATCATTTAGGATTTTTTGACATAGTTAGACATTTTTTGGCACTTTCTTTTCGCCGAAAATGAATCGAACTTTCGATTTTTACATGGAACACCCCGTATAAATTAACATATTTTGATTCAGAAATAAATTCTGTAAACAAGCATGTGTCCATTAACATCGTTACTCTGACAACACTTTATTAAAAATATTTTCCAAACCTTCTGGTTTAATGTTTTTCATGCAAAAATTCCAGACTCCTGGACAGTTAAAAAACCATTTTATGTCTAAACATAAATTAAAGGTAGCCTAAGGGGCCAATAAGAACACACATAGTAGTCGTTTTATGGTTTAAAAAGCGTCTTTAACTTCTCATCAAAAATATATTACTTACATTTTCTTTAGGAAGCCTTCTTATATAGAAACAAATGACTACAAAAAGGAGATATTTAAGCACTCGTAGATAGTCATTTTCAAACCAGGAATTGTATGTAGAAAGATTGATTAAATTTAATTTTTATTGTATATAAAACCTAATATAAAGGTTGCCAGGGTCAGGAGGGAATATTCATCCGCCAGTTAGGAATACCTACTGGAAAAATTATGGAGTTCATGTTTTTACCGTCTCAAATTCTCAAATCTCAATATTGGGTAAAAAGTTGGCAAAATTTTAATTTTGTGTAAAGAGTTGGGAAAATTTTAATCTTTAGTTGAGAAAGCTTTTGTTATTTCCCCCCCAAAAAAATCTTCACTTTGTATTACAACATATTAACACTCATACAGAGACCAGGGTTCGTTTCCATGGAACCAGTTCAGAACTGCGATTTTCGAGAAAAAAATATTACCAGATGGAAAGTTTACTTTTAGGTACGAGGTATTTTTCAATGGCCGATGCGAATCCGAGGCTATTCAAAAACTGCGAGCACCTGCGGTCATAGCACTCTGTAGGGTAATTGGCATTTATTTTTTAAAACTAAATATTTTTTATCAGATTTGGCTAAAATTTGTTATGCAAAGATTTATTGCCTTGACAATTGACATAAAAGCCACGAAACATTAAGATCTAGTTAGAAAGATTTTTTTAGATCACAGCACAAACTACCATATGAGATATAAATATGGACGTTACTTTTGAAACCGAGCAGCTAAGATTTTGATTCCAGCGGATTTATAACACCAAGGCATGCAGGAATCCGAATCCGAACCACGATTCCTTCGTGACTTTTGTTCCACTTTCGTCTTGAGGACACTGTGTCGCAGCTTCACAGTAGAGGAGTACTGTACTTTTACTTCGGACCCAAAAAAAAAGAAAAATTTTGCCCAAAATCAATTGTTTGCTTACACTAGTCAATAGTCTTGCCCTGATTGGAGTCATATGTTTTTTAACTAATTTTGGGTCGCTGAACCCGAATCTGACCTCAAAATATTTCTATTACCTAAGTTTTCTGGGAAAAAATGAGATAAAAATGTTAAAAAATCATTATTTTATCCCTCTTTTGTTCTAAAATCATGGGAGATAAAAATATTCCGAGGACAAATTTAGATTCGGCGACTCAATATTAGTTAAAAAATACCCAACTTAAAACATGGAAACTTTAAATTCATAGGTAGAATAAATAGGGATATTTTGAAAAAAAAATATTTAAAAAAAAATGGATAATGTGACAAAACGAAATAGGGGTGGAGGGTAAGGAGAAGGGTGCATAAGAGCACAAGCTTATCGCCACGCACTCATGCTAAAAATTGTCAAAAATCATTACTAGGGGGTCAAAAATGAACTAAAAAAATGTTACGTAATATGGTCCTAATGTATTAAAGTAACAAGTTACAAAAGTTACAAAAAAAATACACAATATTTTGTTTTATAAATTATTTTTAAATTGGCATAATTGCCTGTACTAAAATTTAAAAAATAAGACGTGCTGGATTTTTTTAGGTCACATTTGGATTCTACTATTGATAAGAAAAATATATTTTTTGGGCTCGGGAAAAAGGTTTACACTGTGTACTTTAATTTTGTTTCTTTTTCATTTATTTACTTTTAACGACAAACTAAGCAAAATAAAAAAATATTTGTATAAATATTTTTGTAGAGAATTTTATAACCTACAAATTAAGTCCTATAACATTTTTATACAGATTTGATAGTTTTGCCACAAAAGAGAAATTAAGTAAACTCTGCACTTTCATTTTAAGCTTTTTATTTTTTTTTTTCGCGTACTTACTCTGACAGTAGGTCCTTGGCATATATATTTTTGAGTTCCTCGTATTTTTTTAATATACCCTAAAATTTTCAAAATCCTACTGTCTTTTTTTAAAATTTTGAAAAAAACGTCATTATTCCCTGGACTTATATCTCAAAAATTTTAGGTGCTGAAATTTTTCTAAGATCAGATTTGGTTTTTACGCCCTCGAATTAGTAAGAAAAATTTACTTTCCGATCGGGCCAAATAAAAAAGTTGAGATTTGTTGCCTAGTGTTATTAATCACAGAGTAAATAAAATTCGATTTGACCTAATTAGGTATAATTAAATTTTACTATGCATGCTATTGTTTATGCAGAGCCCAGGAATCTTGGGACTTATTCCCGTACTCGAAAATAAAATTTTGAACTAAAATACGTTTAAAACACAAGCATTTAAGTACCTATTTGACAAATTGGAAAGTAGGATTATGTCACCTTTTTAAAATATTTAATGGGCTTTTTAAAATATTTAATTGATTGCCCAGACTTACTAAGTCAAATACATTTAAATGTTCCGGCTAGAGTCATGCGCAATTTTTCTCCGCTTTTTAAAATCCCATATCACCGTACAAATTACGGTTGTAATTCTCCCATGGATAGAGTCATGACTTTAGCCAATAGTTTAGATAATTGTGACTTTACTTTTTCCACTTTGAGATCATTTAAAACCTCTTTAGAAAGCATTAACTTCATTAACCCTTCGTTAGGCGCGCCTCTTTTTGTAACGTGTTTAGGCGCGGTCTACACTTGTAGACCATTTTATTTTTTGTTTAAAAAAAAAACACATTTATATTTTTAAAAACCAAATATCTTATGTTATTTATTTGGTTGTATTTAAAAGTTATTTACATATTTTTTTCAAATTATTATTGTTTTAGTAAGTGTTAAGGGTAAAAGAAATATATTTTACATCTGTACGGTAATTTGTAAAAAAAAAATAAAAATAACTTAAAAAACTTTCTGAAACTAAAACATTTGTTTTTTTTTAACATGAACGATTATAAAAAAATAGAAAACACCTAAATTAAAAGAAAAAAATATTATAAAATTTGACTCGAAATCATGCAATATTTTAGTAACTCATGCGCCTTATACATGTGCTCTTTGCAATCGTAGTTATGATATTTTGGGCATTTTTTTTTTCGATTTATTTTCCCTTCTTAGGCACATTTAGTGTCCAAAGTAATTTTTAGTTTTATAGAACAGAAAATTACCTTATTTATCAAAAACATTACGTATGAGCTCTTTCATGCCCAAAAAGACTCGTGCCAGTGTCTTCCTATAAACCGCTATTTTTTTGGTGGTAAAGACATATTGTATCTTTAATTTATCTTTAAACTAATAAACTAACTTTGAAAAACAATATTCACAAAAAGAAACCATAAAAACTTACACAAAATAAAAAAATGCAAAAATAAAAAAGGTAACGTGGTTAGTCGCGCGGTCTACAATTGTAGACCAGGCAGGTTTCAATATGAATAAAAACAATATTATACCCATTCAAAGTGTGAATTATTACTGATCTAATAGATTGATGCATAATGCACAGCTACTCGAAGGGGCGCAAGCGTAAACACTCCGTGTAAAAAGTTACCCAGCTAAAAAAAAGCATGGTCTACGATCGTAGACCTAACGAAGTGTTAATGTTTAAATTTCTTATTAATGTTTAAATTTTTAATTTTAGTATTGTATAGTTTTTTGTTATTTGCGAGGTTATTTGTTCTAATTTTTTTTGTTACTATTATTTTTTTGCATTATATTAAGTTTCTATTATCATGTTATCATATGTACATTTAATTTTTGTAGTGGGGTTTGCCCGTTAATAAAAATAAATAAATAAATAAAATTATAACTATCTGTAAATATTTAAAGAAACGCTATTTTTAACCCACAAGAAACAAATTTCAAGTGTAAATACAATTACTTTTGAATGAGTACACGAATAGTAACGAACAAAAACTGGAAATTCAGAAAAAATATATAAAAAAGAATGTTTTAAAAAGAATATAAATGCCAGATTTAAATTTTCCTTAAAAAATATTCATAATTGAATTTATATATATATATATATATATATATATATATATATATATATATATATATATATATATTTAACAATAATAATAGTAATAATAATAATAATCATTTATTAATTCCAATCGATCATATACATGATATATATTTAACAATAATAATAATAATAATAATCATTTATTAATTCCAATCGATCATATACATGATATAGGACAAGTCAAATAAAAAAATAAATACATTATGTACTTACTTATATAAATTACAATGCGTAAATGTGAAATATAAAAAAAAAAACAACAAAAGAAATAATTATTAAATACGTTACAATTTACTGTTTATCGGATTAAAACTATGTAACAAAAATTCTTCCACTGAATAAAACGCGTTAGCTAAAAGTAATGTTTTTATAGCATTTATATACGAAGGGTATCGTAAATTTTTGATTAAAATAGGTCACTTATTGTAAAGAATAGCACCGTAGTAGTAAGGATTATTTTTACATAGTTCCAATCTTTGTTTTTAATCCCAAGTTTTAGCCGCTATTTACCATTAATTTAGAACAGATTTTTTTTTTAATTTAGCTGATTTGATTGATTCATATGAATGGTTTTTACTTTGCAAGTTGTAAAGAAAAGCCTCACGTGGATTATATACAAGTTTCTCTGCTTAAAATGAAGCTAGTGATTGTCTTACACACAGAAAATATTGTCTTTAATCAAGAATTTGGTTATTTGTATATAACGAAGAGAATATATTCTTCTTTTATGCATACCATATTCTTATTCTTTCATATTTAAAGCACAATTTTGCTTTAAATGAGAATATATCGATGGCCTAGCGTACAAATGTGTTAAGTACAGTCACCGTTACCGCTACTTAGCACATTTGTACGCTAGGCCATCGATATTTTCTTCGTTATATCCAAATCACACATTCTAAGAAATTAACCAATGAAATGGGATGTGACAAATAAGTCTGAAATTTCACTGGTCAAATGTATAGTTGGTTTAGTGGTAATTGGGTAAACCAGCTATGAGCCTCTCCTATTATTCGCATCATAATAAGTTTTTTAATAAACTAAAACAAATATTTACTATATGATATAGTAAACAATTGTTACTTTTCGTAGAAACGCCTACTAATAGAAATGTATTTGACGAAAAAGTGGGAGTTGCATTATATTTACTTTTATCCTAGGCAAATATTCTCTGTAAAACGATTCCTAATAAATTCACCCGTACTTCCTACGACTCTGTAGTCGCCCACTGCAGTATATGCCTTGGTATCAGCCCCCTCTGGCGTTTTCATCCCCCTGCTTATTCAATTTTAAAAGTTAATTAACATTATATATAAAAAAAATAGCTACAAAAACTTTCTTTCAAGAAGTTATTTGTAGGTACTTCAGATATCTAAAAAAATTCGCTGGTATTTACAATAGTTTAATCACAATAACAAAATCTCAAATCTCTCACAAAAAAAACTTAAAACTAGATGTATGTGAAAATTTGTAATTAAAACTATTATAGTATGGGAGGCATAGCGTAGTGGCTAGCGCGTATGCATAGCAAGTCTACTATCGTGAGTTAGATTCTCACTGGCGCCGATTTGCCTTTTTCAGTTAATTAATAATTGAAATTTGGCAAAGGGGATAAGTGAAATGGACACTCCCTAGAAACTGGTTCGAAAGTCAGTATAAGCCGGTGGTTCCCTCTACTACTAGCCCACACAAGTCCTGGACTTAGGGGATGCTTAATTAAGTAGAATAGTACGAGGTTAAACAAACATGTATGTAAGTATAGAATAATTTGCTTAAAAAATTAGAAGTTTTTTAAGATGATACAAGTTTTCGCCTGTAGAACATAATTACCAATAATGTAATCAACGACTCGCAGTTACGGGTCAGTTGAGACCAAATGAGGGCGAATTTTGAAGATGTTATGTAAACTGAGTAACAAATTCTATCAAGGAAGCTATGATTAGTGGTTTAAAAATGACTTTTACTGATATTTTTATTACGCATTGTGCTTTTGATAATTTTTGACATTTAGATTAAAATAACTGTCATGTTACGTATTACAAATAATTATAAAAAGTTTTTAAAAAGTGTAAATTTGTTAAAAGTTATAATAAAAGTAAGTTTTTTTTTATTTATAATACGCTATTAAAATAAAATTTTACCCTACCTGAGCTTATGAACAGTATTACGTGAACTCGCAAAAAAAATATTTCAACATCGTTTACTGTGAAACCCTTATTTAGTACTGTATTATATGCTTAATTTTTACAAAACAGTTGTAGGTTAATATATATTTATTATTTTTTTCGCAATACTTACACTGAACATTCGTTACCGTAGTGAATACTAAACGTTTTTGCCTATATGAAACCCCACGAAAGTTTAGTATGTAGTGAATGTTGTAACAGTTACCAGAACTATAACAATTTTAAGTATTACTGTAACATTGTTACTATCAACCAGTAAATGTTAACTAAACTTTCGTGGGGTTTTATATATGCAAAAAAAACTTAGTATTTACCTACTACGGTAACGAATTTTCAGTGTAATTTCCCTTTTTCGAAATGGGAAAAAATATTGAAAAACTATTTTTAAAAGTATACCATTATTATTCGTCGCTAAAGTCGGAGCATTTCATATAAGAAACACCTCGGTCGTCCAAATACCACTTATAAATAAATACGACGCGCTCGGTTTATGTTGTTTGCAGAGTTTGACTGGACGAGATACCTAGCCTTTATTAAAATGGCTCCAACTGCGGTGGAATATAATAAATAATAAAATTTATCCAATACATACAGATAATGAGACAATTATCAGCTTTATTTTATATAGATAAACTCAATAATAACCCCCGCGTGGCTTTTACTTTATTGAGTGGATAATTATTTATTTTACCCACTCAACTGTCAAATTATTTTCTTGTAAATGTCATTAACATTTTTAATAAAAATATGAATTCCTAAGCTATTTATTGGATAAAACCTTGTATGGCACTCATGGGTAAACCGATATTGCCCTCTCGAAAATTAACCTGCTTGGCTGATGCCTCGCAGGTTAATTTTCTCATGGGCAATAACTTACTTTACCCACTAGTACCATAAATAACTATTTCCAATAATTTAATGTGCACTGTGAATTTATGTGACACTCACGATGCTATATAGTATCAGGAATGTCTATTGCAATTGGACCCCAAGTGTAATAGACATTCCAAGTCTTGAAAATAACTACTACGTGACATGTCACTCATAATGTGTGATATAGTGACCGTCGCGACGGTCAGTGGCCACCAAAAATGTCTTTCAGTCAATCGCCCGTCTAATCGTAAACCTTAAAACTTTTGAACGCAACATCCGATTTAAAAACTTTTTTCAACAAACGATTCTGGATCTGTGCAGTTTATGTTACGTAATATGGTTAGCATTATGGTCTGGTAGGGGCAAAACCTAATATTTTTGGTGATAATTAGCTTAATTTTTATCACATTATAAAAATTCTGTATGCCGTCGACCCAGTATTGGTTTGTCGTATCTCCATTTTCGGACTTTTTGAGATGTTTACATACATATTAGAATAGAATACAAATCTTTATTTGTAATACTGCCACCGTAATATGGATATACATTGTCGGATAAACATAATAAATAAAGTCCAAACACAAATAGACCAATAAATAAATAAGTTGACGTTAATCTATAGTTATTTCTTCTAAGTACTCTTTAACTGTGTAATAACTTTTATTTGCAAGAAAGCTTTTTACTTTATGTTTAAATATATTTGGACTACGAATTTTACTCAAGTAAAGGGGTAGTTTGTTGTACAGGGTTATACCGCTATAGGTTGGAGAGGATTTAAACAATGCAGATTTATGCTTTGGTATAGTCAAAGTTTCACTGTGTCTCGAGGCAATGCCATACTTTAACTTTGAGTTTTCCTTGGTCAGAAGCAGTGTTTTAAACATATAAATGCATGGAAGGGTGAATGTATTATATTTAGTAAACATTGGCTTGGAAGACATCCTAGATTTTAGACCAAACATTAGCCTAATAATGCGCTTCAGTAAAATAAATGCTCTGTTAGCAGTAGAAGCATTATCCCACAGTACCACATTATAATCCAAATGACTATATACCAATGCATAGTATTAAAAGACCCTGAATGTCCAACATGGACTTGACCCGAGAGACAGCGAAAAATTATTTTTTTAAATTTTTTACAAACTAAATATATCTGACTACTCCATCTTATATTACTGTCTAGAAGGATTCCTAAAAACTTTTCATTATTTGTTGGGCTTATTGTTGTGCTGGTTTGGTGTTTTTTTTTATGGGGGACGTTGATTTACGTTAACGTTGGTTATGTTGGTTTTGGGTCTGCTTGATGTTTTTTTTTAATGAAGGGGTTAGTTTACGTTTACGTTGGTTTGGTTTGGTTTTTTGTTGGCTTGGTGTTTTTTTTTTTAATGGAGTACTTTCGTTTATGTTAACGTTGGTTTAGTGCCTGTTTGGTAATTTCTTTTTTTTTAATGGGGACGCTGGCTTGTATTGTTACAAAAATCCCTGGTACTATCATAGACATTTTGAAAAAAAAAATAGAAAAAAAATGGCATATTTCCGCACAAAATAAATATTACTATCGTATCCAGGAGCGTATAAATAGCTAGTGAATGTTTTATTGGCAGTGATAACAGATTTCCCAAGCTTGATTTTACCACCAAAAAGACCAAAATATATTTGGTCATTTCCGCAAAAAATCAAATTCATTTTTGAAATCAGGGAGTGTTCAGGTATTACATAACGTGCTAGGGGGGTCTCTAAAATGTTACGCCGCGTTACAGAGGGGGTGTCAGTAAAAATGTTACGTAATACTTAAAAAATTATAAACTTATAAAATATTTATGGGATCACGTTTTTAGCAATGATCTAGGCTTAAAGAGACGGATTCCTTGCAAATTTTATTGCACACGGCCTGGTTAGCAGTTCACTAAATCCTCTAAACAAAAACAATTTAGAGATAGAAAACCATAGCCAATAACCCGTTTTCGGTTAACCGGTTGCGGAAGCAATAACCGGTTAAAAACCAGTTTAAACCATAAAGCAAAATTTCCTTTCAATTCTATTACTCTTTGTAAAAAAAAAGTTACTCTCAGGGGTCTAGAGTGCAAAAAAAATCTTTTTTTTTAATTGATTTCCTCTAAACGAAACTTGCCTCATCGTATCTCCACAAAATATTTTAAATTTTCAATATTGTGTTGTCGTATCTTCATTTTTGAACAAAGAAGATAGCATTTAATCAAAAAAAAAGTTTTTCTTCTAAGAGAAAATTTAGTTTTTTTATAAACAATTGATATTTTTTAAACAAATTGAATGTTTTTATATTCAGAAGAAACATTTCTAGAACGTACGTTTTTAAACAAAAATTTCAATGTAAGAATTGTCAAAATCAGTCAAGCCATTCACGAGAAAAATGTTGATCATGTAACTTTAACCTTTCATTGTTTATAACTTTTGCAGATTTTTTTTTCAACCAAAAGCTGAGGAAATCTTTTTGAACAAAAAGGCTATTAAAAAAATAATTTTATAGCAAAAAAACGACTTTTAATTTTAGGTGGCCTAAACTAAAAATTCAAATTCGAATAAAAAAAACTTGTTAGTAAAAAATTCTAATCAGTGCAGATTATGACTATGCTACAACGCTATATATAGGAATAGGCTTTTTTATAACCGCACACTTTATTTTATTTGTGTGTAATTTTTATGTAATTTATAACATTTTACTATACTATAAAATAATAATAATATTTATTACCTGATAAGATATACAGAGCGGTTCAAATCACCCTCCACCGTCTTAACTTTTGAACGAGTAAAGTTATAGACCTCGATATAGACTTTAAATTTGGGACTAACAAATAAGACAACTATCATTTTAATTGTATCTGATATTTGTAACTTTAAAAATATGGAGAGTGGGCACAGTGGGGATTTTTTTTTAATAAAAAGAGGGGTTTGGTAATAAATCATTTTGAAGCTCATAAAATTATCTATTCGGCCATATATTTTTTATTTTTTTAATATTTTTTTTTGTGTTTAAAATGGGAAAAAAACGTAAGTTATACGTTTAAACTAATTTTAAATAAAAAAAAATAAAAAAATCTCAAAAAAATAATACTTTTTAGCAAAAAAAAAATGAATAATCATGTTAAAAAAAAATTATGAAAACTAAAAAACATATGGTTAAATAGAGAACTTTATTTGCTTTAAAATAATGTTTCACACGATCCTTTTTCCATTAAAAAAATCCCCCTATGTGCCATTTCCACATTTAAAGATCTAAAGATATCAAATATACAGGGTGATCAATAACTGGCATGCCAAAATTTAAGAGGTGATTCTACATTCAACAATATGAAAAAAGAGTTCCTTTAAAATTGTAATAAAATTGTAATAAAAAAAAGGTTTTTAATTAATAACTCTGTTACCCTTTAAGCTAGAGTGACGAGATTTTGCATTATACCAGTATTAATAAGGGCAATAAGCTTATGTTAATTTATTTTTTTAAATTTATCCAGAGGCGTGCCTAGGGAACGTTCAAGTATTACGTAACGCAAATTGTACCAAAATTCATACACTTCATACCGTTTCTCGCGTTATTATAGATTATAGAGATTTCATATTTTGGCTACCCCCCTAATAGGGGGTGTGTTAGGGGGGTAGTCAAAATATGAAATCTCTACAGCCTTAAATAACGCGAGAACCGGGTGTAAAGTGTATGAATTTTGGTACAATTTGCGTTACGTAATACTTGAACGTTCCCCTAGACGGACAAAATATGTGAGTCTTTACACATTTTTGCCCAAAACTTTTGTCATGTGTTTTTTGGATTTTTTGTAAAAAATATAGATTTTTTGAGTAAAAATACATAAAAAATGTCGTATAGTGTAACACTTTAGGAGCAACCCTTCTCAAAAAAAAAAATGCAATTAATAGAAAGTAAAATTTTCTGCCACCAAAGGTTAAAAGGCCATTACTCCTTTAATATTAAATTTAGGTGTTTTGGTGAAGAATACTTTTTTTCTCAATTTTAAATGAAGAATCACCCTGCAGCATTAAAATTTATTGATGCTCTTATTTGTTCCCCATTGAATACGTCATATTCGAAAGGCCGTAGCTCCCGTAAGGCCCATTTCCAGACCACCCTTAAAAAAAACTTTTTTTCATATTTTTGGATGTAGAATCACCACTTAAATTTTGGCATGGCCGTTACTGATCACCTTGTATACCGAAAGAAAGTTTAAGTTGTCTTATTGAAGTGTTTTAAATTTGAAGTCGATGTTCAAAAGTTAAGGGAGGGTGACTTTTGGACCTTAGTGCAATATTATATTGCAACAACTTACATCAAACAAATATCAATTAATAAGTAATACTACAGGGTAGCCCAAAAAAACGGACACTTTTTAAACCATTATAACTTCTTTGCCTTTTGACCGATCTATACGAAATTTGAAATGAATATACTAAAAACATGAAGGATTTGGACTTTTTTGGAAGGATTTTTATTTACTTAAAATATTATTATATTGTTCAGTAATTAAGCTTTTTCGGAAGGGGTTGCTTTAACGCTTTGGGGATTAGAGCGAAATGTATAATATGATAACTTTCCGACCTCACTATGTTCAGTGATCTTTCTTGAATAGATGAGTATGTTTAAATTTTAATTTAAAATAGTAGTTTATTTTTTTAATTAATATTGTTTTGAAAGGTTACAAATTGCAATAATTGATTTTTTAACGTAAAAAAACTGATTCAGTAGGCATGTTATTTATCTGACACCTCTCAAAAGATAATCTAAAAAGTATACCAAATGACCAAAAAGCTGAAAAAATGTTGAATTACTTAAAAAAAAAGGGAAAATTGTTAAAGCTGAATTCTAGATGGGTATTATAAGAAAAATGAGTATTCAATGACACAAAAATTATAAATGACGAAAATTCGAAAATTGTACTAGGTACATGTAACATGAGAAATAAGAAATCGCTAAGATTTAAGTATTTGCTAAATGAAGAAATAATTTAAAGAAGAAATATGTTTTTATTACAAATTTATTACTTTATACAAATGAATTAAATTATATTAAACACTGTGTTATTTTCTAACAATATTATAAAACCATATTATGGTACAGAATCTTTGTTGGTTATTTGTAGTAATAATTCCATATTGATATCCACCACAATGCAGTTTGTAACGATATAAATCGTCACTTTGTAATATAGCAAGGGTTAATTAAACTATTCGTTTACTTACGTTATAATTTATGTTTATTTTGTATATAAATAGTTACGTACGTACAGAACTATTTTGTATCTGGGACTATTTTGTAGCAGGAACTGAATTCTAACCATATGAGTCTCTATTCCATAGTTCTACCTGAAAATAACATAAAGAAAACATAATTAGAATATGATTTTTAATAATAAAGAATCATATGACTTATTTCTCTATAGTGCATTTGTCTATGGACTTACCTGGTTTTTATATGTTTCAGAGTCTATTGAGGGTTGGATTTCACTGGCTTTCATCTGTAGCTTGTTTCTCCTGGAAAGTTTCGTATGCTTATTCCTTCGGGATAATCCAGAATTTGTTGAAAATAGTTTGCTGGAACTGCTCACTTAGATTCAGTATTTTGTTTATACTTAGTTCACAGGACACTTAGTATTCTGTTCGTATTTTTATTAATTTTGCTAATAAACAATAAGTATTGTTTATATTTGTTTCTTAGAGTAATATTTTGAGGTTAGATATCACTAATACGGATTTATTAGGAAATATTCTTTTGTTATTATCTTTGATGTAGTTTTCGTTACCTTTATTAGGAATCCTATACGGTAAAACTGTAGTTGATAATGACTTACATAGATGTCGCTAATAGTTCAGAAATAGGATTTTATTTACCTCAAGGGTTCATACCGGTTGATAAGGTCGATTTTCCTCCTTCTTGAAGCAACTCTGTACAATGGTGGTGTCATTTTGACGAGTGTTTATTTTCTGTAATCATCGAAGTAATCCTTCATGTATTTTTATTTAAAGTTAGTGAAAATGAATATTTAAACAATGCGGAAGATATTGTAACGGTTATTTTCTACAATTACGCATTTATAACGTTTCGATGGACATCGAAGACTTAGTATGACATGTAAGTTACGTTTTTCTGTTTCTTAGAATATTTCTGAGATATAATTATTGTTTTAGCACCATTAACCATTATTATTAATTAATTAACCATTATTACTACATTACTAGACCATTAATTACTATTTCTATACCAGTAATATGGAATTATATTAATTTAAGTTGAAGTTTATTTTGGTATATTTGATATACAAGTTCTCCGCATGGAGTGATGTTCTGTTGGAACATGGTTCTGTAATTTTTGGCATAGATAAATTCTATGTAACCGTCTAGCAGACAATTTTATATTGGACATAATTTTCAAAAGTATATTTTATCCCGGACAACATTTTCAATCGTACATTTTATCCTGGAAGATGATTTTTCCAAAGTAGATGGGACAGCTTATTTTTTTCTTCTTTCATTTGAGAAATGAATTCATCAGTATAGGGGAGACTTGTACAGATGGAGACGATGGAATTCATACCTCATGGATTTTGCAGAAACCAGCTAAGTACTCATTCTGAAAACTTTTGAAAGCAATATTTCATATTTTTAAATTCTTTTATTTAAATATTCTTATAACTGTAAACTTTATCAGATCTGATATAGTATTGATTAATACTATATGCCCTTCTGGCTTTTGTTCATTTTTAGGTACTTATTTTTTTTAAAACATTTAATCTCATTTATTAATTATTAAATATCATACTTTTGATTAAATGATTTCTAATTTAAGCATGACTTTTATACACTGCAAGAAATGATTGTTGTTTACATACATTTCTTGGTGCTTGCTGAACTTCATGTTTTCTTTATACATTTAAGTCGAATGATTTCTGAATTTAGTAATTTTTATTAAGATTTCTTTAATTATATCTTAATATAATTACACATATTTTTTTATATATATTAATACATTACTTGATGTGCTTTCATTAAGTTTATTTATAATAAATTTCTCAAATGAATTATCTTATTTTATTTATGGGTTATATTTTCTCAAACTGAAAAGCTTAAGTATTTACACTAGGTTGTTACTTACCTAAAGGAGTAAAAGCTAAAGTAACTGGCGCCCCTAACAACATTAATCAATTCTTTCTATTTTTCCCTTGCCCATACCCATTGCTCCGCTGTCAAAACTAGCCGTTGGCAGTGAACGTATTAATTACGGTACACTAATATTGGCGCCCAAGAACGTGGTATTTGGATAGATAGAACACTTGTTTTTTTTTTAATTTTACTCCATTTTTCTCAGTGTATTTTTTATAAAAATCTAAAGCTTATTTTTTTTTTCAGTGTAACTTAATGTTCATTTTGAGAAAACCTACATATAACTGTTGAATAAAATATTTTTTGTTGAAAATTAAGTCAAATTAGAGTTAATCTGATAAGATATATCAGATATGTGTTTTTTATGTTTTTTCTGAATTTTATGGAATAACATGGAATAGAGAAATTTTGGCGTGGGTTCAGTTTTTCTAGAAATTATCGTTTATTCAATAGAAATAAATGGATAATATGGTATTTATTTATGCGAAGGATATGAATAAATATTAGCTAATTTTGTAGTTTTGGAGACTATTTATAATTATTAATTTGTCCAATTGAAATAAATAATAATTTAGTATTTTTTTGACATATTTGGGAAATTTTCCAAAGTATGCAAAAACTTTGTTGAGCAGTGTACACAAAAAAAAATAATTTGTGGTACAGTATAAATATTTTATTAATAAAATAAATATTTTGAGTAAATTAAAGATAATTTTGAAAAATAAATATTCAAAATGGAAGATTTAGATAAAATGGAAATTAGATTTTTGACTGCAGAAATGGTAAATTATGAACTTCGTATAAGACATTTAACAGCAAAAAATAATAGAGCATCTAGAATTAAAGTTTTAGGTAGAGCCATAGCTAGGGAAGATCCTAAAGTAAAATATGTAGATCCGACTTTTAATTTTAACAGTGAAGTGGAAAATATTAATAGAATTTTAGATAGTATATCTTCAGAAATTGTAGAATATCATGGTGATTATAGTTTAGCCGATTTAAGAAAATTAAAAACTTATTTAGTACATGTAACAAATCGTCTGCAACGTTTTCCTGAAGTAGAAGAAAATAAAGTTAGACGTATTCAATTTTTAGAAATAACAAAAGCAACTTGTTTAGAAAAAGATAGCAGATAAATTTGTTAGTTTATTTAAAGAATTATATAGCGAAAAAATAGGTAGAACAAATTTAATAGAACATGATATAGATACAGGAAATAATAAACCTTTTAAAATGCGTCAATATCCTTTGTCACCTTATTTAATAGAAATTTTACATAAAGAGTTAGATAAAATGTTAAAAGATGATATAGTTTCACCATCTTATTCTGATTTTAATTCACCAGTTTTATTAGTAAAAAAAGCTAATGGTACATACCGTTTTTGTTTTGATGGACGTAAATTAAATTCTATTACAAAAGGTGATTCACATCCTTTACCAAGGATAGACTCCATTTTAAGTTTATTAGGCGATGCAAAATATATATCAAGTATAGATTTAAAAAATGCTTTTTGGCAGATTCCACTTACAAAAACTGCTAAAGAAAAAACTGCATTTTCCGTACCTGGTAGGGGACTATTTGAATTTAATGTAATGTGTTATGGACTCAAAAATGGAACACAAAGTCAGCAAAGATTAATGGATAAACTTTTTCCTTTCTCCTTTTATCCAAATATATTTGTTTATATTGACGACATTATAATAGTATCAAAAACTTTTGAGGAACATATTAAATTACTTCAAATAGTACATGAAAAATTAAAATCTGCTAATCTTACAATAAATTTTGAAAAAAGTAATTTTTTTAGAAAATCACTTAAGTATTTAGGTTTTGTAATTGATAATTTTGGTTTAAGAACCGATCCGCAAAAAGTAGAAGCAATAATAAACTATCCTAGACCAACAAATAGTACAGAGATAAAACGATTTTTAGGTGTAGCTTCGTGGTATCGTAGATTTGTTAGGAATTTTTCAACAATTGTTAGTCCATTAAATTCACTTTTAAAGGGCAAAGGTAAAAAACAAGCCATTAGTTGGAATACTGATGCAGAAAAAGCTTTTTTATTGTTGAAGGAATCTTTAATAAATGCTCCAGCTTTAGCAAGTCCCAATATTTCTTTACCATTTGTTATACAATGTGATGCTTCTTTAGTTGGCCTCGGTTCCATATTAACACAAACGCAAGATGGTCAAGAAAAAGTAATAGCTTATGCTAGTAGAGCTTTAACACGTAGTGAAATAAAATATTCTGTAGGTGAAAAGGAATGTTTAGCTGTTTTGTTTGCTATAGATAGGTTTAGACCATATATTGAAGGTGTTAAATTCACAGTAATTACAGATCATTCTTCATTAAAATATTTGAGTAATATGAAAGATCCCTCTGGTCGCTTGGCTAGATGGTCATTAAAATTACAGCAATATGATATGGATATTGTATATCGTAGAGGTAAATTAAATGTAGTAGCTGATGGGTTATCCAGAGCTTTTGATAGAATAGAACCAGAAAAATCAATTTTTCCAGATGTAAATTTAATTAATTTTAATGTAAATGATTATAATAGTGATAAATATTATATTCAGTTGAGGGAAAAAATTGGTAAAAGTCCAGATTCATATCCGCAATTTAAAGTTATTGATGATAATATTTATAAGTTCATACCGACCAAGACAAAAGTAAAAAGTAATATTATAGAGTGGAAATTGTTAGTGCCTCAAAAATGTCGTAAACAAGTACTAAAAGAATGTCATGACGATGTATTAGCTTCTCATATGGGATTTTTTAAAACTTTTCATAGAATTTCAGAAACATATTTTTGGCCAAAAATGCGTAAAGATATTTTAAAGTATGTAAGATGTTGTAATATTTGTCAATCACAAAAAGTTAGTAATTCTGCACGTTTTGGATTGATGGGTCGTGAAAAAGAAGTAAATTATCCGTGGCAAGTTATTTCATGTGATTTGCAGGGACCATTTCCCAGAAGTTCTAAAGGTTTTTGTTATCTTTTAGTTGTGTCAGACTGGTTTACAAAGTATACATTATTACATCCTTTAAGGGAAGCTACTGCAAATGCAATATGTAAATTCATTGAGAATGAAGTTTTTTTAGTTTACGGAGTCTGTCAATTTTTAATTGTCGATAATGGAAAACAATTTGCTGGTAAAGTTTTTAAAAAATTAGCAGATGAATATAATGTACAGAAAATTTGGTTTAATGCACTTTACCATAGTCAAAATAATCCGACGGAAAGGCAACATCGCACAATTTCTACTGATATAAGATCATATATAAAAGATAATCAAAAAGAATGGTGTAAAAATTTAGCAAAAATAGGTCTAGCTTTACGAACGTCTGTAAATGAAGTTACAGGGTATACGCCGGCATTTCTTAATTTTGGGAGGAATGTACCTATCACAGGAACTTATTATGGCAAAATGACATCAACTGATGGTGTTAAATTAGAACCTTGTGACAGAGACTCGTATAGCCAAGACTTGGGAAATCTTAGAGAGATTTTTGTTGATGTAAAGAAATATTTACATGAAGCTTATGAACGTAATAAGCGTACTTATGATTTGCGCAAGCGTGAAGTAAATTTTGAGATAGGTGAAAAAGTTTGGAGACGAAACAAAGTACTCTCAGATGCTAGTAAAAGTTTTGCTGCAAAACTTGCTCCAAAGTACATACTTTGCAAAGTTGTTGCGAAAAAGTCAAAGTTAGTGTATATTTTGGAAAATGCAGATGGTCATAGAGGCGACTGGCATGTTAAAGATCTAAAGAAATATTTTGGATCGAATAGTGACATTTCAGTTGGCTAGATTTGATTAAATAAGAATATATTCTTAGTATTATTCGGAATGATATTTAAAAAATATCAATGTATTGAAAATATTTAAAGGGTACCCAAAACTTTTGTATATAGTAAAAAAAAAATATATATAAATATATTTTTTGTAGAAGAGGATTCTGATGCGCGTAGTCAAGTCTTATTTCTATTTTTTTATCTTGATAAAACTTAGCTAAAAAGAAAAACAAAATTAATTATGACAATTACCTGATTATGACAATTACCTGATTATGACAATTACCTGTTTATGACACACACCGATAAAGTCCCAAAATTATGTTCTACATAAGAGTAGGCGGATGATACACGTAGTTATCAAGCTTAGCTATTGTTAATTATCAAGTAGTATTTAAAATGATTTACATAAAGTATTGTATTTTTTGTTGATTTATTAAATAAAATATAGTATATATTTTAGCTATTTAAGTTAAATAGTTTTAGAGTTTGGTATAAAAATATTTTTTGTATATTAAATATTTTTATTATTTTTGGAGGGGGCATGTGTAACGATATAAATCGTCACTTTGTAATATAGCAAGGGTTAATTAAACTATTCGTTTACTTACGTTATAAGTTATGTTTATTTTGTATATAAATAGTTACGTACGTACAGAACTATTTTGTATCTGGGACTATTTTGTAGCAGGAACTGAATTCTAACCATATGAGTCTCTATTCCATAGTTCTACCTGAAAATAACATAAAGAAAACATAATTAGAATATGATTTTTAATAATAAAGAATCATATGACTTATTTCTCTATAATACATTTGTCTATGGACTTACCTGGTTTTTATATGTTTCAGAGTCTATTGAGGGTTGGATTTCACTGGCTTTCATCTGTAGCTTGTTTCTCCTGGAAAGTTTCGTATGCTTATTCCTTCGGGATAATCCAGAATTTGTTGAAAATAGTTTGCTGGAACTGCTCACTTAGATTCAGTATTTTGTTTATACTTAGTTCACAGGACACTTAGTATTCTGTTCGTATTTTTATTAATTTTGCTAATAAACAATAAGTATTGTTTATATTTGTTTCTTAGAGTAATATTTTGAGGTTAGATATCACTAATACGGATTTATTAGGAAATATTCTTTTGTTATTATCTTTGATGTAGTTTTCGTTACCTTTATTAGGAATCCTATACGGTAAAACTGTAGTTGATAATGACTTACATAGATGTCGCTAATAGTTCAGAAATAGGATTTTATTTACCTCAAGGGTTCATACCGGTTGATAAGGTCGATTTTCCTCCTTCTTGAAGCAACTCTGTACAATGGTGGTGTCATTTTGACGAGTGTTTATTTTCTGTAATCATCGAAGTAATCCTTCATGTATTTTTATTTAAAGTTAGTGAAAATGAATATTTAAACAATGCGGAAGATATTGTAACGGTTATTTTCTACAATTACGCATTTATAACGTTTCGATGGACATCGAAGACTTAGTATGACATGTAAGTTACGTTTTTCTGTTTCTTAGAATATTTCTGAGATATAATTATTGTTTTAGCACCATTAACCATTATTATTAATTAATTAACCATTATTACTACATTACTAGACCATTAATTACTATTTCTATACCAGTAATATGGAATTATATTAATTTAAGTTTATTTTGGTATATTTGATATACAAGTTCTCCGCATGGAGTGATGTTCTGTTGGAACATGGTTCTGTAATTTTTGGCATAGATAAATTCTATGTAACCGTCTAGCAGACAATTTTATATTGGACATAATTTTCAAAAGTATATTTTATCCCGGACAACATTTTCAATCGTACATTTTATCCTGGAAGATGATTTTTCCAAAGTAGATGGGACAGCTTATTTTTTTCTTCTTTCATTTGAGAAATGAATTCATCAGTATAGGGGAGACTTGTACAGATGGAGACGATGGAATTCATACCTCATGGATTTTGCAGAAACCAGCTAAGTACTCATTCTGAAAACTTTTGAAAGCAATATTTCATATTTTTAAATTCTTTTATTTCAATATTCTTATAACTGTAAACTTTATCAGATCTGATATAGTATTGATTAATACTATATGCCCTTCTGGCTTTTGTTCATTTTTAGGTACTTATTTTTTTTAAAACATTTAATCTCATTTATTAATTATTAAATATCATACTTTTGATTAAATGATTTCTAATTTAAGCATGACTTTTATACACTGCAAGAAATGATTGTTGTTTACATACATTTCTTGGTGCTTGCTGAACTTCATGTTTTCTTTATACATTTAAGTCGAATGATTTCTGAATTTAGTAATTTTTATTAAGATTTCTTTAATTATATCTTAATATAATTACACATATTTTTTTATATATATTAATACATTACTTGATGTGCTTTCATTAAGTTTATTTATAATAAATTTCTCAAATGAATTATCTTATTTTATTTAGGGGTTATATTTTCTCAAACTGAAAAGCTTAAGTATTTACACTAGGTTGTTACTTACCTAAAGGAGTAAAAGCTAAAGTAACTGGCGCCCCTAACAACATTAATCAATTCTTTCTATTTTTCCCTTGCCCATACCCATTGCTCCGCTGTCAAAACTAGCCGTTGGCAGTGAACGTATTAATTACGGTACACCATATTATGGTACAGAATCTTTGTTGGTTATTTGTAGTAATAATTCCATATTGATATCCACCACAATGCAGTTTTATTACGTGTTTCTTAGTTTTTTCAATAGCAATTTTTGATATTTTCAATTTGACATACAATTTTTTGAGACATGTCAAAATTACTTTTAGAAAACCGCCTACTAAATCAATTTTTTTAAGCTAAAATTCCATTTAACGCTATCTGTAGCCTTTCGGAATAATAATTATAAAAAAATAATTACAATTTTAAATTAAAAGGTAAATACATACAACTATTGAAGAAAGACCATTTAACGTAATGCAGACGAAAAATTATCATTTTGTACATTTTGCTCTAATCCCCATGGCCTTAAAATAACCCCTTTAGATAAAGGTTTCTTACTAACAAAATTGATAATAATTTAATTAAATAAAATAATCAACCGAATCTTACATGTTTTAAGCCTATTCATTCCAAAGTAAGTAAAGATCGCTCAAAAGGCAAAAAAGTTATGAAGGTTTAAAAAGTGTCCGGTTTTTTTAGGCCACCCTGTAAATGTTTGGTATTTGTATAAACTAAGTAAATAAGTAACTATTTTCAAACGCGTAATAAAATACAGATTCTATTAATATTCCTGTCAAGGCTGGGAGTTTCTCTTTGAAAGAAATATCCAACTCTCTCACCTGGGAGTCAAACTTGGGATAGTAGTCTGGCAAGCGTGAATGCTCACTTTTGCGCCATGGGGTTCCACAGCAGAGCCTTTTAGGTAATTCCATTATTAATAATTATAATTTAATATAGGTACGTAAAATATTGCAGCAGTTCTTGGAAACTTTTCGTCTACATTTTTCTTTTAAACTGTCGCGTCAGTAGACAAAGGCGTAGATGCTGTGGTAAAAGCGCTTCCTTTTAAATAAATAGTGATCCCTCTTGTGTTAATAACACAATTTGTTATCCTATAAACTAATATTATAGATATTTTTTTATATTAATATCAATTATATTCAAATTTAAGTTTTCTGGTTAAAAACAAATTACAACGTTCCAAGTATTTTAAAGCGTTAAGATGCTTGCATTTCGGGGCGCGGCAGGATCTAGTTTGTTCCCAAAATTTGGGTATATACAGTAAGTCGCCGGATCGACTTGACAACACCACAAAATTACCATTTTTTTTTTTTGAATTAACAAAAACTGATTGGGGACTTTGCTCTGCTTGCGTAAAAACTAATTTTTGTTGAAATAAAATTTTAAAAAATTGTAGGTGGCGCCAGATATCAGTGAAAAAGTAAAAAGTTTTCAGATAAACTTACCTTTCCGTAACAGATACAAAAAAAGTTAATTAAAAAATAGATTAAATCTAATATAAATAAATTATATAATCAAAAATAAGAGCCGCATGTCAAATTTTAATAATTTAAACTCGTAATAATTTTTTTAAATAGTGTCAAGATTCCAGTGTTTAATTTTTTTTAATAAAAAAATTAATGAAGTAAAACTATTAAATTTTGGCATGCGGCTCTTATTTTTGATTATAAATATATCTTTTAAATAACTTTTTTCGTATCTTTTACGGAAAGGTGAGTTTACCCGAAAATTTTTTACTTTTTCACTGATATCTGGTGCAACCTATAAATTTTAAAAATTTTATTTTGACAAAAATTAGTTTTTAAGCAAGCAGGGCAAAATCCCAAAGCAACTTTTCTTCATTCGTAAAAAAAAGTAATTTTGTGGTATTGCCAAGTCAATGCGGGGACACACTGTATATGACTATAGGACTATATTTAATATAGTCACAAGTTATACATAAAAATCTCTCATAGTTTTTTAGAAATCTACGTGGGAACTTTATGTGAACACTTTGCGTGCAGGCCTGGAAAAAAACTTTTGCAAATTAATTAAACAACAAAATTCTAAATCATTGAGTAATGTCTTATATTTCAAGGGATTGTACGCTGCAACAGAACAGTATATTCTATAACTAGTATGGAATAGACAATATTCCGCGTGAGCGGAAAGTTTGTCATACGAGCGGGCAGGCAAATTTACAAATTATAATGCAAAAATTGAAGGTTATGTCAGACTGTTGTGACATATATAAGGTTTAAATATTTAACAATAGATGGAGCAGTTTTAATTTTTTAAACTAAACTGATAAAAAACTGGTCAAATATTAAGAAAAACTAATAAACTTTATGTAATTTTAACGCAAAACATTAAATTGCATTCAATATTTCATGGTAAAATATATATTTTTTTGCTAATTTTTCTGCAGTTTTCTTTACATAAACAAGAGATGGCACTACATCTGCTCATTCTAACACTTGATACGAAATATTTAAATTGCATTCAATATTTCATGGTAAAATATATATATATATATATATATATATATATATATATATATATATATATTTTGCTAATTTTGCTACAGTTTTATTTACATAAACAATAGATGGCACTACATGTGCTCATTCTAACACTTGATACGAAATATCTATACCATATCTAGAGCTAGAATGGATTCATTCTGTTTGAAAAGTGTGTGTATTTGCTTACATTCTAAAGCAGTTGTAGAAAAGAAAATTTCGGCATCGGACCATTTTTTTAAGTCAATTTTGGGTCGTAGATATCTAGATACTGAATCTGTAATAAGATTTTTCGGGTCACGTCAGGATTTTTTTCTATATGCACTTTTCTGTTGTTGTACTGTGTTATGTTTATGATACGGTGTGATATATACATAAGTAAATCGATGGCTAAATTTTAATAGGCAAAACCCTTACAGTTTGATATTTCTTGATTTCTGCATATGCATTTTTTGCGGTAAAGTAGGAAGATTTAATTCTGGCTTGTTAAATGTTTAATAATCACACACGGTGTTCTAAAAGAACTTTTAAATGACTTAACAACTTCCATTTTTTTTTCATTTTGGAATTGTTATATGAGCTTTAATTAATAAAAAAAAGACCAAAATTTTAAAAATCGTTAAAGCCGTTTTTGAAAAAAATGTGTTTTTTTTTCACGCTAACATACTCGGTTTGCCCTCGATGTCACGTATTTTGACCAAACCTGGCATAGTGGTACCGCTATAGTACCTAAGCACCCACCATTTTTTTTTTTTTCAAAACGTTCCATCCGTTCACTATACTGGGTATCCCACCAAGTTCTTGATATAGCTTATCTCCATTATTTGAAAAGGTATTCAAATTTGCAAAAAATAGCATTAAATCAAAGCTAAAGAAGATTTTACTGACTTATTCAAAACCGCCCCTTGCTTACCCACTCCCTTGAAACCACCCCCAACTTCTGTTTTTCAAATAGCAATCCATAATTCTTATTAAAGACTATGAAAGTGCACTTTATTCTGAATTCAACCATTTATTATAAGTGGTATGTTAGATTTTAAGGGGCTCTAAATAACAATTATTATTTATTAATAGAAGGGTGGTATTTAAAACAAAGTTGCGGGTGGTTCCAGGAGAGTGGGTTATTATGAGTTGGTTTTGGATATATTAATCAATTTTCTTTTGGGTACAATTTAACGTAAGTTTTGGGAAAATTCTCTGGTTAAATTTAGAATGAAATGTGCTTTCATATTCTTTAGTTAAATAGGGGAGTGCTATTTAAAAAACTAGCTAAAGGTGGTTCCAAGAGGTTGGGTAAATAAGGGGTAGTTTTGCATATGTCAGTAAATTCTACTTTGACTCCAATTTAATTTTATTTTTTTAACTTTCTTATCTTTTTAAATAACGGAGATAAAGCCCGTCTAAAACCTGGTGGGACATTACTATTACTAAATAATAATTGTTATAGGAAGCTCCTTAAAAGAAAAAACGGAGGTGGGAGGTGCTATTTGAAAATCAGAGGTTGGGGTGGCTACAAGGGAGTGAGTAAGCAATGGGGAGGGGTTAAATAAGTCAATAAAATCTACTTTGGCTCCCATTTAAAGCTATTTTTTACAAAAAAATACCTTTTCAAATAACGGAGATATAACTTGTCAAGAACTTGGTGGGACACCCGGTATCGTGAACGGATAGACCGTTTTGAAAAAAAATTGGTGGGAGTTCTTGGGTACCATAGTGGTACCACTATGCCAAGTTTGGTCAAAATCTAAGACATCGAGGTCAAACCAAGTATGTGATGTGATATATCAAGGATTTTTTTCATAACGGCTCTAAGGATAGTTAAAATTTTGGTCTTATTTTTTTAATTTAAAAAAAAAATGGAAGTTGTCATGCCATTTAAAAGTTTTTCTAGAACACCGTGCACAGTTATGTATGTGTATGTATGGGAGGCATAGCGTAGTGGCTAGCGCGTATTTATAGCAAGTCTACTATCGTGAGTTCGATTCTCACTGGCGCCGATTTGCCTTTTTCAGTTAATTAATAATTGAAATTTGGCGAAGGTGATAAGTGAAACGGACAATCCCTAGAAACTGGTTCGAAAGTCAGTATAAGCCGGTGGTTCCCTCTACTACTAGCCCACACAAGTCCTGGACTTAGGGGATGCTTAATTAAGTAGAATAGTACGAGGTTAAACAAATAAACAAATAAACAAATACTAAATTAATTTTAATATTAAAATAATGGTTATTTTGACGTCATTGGGAAAAGAAATAAATTCTTTGTGGTATTGTTATTTTCTCAGGAAAATTAATTAGTAAATAAGTTGAATAATAAACATCGTAACAAATGTATTTAAAGAATTTGTTACAGAACACTTAAAGATTATTTAAGACACGCAATAGTTTACCCTTAAAATGTAGGCTTATTCCAGAAAAGGACCTTTTTGTCGTTTAGAGAAGATTTTTCAAACATGGTCAAAATAGACCATTTTTTATTTTTAAATTTTTTAATATTATGTAATCTAAGAATCAAGAATTTATTTAATGCTAATAAATAATTACATTTTTGCTTTCGTCAGAAATATAGTTTAAAGAAAACATACAATATGTTTAGACAATACTTGACATTTTACAATATAATAAATTAAAGAAAAAATAAAAATTTAGGAAAATATATTTCCGTCATCCTGGATATTTTAGTATACTGAATGCTTATAGTATATTAAAGTACTAGTTTCATAACATACATTTTTCTATTTTGCGACTCATAAGCTCATAATCACACGCATTTTGCGTGTTCGTCGGTTTAAAGTTTAATTTTCTACAAAATTTTGTGTTTAGGTTATGTTATACCGTGTTAAAATTGTGGGTTGGTTACTTGCAGTGGAAAAGAGAAGAAATGACTATAAAATATATCAAAATAATATTCGTTCTTAGAATTTTAAACATGGCGAAAACTGTAATGCCAATTCGAAACAAAAATCCCTAAATCAGTCATCAATTTAAATGTAAGTTTTTTAAAATTTTAGAGCAAAATAGAAAAAATTGTATAAAGCACTCGTGCCCTAAAAACGTATGTTATGAAACTAGTACTTTAATTTACTATTTCAGCGCACTAGTACCCGGAAAGAAATTAGTGGGCTCTGCGCTATACATTATAAGATATTTGGTAACAGTGGCAAATTATAGTGATTTAAGCTATAGATTATAAGGGACACAATAACTAATAATGTTAAAAATAAATTGGAAACGATTATATATATTACAGACACGATTATATTTATTACAGGCACTATTATAAATTTACAGAAATTTTATAATATTATAAAAATTATTAGCACGGACAATAATTAAATCTATTTAAGCTATAAATGCCATACTATTTGTTATATTTTATTATTCACTAAACAATTAAAGTATTTCATATAAATTTTTACACTGACTTCCATAATTGTAAGAGAAAGCCTTGTATTTATATAATAAGCGATTATAATTTGCTTGGTATGTGTGTTATAGCGCTCCTAGCTATAATTTTTTTTCCGTGTACAAGTTTAGAAAAGAGCCGCTTGCGGCGAGTTTTCTAAAGTACTAGTGCGCTAAAAACGTGTTATGAAACGAGTGCTTTATACAATTTTTTCTATTTTGCTCTAAATTTAACAAAACTTACATTTGAATTGATGACTGATTTAGGGATTTCTGTTTTGGATTGGCATTACAGTTTACACCATGTTTAAAATTCTAAAAACAAATGATATTTTGATATATTTTATATCATCTCTTCTCGTTTTTACTGCAATTAACCAAGCCACAATTTTAACATGGTAAAAATGTAAATCTAGAACAATCATAAATGAATTATTCTAAAAGCAACAATGACCGCGTACTCTTAACATGCACTAATATGTAAGTAATTAATAAACTGAATTCATTTTTGACAGTGACTTAGCATGACAAATATTCTTTTGAGTTAAGACAAGTGGCTAATCGAGTGTCTATAGTGTGGAGTAGAGTTATTACGGAGTAGAGATGTTATGGAGTAGAGATGTTACGGAGTAGAGTTGTTGTGGAGTAGGGATGTTATGGAGTAGGGATGTTAGAGAGTAGAAAAATTTAGAGTAGAGATGTTAGTCTGCCGTAAAAATAACCTAAACACAAAATTTTGTAGAAAATTCAACTTTAAAGCGACATTAACATTTGCCAACCCAAAAGAACAAAAAGTGCAGATCTCTTATGGGCCTATAAGAACACGCAAAATGCGTGTGATTATGAGCTTATAAGAGTCGCAAAATAGAAAAAATAATTTATGTTATATGACATCTGTTATGTAAAATGAAGCTAACTAAATAATATACACATTTTAAGTTCACTTAACTTAAAATGTGTTTCTCCAAATGTGGAATCGTGGACTTTTTTAAACCTTTGTTAAAATACACTGCCCAGTTAAAGAGCTTTCCCATTCCCGCTCTTAAAATGGATTTTTTATAATTAGATTTACTTTTAGGCAGCTTAAAAATATATCAATTTTCACGAAAACTACCGCCCGCCTGTCAGGGGGTGGAGTTAGAACTTTTTTATGGTCATATTCTCTTTCAGCAACCTTAAAAAGTCCAATATACCAATTTTCACACAAAAGTTGGCAAAGTTACATTGAAGGGGGATAATACCACAGTAATGCATGATAATATCACTTGCACGCAGGCCAAATGCCGATTGTGCATAGTACCTGCTGTGGACCACCGGCTTATAGAATTTTCACACACACTACCTCCCATAACTCAAGACAATTCAAGAAATTATTTTTTTATGGAATCACACTATAAAATAAGAAATAGTAGTCTTGTGTGTAGATATCCACACTTAGTGTCCTTGTGCGGTAAATCATTTTTTCTCTCTTTGTTTGTATTGATTTCATTTATCACTAAGTGTGCTCGATATAGTACTTTCCATTACTGTCAGCTTTTTGATTTAGTAATGTCAATTTACCAAGTTGGTAGTGAGAAAAAGGTATTTATCAGGGACTCTACTCTGGAAAGCACGGCGTTTTGTGACGTTAGTACACATCCAGGCACTTTTAATCAAAATATCCTGGAAACCAATTAGAAAACCTTTTAAATTACGTACTTACCTTTGTGAATTTAAACGTAAAAAATAAGTAAATAGTAATAAAAGAAAAAAAAACTTTACGTAAAAATATTGCTTACAAAATAATGCTTTCCACTGAATTAATTTCCAATTTCAATTTCATTCGCAAAAAATAACTTCATGACTGAAACATCGCACTGAAACATCGCATACCAAAACTTCGCAAAACCAAAACCGTGCCTGGCCATTACTTCGCAAACCAAAATGACGCATACTTATAACATCGTGTATCAAAAACTTCGCATGGTACAAAACTTTGAAATACTAGACACACAAAACAATATTGCATATAACTGTTTTTTTTTATTATATAGGTACCTAATAAATAAAATATGTAATAACCAAATTTTTAATATTTTAAATATTTATTTGATTTTGCAATACAATATTATAAAAGTAAAAAAAAACAACCCACCCAAAAATGTACTCTGTAATGGGCTATTTCCTTAATATACCTCGTTATTAACTAAATGTATCCTTCCACCACATTTGTCATTTTGATAGTGTATGCACCTCCAAATAGTTTTTTTTTCATGTACATTCTTTCCTTGTTATAAAGAAAAATTTTAAACTCGGCAAAGTTGGTGTTTTTGCCACTTTTTACATAAGTGACCGACATTCTTGAAAGCAAACCAAACAGCGTAGCAAATCATATTCGATTGAATTTATAAACGAGCTGCGAAGAGTAAAAAAAGCCGTATATAATTCCATTATATACTAATCACAGTAAATGGTATATTGCACTTTTCCATATATTAAAAAAAATAAAAAAAATAAAAAAATTTCAACGAATTTTTTTAAAAAAATTTCATTTTTCGCCAAAATAAAATAAAAAAAAATATTGAAAATTTTAGTAGTTTTTTTTTATTTTTTTTTAACTATTTGGGAAAATGTAATATAGCATTTACTATGAACAGTATTTAATGGAATGCGTAGCATTTTACGGCTTGTTTTACTCTTCGCAGCTCGTTTAGCATTTATTTTTTTTAATAAAAAACTAAGCGCTGGGTAGATTTTTTTCATTTTCGCTGAAAATCATATATATGGACGGTACTATCGAATGGTAAAACAATTTTAGGGTTACTATAATAACAATTATAAAAACATAATCTGTGCCCATAGTTATAAATTGCGTTTTATTTAATAAATATTTGTTTTCCTAAGTGCGGACCTGTTATAGCATTGGAATTCCTTTCACTGCTTATAAGCTTATATTTTATTTATATCTTTATTTTAAATATCATTAATTTTATATAACTTTCATACTTTAATGCCAAATTTCCATCTAAATGAAAATAGGAACGAAATAATTTTTTAATTTATTTTAACTAATATATTATTAATATGTAAAATTTTGAATTATTAATATGTAACATTTTGAATTAAATATATCCCGGACAACATACATAAACTCATGAGGCCTCATGAGAGCATCATGTTATGATTTCCACGTTTTGCACTCATACGAACATCATGATGAGCACATCTCATGATTTTGTGATCATGATTTTGTGATCATGTTATGAGTTTGTTATGAGTTTGTCATGAGGTGTATACATTTAACGTTAAATTATTAAATGATGTCATAATGACTTCCACGTGAAATAGCAAACGTTGCCCGGGACCCGATTAAGAACGATTGCCGAATAGTACAGGCTTCTGTAATGTTTCAATTTCAGTGCACTTGACAGCATTATGCTATAGGTGGCACCACATGTTATTTCCTACCACTAACTAAACTTATAAACGAATAAAGTCGCCTTCTAGGAATACTAGTATTAACAGGCAGCTGTTTTTATAAGGACATACTACTAGTAATAACTAGTAATTAACTTACTGGTCAGCTAATTCGATACACATTATCGGATTGGAATAGTGAGCCGTAGATATCTGGAGGCTTTAGCCTAGAGGAGCTAGTTCCTCCAGTCATCTTGGGGAACATTCCCACTGGGAAGTTCCCAGTGGGAACATCCCGGTGTCCTTAAGTTGATGAAAATAGACTTGTGTGGGGTCCTAGGAGGTCGATTTTTTCGTTATTTTTTTGGTATCTCTTCGTGTTTTCAAGATATGAGCAAAAAGGTGTGTGAACTTTTTAAGCAGGGTAATTAAGAAAATTTCCTTTATTTTTTTTTAATTTTACGGTCAATTTAAACTTCGCGGTTAAATTAAAGTTTGCGCATTCCGTAGACCGCTGCTAGATCTTCATGACATGATCTCGTAATGACTTCACAATGAGGAGTCATCTGTATGAGTTCATGAGTTCATGAACAAAAAAATCATTAAATGATGTCATAATGACTTCTACGTGAAATAGCAAATGTTGTCCGGGTATTTTGCTGTATACAGCAACCTAATACATACTGTAAATGTAGTGACTTCGAACTTGCATATAAAATGATACAGAGATGAGATATAAGAGACAGTCTTAGTACCCAACCAGCAAAGTAATTTTATAATTTCATGGCTCTGCAACTGTTTTATTTTATTCGTATTTTATTATTACTTCCATAATACTAATTAATTTTATTAAAGGGGAAATTAAAACTATTCTGTAATTAAAGTTAAAGTATTTTATAAATTTATCATGAAAACGTTTCTACGAGCTACACAATAAAACAAATACAAAAGTCAAGTCTATAAAATAAAATTGTTTTATAATTGTTTTTAGTAAATTTCAGTGATATTTTTAAGACTCTTATAAATATATTATAAAATTATTTTATAGTCGCGTATCGTAGCTTTAATAAAACAATTATATTAACGTATCAATGATAACTATTTCGTTTCTTTAAGTAAAGAGTGTCCTTAGTGATCCATATAAAACTGTTTTATATTATGTTATTTAGGTTACAATATAAAAACAATAACAAAGTTCTTATAAAATTAAATTGTTTTTATGGTTATCATTTTGCTATCCGTGATTGCTGGAGTTTCAAAAAAGGTACTGTACTGAACTGTATCATTATCACTTGGTGGTAGTATCTGATAAGTAATTGATGGTTCCGTATTAACCACATTTGATGATGAAATGACCTCATTAGGCAACACATTCAAGGATTCTTTAGCTCTCTGCATGGGCGTATCCTGCGAAATATTAAAACTAAACACTCTATCCTATATTATGTTATAAACATACAGGGTGTCCCACAGGAAATGCCAGTGTAGGATATTTTAAAAACCATTCAACAAATCTTTTTGAAGGTTGCAAAGTTGCCGCTTCTACCCAAAAGTCGCAGCAACTTAAAATTTTTAAATAGAACACACTGTATATTATATTTTTGGATTCTCAAAATTCTTAATATTTTTTATCCAATACCTACTGTTAATACTTAGTTTACACTTAAAATTTTAATCAATGAAAGTGGTATCTTAATCATCCTGTAAAAAAAACTCACAAGTTGCAACTTGTGTTATGGAATTTTTAATCACCGAAACGTACGTGACACTTTATTAAAATTTCAAGTAAATTTTGTGAAAATGTCATTTTTAAATTTGCATAAGAAGTATTTTTCAGAGGTACTGGATGAAATTTTGTACAGTACACGTGATGTAAGTGACATTATTCACTTAAAAATTAACCCACTCGGCCCATGGGTCAACTTTTTTTTCGTGAATAATATCTTACTTACCTCACTTGTACTATAATAGTATTTTAAAGTACTAGTTTCATAACATACGTTTTTAGCGCACGAGTACAAGTTTAGAAAACGAGCCGCTTGCGGCGAGTTTTCTAAAGTACTAGTATGCTAAAAACGTGTTATGAAACGAGTGCTTTATACAATTTTTATCTATTTTGCTCTAAAATTTTAAAAAACTTACATTTAAATTGATGACCGATTTAGGGATTTTTGTTTTGGATTGGCATTACAGTTTCCGCCATGTCTAAAATTCTAAGAACAAATTATATTTTGATATATTTTATAGTCATGTCTTCTTTTTTTAACTGCAAGTAATCAAGCCACAATTTTAACATAGTAAAATTTAACCTAAACACAAAATTTTGTAAAAAAATTAAAATATAAAGCGACGTTGAAATTTGCACAGAAAACGTCAGGCGATAGGCTTTTGCCTGTTGCCAACCAAAAAGAAAAAGTGGAGACCTCTTAAGAGGTCTCCATAATTATGGGCCTATAACACGGAAATGCATGTGATTATGAGCTTATAAGAGTCGCAAAATAGAAAAGTAACTATTTTCTATTTTGCAACTCTTATAATTATAAGCTTAAGCTCATAATCACACGCATTTTGCGTATTCTTATAGACCTATAAGAGGTTTCTACTTTTTTTTCTTTTGTGTTGGCAAAAGGACAAAACACTATCGCTTGATTTCTTTCATGCAAATGACAACATCGCATTTAAGTTTAGTTTTCTACGAAATTGTGTTTTAAAGTTAATTTTTACGTGTTAAAATTGTGACTTAACGAACCAATTGGTAACCTGCAGTGAAAAAGAGATAAGCTTACTATAAAAGATATTAAAATATAGTTTGTTCTTTGAATTTTAAACGTTCTGAAAATTGTAGTGCCAACCCAAAACAAAAATCCCTAAACCGGACAGAAATTTAAATGTAGGTTTTTTAAAATTTTAGAGCAATATAGAAAAAATTATATAAAGCACTCGTTTCATAACACGTTTTTAGCGCACGAGTACGTTTAGAAAACGAGCCGCTTGCGGTGTAGTACTTTAATATACTATTATACTATAGGAAGTGTTGTGGAAGTTGGAGTTAGGTATATATACCTAATTCCAACTGTTTTCGAGATATTGACAGTTCAAAAAAGGCCATTTTCCAGCTTTGACAAGCCATAAAATTGGCGTACGGTCATTGGGCTGCATCGGAACTAACATGTTTATGTGGCAACGTTGCAATTTATTTTTTTTTAAATTGGTAAATGCGTACTTATTAAAACCGTCAGTTTTGACGTATTTTTTATGCAACCTATTATACATCATCTTTTTTAAATCTATTATAGACAGGCCCGTCGAGAGGGGGGGGGTCGGGGGGTTTCCCCCGGGCCCGGATTTTTTGAGCGATGAGGGACCATTGTTTTTAGGCATAAAAAAATTTATATTTATATTAAATTTTAGTAATCTAAAAACTTTTGGGAAGAAAAATTGTTTATTTTTGGGGGTCCCGGACTTTTTACCCCCAGGCCCGGATTTTCTCTCGACGGCTCTGATTATATATATAAACTTTTAGTTCCGATTCGGCCCACTGACCGTACGCCATAAAATCTAATGTTTATGTATACATAATATGTTTTCAGGCACGTCGAGAGGGGCCCCTCTCGACGGGACCCCGGGGGGGGGAGTCGGTGGTGTGTCCTCCCGGGCCCGGAGTTTTTGAGGGACCCAGATTTTTTGAGCGATGAGTGACATTAAACAAATTTGTTTTTAGGCATAAAAAAAATTATATTTATATTAAATTTTAGTAATCTAAAAACTTTTGGAAGAAAAAATTGTTTATTTTTGGGGGGCCCGCGGTCTTTTTATTTTAGTAATCTAAAAACTTTTGGAAGATTTTTTTTTTTATTTTTGGGGGGCCCGCGGACTTTTTACCCCCGGGCCCGGATTTTCTCTCGACGGCCCTGTATGTTTTTATCAATGTAACTTACCATTAAACAGTCATTTGCCAGACTATTAAAATCGTTTTGGGCATCAGATTTATTCTTTGGAAATATCATCCTTGGGCGCTTTTTGGTCTGAATAATATGTATTTCCTCTTGTTCTGTGTCATCATTTTCTAACATTCTTGCAAGCTCTTCTTCCGCAACTTCATAATTAATTAAATGATTTCTTTTTAATTTACACGCCATCGTAAACCAGTTATCTTCTGGTAATGAATTTGGATTTTTAATAAGTTTATCAGCCCTCATTTTTGGCCACAAAAGTTGGTTGTTCTCAACCCATCCTCCAGGGACTATTGTTAGTTGCTTTAAACCTTTTTCAATAGTTTGCACTATCTTAAACATGTCTAAAAATTATTTAAAAGTTTAATAACGCATCTGTTATGTATATTTACATAACTTACCTGCTTTTTTTTTTAATTTCACTAAGAAACTTGTTAGTAATCTAACAAGAGCACTTATCGATTATTATCGGTTTAAGTTTTATAGGTTAGGTATTAGGTATTAACCCGCCAGTAAAAGTAGTCGCGTTCAGTATCAAAATGTATCAGTGGCAACAAATCTGTTTTATTAGAGTAGCCAAAAAGTCGCGAATTAGCTAAAAAGTTCCCAATTAGCAATATATGCACTATTATTTTCTCGGCAATGACAGTATAAAAGTCGCGTGCGATATCAAAATGTATTAGGACTAACAAATCTGTTTTATTAGAGTCGCCAAAAAGTCGCGAGTTAGCAAAAAAGTTGCCATTTAGCAATATAGGCACTCTTCTTACTATAAAAAAGAAACAGCTGTTTTCAACGTGTTGGGCTTTCTAAAATATTTTGAAGCGGAGCTCATTGAGAACAGGGCGGTATTTTAATGTTTTTCGAATTTTAAAAATAATTTTATACTCGGTTATACAAGGATGGACAAATATTCCGCAACGGCTCTATTACAGGAGAACGAAAAATGATAGCGAATCCGGGTTTGTGGCAGTTGCAGAAGCTAAAATTGGTCTATTTCTCGCTACCTATTTGTCACGTGGTGGTGTCACTTGTTAATTTTTTAAATGAAACACTACAGGGTGTCCCTCCGGAAATGCCGGTGTAGGTTATCTCAAAAACAAATTAGCGGAATATTTTGAAATTTTGGTGGTATATACCACCACATAGTATACTATAGTATATAAACCAAATGAACCAATTTTAGCTCTCGCATTTGCCACAAACCCGGATTCGCTATCATTTTTCGTTCTCCTGTAATAGAGCCTTTGCGGAATATTTGCCCATCCCTGTATAACCGAGTATAAAATTATTTTTAAAATTCGAAAAACATTAAAATACTGCGATATATATATATATATATATATATATATATATATATATATATATATATATGTGTGTAGTCCGATATATCGGACCTTTCATTTAAAAATATTTTGATTGTTGCAACGTTACCGCATCTAACCGAAAGTCGATTGCAGCAACTTGACAATTTTAAATGGGACAACCTGATGTATTTTAGTGGATTTTTGGATTGTTCTTGAAATCCCAAATTTTTTATGTAGACTGACAGTTTCAACTCTGCACGCTGATTAAGAAAAATTTTTGAGACTTTATTCCCCTAACGAAATAATGTCATTAGATTGATGTTTGCTTGTGCGCCCATACCCATACCTCTCCTATATAGGAGAGGTTCGTTCGTCTCCCATACCTCTCCTATATAGGAGAGGTTCGTCTCCAGATATATACACGGTGTATTTGAAATAGGGTCCGAAAATTTAAGGTGTGATTCTACATCATAAAATATGAAAAAAAGTTCCTATAAACAAATGTCTAAAAATCCGTCGTAAGGGAGCTACGCCCCTTTGAAACGGGCTGAAAAATTCGGTTTTTATTTAATAACTCAGGAACCCTCTCAGCATCACTCTTTGTAATGAAGCTGTAGTCTTAACGGACCAGCGCGCTGCAGCGTTAGCGAGTCCTACAACTACACCGTAGTCCCAAAAAGTGTATTTCGCGCCGAGTAAAACATACTATATTTTCTTTAAAGGCATATTTAGAAAACTTTGGTTAATATTTTATTGTAATATACAGGGTGGGTTTAATGCTTTAAATTAAACTTTTTGTTTTTTTAATATGGAACGCCCAATATTTTTTTGCCTATTTCTGAAGCGTTAAAACAGAAAAAAGTTATTAGCTATACCTTTTAATATGAGAAATTTTCACTTACAATACCACTAGTGCACTATAGTGGTTCAATTATAATTAATAATTATTACCGGAATTTTTTTCGAAATTACGAATATAATTTGCAAAATATTCGGGTGCGAAAATAAATTTCCCATTTAAAGTCCGACCCTGTGACAATATGTACCATTGGCATAAACAAAATATTTTATAAATATTTCCTAGTAATTTAAATTGTTTTATAATGGTTGCGCCTAAAAGAAAATTATTTTATAAAAAAATCGCCATTTTAAAATGGGTGCAAGCCAAGGATCGAAGTAAGTTGAATTGAAAATATTGAATTTCACACTTATAATGACACTGGAAGTAGGTAAAATACATAAAAATTATCAATAGTTATCTCTACAACCAATAGGTTTAAGTTTTTCTGTAGAAAATTATCATATCGAAAAAGCTAGTTTTTTTGTTATTTAAAAAAAAATCCCAAAACACTGGAATATACGAGGCGCACTTAAATTTTGTTAGAAATATGCTAATATTTCTCAATAAAATTTCCCTGGCATGAAAAATTTTGATCTCTGTAGCACAAATAAATTTATTTAAAGTCTCTCAATAATAGATGTCATAAGTTTAATGTTAACGTATTATTAAAATGTGCTCTTTGCTAATATGGCCTCGGGTTGTCCAATTTGTGTTCAGAATATATTTAAAAAACTTTTTAATTTTGTAACTGTAATTTCAATATACAGTTTTGTTTTGTATTGTTTCCGTGAAGCTATAAAAAAACTGTTATGTAGTTGTTATATAGAAATATTTATACTTTTATAAAGTATATTTTATAACGCAGTATGAAAAGCTTAACAAAACTGTTTTATAATGCTTTTGTAAAGTGTTTTTCTAATATTTGCCAAAATGTTTATAAAATAATTTTATTATGTTTCCAAAAGCTTTTACAAAATACTAACCAAAACTGAAATGTTTTATAAAGTGGTGCCAATTTTACATTTATAGCTGTCATATAAACATTTTAAAAACGTTTCTGGGAGTAATGTTTGTTTTATAATTTTGGTGTCGGAAACGTTCTGGTTACTATTATAAAACATAAAATGCTAGTTGGGAAGCTATAGATCTGCTGCTTAAATTTTGTCCTATGGACACAAAGAATTCACAAACTTTGAAGGAAAGGTCTTTGTTTGTGATTTTTGTAGGTATATTTTTTTTTGAATAGGGGTAATTCTAGCCTATGCCGTAATTACCACCAGTCTGCGAGTAATGCCATCCTTTTGAAGCTTTTTTTTATTAAATTGTATTTCAATTTAAATATTTTTTCAAAATATCGTTTTAGAGCATACTTTTAAGTTTCATTTGACTCATTTCCATGAAAAAAAAATACATTATTGTAATATATTTTTAATTTTCTTTTGGTTCAAAATAATATATGTTACTTTAAACATATGCTTTTATGCAAAGTTCCAACCAAGTGACAAAAATAATTATACATGAAATGATGTAAGGGGCTGTCCATATCTTGCGTAACGCAAATTGTACCAAAATTCATACACTTCATACCCCGTTTCTGGCGTTATTAAAGGATGTAGAGGTTTCATATTTTGGCTACCCCCCCAAA
>OY294045.1:76063857-76121354 GCA_958510825.1 Brachypterus glaber | reverse complement strand
ATACAGAGATGAGGTCAGTCTTAGTGCCTAGGAATTAGTTTGAATTGAGATGATACAGAGTTATTTATAAAAAGAGTCATTTTTAAGGCGTGATTGTACATCAAAAAATAAAAAAAAACCCTATAAAAATATATCCAAATGAATTTGAAGGAAAAATTTCACGTTTCCCAAGGCAATTAACTCTAGATGGCCGGATTTTTTTTCAGGTATCGGTAACACGTTCTTTATTCATAACAAAAAGTTATTGATCCTTTGTTTAATAGTTAGCACCACAAATAATGAAAAAACCGGTTCGTGCCATAAATGGGACAGTATGCGGAAAGGGGTTAATTGATTGATGATATTTTGGAATTTTTACCAAGATGTCAAAGTCAAAAGACATATTTTCTTAAAATTTATTTTTTTTATTTTTTTTAAATTTACTACGGTCTGTTTCATCAATCAAGATACTAAATTAAAAATCGCACAGTGAATATTTTCAAAACAGATTCGAATATTGGATGTGCGAATATACTGCGTAGTTTATTTTACAAAACATAAATATATTCTAAACACAAACATATGCTATTCAAACCTGTTGTAAAAATATTCACTGTGCGATTTGTAATTTACTATCTTGCTTGATGAAACAGACCATATATCGAGTATTATACAAAAAAAGATGATATCAAGGATGAAAGAAAAGTAGAAATACATCAAGATATTGAGCTCCTGCAAGTCAAATTGGATGTTCGAGATTTCAGTTTTTATTTAGATTAACACTATCTCTGTGGTGAAAATACCTACCTCAGAATTAGAGTAGGGGAGAAAGGGGTAATAAGAAACAGGGGTAATAAGAAACGATCAAGAAAAAAGCATGAAAAATTTCTTCTAAAAATTTGAAAAAAAAGTACAAAGAACTCACATCCATAAGCTATTATTCCTAAAAATTGCAGGTTGCTACTTAAGCATTTTCATATTTTTTTTAAGTAAAAAGTTAACATGTATTCATGAACTTTAATGTTTAAAGTGGGACCATTTTATCTTTGACTATGAATAAAAAATTTGTTAAAAGTTTTAGCAGGCTTTGCAACATTGATATATTTGACTGACATTTAAAGGTTGTAAATGTCATTATAATAATTTATTAAAAGAGATTCTGGTGTTTGCAGAGTTGTTTTCTCTTATTACCCCAGGTATTGTATTTTGTTGGGGTAATAAGAAACACTTTTTAAAACTATTTATTTAGGGAACAATAAGAAACAAAAAGTTGATGATAAAAGCAGTGTAAAGAAAAATGATAAAGTTAAAAATAAAATTTCTCGATATTCATCAGAAACTAAAAGGACAAAGAAAAAATCCAGTAGTAATAGAGAGTGACTCATCGTCGGAAAGTTTAACCTTGGAACTTGAAGACGCTGACGAAGACTTAAATATCTCTGATATCGAAGAAGAGGAGTCACCAGAACTGGCGCTACTAGAAAAAAACTTTTATGCAGTAAATTTAAATCTAAACTGGTATTTGGCCTTTATTCATGAGGATTTGAATGAATTATATCAAATTAAGATTTTATAATCAGAAATGGATGAATTTAGCTGGCCTCCAAATGAAAATATAGAATTTGTTCAAAGAAGACTTTTTTTTATGGACCCATTCAATTGTTGGGAAATGGGCCATTCAAATTACGCAGAAGCGATAAATTAAACATCAACAATAGGTTTAATTGTTTGTAAAAGTTAAAATTACCAGTTATTATTACTGCTTTTCATCATTTTTTAGTTTTTTATAAAAAAAATTAAATGCGTTTTTTAGTTTAACAGTTCACCTTTTCAAAATAAAATTTTGTTTATTGATAAGTTTTTTAATCTTTATTAATTTTTGTTCAAATTTAAAGTAAACTTAGACGTGCTTTAGAGGTGTCTCTTGTGTATTCAGTTTATTTGTTTAAGCCTTTTTTATAGGGTATAATATTTTTGTTTCTTAATACCCCATAAGGGGTAATAAGAAACAAAATTTTTAAAAAAGTTTATTATTTTTTTACAACTAAACGTATTAGTATTAATTGAATTTTATACAAGAAACTTAATACATCCGATCAATACATAATACAAAAAAAAAATTGAAGCTTCTGCCTTAACGTTAAGTCCTAATTCTAACATGCTCTGTTTCTTAAAACCCCGAGTGTTTCTTATTACCCCTTTCTCCCCTATATAAAAAAAATAAAAAATATTTATTTATATATTACAATAATAATTATTTATATATTACAATAATACGTAATAATGTAAGATATGCGGACGAAAACTGTTTTTAGGGCTGATCTCCGTAATCACCCTAAAAAGAATATTTTTAGTCCTTGTATCATAAACTACTATATTTTAACTATTTTTTTTATATGCATGGTTTATCTGCTTCGGGCAGAGCTGCGGCCGCTTGCGGGACTTGATTCTTTAGGTTTGATAAGCTTTATTTTAGTCGTCATTATTTTGGCAGGGGGAGCCTTAGCGCACGTACTGATTTTTTTTGTCATTAACTTTTTGGAAGGCGGCGCCTCAGCGCTCGGAACTTTTTTAGAGTTAGTGAGCTTTTTTTTGGTCGTCAATTTTTTGCCAATTGTAGGGGGCGCGTCAGCCATATCAGGGTTTCGCCCGGTAAACATTTTGGTCTTTCGCCAGGCCTGGCTTCAGGCATTCGTCATTTAAAAAAGGATGTAATAGAATAGAATACTTTATTAGTCATGTGTGGCTATATAAATAGATATAACAAGTCATACTTAAAAGCTAATAGTATATTAAAGTACTAGTTTCATAACATACGTTTTTAGCGCACGAGTACAAGTTTAGAAAACGAGCCGCTTGCGGCGAGTTTTCTAAAGTACAATTTTTTCTATTTTGCTCTAAAATTAAAAAAAACTAACAATTAAATTGATGACTGATTTAAGGATTTTTGTTTTGGATTGGCATTACAGTTTACACCATGTTTAAAATTCTAAGAGCAAATGATATTTTGATATATTTTATAGTCATCTCTTCTCTTTTTTACTGCAATTAACCAAGCCACAATTTTAGAATGGTAAAAATAACCTTAACACAAAATTTTGTATAAAATTCAACTTTAAAGCTACATTGACATTTGCACGGAAAACGTCAAGCGATAGGCCAGGTCTGTTGCCAACACAAAAGAACAAAAAGTACAGACCTCTTATGGGCCTATAAAAACACGCAAAATGCGTGTGATTATGAGCTTATAAGAGTCGCAAAATAGAAAAATACATAATGGTAGTTAAAAATAGAATAAAAATGAAGTAAATTTAAGGGTACATACACTTTTAAGTGTTAAAAATAAATAAAGTTACCTACACAAATAAATATAAAAATTAAGACAATACATATTCATTTACAGAATAAAAATATTTTTCCAGAATGAATCTTTTAACTTCTTTTTTAAAATTGTTAGGTTTAGGTATATCCCGTAAATTGTTTGGTAATTTATTATAAAATTATATACAGTTGTATAACGGGGATTTTTTAAAAAAAGCTAGTGTTGTGCTTTGGAATGCGCAAATCGAAACCAGATCTGGTAGGATCAAAATGCACGTCCAAATTAACTACAAACTTAGTATAATTACGTATTACAAAAAGACACATCTGTAAATAAACAAGTCAAGTTCTATGGGTATAGACAAAATTTCGTAGATCAAACGTAGCAGTTTCAACAGATTTATTTGCTCGAAAGCCATGCTGAGAAGAAGTAATTATTTTATTGCTTTGGATTTTTAAATCAGTTTTCAGACTGGCTGACGCGTTGGTTCACCGTGCGAAAAGTAAAATACCGTTTTATCATGTGTTTATGTTTGAGGAGACATGTGAGTTTATTTGGCTATAAAAGTAACTAACGTTTTTTTAAATTACTTTTTTAGTTTTATATGAAACATAAAATAATACATTTGTGGTAGGTCACTGCATTTTTTTTATATCAATTACGGATCCATCTTGATATGTTTGTTTTAAAGACACTCATATAGTTTAAATTACTTATGTCCTACGTCATAATTTTAACTGTTTAAACTAATCAATTTACGTGCTGCTTGTATAATATATTAATATCTAGACCGTTAAGGTAAATAACAGAACCCAAATATTTTTGTGATATACAGGGTATGTCAGAACTACATCCAAAAATTATAAAATAAGTTCCGGTTGGTCCGGTTGGTCCGGAAATGAGTACACATAAGGTGCGTATAAAAAAGATTTTTTATTTAATCTTATCTTATTTCCGGACCAACCCTTATAGAAACTTTTTTAATATTTTTGGATGTATCACCTCCGTTAGTTCTGATTTAAAAATATAAATTAAAAATTAAACTAATTTTCGTGTTATAATTTCTTCGTCAATGTATGACAATGTTCGAAATTTAACTAACACTATTAGCAGAGCCGTAGCGAAAAAGATTTCGGGAGGGGGAGAAGTCAAAAATCAATTTATTTTTTCTAAAATTATAATTTTTTCTTTTCCCGACTAAAGTTCAAGTCAATTTTTTGTTGCATATTAAAAACATTTTTTGACATCATTTTACAAGGTGTAACAGCTTTAATTTTATGGTAAACGGCTATATACTCTTCAGACATGTGGCTATGTGGCGTATTTCTTTTTTTCGTATTTCTGGTTTAACTGATTTTTATTGGGTGGCAGTGTGTATATGTTTACAGAAAATGTCGTGGAATTTTTTTTATTGATTTGAAAAGACACTGTATTAACAACTTTCTAATTAGGTTGGTAGCAATATATCATAAAATAACTTAGTGTTAAATCGATTCTGTCATCAGGATATACATTCTGACTTAAATAGGATTTGACGAGACTTGGACCCCTTGGGAAAGAAGAGAGAGAGTATATTTGTTAAAATGTGGTAGGTAATGACTAGGTAGGGTAAGAAATACGTGCAGTCAGGGTTGGACTGAGGCAGCCAGGGCCCCGGGTAAACTTTCCTCCCCGGGCCCACCCATTTTTCCAAAACATAATTTTCCCGCCAAGGTCCATAGCTAAGGAACCTGTATAGGGGTATGGGCCCGAATGCAAGAAACTCTATAGAGCTATAGCTATAGCGACGCAGGCAAAAAAATTTACGAACTTTACGCTTAAGTTTTACAATCCCAAATTAAAAAAAGTATGAAAGCCCTAATTTTATGGTCTTTTAATTTTGTCAAATAAAAATTTCACGAATGTGCAAGAAAGCGGTAGCGCTTCAGGAGAATGTTTTTATCTTTAAGTTTTGCAGACTCAAATTAAACGAAAAGAGGTAAAGGATCCCTGGTGTCGCATTTTAAAACAGTTTTAAAATTTTAAATTTTCCAAAAATGCAACGGATTTGAAGGTCTTTGACCACTTGGACTTGTTTTGGCGCCCCTAGCATTCTGGAGAAATATAAATATGGTATAAACTGTTTATTATAAACAAAAATAAACTGTCGACGCCGCGGCGCCGGGTTTCCTCAAATCTGGCTCTGGGGAAGCATAGAAGATTCACTACACACAGAGGAAAAATTGTATGATAATATAAAGTATTTGCGATACTTGTGCTAGATAAAAGTTGCAAGTATAAAAAAAATTGATAAAAACATATTTAAGTTTAACATATTTAGTATATTGTTTTGAGTTTAATTAGTGCTAATTTCTAAGAAATTAGTATCAGTACTAATTTTTATTATTTATAGTACAGTACTGCCTTCTAAAGAGGAACGCGTCATGTACACCTGACACATGCGGTTTTCGAGCTTAGTATTATTTTACTACGGAGAATAATGGTATGTACCAATCCTAAGGAAATCTGCGGTAAGTGCATCGAAGATGTTACTTGCCGCGTTCTTTCTATGTAAAATTTTGTTTTGAACAGAGAAACAGGATAAAGCAAATACAAAAGAAAGCAAAATTATGGGTATTTTAGCGGCAGTCAGACAAATTCATTTGATATATAGATACATTTATTGTTTCTAAAGAAATATAGATTTCTTATAAAAAGACAAAATTAATATTATAAAATATTGTTGAATCAACAAATTAAAAAAAAAATATATTGTTTAATATTATACTACTATTGTTTAATAGTATAGGTACTATAGTATCTACTAGTAGATATGTCTGTTTAAATATAATTAAATAATAATATAATATAAAAACTGCTGCCAACAAAATAATATTCCCTTGTAGGCTTAGGATATTAAAATCAAAAAGGAAAAAAAATTGAAAAAATAAATTAAAAAAACTAAAAAAAATTTAAAAAAAATTAAAATATTTAAAAAAATTAAGAAAAATTCGTTTTTCAAACAACGATCTGTTTAAAAAAATTATATTTTTATATTTTTTTTGAAAATTATTTTTTTGGTATTTTGGTATTTGGGAAAATGCAATACACCATTTACTGTGAATAGTATATAATGGAATGCGTAGCATTACATATCTTTACGGCTTTACGGCTTGTTATATAAGGTATCAAAAATTTATATTGTTACAGAAAATCATAAAAAATATTTGATGCGATTCGATCGATTTGATGTTATAATTTATTTCAAAAATTCACTTGTACACAAAAGAATTATATGCTCAATTAAATTTTATTTTAAATATAGATACCAGAAATTAAAAAAAATTTTAAATACCAAAAAGCATAAATATAGTTAGTTTAGATATTATTTCGTTTATTAAAAGATTAAAATCCATGCCAAACTTTTACATAAAAAGAACGCGGCAGGTAAATTATTCGGTGTACTTACCGCAGATTTCCTTAGGATTGGTACTTACCGTTATTCTCCGTAGTAAAATAATACTAAGCTCGAAAACCGTATGTGTCAGGTGTAATTGCCGCGTTCCTCTTTAGGAGGGAAGTATAGTAGTATAGTAGTATTTCAGTATAAATATCTACTTGCCATATTTCATTTAAGTTTATTTAGAACCTAATTATTTAAACCAAGCACCTTAACGCGATTGAATTTTAACCAATTTTGGAAATGGTAAGTACTCTTAAGTACTTAATAGTTATTTATAATACAAGTGCGAATAGTTAAGTTTTTCGATTGAGTAGGTTTTTAGAATCCGAGGGCCGGCCGATAGGGCCGGCCCCAGGGTAATAAACCTAAGAAATCGAAATTTAACTTTTTGCCCGTGTATTATATCCCAAATTTGACAATATCCAAAAAATTCTTTGTAATTTATCTATGGAAATAAATTTTATTTATTTATTTATTTATACAATATTTTTTATTCGATTGTTACTAATTATAATAAATTATTAAAACTTAATACTTAATTTTAAATTGCTAAAAATATTTCTTTTCCCCGTTTTATTACTTATCTAGTTATCCATGACAAATTGCTATCCAATCAAATCGCTAAAAAAACAATTGAATCGTTTCTTTTGCGTGCGGTTTCATTTTCAAACTACAAAAGCTATAGCTTCGTGATTAATTTCTGTTAAATGTGTCTGTTATGAAAATAATAATACTTCCAAAACTATTCTATGCATATTATAAATATTAAAATTGATTTTACAAATGAAATTTTGTGTTTTTAAGTTATTTTAGTGAATGACAGATTAATCACAACTATAACATATATTTTGAGGTTATGTTATAGAAGAAATTTTTATTTTGTGTGTAATGATTATAATAACTGTATTCGGTCAAAAAGAACAGTTAGTTCAAGACTAAAAGTGACCAAAAGGTCATATTTCTTTATAAATATTACAGTTAAGGTAAAGCATCTTATTTTAAAAAGCTTAAAAATAACAAGTTTTAGTTAGCGGGCCACAAAGTTCAACTTTTCGCCCGTAAAACATAAACAAAAAAAAGCGTCGCTTTTAGACTCAATCAAATAAAAAAATATTTAATTAAATAAAATGTTTTGTTTGATGAATGAATGTTAGTTTAAATAGAGAATTTTATAAGCTTTAAAATGATGTATTACACGACCCCCTTTCCATTTAAAAAAATGTCCCCCCCATGCCCCCCTGCCCACATTTTAAGAGCTGAAAATATCAAATATATGCTAAAAGATAGTTTAAGTTGTCTTATTTAGGAGTTCTAAATTTGAAGTCGATATCTCAACTCGTTCAAAAGTTAAAATCCTTAGAAAAATCATACACGTAATCTACAAAGCTCTAACGCACATATTGCTCAATCATTATTTTTTTTACCCACCAATAAAAATGAAATAATTCATCACATATCTGAGCTTAATAATGGTTTTTCATTCTTCGGCTGGCCCAGACGGTTTATCAACTTAATAAAAGAAATAAGCCATTGTATAGCAAAACTTTTATGCCATATAATTAATATTATATTTCAAACTGGCGAAATTCCAGCAGCTTTAAAGGAATCTAATCACCGAAGTATACAAGGCAGGCGGTAAGCATCTTACAACAAATTATAGACCAATTTCTGTTATCAGTAACTTTATTAAAATCATGAATTAGTGCATCAATACTAGGTTTGTGAACTATTGAGTCATTGAGTTTGCTAAAGTTATTTTCAATGGAATCGACTAAGGCTAAGGCATTTGATACGGTAGACCATCTTCTATTGATAAAAAGATTAAAAAATATAGGTATCAGAGGCTTAGCTTTAAACCTATTTAAAAATTATTTAACCTAGAGTCACCAAAAATTAAAAATTAACAATACCGTGATTCATTGACTGTCACCAGAGGCGTGCCTCAGGGGACAGTTCTTGGTCCTATACTATTTTTTAGTATATATCAACAGTGTATTCTTTATACAAAATATTAAAAGCGAAATATTTTCTTATGCAGGCGATACTGCAATTTGTATATAGTGGTGACTCTTGGGAAATAGTATATTTAGAATCTGAGCTTGGATTAAAACAACTTAAAGAATGGTTTGATACTAGCCTTCTTAGTCTCAATGTGAATAAAACAAAATTTATTACATTGTTACTTTCAGTCGCTGGGCAGCCGGATGCTAAAAAAAACTTTTTGCAAAATAAAAATGAACCGACTTCTGTCTCTAAAAAGTAAAAAATAAGCCGGTGCCAACTTCACCACTCCCTAAATTAAATACTGACAATTATTTTTGTGATTAAATTGTTTGATGTGACTTATTTTTTATTTTTTACTTTTTAGAGACAGAAGTCGGTTCATTTTTTTTACACAGATGTCACGGACTAACCGTTCAAAGTTTAACGCTTTTGATGTTTTCTATAATGTTTATAAATTTATTTTCTTTACCCCCAAAGATAAGGGTAGGTTATTTCAAGCTTTTTATAGTTTTTTAGATGACTGGGCATTTTTCGGTATCAAAATTGGTATCTCAGCATCACGCCCTGTTTAACATATTTTATTCAAAATTCAGGCACCTACCCCTAAAAATAAGGGTAGCTTACTTAAAGGCGTGTTCACTTTTACTTTCACAAAGGAAAATCTTACGTCAGTAAATTTTTTTTTTACGAAAAATTAATTTCTGAAAAAAAAATAATTACAATTTTTTTTCTTTAATTTCCCCCTTTTATTTTCTGAAAAAAAAACAAGGTAAATTATGTAAATCTCGTTTTTATACGATAAAAACACAAACAAAAAAAAACAGAATTTTCAGCTGAATTCAAAAATGTAAAAAATTACAGGGTGTTCCATTTAAAAAAGTAAACATATTTATGCCACTTGTGACGAAACCAGAAGTGAAACAAAAAAAAATAAAACCTCCATTTGACCACCCATGACATATATCATGTTTCTAGATTAAGGCGTTTAAAAGTTAGCCTAATATGATATTAAACTTTCATTTTGACAGGTGCGTAGATTGGTCTTGTTTTAGGGATCACCCATACCAAATTTCATGTTTCTAGTTTACAAGTTATCAAAATATGACCTTGAACTGTCATTTTGACAGTTGCGTGGATTAAAATTGTTTCAGGGACCACCCATCCCAAATTTCATGTTTCCAGGTCAAAGCGTTTAAAAGTCAGCAATTAAATTATTTTTTAGCAGTTTCTCTTTATCTGTGTTTATTAGCCATTTTATACGACTTTAGCATAAATATATCTTTTAAAACTTACAAATGCCTTCATTTTTTGTAAAACCAAGGCTCATCTTCTAAATTAGAAATAAATTATTGCCTACCAATTAAAAAATAATTAAAAAGTTCCAGATATTGCAGAAAAAAAAACAAATAAACTATTTAGTTATGGTAAATAAATGTTTAATTGTGAGAAATAAAAGTTATTATATACCTATTTTTAATTGTCACAATAATTTTAATCTATTACTATACTGATGTTAAATGATTGTATTCTATGATAGTCATATATTTGGGACTATAGTGTATATATTTGGAGTCACTATACTGATGTTAAATGAATGTATTATAGATAGTCATATATTTGGGACTATTGTGTATATACAGCCTGTTCCAGAACTCGCGTACCGAAATTTAAGAGGTGATTCTACATCCAAAAATATGAAAAAAAGTTTCTAAAAAGGTTGGTCCGGAAATGAGCCCTAAGGGAGCTACGGCCCTTCGAAGATGACGTATTGAATGGGGAACAAAAAAAAGCACCAATAAAATTTTAATGCTGCAGGGTGATTCTTCATTTAAAACTGAGCAAAAAAGTATTATACACCACAACACCTAAATTTAATATTAAAGGAGTAATAGCCTTTTAAACAGTAACGTTTTTGGTGGCACAAAATGTTACTTCCTCTTAATTGCATTTTTTTTTGATAACGGTTGCTCCTACACTATATGATATTTTATATGTATTTTTACTCTAGAAATCTATATTTTTTACAACAAATCCAAAAAACATACACATAGAAAAGTTTGGGGCAAAAATGTTTTAAGCCTCATATATTTTGTCCGTCTAGGCACGCCTCTGGATAAATTAAAAAAATAAATTAACATAAACTTATTGCCCTTATTAATACTAGTAGTATACATGCAAAAGCTCGCCGCTCTAGCTTAAACGGTACCCGAGTTATTAATTAAAAACCTTATTTTTATTACAATTTTAAAGGGCCCTAGATCCCTTAGGGCTCATTTCCGGACCAACCTTTATAGGAACTTTTTTATATTTTTGGATCTAGAATCACCTCTTAAATTTTGGCATGCCAGTTATGGATCACCCTGTATTTGGAGTTACCATATATTTATTAGCTTAATTAAAATAACTCTCTTAAATAGCTAATGTTGGAAAACTAATTATAGTTATTACTATTATTTAGCTAACACCTAATTAGGTGTTCTACTATAAATGAAAATATAATTACAAGTAATACGGTAGACATTCGTTCCATTTTTCTCAGTGACATTATGTAATATATTATTATATAGCATATTCAACTTCAAAATGCAGTAAGTGTAAACAAACGCACGTGACAACAACGGATTTAGTGACAGGGTAGGACTCAAAACAAAATATTTCTATATAACGGTCCATTACAATGCATTGTACGCTTCATCGCAAATACTCACGTACTGACCTGTTTAATTTTCTAGATCCCTACTCTCGCAACATTCGAGTGTTTTAACCAATGTAACCACGAGCCAGCTGCCGCGTGCGTGATTCTTGTATTTATTTCTACTGAACCTTGAAGTTGAATATACTATAGAATATTATTGAAGTTCTTATCATGGAATGCAACAAGCTGTCACATGGAAAGTTTCAATTGCCAATTGAATTGCAATGGAAACTTGCTTAACTTTAAGTTAATTAGATCTCGGAGTAGGGAACGTTAATGAAATTTCAGAACCAAACGTCGAATAGTTTGGTCCTTATTAAAACTTTCTCAAGTATAAAAATATATAAGTAGTACTAGTACCTAACTATACGAAATTACGAAACAACAATATTCCAATAAGAGGAATGCTTTGAGTATACTAGTACATTAGGGTGATTCGTTTTTCAAGATATCTCAGAATTTCTGGTAAATTTAAAATATCAACTAAAGTTAAAATAATAAATCTCACCTTCCCAATTTTCCTTGCATTTGCCCTTAGTCATATCTCTGAAGACATAAAAATTATGCCTATCAAGACTTTTAAATCTTCAGTTAAACCCTTGTTATTGGCTAATGCCAACTTCTGGATAAATTTCAGTTAACGTCTACAATCTTTAAATTTTTATTATGTTTTCTTTGTATTTTATTTAGGTTTTTCGTACTTTATATTTTATAGTTTGGATTTGGACATATTTGTTTTTGTATTTTTTTTATTATTTTACCTGGTGATTTTATTTTATTTTTATTAATATTGACGTGTGTAAAATTTTGAAATAAATTGAAGTAAATTGGTTTACTGTTGACTCCCCTAGCGGCTTGCCTCAGTTGTGAAATGTCAAAAATTATTACCCTAAATATATGTTTTCTTTATCAAATAGCAAATCGTTTTCCTAAAATAGATTTGTACATTGTACATTGTACCTCTAAAAAAAATGTTAAAATTTTTGCAGCCATACAGGATGTTGTTGGTACACCAACTAAATGTATATATAATATATATACAGGGTGTCCCATTAACTTTTCTACAGGAATTATCTTAAAAATTGTAAGAGATATCAAAAATCTAAAAAGCAAGTTAACTAGATATTTTCAATAAACTTTCTATTCATGTAATCGATAAGGTTCCAAAACTCACCCCCTAACTTCCAGCAACCTCAAATTTAAAATCTCAAATAGCAATATCGGTCATGTGATGCATTATTTAAAAGGTATTTTTATTTTGATTAAAATAAATTTTAAATTTTTAAAATCGGATAAGCCGTCCCGGAGATATACTTTAACTGTATATACATTATACTACTTTCATTTGAAGCAATAAATATTATTATTATTATTATTATTATTATTATTATTATTATTATTATTATTATTATTATTATTATTATTATTATTATTATTATTATTATTATAAAGTAATTTCAAAAAAATAAAAACAGTAATATTGAAAAAAATCTTATATTTGAAAAATAAAGGTATCTTAATTGTGTTATTGGCCAAATTCTAAAATGCACTACATCCATATGACATAAAATGTTCAAAATAACCACCATTTTCAACTATGCACTGTTCAAATCGTGACATTAAATTTCTTCTGCAAGCTGCATATAACATATCCTAGTCTCACAAGCATTAGTAATGCGTGTCTTAAGTCCTCTAGGTCTTGCTGCCATCACGTTTCTACCTCATGGTATTAATTCCGTCATGTTTCCAGGGGAATAATTTGTTGACCACCAAGCTTTCCGGACCTAACGCCACTAGATTTTTTTATGAAAGAATAGTCTAACCAACTGATTACCTAGAGAACTTAAAGACACGTATTACTAATGCTTGTGAGACTATTAATCCGGATATGGTATATGAAGCTTGAAGAAAAAATTTAATGTCACGATTTAAACAGTGTATAGTTAATAATGGTGGTCATTTAGAGAATTTTATGTAATATGGATGAAGTGAATGATAGAATTTGGCCAAAACAAAAATTAAATTACCTTTATTAACCGACTTCCAAAAAGGAGGTTATCATTTCGACGTGTGACTTTTTTGTTTGTTCCCGCATAACTTTGGAACGGATGAATTGGTAAGCCGGATAATTAAGAAAAATATAATCGTTTTGTCGAAATTTTACTTACTTAATTTGGTTCAAATACCAACCAAATTTTTAGAAAATGATCGGATAAACCGGATAAGGGAAAGTTTAAGTATTACATAACGCTCCTAGGGGGAGGTGGGGTCATTTTAGAGTGTTACGCCCATGTTAATGGTATAGGAAAATAGCGTTACAGGGGGGGTCCAAAATGATAAAAATTTGCGTTACGTAATAGTTGAACGTTCCCTAACTTGATTAAGGGGTTACTCAAATATTACGTCAGGCTAAAAATCTTTTAAATGCCACTAAACTTGATTCTGTGGACCTGTAATATTAAAATACCAAGAGAAAATTATAAAATTTGTGATTATACCATAAGGCGTTATTTGATTATTACTACTTAAAGTTTAACAAAGATTTTCTTTAGTATTTCGTTTAAAATAAGGTGAGTTGGACTCTTGGGCGCTGAAATAAAAATACTACTAAATTTATTTTGTATTAAAAAAAAAATTAACCGACTTCTGTCTCTAAAAAGTAAAAAATAAAAAATAAGTCGGTGCCAATTTCACAGCAATCAATTTAACAACAAAAATAATTGTTAGTATTTAATTTAGGGAGTGTTGAAATTGACACCGGCTTATTTTTTATTTTTTACTTTTTAGAGACAGAAGTCGGTTAATTTTTTTTTGCGAAAAGGTTTTATTTTTTTTAAATAAAGATTTTTTTCAATATTAATTTTTTTAATTTTTTATAACTATTTTAATGAATATCTCCGAAGCGGCCTATCCAATTTTAAAAATTAAAAATGAATTTTAATCAAAATAAAATTCACGTGACCGATATTGCCATTTGAGATTTTAAAATTGGGATTGCTGGGAGTTAGGGTGTGGGTTTTAGAACTTTACCGATTACACAAATAGAAAGCTTACTAAAAATATCTAATTGACCTACTTTTTAGATTTTTTATATCTCTTGCAGTTTTCTAGATAATGACTGCAGGAAAGTTAATGGGACACCCTGTATATACCGGGTGTCCCACTACGTTCTTGTCAAGCTATATCTCCGTTATTTGAAAAGATAGATTTTTTTGCAAAAAAAAGCTCTCATTGAAGTTTTTATTCACGTATCCAAAACCACCCCTTGCTTACCCACCCCCTTAAAACCACCCCCAACTTCTCCACAATTTTTATTAAAGAATATGGAAGTACATTTCATTCTTAATTCAACCATGTATTATAAGTAGTATCTTATATTTTAAGGGTCTCCAAAATTATTATTTAATAATAATAGGGGATATTTAGAATAAAGTTACAGGTGGTTTCAAGATAGTGTGTTATTAAGGGTGGTTTTTGAATACATTAATCAGTTCTTTTTTAGTTATAATCTAACGTAGGTATGTTTTTGGATTTTTTTCTGATGAAAAATATTGCTTGTGATCTAATGGGATTGTACTTTGGAGCCCCCTAAAAAAATAATATATTATAATACATGGTTGAATTTAGAATGATATGTGCTTTCATATTCTTTAGTAAACATAGGGGGTGCTATTTAAAAAACTAAAGTTGGGGTGGTTCTAAGAGGGTGGGTAAGTAAGGGATAATTTTGAATAAGTCAGTAAATTCTACTTTGACTCGCATTTAATTTTGTTTTTTTATTTTTTTTTATCTTTTTAAGATATAGATATAGCCCGTCTAAAACCTGGTGGGACAATATTATTAATAAATAATAGTTGTTATTTGAAGCCCCTTTAAGAAATAAGATACCACTTATAATATATTGTTGAATTAAGAATGAAAATGTACTTTCATATTCTTTGATAAAAATGGGGGGTGCTATTTGAAAAAAAGAGGTTTGGGGTGATTTCAAGGGTTGGGTAAGCAAGGGGTAGTTTTGGAAATGTCAATAAAATTTTCAATGGCTCCCATTTATATTTTGAAAAATTTCTATTTTCAAATAACGGAGATATAGTTTCACAAATTTGATTCGAAGTTGATATAGCTTGACAAGAACCTGGTGGGACACCCGGTATAAAAGGTTAGATTACTGTTTGACAGCTCTTTACTGAGAAAAGTGAGAAAATACATTATTTATGTTCTCATTTACGGTACAAAGTAAGGTAAGAATATTAGCTTACATCATCTTAAAATGAAAAATAAGGAAAACCCCTAACATATGCTGCTCTGGGATCACTTAACCAAACAAAAACCAAAGAACAATGAAGAGACTAGATCAAATGACCTTAGGTAAATCAATTTTGTAACTTTATTACTTTATACTTATTTATAGTCCAGGAGGTAGTAAATTTTGTTGATAGTAATTTTCTCAGTCAGCGAACTTCGATAGGATTGATTGATCAATGAGTAATTCTAAGCAAGAAATCGTATATTCAGTAGGGGGTTTTCCATCAATGGAAACCCAATTGGGTTAACACAGAGCAATCTTTAGAAGATACAAATTGTATCTTAAAATGCATTTATGCGTTTTACATTTTTTACACTAATAAAAATGGTTCTACTAATAAGTCGTAGACTAAAATTAAGTAAAAAAAACAGTCTGGCTGATCTGTAGAGATACCAAATATGGCACGTGAAAAACTTTATAAATAATAAAAAAAAAATTGCCCTTATTTTGGTAGTCCTGAAAATTTGTCAAGTGATAGTTTGCATTCTAACAATATCTTAAAAGATAGTCTGGCTATAATGGGGGACCACCCAAGCCTTGCCAGACTCGTCTAATGCTCGTTAGGCGCGTTTAACCTGAAGCAGACTTAACCCCTAGAATCGCTCACTGATCAATCCTATCGATGTTTGCTGACAGAAAATTAGTACCAAAAATAATTCACTGCTTCCTGGATTATTATTAAGCCATAATATGGCAACATGTTATGGCAACATGTTATGGCAACATGTTATGGCAACATATTATGGCAACATATTATGTTGCTGGTTTATTTATTTACTAACCAAGCTTATAAGTATCCCAGTCAGTTTTGCACGTAATTATTTGGCACAACTTCTTTTGGGTTTCTCCGTTTCCTCGGAACTGAAACTGAGGATTATGCTGTTCTAGTTATTGTTATCTTACCTGAAACAAAAAGAAAACAAAATAAAGTAATTTATTAAAACATTTCAGGACGATCTATGGGTAACTGGGTGTTTGCTTATTTGTTACCCTATAAATAGCAACAGAACACTCCTGTTAGTTTTTCATCTGGTGATTTGCGTAAGGGGTGTCCGTTATCTTAAATTTTAGGGATGAGCTTTTAAAATAGGTCTTTTAAAAAATTATCTATAAGTTTCATATATTATAAATTTGTATAGGTACTTTGGTACGATTACAGGGGGCGCAACTTTCAGCGACCACTGTAACCGTATGAAAATATATTTATATATATATAAAATTATATACTTATAAAGCTTATAGAGAATTACAAGTACTACAAGTTTGCTCATAACTAATTTTATCCTCCTTTGAATAATTTGGCTGAAAAATAGAAAAAAACAATTTCACCCCCAACATGACCATTTTTGAATATTTACAACTCGATTGTTATTAATATATTAAAAAAAATGATCTAAACAAAAATTGTTGGATTTTTTCTTCCTTAACAAAATTAGTTATATGCATTTTTATCGTAAAATGCATATTTAGCAAGACACCCGCACTCACCCCTAAAATTCAAGATAGCGGACAACTCTTACGCAAATCATCCGGTGAAAAACTAAGAGGAGTGTTCTGTTACCATCAACTACTACCCTTTAAAATATCAGCCCGTGTACATTTATTGCAATGTAACACAGAATTTTTTGTTATTTGACTAGACTATAAAGATCTAAAGAGGTTTTGTTGTGTTATCTCCATTAATCGGAATAAATTAGGAATAAATTCAGAAAATAAACACAGAAACATAGGCTTACAGAATAACTTTGCCGAATTATGAGGGAAATTTTTATAAAGGTCACTAAATCGAAACATTTGACGACTAATTTGTTACACACAACAATATTAACTATAAATATGTAAATATATCGGTGTTTTTCGAAGAAAATAAAAATGTAAATATTTAAAACCTCGCGTCAACGATAGAATCGACGCGGCGCCTATGCGAGCACTGGAAATTCGTCGATGACTGGTTATCTCTTTTAAGCGAGATAATTAATTTCAAAGTTTTCCCATATGACTATATAGTGGCTCCCTTGCCAGATTTGCATGTTCACTGTTTTTATTCACTTAAGTATGTTTTTTATCTAAAACTTAGTGTTATTAGCTTAGTTCAGAAAAAATGTTACTAAGCAGGTCCGAACTCTGATTGGGTCATATGTTTTTTAACTAATTTTGGGTCGCTGATGCCGATACTGGCCTCAGAATGTTTCTGTTACCTCAGGTTTATAAGAAAAATGAGTTAAAAGTGGTAAAAAATAACTGTGCGACAAAATCGAGGTTGGTATTTTAGGCAAGAGATCTGTCAGCGTCATTCGAAAATATAGGTCTAATTAACAAACTAATAAGAAAATGTGGCACAATAACAATTTCAGCTGTTTTTAGGTACAATTTTGGCACTTAAATAAAGATTTGTCGTTTTAAGTGAGCCCCACGCACTCTCCATGTACTTGTCGATTACAATCTTATATCTACCTAGCGATTCTATTCAAATAAAAAGCAGAACCAACATTCAGAAAAGTTCTTTGTTGCTTTCTTTTCTTGTTGTTTTTTATTTTTGTCATTTTTTTTTTGTTGTTAACTACTTTGCATAGCAATATTAGACAACAATCTCAAAAATTACCTTTTCGCTTCTTTATTGACACAATATGGGCCAAGAAAAGCATGTTTGTGCCTACTTTATTACGTTTTGCCCTGCAATAATCGATGCTACCCAGCTTGCGAAAGTCATCACAATTTTACAAGTTTTTATAGTGGAAGAGCACGAAACACGAACAGCGTTTTTGTATACGCCATTACCAACTGGATACAAATACATCATATTTACAGGCATCTTTTCGATATAACATATATACTGGCAGTGCCATCTATGACACAGAGGACGAACAAACAAGTGGTAATATTTGGAACGTGGCAGTAATTGGCTCACCTACCTTACTTAATGTACAAACTTTTGTCCACTTGATCTAATTATTACGTACTTGTTTTTAATAGTCATTTCTGTGTGTGCAATGATAATAATGCCCGTGCTGTAAGTTCAGTGTTATAGATTGACAGACAGATTTTTATGGCGAAAATAAGCTTTTCTTCATAAATAACGTCGAGATATGTAAGAAAATTAAAAAAAAAAATAATTACTTTTTTAAGTAAAATTGACATTGTGCATTCGACAATGTATGTTAAATTATGTTAAATTACATACTGACGCTTAGGCGCGCCTTCGCCAAAATTGTGAATATTTGTAGATTTTGGGGAGCCTGTTGTGCAATGGTGCTCCTGTTCCTTGTGATGTCCCATATACATAATAAAATCTGAAGGAGCTGAAGTGATGAGAGAAACGTTAGATTTCAAATTAAATTATACTTAAGAATACTTTTCGTTTTAATTTGCCCAATGCCCAATAAAATAAAAATAAATTAATGAAAAAAAGCATAAGAAACACTAAAATAATTTAAAGCTTATATAACTCTCTATTTGACCACGTGTTTTTTCAAAGCTATTTTTGGGGGCTTTGAATAGGATAAAAATTAGGAATTTCCGTCGAAATTTCTTTAAAAAAATCAAACAATTTTTTAAAAATAAAAAATATAAATAAAATTTTACAAATAAAAATCTTGAAAAATCACATTTTTTATAAAAAAAAAATAAAGAATGAAAAATATATAGTCGAATAGAGAATTTTATGAGCTTTAAAATAATGTATCACACGACTTCCCTTTCCATTAAAAAAAAATGTTTCCCCTGCCCCCTATCTCCATTGTGCCCCCTAAGCATATCAAACATATACAAAACAATTATTTGTAGTATATTACAAATAAATAAATAAAATAAATATTACGTATTACAAACCTCAAGTTAATATCTTAAGCCGCTCAAAAATTAAAGGGGGCAGACTTTTGACACGCTCTGTATAATATTAACGTTGCAAGATATGCCTTATTAAGGTTAGATCACATGCAAAACCTAGTCAAAGGGTTCCTGAGTTAATTAATAAAAACCGAATTTTTGGACTCCTTTTGAGGTGTAGATCCCCTAAGACCCGTTTTGGGTATGTTTATGGACAGTTTGTTTCAATTTTTTTTTTAATTAGAATCACCTGTTACTAGGATTGTATCTATTTAAGGATCATCCTGTATACCTTTCAACCAATGGAGCTCTTTACAACTAGAATTATGAAACAAAAGACGTCTACCCTATCTCTATCCCATTTGTGCTACACTTTCCAGCCAACCAAATAAATACTTTGTATTTATTTTTCATACAACAAATACAGTATTTATTTGGTTGTCCGGAAAGTGTAGCACTGAGCGGCACGAACGAACATAGCTAATGTGAATCTGTAGAATAAGATAATTCTACTAAAATTTAGATGGCGCCAGTAATTTCTTTAATAAAAATATTATAGTTACACTTTTCGCCCGGCCAAGTAAATATTTTATTTGTTCAACAAAGAACAAATACAGAATTTGTTTGGTTGGGTGGAAGTGGGAGTGTATGTATGTCTTCTATCCTTTTTGGGTAGAACTTTTGTCCCTGTCTAATCTAACGGGAGAAATCGCCATTATAAGTAGATATTAAACTTTAAAAATAGATATCATTTTTTGTATCCAATGTTTCGATGTATCTATATTCCGTTTCAGAAAATCTTCATCCCTTTTATAATTGCGCTGTCAGAAAAGGTTATCTCCTTCAGTGATTGAAATAGCCTGGCTATAGAGAGCTCAGATTTCGACAACTGAATCCTGCCTTAAACGTTTTCTTTTTATATTTGGTCACTTTTAAATTTGTCCTCTTATTTTTTCTATTTTGCGAGTCTTAGGGCCACTTGCACCAAATTTTGGAACGGGATTAACTCAGCTAAACCGAGTTTAAGTTAAAAATGCTGCGTTCTGATTGGCCATCCGTCAATTTAATCCAAGTTTAAAGTTAAACCATCATTGGTGCAAGTGGCCCTTATAAGCTCATAATCACACGCATTTTGCGTGTTCTTATAAGAGGTTTGTAATTTTTTGTCTTTTGAGTTGGCAGCAGGACCAAACACTATCGCTTGATGTCTTCCGTGCAAATGTGAACATCGATTTCAAGTTTAGTTTTCTACAAAATTGTGTTTTTAAGTTAATTGCTTTCACATTTTAAAAGTTTTCAAAATTTCGGAAAGTATTGTATTCGTGCAAAAATTTTCAATTTTTTTTGTGTATTTTTGCGTTTTATGACGTTTTATGTCGATATAAAACAATTTCGAGCAAAAAAAAAATTGTCGCTCGATCGGTCGGTCGATCGGTCTGTCCGGGAAATCTTGTGGGCACGATAACTTAAGAACGCTTTAAGCTAGAGACTAGAAATTTAGCATACAGGTATGTTACCAAAAGTTGTCGCTCGGGATTGTTTTTGGTAAACATTGGGTTGCGGCAAGGAGGGCAAATGGGGAAAAATACATTTTTTTTAGAAAAATTTGAAAATTGCTATATATGGGATTTTGAGGTTGCTGAAATTGAATCTGATAAAAAAACTTTTCTAATTCCACCCCGAGGGGGTGAGGGGGTAAGTATTTTTCAATATTACTATTTTCTTCAAAATTGATATACAGGGGTTTTTGGGGTCGACGAATATGAATCTGATAATACTTTTTTCTAATTTCACCCCCTGAGGGGTGGGGGTAGTTTTCGTGAAAACTGGTGTATTGGGGTTTTTGAGATTGCTGAAAGTGAATCTGATAATAATTTTTTTCTAAATCCACCCCCTGAGGAGTGGGGGGTAGTTTTCGTGAAAATTGTTATGGGGTTTTTGAGGTTGTTGAAAGTGAATCTGATTATAAAAAAATACTAACTTTACCCCTAGAGGGGCAGAGGGTAGTTTTCGTGAAAATTGGTATATTAAGGTTTTTATGGTTGCTGAAAGTGAATCTGATAATAAAAAATCCATTTTATGGGCGGAGGTATTGCTTTACCATTTTAATGTTTATTGGAAAAGCCTTGTATTCGTGCAAAAAATTTCAATTTTTTTGCGTACTTTTTTGTTTTATGACGTGTTATGTCGATATAAATCAATTTCGAGCAAAAGAAAATTGTCGGTCGGTGAATCTGTCGATCTTTTGGTCCATCGGTCGGTTGATTTATTTTTGTCGATTGTTCTGCCCGAAAAATCTTGTAGGCACGATAACTTATTAACGCCACAAGCAAGCTAATAATAATCTGTATTTTATTTAAAGCCAGTCACGTCACGATTTGCTGAAATAACCCCTTATATTATACTATTCTACACGGAAAAAAAAATTATAGCTAGGAGCGCTATAACACACATACCAAGCAAATTATAATCGCTTATTATATAAATACAAGGCTTTCTCTTACAATTATGGCAGTCAGTGTAAAAATTTATATGAAATACTTTAATTGTTTAGTGAATAATAAAATATAACAAATAGTATGGCATTTATAGCTTAAATAGATTTAATTATTGTCCGTGCTAATAATTTTTATAATATAATAAAATTTCTGTAAATTTATAATAGTGCCTGTAATAAATATAATCGTGTCTGTAATATATATAATCGTTTCCAATTTATTTTTAACATTATTAGTTATTGTGTCCCTTATAATCTATAGCTTAAATCACTATAATTTGCCACTGTTACCAAATATCTTATAATGTATAGCGCAGAACCCACTAATTTCTTTCCGTGTAGCGCTTACGCGCTATGAATAATAATATCCTTTTAATAAGGACTTATTAAAAGGATCTTAAAAATTTGTAGAGCAAAAATATTAACGATGGAATGAAACGTGACAAGCCTAAAAAACTGACGCAACCTCAAAATTCCTTATTTTTTAAGAAAAATTAACTTTTATGTTACCTGCGAAAAAAATTTTTTGAAAATTACCTTACAACGTTTATTTTTATTTGAGAATATAGTTTATATCACTAAATATGTCTGTATGTTTATACATACTTAAGTATTTTTTTAAAACTGTAACACAATGACGAATAAACATTCGCCAGTAAATATGGAGATTATCCAAAATCCTACTAGTCTATTTTGAACCTTTGTTATTTTTACAATAAAGTAATTAATATGAGTAGATATAACCACGTGATTACTTTAATAAAAACTTATCTTACTTATTAGTCATACATAAAAAGACTTTATTATTATTAAAAAGTTCCAAAATAGTGGCTAAAGCCTATATTAAAACGTTGAAATAATAGTAACCATAAAGAAGGAATTTAGTAACTTCTTATTGTTATTAAAACTAGGTAGTAATTTTATTAAGTAATTTTGTGGGAACTATTATATTCCTGTAAGAAAAAAATTAATAAAAGTAATACGTTTTTGGTAGTACCCAAAGAAATTATATAAAGTCTTTGGTAGTACCTAATTTTATAGTATTGAAAACAACAAAGTAGTATATTAAGTCAGAACTTGTATAGACCAGTAAAATAATAAATGTAAATTGGAATAAATGCACAAGGGCTGATATTTTAAAAAGTAGTAGTGGATGGTAACAGAACACTCCTGTTAGTGTTTCGCCGGGTGATTTTCTTAAGGGGTGTCCGCTATCTTGAATGGGTGAGTGCGGTTATCCCGTTAAATATGCATCATAAGATAAAAATGCATACCTATAACCAATTTTGTTAAGAAACAAATTTCCAACAGTTTTGTTTAAATCATTTTTTTATATTATATTAATCGCAATCGAGATACTCATTAATAGCCATGCCACGGTGAAATTGGTTTTTTCCATTTTTCAGCCAAATTATTTATCGGAAGATAAAAGTGGTGTCAGCGCCCTCTGTAACCATACCAAAGTACTTATTAAAATTCATAATACATAAAAGTTACAGAGAATTTCAAGAGCTATACTGCCCTACTATGCTAAAAAGCAGTAACTCCATTTGTCGCCTAGCGACGTTTTCACGTCAACTCTGATGTAATATTTTGAAAGCGCTGCTATGCGACAAATGGAGTTACTGCTTTCTAGCGTAGTAAGGCAGTATAAGTTTGCTCGTTATCCTACGACGAATAATTTAGCTGAAAAATCGAAAATACCAATTTCACCCCCAATATGGCCATAAAAATGATCCAAACAAAAATTGTTGGAAATTTCCTCCTTAAAAAAAATAGTATCGTAAGACTGAGATTTAGCAAGATAACCGCACTCACCCCTAAAATTCAAGTAAGTGGACATCTCTTATGAAAATCACCCGGTGAAAAACTAATCATGTTTCTCAGTCCACATTGATAACCATATACCACTCCCTCTTTCACTCCAGGATAACATACTGTATGCTCACCTGGGGGCAAGGGGCGATGTGCCACAGAATCTTTGGCCTACAAAGACATGCACTGAGAATCATAGATGGCTTAGACTACCGAGCTCACTGCAAAATTTCTTTTATCAAGAATAAGATACTAACTTTTCCTTGTGCGTACAAAATCTCAAAAAAGTTATGAATATACTGGTTTAAAACTTTTTAATGTTTTGCCGTGCAGTATAAGAGTTCTTCCTGAAACAAGTTTTATAATACTATAAAGAAGTTTTTGCTACAACAGGCTTTCTACTCGATAGATGAATTTCTGTATTTTAGCTTTAATGAGTATTGTCTAATGTAAGATTTAAAGTAATAGTTTAAATATTAATTTATTATAAATGTAATTTTATTGACTTGGTAAGTATTATATGTACATCAGCACCAAATAAACCTATTCTATTCTATTCTATTCTAACAGGAGTGTTCTGTTTAAGGTAACAGCCCGTGTGCATTAATTGCAATTTCAACTTAGGAACTACTCCTTATTTGACTGGACTGTTTCATCAAGCAAGATAGTAAATTAAAAATCGCACAGTGAATATTTTTAAAACAGATACGAATATTGGGTGTACGAATATATGCATAGTTTATTTTATAAAACATAACTATATTCTATACACAAACATATACTATTCGAACCTGTTTTAAAAATATTTACTGTGCGATTTTGAATTTACTATCTTGCTTGAAAAAACAGACCATAGTAACTGAGCCAGTTATTTAGGCAGCGACTACAAAAAACACTAGCAGGAATACACTAATCTCATTTATACCATTTAGCCTCTAGGTATCTTTTCGTTGCTTTGAAAGGGAATCGTATTATTATGTTCTTCAAAGCGAGTAACCGCTAGAGAAGTATAATACGTTAATTTCGAGTTTTCCAAATTCGCCAAAAAAACGTTTTAATGGATGTGTTTCATGAAAAAATAACAAATTTAAAAATGTTCGGCCGTTTGGCTATACGTCTGTCCGTCGGCTGTTACGTTTTTGTATACACAACAACTCAAAAATGAATTATGCGATCGACTCAAAAAATTTTTCTTTGAAAGGATCCCTATTGTGTGATGTGAAAATAATCATCCGCATAAAAACAAAAAAGTTATGGGGGTTAAACCTATAAAAAAAAATTGAAAGAATCTAAAGGAAAAGTCAGATTGACGTAATTTTTTTGACAAAAAATACTTTAGTTTAAGGATCAATGTTCCCGAAAAAAAAAGTTATAGGTGGAAACTATGGTCTGTTTCATCAAGCAAGATAGTAAATAAAAATAGCACGGTGAATATTTTCAATACAGATTCAAATAATAGATGTGCGAATATACTGCGTAGTTTATTTTATAAAACATAACTATATTCTATACACAAACACATACTATTCAAACCTGATGTAATTTATTTTTAATTTACTATCTTGCTTAAAAAACAGACAATGGTCTTTTTTTTTAAGCAAGACAGTAAATTAAAAATCACACAGTAAATATTTTTACAACAGGTTCGGATAGTATATGTTTGTGTATAGAATATAGTTATGTTTTATATAATAAACTACTCAGTATATTCGCACATCCAATATTTGAATCTGTGCGATTTTTAATTTACTATCTTGCTTGAAGAAACAGACCATAGAAAATAACATTATACAGGGTTATTCTTTTAAATGGTATATCCCCCGTAACGTTTGAACAGCATGAGATATAAACTTTAAATTTGAAATATGCCTATCACACAAAAAAAAAATATCATTTATCATATTTTTTTATTTTTTATTTAGTAAGGTTGCCAGGTTGCAGTGGGGGACAATATTTTACATGGCACCCTAGGTCTTGTGCGCCTTACCGAATAAAAAATTGAAAAATATGGCAAGTGATAGCTTTTGTTGTGTGATATAAATATTTTAAATTTGAAGTTTATTCCATTCAAAAGTTACGCCCCATGCGAAAGGCTACAGCTCGTCAAACTTAGAATGAGACGTGGAAATGTAAGAGAAAGTATTCGGAAGACGAAAGATAGGCGATACGCGCACCTCTAACAACTGGTCTCATCCTAAGTTTGTACTTTTGTTTGTTTTTCTTTATACTATTTATTTTGCGTTTTAGTAAGATATTATATTATTCACAGCGCCTGCGCTAGAATAATATACGGTAGTTTCGGATTTTAAAAAATTTTCAAAAATCATCCTAGATTCTTGGATATAAATTTGTTTCATGAAGAAATAACCAGTTTCTTTTCAAATGTCTGTCTGTCTGCCTGTCTATCTTTTGTTGAGTATAAAATGAATTGCGAAACAATGCATATCTTCAGGGCTTGTTTTAATTATCATCGTAGTAGTTTTAATTACGCAGAGTGTTTAATTTCAGTATTATTATAACGTTATGAAACTAAATAAGTCAACAGGGTTTTAAAACTATACACAATCTCATCTCTTTTAAATAAACATGTATCTATAAAGAACCTAAAAATATATAGTTTTTAAAATGTGGTGCAATAGTACCTATACCTGAGAACTTTAAAGATAAAATGAACAGGCTCATTTAAAAACAATACCTTATGGAAAGGTGGGTCACACACTACTACTATAAACTTAGTTTTGATATTTTTACTGGCTGTTGCCAAGTATAGAATATTGCTCATAGTTAACATAGGATGAAGGGTGTAGGGCAATGGAAGACTTAGCTAGGAATATAAATCTGCTATAGTATACGCATACATTCCAATGCGCTCCATCAAGTTTTTAATTTCTATTCCTGAATCTTGTATTAATTTGTAGACATTATGCAAACATACATACATACATACATACATGTACTTTGTATAAGTGTAAATTATATTACTAAATAATGCCTGATAAATCACAAGGAAAAGTTCCAATTTTACTCACTCTGCGAGTCACGGACATAGTTCAGGGGCGTATTTTCATAGTTTTGTTAGGAACGGAAAAAAAATTATGACTACTAAAAAAAAATAAAAAAAGGCCATCCAAATCACAAACTTCGGCGCTAGAGCTTTCTTACATAATTATAAAATTTTAAATAGGAAAGCGATTTTTTTTGTCTGTTGCCCTAGAGCTTTCCTTTATTATTGTAAAATTTTAAATTGTAAAACTTTTTCAAAATTAAAGTACTTAGCACATTAAATTTTTAAACATGTTTGCCTGCGCCGCTTGAATTTTCTTAGATTATTGTAAAATTTTAAATTATAACATTATTTTAAAATTAAAATAGTCTATCCTTATAAAACTTTTCGCCGGTGCGTTATTGCTTTTTTGTATTTTTGAAATATTTTAAATTATAAAACTCCCTTAAAATGACCTTAAAAAAAACTTTTATCCAACACCTTCACAGAAACACTTGTTTTGAGCACTATTTTAAATGTCAAAAGTGAGTTTTTTTCCACTAGTGACTAAAAAATTTTTTACCCACTCTTTTACGTACCATCGTCTTCATAATAAACGCTTACACCTAAAAATGTTACATATTATATTGAACTTTATCAAGGTCTCTTTGACATTTATTTGTCAAATATTATTATGACATTACTTGTCAAAATAATTCACATTAGTTATGCCGCAGCTTACAAATTATCAAAAATGTATTATAACAGCAAGAATAAATGACGGGATAAGTGTACGTGAAATAGCCACTGAATTAAATGTTGCAAACAGCACTATAATGCGAGCAAAGAAAAAACTTGAGGAAACTGGACAGATTAGCAGAAAGCGGGGTTCTGTTCGAAGTAGAATGAGTAGTGCAGAAGAAGATATCGACACTCCCAAGCAACAAGGATGTAACTCAAGTTAGACCCATTTTGAGTTATACTCATAGGTAAACGCCTTGAAAAAAGACACACATGGTGGTACTACTCAGGTTTCTCCACAGTCCAGTTTAAGCAAAAGTTTACTTAAAATCACTAAAGTAAGAAATTCTAAACTTGAATATTACCAGAAACAAACAGTAAATAAACAATAAATACTTAAACAGTTAAATAGAGAATTTTATAAGCTTTCAAATGATGTATCACATTACTTCCTTTTCCACTTCAATCATTTACCCACCCTTAAATAACAAAAACAAATATTTTAGAAATTTAGCTGTCGTGAAAAATGACAATATATGAGTTATGGCTTTGTTGCTTGGGGGTATCGATATGCAATTAATGAATTATCTGCGGGAAAACCCTTTCCATACCGGAGTCAGAGCGAGGGAAGAAACTAACTTTCCTGGGTCATAATGCTGAAGAATTACGACAGGCCATCATTGAGGCTTGGCACGCAAAAATTACACCAAATTACACAAACCAACTGTTAGAATTACAAAGAAGATTTTTTTATTTTTGATATCTTAAAATAAGTCACTTTTGATGATGTTTTTTTCTTTATATTTTTGAAGACACTATTTTGAAGAAAAAAACATTATCACATGAACCGTAAGAGTTGTACAAAAAGCGCTTAGTGTTTTGGGAGTTTAAAATCAAGCAGGGCAAGTTATAAAGAGTGACTTTTTTTGAGATCAAATCAAAAATAAAAAATAAATTCCTCTTTGTAACTCTATCTGGAGACATACTGTATAAATATCATTTATAATATTTGTTAACCTTTTTGCTTATAAGCATATATGCTTAGACAGTTATAGGACTTGCACTATATAATATAGACTGTACTTTAACCTTACTTAATTATTACGGAAAATGTCAGTGTCAATCTTAGTAAAGTACATATACCACAACTAAAAATTTAAAATGTTGGGTACCTCAGGGTTCTGTGATGTGAGCGTTTTCTATGAAAATGATGGTACAGCTTTTGATCTCACCCAAAATTAGTTACAAACCCTATTAATTAAGTATTATAACTATTCTATAAATAAAAGCACGTTAACTAAACCATAAAAATTAAAGAAAACCCCAAATTATTCTTTAGTTTTTAAATAAAATACTGTTTTTATTAAAAATTCTATCATCACCGCGTCCATTTTGACGTTTGTAAAAAATGTAAAACTAGCAATTGTTTATTTTTAATAGGCATACTTAGGCCATGGCTACCTATTATTTTAGTATTAAGAAAACTTAATCTTAATATTTTTGACATAATTTTTCGCAAAATTATAGATTTTTATTTAAAAATAAAAGGTGTTGGATAAAATTAAATTCTCAACTCGTGTATTATGTGATTTTATCCACTTAAGAATAAAATAAAATGCTACTTAATACACTAGTTAAGAAAATAACTATTTTTCATTATAGTGATATTTTAAATTGTAAAACTAATTAAAAAAATCGCTTGCGGTCTTAAGCATTCCTGTATTATTTGGAAATTTTTAAATTAATATGGAACATTAAATTTGTAAAAGATTTCTCCTGCGGCTCTAGAACTCTTATATTATTTGAAATTTTAAATTATAAAGTTAATTTAAAAAAAAAACGCCTGCGGCCTTCGGTATTGTGGTATTGTTTTGGTATATGTATTTTAAATTGTAAATTCATTTTTTAAAAATAAATATAACGTCAAATAAAAAAAATCGATTGAATGCGCGCCGCGGCGCTAGGGCTTTCTTAATTTTTTTTTGAATCAAAGATTTAATTTTTTTGCCAAAAGGGCATCACTTTAGGCTTGCCTCCTTTTTGCTTTAGTACCTGGTTGATCTGGGCCCCTCCTCTCGAAAATCTCGAAATTCGCCACTGTTTGGAAATTGAGTTTGAACAAAAGTCAAACATTAAAAAATAAGAATTTTGACTTCATATTATAATACACTGCCCAGTAAAAGAGCTTTCCCATTTTACACCTCCGCCCGTAAAATGGATTTTTTTATTATCAGATTCACTTTCAGCAACCATAAAAACTTTAATATACCAATTTTCACGAAAACTACCCTCTGCCCCTTTAAGGGTGAAGTTAGAATTTTGTTATAATCAGATTCCCTTTCAACAACCTCAAAAACCCCAATATACCAATTTTCACGAAAACTACCCTCTACCCCTTTAAGGGTGAAGTTAGAATTTTGTTATAATCAGATTCACTTTCAGCAACCTCAAAAACCCCAATACTCCAGTTTTCACGAAAACTACTCCCAACCCCTCAGGGGTGAAATTAGGAAAAAAAAATGTGATAATAAAAATCAATTTCACGCGCGGAGGAGAAAAACGGGAAAGCTCTTTTACTGAGCAGTGTTTTATTATCATATTTAGTTTCAGCAACCTTGAAAACCTCTATATACCAACTTTCACAAAATCACCCCCCACCCCCTGGGGGTAGGGGTAGAGTTAGACCTTTTTTATTATCAGATTCACTTCCAGCAACCTCAAAAACGTCAATATACCAATTTTCACAAAAATCACCCCTCACCCCTAAGGGGGTGGGTTTTAAAAAATATATTTCAAGATTCATTTTTATCAACCTCAAAAACCCCTATCTACAAATTTTCACGAAACTTTGGAAAACATTTCAAAATATTTACCACCTCACCCCCTCGGGGGTGGAGTTAGAGAAATTTTATTATCAGATTCAATTTCAGCAACCTTAAAAACCTCTATATAGCAATTTTAAATTTTTTCTAAAAAAAATGTATTTGCCCCCCTTGCCGCACGCCAATGTTCACCAAAAACAATCCCGAGCGAGAACTTTTGGTAACATACCTCTATGCCAAAATTCAAGTCTCTAGCTTAAAGCGTTCTTAAGTTATCGTGCTTACAAGATTTTCCGGACAGACCGATCGACCGATCGACCGAACGACCGATCGACCGATCGACCGACAATTTTTTTTTTTGCTTGAAATTGATTTATATCGACATAAAACGTCATAAAACGCAAAAATTCGCAAAAAAAAAATTGAAAATTTTTGCACGAATACAAGGCTTTCCGAAATTTTGAAAATTTTCAAAATGGGAAAGCAATATCTCCTAAGCTTTAAACCAACAAATTAGGACCTCTTCTCGTGGAAATGTACATATAATTCCGTTTTACATTAAATTTTCTATTCACTATTTGCTCAGGATAAAGGAAAACTACATACATATTCGATTCTATTTATTTTTCATTTTACTTGGAACATTTTAAAGAGAATTTAAACGAGAGTTTCTGCATTTCGTAGAGTAGTTTATAATTTTAAAGCAGAAATGTTTTCTCGAAAACTAGAAGTTAAAGTTTTGTTTAATAGGCTATAACTGAGATTATTTAAAAAATAAACCGTGTATCTAAAAATATTGCAAAAACTGCCAAGAATAAAAAAAGTTTTTTTCACTACTAGCTTTAGAATGTTCTAAAGCATTATTTATCATGTTTTCAGACTGTGAAATCAATTTTCTTCACCTACAGCAATAATAATTTTTTCTCTTCTAGTAGGGTAGATACCCCAGTTATAGCCACCTTAAGAAAAATGCTGTTTTTATTTCTTTTTATTATGTTCCATTATAATGTTAAGGTTGCAAGTTTTGGTTTTTCTGAAACTTACAATATATCTCTACTATAAAATAAATGTTTAAACAATATAACTTCAGCTGATATGTTATAAAATAAAAAACAAACAAAATAATACTAATTCTCTAGTTTTAGCCACCCAAGCACCGGTTTTAGCCATAAAAGTTCACCAGATATAGCCACCATTAAAAAAAAACTAAAAAGATGTTAAAAATAAATTATTTATATTTTTGTTTTAGAACATTTAAAATTTATAGTTTTGTAAAAATATATACTTCTTAATCAATATTTAAAATTATTTCGTTTTTTATTACATTTTTTCTTACATCTTTTCTTGGATAATTATCCGATAATTATAAATATTTATTAATTTTATTTATTTGTTTAGTCTTTTTGGAATCTGAACCAGCTGGTAGTTTATACCATATTCGACACTATATTTTACAAAAAAAATTATATGTATGTGACAATTTCACATTGTGACATGTTTAGTTTTCAGCTTTAGTCTTGAATCATTTGAGTCATTTTGATGGCCCGTTCTCTATTTTGTATAATACTCCTCCTTTTTTAATTTAAATGTATTATTGGCTAATATTTAAAGGTGGTTTTCGCTAAAATCTTTATTATTTGTACAGTAATTTTGACATATTAATATTTTTTGACATTGGCTATAACTGGTACTACTTAGGTTCCAGTTTTAGCCAATTCTGTGGCTATAGCTAGAAAGAGAAGCATATTAGTGTACCAGTTATCGCCATGCAAATTTAAGAATAAATTCTGCAAAATATGTATTAAAATATTAATAAAGTAACTGTTTAATAACTTACCTTTAACTTGATATAAATGTTTTACGAATTTAATTTTACCAGAATTAGATATTTAAAATTATTTTTCTGGCGGTTTCTTAAGAAAAGTGATAAGAAATTACATTTTTTTCAAAATCAAAATTTTAAATAGGCGCTGTATTCGTTTCGCTACAGTTAAAACTTATTTAACATATTTGTTATCCCAACTTTTATCATTCAAATCGGATTTAAACGATCATTTTGATCTAAAGTCTCCTATTTCTTAGCTATATCCAAAAAACTACTCTGACTGGCTAAAACCGGTGCAGTGGCTAAAAGTCCAAACCGGTGATCCTACCCTAGTAGTAAATTTAATAAACACCTGATTTCTGTTTCAGTTCTTTGTGAAATTTTTACTAATTAAACCCAAGAAAATAGCTTTAAACAACTTTTATTTATTAAATGTAATTAATTATAATTATTACCAATTAATACAATCAATAATTAGCTAAAAATTATGAAAAAAAAATTAAAAAAACTAAATTTTTTAAACGTCAATTCAAAGTATTTATTTGAGAAAATGTCATTGATCAAGGCTACTTGATTTTTATGAAATTTCAAGAAATATCATTTCTGCTACGCAGAATGGGATTTAATACGCTCGGCTATAAAAAATTTCTTCTCTACCTTGGTATATAATTACTAATACATGCTTAAATAATAAGTTTATAAAATAAAACTCGTCGAAATCGGATAAATTGTTGGATATCAAACTCGGGCAAAATTTTCGGTGCGTCACTTATTTTGGAATTCAGTGGGTTTACTATAAAAATAAAGAATACGCTTCGGCTGGGTTGCGTTTGGTAAGTTGTCCTGGATTTTAAAAAATAATAAAATACCAGTTTCCCTTAAAAATAAGGTCTTTGAAAGATGCATACTTCCCGTTCTTACCTATGGTATGGAGACCACCGCCTTTACCAACTTTAAACAGTCACTAGAAAATGCTACCAAGTCAATCCCACCTTCAAAAAATAAAACTAGTACTCGCAAAACCGATAAAACTTTTTTCCTAAACCCAACGGATCCTCATGAAATAATAAAACTCATTAAAGAGTGCTCAAAAAAAAAATCGGAAGGCCCCGATGATATTCCAGCAAATCTTCTTTTAAAAGTTGCCGACTTAATTGCTGAACCCTTGTGCGATATTATTAACTGCTCCTTTAATACAGGTAAATTCCCCGATCTTCTCAAAGTGGGAAAATGTGTGCCCATATATAAAAAAGGTGATCGATGTTCCCTGGAGAATTATCGTCCCATCTGCATTCAATCAATTTTCTCGAGAATTTTAGAAAAAGCAATGGCAAGTAGGTTAACCTCTTATTTTGAGCGCTTTAAATTATTTTCCAAGTCCCAACACGGATTTAGGAAGGGAAAATCCACATCCTCTGCACTTTTTGAGTCTTTGTCATATATTGCAAGCTCTATAGACAAAAGACTTCGAGCTTGTGGGATCTACTTCGACTTGACCAAGGCGTTCGATATGGTGGATCCTAACAAGCTCGTACTTAAAGTCGAGGAATATGGAGTAACTGGAATAGCTGCAATGTGGTTAAAGTCATATTTAACAAATCGATCTCAATTTGTTGAAATTCTAGGTACCAATGAAAACATAAGAAATTTCAAATTTAAATCACAAACACTTCCTTGGGATATCGGAGTCCCCCAAGGTGGAGTACTCTCGCCCTTGCTTTTTCTAATTTTCTGTAACGACCTCATATCCACACTGAGTAGTGTAGATGGTGCACATATTTTCCAATTTGCAGATGATACTTCAGTAATAATATCCGCCAATAATATCGAAAGTTTAGCTAGGGCCGCAAACCAGATCTATAAATTGATGCTAAATTGGTGCCACGAGAATGGACTTCTTTTAAATCCGACAAAATCAAATATCATTCAATTTATTAACCCGTATAATGACCCTTCTAGCGAAAGTATCTGGGTTCATTCTGCAGATAGCAGTATTGCAGTTGTAGAGAATACAAAATTTTTAGGAGTAACTGTCGACTCTAAACTAAATTTTAATCACCACGTTGATCATGTGGTAAAAAAATTAAATAGCGCTCACTATGGTCTTTCTATACTTAAAAATAGTGTATCTCTAGACTTGCAAAAGATGTTCTATTTTGCTTATGCTCATAGTCACTTAAACTATGGTATTCTATCCTGGGGCTCAACAGATCTATATCGTCTTTTCGTAGCACAAAAACGAATAGTGCGATCATTAAACGGATCAGGCTATCTGGATCATGCTGCCCCAATATTTAAAAAAATGGGTATTATGACTGTGTACTCCCTATATATGTACAATATTATTCTATTTGTTCGGGACAATATGCATCTGTTTACGACTAACGGTGATTTAAGTGGGAGTTTACAGACAAGAGGATCCAATATGCTTAGTATTCCTAGACATAACACTGCCACTTACGAAAAATCTCCCTATTATATGGCCACAAAAATTTATAATAAATTCCCAAACCATATTAAAATATTAACAGGCTCCAAATTTAAAAAAAAAACAAAGCTTTATTTCATTCAGAATCCATTTTATAGTATTCAGGAATACCTTAATACTTTAGTACTGTAATACTTTATTATTGTGTTAGTATGTATTTGTTGTATTAGTTTGTATAAATTTTAATCTGTATATTGACAATATCCTATGATTGTAAAATTTTTTTAAGGAAATAAATTATTATTATTATTATTATTATTAAAGAAAGGGCGAGTAGGTTGAGAGTTGCATATATGGAGAGGGCTATTTTGGGTTTAACTTTAAGAGACAGAGTGACAAATGAGGAAATAAGAAGAACAAGAACTAAGGTAACGGACGTATTTATTAGAATATCCACCCTCAAATGGAGTTGGGCAGGACGCGTCGTCAGAAAACCAACCGATTATTGGACTAACAAATTGATTCATTGGAGACCAAGGGTATCTAGACGAAGTGTAGGACGACCACAGAAATTATGGATAAATGACATAAGAAAGTATAAAGAAGTTGCACTGCTCTACTACAGAATTTTCACAGTCAATGAGAAAATCCCTACCAAAATGTCATATAGCTGCTATTATTATTATATGACATTTTGGTAGGGATTTTCTAATTGACTGTGAAAATTCTGTATTAGCAGTGCAATTTCTTTATAGATTTAAATAGTTTGCCGTCTATGAGGCACTAAACTTAATTTTTCATAACAAAGTATGCTGGAAGTAAATGGTTCAAACAGCACAAAATAGGGTAGGTCCATCAAACGGCTAAGAGGGAGACTGTAACAATATTTATAAATTAACCCTGTAGGTTAGGGTGGGTCAAAACAACCGACTATTTTTTTTTTTACTTTGTTAAATCGGTTGCTAGACACATTTAGAACATTCTCACCAAATATGAGCTCCTAATTTTGATAAGAAGGTCCTCCGCTTTACAATTTTCCATTTTTTCCTCAGTATTAGAAACAAAATTTCATATCTCTTTGACAACTGTTCGTTAAAAAGTATTTCTTCCCATACTCTTGTAGGAAATCGAACGCTCTACAAAAAAGGTCTCTTACAATTTTTTCGTAAACCTCACCGTTTAAAAGATATCAAAGGTTAAAGTTTGATTATTTTAAGAGACATTTCAGTTTTGCTTATGAATTTTATAACTCGCTTAGAAAAATTTGTTATGAATTGTGCAATTAATAGTTTTGTAGGAAATTAACTGCTCTACAAAAATGGTCTCTTATGATTTGTCCATTAAATTAAGCGTTTAAAAGATATTCATCGTCAAACTTTAATGCATACTAATTTTAATAGTTTTTGATGAATAATTCGAAAAATTTCAATTTAATTTATGAGTTTCACGAAAATTTATACAAATTTGAGTTCCTATGAAAAGAGAAATGTTTTAAACTATTTGTCTCGTTTTTTTTTTTAGTCCTACGTATGTTTGGTTATATTGAAAAAAACTCAGAGTCAATGATTTATTAAATTTTAATTAAATATGAAAAGTATTGATTTTGAAGAAAAAAAATTTTTATGAAAATATTATTAAAATAAAAAAGTTTCAAATAAATTTTCGAAAAGGAAACTTCTATAAGAGTTACTCTTACGATAGAAACTCAAATTTGACCCACCCTACTGTAGGTATACTGAATTTAATATACAGATTCGAAAAGTGCACGTTTTAGATACTGTCAAATATTAACACACTTCGAAACTTTTTCAAATGGGCACACGCGGTCGCGTAAATGAAGTTTTACAATTCTAATTATAATTCCGTATGATTATATCGTTAAATTTTAATATCCTGCAAACTTTATTCATGGTCCAGTAAAATTTTCATAAAATATTGTAATATAACATTGCAGTGTCATATAAAACATTATTCCTTGCAATTTTCATTAAATTATCCACCATATCGATGGTCTTATTCTATTACGGCGTATCCCACAAAACACAAATTTTACAGGGCAAACAAAAAACTATTTATCTCGTTTAATTTTTAAATTACCCTTAAAGGTACTGAATTTATGTACTGCCGAATAAATTATTAAACTATTTTCGAAAATTGGGTAGGGGTCTTTACAACGCAGTGCATTACCGCGAAACCGTTACCGCGCCACCGTTACCGCGCATTACTTTACCGCGCATGGACATTACCGTACATAGACTTTACCAAACCTAGCGAAAGCCATTAGCGTGAAGAAAACCATTACCGCGCATCATTATTTTAATTTTTTTTGAAGAAGAAAAGATTAAATAAAAAATAAATAAAAAATTGGCGATTTTTTTATGTTGTAACTTGGGAGGGGAAATATATTTTTTTTTTAGTTTCCTCAACTAGTATTGTCTCTAAATATTACCAAATAAAACGTTAAAATTTTCCTTAATTTTGTATAAAATCAGCTATTATCCGAAAAACGAAAAATCTCAGTTCTTTTCCTGTCGGTACAATAATTTTGCATTAAAATTTATCCAAAAAGCCGGCACTTTTTCCCGAAAATTACAAGAGCCCGTAATACTGCTTGAAATACACATTAAATTCGATGCTTAAATTACTGTGAAATCACAGGTAAAAATTCACATTTTTACAGATAACTGTGAATTTACAGTACTGATTTAAATTTACCACTTTCTTTGCTGGCAAGATATGACCCACTTTATTTGCTGTAAAATTACCATATTTGCATTTACAGTGTAAACATTAATCGATTTGGCTCCGTTTTTTAACAAGGAGCAACTTTTGAGCCAGAGAGTACCCGATATTTTGACACACCCTAGTTTGCATTCGCAAATATTATCAGTCAACTAAAAATATACCTAGTTACTAACTATACTTTAATAGGATTTTTTTAAAGTGCTCGATATTTTAAATTTATTTTTCTATTTTGCGACTCTTATAAGCTCATAATCACAAGCATTTTGCGTGTTCTTATAGGCCCATAAGAGGTCTGTACTTTTTGTTCTTTTGGATTGGTAACAGACCTGGCCTATCGCTTGACGTTTTACGTACAAAAGTTGAATTTTCCACAAAATTTTGTGTTTAGGTTATTTTTACCATGTTAAAATTGTGGCTTGGTTAATTGCAGTAAAAAAGGAAAGAGATGACTATAAAATAAATCAAAATATCATTTTTTCTTAGAATTTTAAACATGGTGTAAACTGTAATGCCAATCCAAAACAAAAGTCCCTAAATCAGTCATCAATTTAAATGTAAGTTTTTTTTTTAATTTTAGAGCAAAATAGAAAAAATTGTATAAAGCACTAGTTTCATAACACGTTTTTAGCGCACGAGTACAAGTTTAGAAAACGATCCGCTTGCTTGTTATGAAACTAGTACTCTAATATACTATTAATGAACGTTGTCATAATATTTGAAAAGTTAGCAAAAGTTAAGCCGGTCTGTTCATAAATTACACAGGCCCACAAAAAAAAATTGTTCTGAGTTTTGGATTCCAATATGATATTCCTATGTATTTTTTCCCGCTGAAACTGAATCCGCAACCCGTTTAACCCCTACACGTCAGGATTTTGACATAAACTCAAAAAACACTCGAAAAACTACTGAAACCTCTAAAATCATCTATGCCATACCACTGTCACCCCCTGTCCCCAAATTGCTAATTCTAAACAGCCAGAAACCCATAATCCCCTAACCTCATAATACCATAGCCGCATAACCTCCAAACCCCGTAACCTCATTAAGTAGAAAAATCTAGTTTGGAAAAACAGAAAAAATTCTTCAGTTTTTTTTGTGGAACATAGTCATAGGTAAGTAACTCTATAACTCCAAAATCCTTCAACACCATAACCTCAAAATCCCTTTACTTCGTAACCCCATATACTATATCCCCTTAATCCCGTTATCCTATTCTGTGGAGAAGTCTGGTTAAAAAAATAATGAAGTAGACCTTGACTCATACTCATGACTTCACTCACAAAACTCTTATGATTTTGAGAACCGGACTTCTCCACAGAATAGGATGATGGGGTTAAGAGGTTATAATGTATGGGGTTACGGAGTGAAGGGATTAGGAGGTATGATGGGATTTTAGGGTTATACAGTTACTTATTTATAACTATATTCTACAAGAAAATTTCACGTAATTGTTCTGTTTTCCCGAACCAGATTTTTCTACTTAATGAGGTTACGGGGTTTTGAGGTTATGGATTAATGGTATTCCGAGGTGAGGGGATTATGGGGTTAGTAAATTACGAATTTGGAGGAAGGGGGTGTGAGTGGTATGTAGTAGATGATTTTAGCGGTTTCAGTAGTTTTTCGGGTGTTTTTTGAGGTTATGTCAAAATCCTGACGTGTAGGGGTTAAACGGGTTACGGATTCGGTTTCAGCGGGAAAAAATACATAGGAATATCATATTGGAATCCAAGACTCACAAAATTTTTTTTTGTGGGCTTGTGTTATTTAAAAGTAAATTATATTCAGTGAATCAAAATAGATTTTATCATCTTACATAAAACATTTTTATTTGCGTTTCTTTATGATGATATATTGGTGCTCACAAATTGCACAATCAGAAATTTTCTTTTTCATTTCCTTCGATCGGAGATATCTAGCTTTAATTTGAAAACTTCTTAAAACTAAAAAGTTAAAATAGTTATGTATAAAACTTTAATGTAATAATTTTTATAACAGTTATATAATATATTGTAGTAAGTTTTCTTTTAGGCATTAAGCATTTTAAAATATACAGTGCGGTCCAAAAGTCACCTCCCCCCCCCTTTTAACTTTTGAACGAGTTGAGATATCGACTTCATATTTAGAACTCTTAAGTAAGACAACTTAAACTATCTTTTAGCATATATTTGATATTTTCAGCTCTTTAAATGTGGACAGGGGGCATGGGGGACATTTTTTTAAATGGAAATGGAGGTCGTGTGATACATCATTTTAAAGCTTATAAAATTCTCTATTTGAACTAACATTTTTAAATTTTTTAAATATGTTTTTTAAGGTTTTGATTTTTCAATTTTTTGTGCTAAAACATTCGATTTTTTAAGTTTTTTTTTTATAAATTTTGATTTATGTCAACTAAAATTAGTTTAATAGTATAATTAACATTTATTTATAATGAAATTAGGCATTTTTAAAAAATTATTTGTTTTTTTTTAGAGGAATTTTGACATTATTACCCATTTTCAACCACATTTTAAACCCATTTTTTTTTTTAATTTAAAAATATGGAGTTAAATGGAGAATTTTATAAGCTTTAAAATGATGTATTACACGACCCCCTTTACATTTAAAAAAATGTTCCCCCATGCCCCCCTGCCCACATTTTAAGAGCTGAAAGTATTAAATATATGCTCAAAGATAGTTTAAGTTATCTTATTTAAAAGTTCTAAATTTGAAGTTGATATCTCAACTGGTTCAAAAGTTAAGAGGGGGGGGTGACTTTTGGACCGCTCTGTACATATGAAATGCTATAATTAGATTAATACAGTGTTTTGTGTTTACTAGGTTGTTTTTACAGCTAGCAGCGAACAGCTTTTAAATCCCTTCAAATATATTCAAAAATAATATTACGTATGTACATAAAATTTTCTGTCAACAAGTATGGACCTATTTTCAGACAACGCCATTAAACAATATTCTAATATATTATGTCGTGAAAATTTTTCTTGTCATGTGAGCAATTTATTTTTTCTCGTTTCTTTTAAAGATTCGGTTGTTGTACTCTTCACTAGAGTGCTAGAAAAGTATAATGCGAAGGTTTTCAAATTTATATATAGTTTTTATATATATATATATACAACCCTGCTGAAAATGACGATGAATTTCACCCGCCCAAGTCCGGTTTTGCACCATTTATACCCGCGCAAACCCGTCCTTTTCATTAGGGATTTTTTTTTATCGAATTCTGAATAACTATTATTTTTGTCCGTCTAGACATCTGTGTGTCACAAATCATGTGTAGACGTTAACTCAAGAAGGGAATATCTCACTGATATGACATTTTCATTTTCACTTCATGAAGTTTTATGTGAGTAAATTGTTAAAAGTTATAGGGGTACTTTTCAAAAAATTATAATAGCTATTTTCCTAACAAGTGCGAAAAGTCACTTTCCGCAAGTGTTAGGAACAAGATTTTTTCTACGAGCGAAGTTAACAAAACATTTTTTTTCATTTTATGATTTTTATTATAAGAATGGATTACATGGAAAAAGAACAGATTTGAAAGGTAATCTAACATTTTAGATTATATAATTATAAATAATTTTTTGGTATGAAGATGTATAATGTCTAAACGTTTACCGCAGAAAATAAAACACTTTTTGGCGATGCTGTACTGATACTGATATGATTGATTGCACGTTAAACATGTTTTCAATTTCTATTAAAACCAAATTAAGCTGCAAGTCCTCTGTAGCTGTTCCTACCAATGAACTACTTCTGCCACTAAAGAGTTTGCAGGTTCATTAGTTGTTAAATTAATGTAGATAAATCAAAAAACTTTTACCTCAAGAATGAACATGATAAAATCTACCTTATGCTTTGTTTGAAGCGTGAACCAACTACCGTGAGGGGCTGGTGGGAAGTGACTATTGTTTACACTTAGTACGCGTAAAGAGAGAGAAAGAATGTGTAAACTCACAGTCTAATTTCGTAAACTTTGTCAAGCAATACAGTGTTGCCGGTTGCAACACCTGCTTTAGATATTTTATTGTAAATTTTAAGAAATATTAGTTTTATTTGAGTTTTATATGAACTAGTAGTTTAATTTTAATAAATTTAATTATATTACATTATCAAACATAATTATAGTGTCGTAGTAAAGTAGTTTTTTAAAATATTAATGTAGGTATAAAGATTTATCATAATGATAAAGTGAAAATTACGCAACATCGCTCTGGTCACCAGAAGGTCAAAACTAGCGATACTTATGTTTAGACCAGAAGCAGTATCGCGTACTTTTATGTAAACAAACAAACAAAAAGATGACACCTTCATAAACATTGGTCTGAAATAACTTTTTGAGATAAAAGTTCTTTGAGATAAATCATTTTTTGAAAAGGTTGTAGATTCAACTATTGTTGCTCTAGGTTTTGCATTAAATGTGAACCAATATCAATAATATTTCTTACTTTCAAAACCAGTTTTAACATAGAATATTTGGACCGCATTGTATTTGGAGAAAATGTCTTGCAAAATATACCAGAAAAATCTCTTGCTTTAAACCCCAAATATTCAAACTTTGGCACCAGATTTTAAATTTTTCGTATTCTTTCTCGTACTTTTTCCGGGATTTTGTTGGTAGAAGGTTTATGCTTACTTCATTTGCAGCTCCAGTTATACTACCAGTAACAAATATCTTCTTCTTCTATATAATCCATTATATTTAAGAAAATTTACAGGTTGAAACAGACTGAACAAAACTCAGATTAAAACAGATTTTTTTTAGCGTCTAAAGACGAGTTCTCGGAGCTTCGACATGCTGCGGCGTTATTATGGCGGCACCTAATTAGAGCTACCTCGAGGTAGCTCGAGGGATCCCAATTGTTTTTCATGCTGCCGATTTTGACAGATGAAGTTAAAAATATTCAACTTCACCGCTGCTTTTTGAGGTTTGGACGTGACATTGTCAAATTCTTTCCTGCCGCTGGTACTTCGCGACAGACGTGCTGCTGGATCCATGTCGAAGCTCTGAGAACGTGTCTTAAATGGTTGATTTTCGTTGCCATGGAAATAATGCCACATTTTTACAGTAAAGCTTCTAGATTTTAAGATTTTTTACTTTTCCACCCTAGTGCCGAAAAATCGAACTTTGCAAACGTAGATGCTTGCAGAAAAGTACACTTTTCCGCACGCTCGTAGAAAAAAAAAAGTAAAGCGAGTAAAAACTATTTTAATTAATTAGTACGGGGGGATGTTATTTGACTATGTTTTATTTAAAACTATTTTTAAATAAACGTATTTAAAATTAGAAGTTTTATTTATTTTTACTATTTCATTAAATAACTGTGTTAAACTACTAAATACACATGTTGAAATAGTATGCTAGGTGAAAAAATAAAGGTTTTCCGAGTCAAAAGAAAATATAGCGCCCGACTATACCGGGTGACACAAGAAGTAAAAAGTAAAAGATAACTTTTTAAAATTTACATGGCGGTCGTATGACGTCCATATTGGAATATTTCTGAAACTTGACATTTAAAATCTGTTAGTAGTAAGCTAATAATTTACTGTTCATGTGAAACTGAAACTTATGTTTTTTTTATGAAAATGGCGTTATTTTAAAGTTTTTTTTTTATTTTTTAACGCCATTTTGTGCTAATTTTTTAAACGGAACGACCTCTTTTTCATTTCGCTAAATTAAAACCTAAGGTATAATCTACAAGCAAAAAGTACAAATATCCTAATAGGGTTGGCCATTTACCCCGAAAAGGGCCAACCCTATTAGGGAGTTTGTTCCTTTTTCTTGTAAAGTATACCTGAGTTTTTAACTTAGCGAAATCAAAAATAGGTTGTTCCATTTAAAAATTTAGCAAAAAAATACGTTAATGTTAATGATTTAAAAAAAAACTTTAAAATAACGCCATAAAAACAAAATAAAATCAGTTTCACACGAACAGTAAATTCTTAGCCTACTACTAAAATATTTGAAATTTAAAGTTTCAGAAATATTCCAATATGGACGTCATAGGACCGCCATGTTATTTTTATAAAAAGTGGCTCCTGTGGCGTCATCTTTAATGCAAATATCGTTATAAAACAATGAAAAGAGAATTTAAAGAAAATTCTAAATGTAAGCAAATATATAGTTCCATTTAAAAATCAAAAGTTGGTATTACATCCGCTTAAACCGGAAGTCATAATTTTTATAATGACCATGTCAAAATGAGGGTATTTACGATTCATACAAGCTCTGCAATTTTTAAAAAGTTATCTTTTATAGTTACAGAGATAATTTGTAGGCAATTCTTATTTTTTCACCCCGTATATCATCATTCGAGTGATCCTTAAACTTGTACCTAGTCTGCCACTGCTTATAGGGGACGCCACTTTATAATAAATAAATAATAAAGTGCGCATTCTAGCACAAAGAAATCATTTTTTGGAAAGACTACCTAGAAAAAAGTCATAATCCTATGATAATAAAGACAGAAATTTTTAATTTTAAACCAAATTATAAAAAGGTTAATTTATTATTCCATCAATCTATTTTCTAATCATCGTACAGAGTGATATTGGTAGACTGACAGTTTCGGGCTGCTGGCCCTCTTCAGTACCAAGAGTCAACTCTTTACGCTGGTTAAGAAAACGTCTTAAGACTTTATTCACAAAAAGAATATCGTCTTTAGATTGATGTAGACTTGTGCGCCATCTATTGCTAGATGTTGACTGTACTGAAGAGGTCTAGCAGCCCGAAACTGTCAGTCTACTAATATCACTCTGTACGATGATTAGAAAATGGATAGATAGAATAATATACTATGATAATATTAGAATCCACTAAAAAGAGTTTACTATGAAATATAAAGCATTGCATAATATGTATATTATCTTCACGGCTTGTTGTATTTTAAAAATGTACCGCTTTCTAAAAAGGATTTTCATTTATTAGATTTTCCGTTCATACTATTGATTTGGATTCTCCATCTATTGCTAGATGTAGACAACTACTCATACCTCTCCTAGTCTTCGGACTTTAAATGGTAGCAATTTGAAGACTTGTATGTCTTAAGCACATAGTACCACTAAAGTGTGGTTTGACGTAGAATTAGTAAGGACAGAAATTTTTAATTTTAAACAAAATTATAAAAAGGTTAATTTATTATTCCATCAATCTATTTTCCAATCATCGTACAGAGTGATATTGGTAGACTGACAGTTTCGGGCTACTGGCCCTCTTTAGTACCAAGAGTCAACTCTGCACGCTGATTAAGAAAACGTTTTTAGACTTTATTCGCAAAAGAAATATAGTCATTAGATTGACGTAGACTTGTGCGTCATCTATTGCTAGATGTAGACTGTACTGAAGAGGGCCAGCAGCCCGAAACTGTCAGTTTACCAATATCACTGTACGATGATTAGAAAATAGATTGATGGAATAATATACTATGATAATATTACAATCCACTAAAAAGAGTTTACTATGAAATATAAAGCATTGCATATGTATATTATCTTCACGGCTTGTTGTATTTTAAAAATGTACCGCTTTCTAAAAAGGATTTGATTTATTAGATTTTCCGTTCATACTATTGATTTGGATTCTCTATATATATATTCATTTCCATAAGTAAGCCTTAGGGAATGACTGCTTAAAAGTGAAAAATAGGTAGCGAATACAATTTCTGAAGGAAAATGGAATTTTATTTATGCTGCAATTTTATATTAAACAAGTCTAGGAAAATATAAAACCTATTTAGATGAATTCTCCAATTTATTATAAGTTTGATTCTACACTGTAAAAACTGCATGTAAAATAATGTAAAAATACATGAATTTACATAGTACGGAATAGTAAATTTACTATTCTGGACTATGCATAATTCATGAATTTATGTAAAAGAATGTAAAATAATGTAAAAAAATGTAAAAGAATGTAAAAAAAATATATTTATATTGATTTACATATTTTTACATGATTTTACAATGTCGGGCTATGTTATTTTAAGACGCGCGTACGCTTCGGACAATAACCAAGAAGGCGTCGCATCATGAGACCGACCGTTTAATATTGTTATTGTTAGAGAGATAGCGACGCATGGTGCTAGGTTAAAGTGTTAAAAGTGTAAAAAAAGGTGAATATTATTTATGTACGATATTTAAATGCTTTATTTGTGGCCTAAAATTTAAATTCATTATAAATTACGATCCTTATCAATCAATAGATCTTTAAAGAAAGATGAAAGCAGTTTATATTAAGGGTGCAAATCATTATTATTAATTAACCCTTCGTTTGGCGCGCGGTCTACGATCGTAGACCATGCTTTTTTTTAGCTGGGTAAGTTTTTACACGGAGTGTTTACGCTTGCGCCCCTTCAAGTAGCTGTGCATTATGCATCAATCTATTAGATCAGTAATAATTCACACTTTGAATGGGTATAATATTGTTTTTATTCATATTGAAACCTGCCTGGTCTACAATTGTAGACCGCGCGACTAACCACGTTACCTTTTTTATTTTTGCATTTTTTTATTTTGTGTAAGTTTTTATGGTTTCTTTTTGTGAATATTGTTTTTCAATGTTAGTTTATTAGTTTAAAGATAAATTAAAGATACAATATGTCTTTACCACCAAAATAAATAGCGGTTTATAGGAAGACACTGGCACGAGTCTTTTTGGGCATGAAAGAGCTCATACGTAATGTTTTTGATAAATAAGGTAATTTTCTGTTCTATAAAACTAAAAATTACTTTGGACACTAAATGTGCCTAAGAAGGGAAAATAAATCGAAAAAAAAATGCTCAAAATATCATAACTACGATTGCAAAGAGCACATGTACAAGGCGCATGAGTTACTAAAATATTGCATGATTTCGAGTCAAATTTTATAATATTTTTTTCTTTTAATTTAGGTGTTTTTTATTTTTTTATAATCGTACATGTTAAAAAAAAACAAATGTTTTAGTTTCAGAAAGTTTTTTAAGTTATTTTTATTTTTTTTTACAAATTACCGTACAGATGTAAAATATATGTTAAAATTGTATATCATTTTTCTTTTACCCTTAACACTTACTAAAACAATAATAATTTGAAAAAAATATGTAAATAACTTTTAAATACAACCAAATAAATAACATAAGATATTTGGTTTATAAAAATATAAATGTGTTTTTTTTTAAACAAAAAATAAAATGGTCTACAAGTGTAGACCGCGCGCCTAAACACGTTACAAAAAGAGGCGCGCCTAACGAAGGTTAAACCAAATGAACTTTACGCTACGATATATCAAAAAAGCTTTGACACAGAGACTTGTAATTTGGAACAAACATTTTCTAAGTAGTAATTTTTTTTTTCACATTTCATGTCTATGCAAAATATTACCATTCTGGACTATGTAATTTTTACCGTTCCGATCTATGCAAATATTACCATTATGGACTATGTAATTTTTACTGTTCCGGTCTATGCAAAACATTACCATTACGGACTATGTAATTTTTACCATTCCGGTCTATGGCAACATATTACCATTTACGGACTATGTAATTTAATGTAATTTATTTTTACCGTGTACACTAAATTAGTTGAGAAAATTTATTTTAAAATGTTGCCGCGGATAAAATTAACATTTGTATCCTACACAAGCAGAAAACGTGATTTTTCTCATTTCTTCTTCATTAGTAAATGACTCTTCTACTGCCGTGTTTTTATTAAACGTTAAGTAAATTAGCAAAATATAAATAAATCTATAATCGTATAATTTAATCAGCCGTAAAAATACGATTCGCTCACCGCAGTAATGAGAAGAATCTAGCACATGCGCACTGGTTTGCTTATTTTTGTTTTGACGGATGTCAAAAGTGGCTTCCGTTTAGGCAGTTGTAGTTTTATGAAATAGTTTAATTTGAGTGCCCATCAGGTCCACAAAAATGAACTATATTTTTGCACTGATTTCTGATTTTATTACTAAAACTTACTGTCTTAAATATAATTAGGTGCGGAAAATCCAGTTTTGTTAAAATATATAGCGAAAGATTGTTAAAATACTCACGAATTTCTGTTTGATTTTTTTAATGGGGGCGTTGGTTTACGTTAACAATGGTTTGGTTTGGTAGTTTGCTAGATTTTTTTTTTATGGGAGGCGTTGATTTACGTTAACAATGGTTTGGTTTGGTAGTTTGCTGGTTTGGTGTTTTTTTTTAATGGGAGGCGTTGGTTTACGTTAATAATGGTTTGGTTTGGTAGTTTGCTGGTTTTGTGTTTTTTTTTTTAATGGGAGGCATTTTTCAGATACGATATTCCAGAATTTAGAAGGCGATATATTTTAAGAATCAAATGTTTATTAATGAATATTCCGCAATTTTTTTTACGAAAATACTATTAAAAGCGAGTACTTTTAGCCAATAAAAAAAAACTGTTAGCTCACAAAGAAAAAAGTAGATATTTTTGTAAAATTCTGCAAAATAATGTTACATAACCTTAAAATAATTTTTGGCATGGTGTAAAAATATGTAACGCTTTCCAGTCCATTATACCGGGTGTCCCAACTCTATTGACCCAACGATTTTCTCGAAATCTAAAAGACGTAATCAAGTTCTGCGAAAATCATCTTAAATAAGACAACTTAAACTATCTTTTAGCATATATGTGATACTTTCAGCTCTTAAAATGTGGGCAGGGGGACATAGGGGGACATTTTTTTAATAGAAAGGTGGGCCGTGTAATACATCATTTTAAAGCTTATTAAATCTCCATTTAACTATATATTTTTTAAATTTTAAACATTTTTTTTTTTTGTTTAAAATGGGGTTGAAAATGGGTATTTTTGTCATAATTACTCTAAAAAAATCAAACAATTTTTTAAAAGTTTATTTATTTTATTTATTTATTTGGTTACACCTTCCAACAGCCAAAGGCCAATTACTGGAAGGGAATGTACAAACAATGTAATGATTAAACAAAGCAAACATAAACAAAGCAAAACATAACATAAGAACTTAAAGTATAAGTAAATTATATAGGATTTAAAAAAAAGTATTAAAAAAAAATTGTAGAAGGCATTTAAAAAAAAAAACGTACGAAAAATACCTAATGGTCTTCAATGATAATTTGGGAAATCTTAGAGTTTTTAAAAAGTTACTAATTTCATGATGAAAAAACGTAAATTATACTTTTAAACTAATTTTAATTCACATAAATAAAATTTACAAAAAAAAACTTAAAAAATCGCATTTTTAAGCACAAAAAATTAAAGAATCAAAAATTGTTTAAAAAATAAAAAAATATGCAGTTTAATAGAGAATTTTATTTCCTTTATAATGATGTATCACATGCCCCCCTTTCCATTAAAAAAACTAAATATCTGAATACAAACTGTTTTTTCCAATGCAAATATTTTTAAATGGAATGAGATTGAACCTTTTTGTCAAAGATTCGGATAGACATTTTGTTTTTAATCAGCTAAAATTTTCTCAAAATAGCATGACCTTTGCCAAATAAGTTTTACCATTAATTTTCGAAACGAGTACGCTTTGGTTTTACTGTTAATGGTTCTTTGATCTGCTAAGCTCCCTGTAATAAAATCCTTTATTGGCGGTGGCGCTAGGTAATCTAAATTGTCCAAGATCCTAGAGCCCCCAGACCTACCTCATTTTACTGTGGCTGGTTTTCATGTATGTTTTACACAATGCTATGAAACACCAACATTCAGTATTCCCAGACACCCTCCGTGGGCTCTTACTTCCGCCAGACACTAAAGATCGGTAAAAAAGTAGGCAACCTACGTTATTTTACTGCGCCTGAAATTTATACATATTATTTGGGTGACTATTTTAAGACCTTCTGTAAGCTGCTAGACCAATCCGAAAGATCAAACATCACGCCAGACACGATAAAAGGTACATCTGAAAAGTAGTTTTTATTAAATATCTCTGGAACCCTATGAACCATAGTAAAGATTTTTTTGCACATGTCTTAACTTTGACAAAGGCTATCCTTTAATGTAATTTTTATTTGGTAATTTTATCCAGGGTCGTGCAAAATTGGGTGTGAACGATTTTAATTCAAATATGTACTGCGACTACCACGAAGCTCAGAATGTTTTACTAAAGCCCCATAGAGGAGCGAAATGGAATATTCGGAAGATGAAAGCAAGAAAAACCCCAATAATTTTTACAGCAGACCAGAAGGGTTTTAAAAAAAAATAGAAAAATACAAAAAAAAGTTAAAACAAGGGAAAAAGGGCAGGAGACGTACAGAATAATATAATAAAATATAATATAATATAAATTAAGCATTTTAAGTAAAAATATTTTTTCATCAGAAGCATTCATAAGTGACCGGCGTGATGATATGATCACGCCCCCCCCCCCCTTGCCTCACCAGTAATATAAAAATTTAATTAATATTAAAATTAACTACTGGCCTCATAACTAACCATATCCTAAAATTTTAAACAAATTCGGTCATGAAAAAATAACTTCGTCCTTAAAGGGTTAAATTTTAAGAATTTCTGTTTTGTTGGATAAAGTTCATCATATCATGTTTTGAGAGTTTTCAAGTGTGGTCGGATTACAAACTTCAACAAGTAAAAGACCTGGATAGGGTCGGCTTGAGTTTAAATGTGGCACGTTTTTGCTCAGTTTCGCTACTACGTAAAATTCGCACTGTGGTCCCAAATTTAAATTTAGCTAAAACTTCTAAACTGAGAATCGGTTACTGCTGTGCATACTAAATGTTTTTGCATATATGGAACCCCACGAAAGTTTAGTAAAAATTCGCTGGTTTTTACGATTACCAGAACTACTTTTCAACAAAATTGATAAGACCTTGTTAAGGGCAAATATTGAAGAACAAATGTTTACCAAGCATATGAACGATGGTATTAGAGTTAGCAAAGAAGTTCTTGATGATGTTTTGGAAAATCACGATGTGGATATTCATGGGTACAAAGGACTGTATCCCAAAATATTATTGGAGATTGAAAAGAGACAAAGTTTTTGGGTACATGTTCTCTTGGAAGGTGTTCCGTAGTTTATTTCTCTGTTCAAATAGGTATGTATTTATTATATTTATAATGTATTTCAGATTTTGTATAAATTATAACAACATTAACTATTACTGTAACAACCAGTGGATGTTTAGAATGCACTACTAGGGTGGACCTTATTTTTATTTACTGTTTTAAAATTTTCATTCTGGTATAACTAGAAAATCCTGAAAATATCGTTTTTGACATTTGTTTATTTTGTGTTGTTTCAGTATATTGTAATGAAAAAACAAAATTGGACTTTCTTTCACTTTTTTATTTTGCAGGGGGTTCCATACATGCAAAAACATTTAGATTGCACTACTAGGATGGACCTTATTTTTATTTACTGTTTTATAATTTTCATTCTGGTGTAACTAGAAAATCCTGAAAATATCGTTTTTGACATTTCTTTATTTTGTGTAGTTTCAGTATATTGTAATAAAAAAACAAAGTTGGACTTTCTTTCACTTTTTTATTTTGCAGGGGGTTCCATATATGCAAAAACATTTAGATTGCACTACTAGGATGGACCTTATTTTTATTTACTGTTTTATAATTTTCATTCTGGTGTAACTAGAAAATCCTGAAAATATCGTTTTTGACATTTCTTTATTTTGTGTTGTTTCAGTATTTTGTAATAAAAAAACAAAATTGGACTTTCTTTCACTTTTTTATTTTGCAGGGGGTTCCATATATGCAAAAACATTTAGATTGCACTACTAGGGTGGACCTTTTATTTACTGTTTTATAATTTTCTTTCTGGTGTAACTAGAAAATCCTGAAAATATCATTTTTGACATTTCTTTATTTTGTGTTGTTTCAGTATTTTGTAATAAAAAACCAAAATTGGATTTTTTTTCATTTTTTTATTTTTCCTACGACCTACTTAGTAGTTATTTCCCACCCGTTGCCTATGAAAACAGGTGGGAAGTGACAATCAGCTGATTTCACATATCTGCTGTCAGAAAATTATGACAGTAAACGTCAAAAACATAACCACAAATGGACAAACTAATTTTAAGATAATTTTTGCGTTTTTTATATGTGTAGGTCCTTAGTCGTAGGAAAAATAGTATACGCACCTCGACGCAAACCATTTCAGTACATTTCGAGTGCTTTTTAGCACTCTCGTGCACTAAAAACTAGGTTCGCGTACTAGGTTCGTAATATTGCTTCAATATTTTATAATAAAAATAAAAATGGTAAAACTAAACAATAGTTATAATAGTTATTTATATACCAAGGGACTAAACTGGCTTCTTTAGTCCCGCTGCATGAGTGTTTGGAAACAGAAATGCCAGGGACTAAAACAGCACACTATTTTTTTCACGACCGAACATAATTTAGATAGGTAGGTAGAATAAAAATTAAAACGCATGCGTTTAAAATCGGGTGTTTTATTTTCGTAATTTAATCAAGATGCCTGTGAATTGCGATTTCAATTATTTTTTAATATGGTTAACACAAACGTCAGTTCGAAAAAATGGACGAAGACGATAAATTTTAAGTAATTTAAACAATGTTATTTTTAAACGGTTTCCTTGTTAAAATTAAACAAACTCGTTTGAATCGCTAACTTATTACAAATCACCAAAATGAAAGCATCATACTCAGACGACATGGCCCATATCGCAAGAAAAATGAAAAAATTCTAGAAAGGAACCTTAATATACTTTAAAAAGAATTAGGAAAAATGGACATGGAGATAAATTAAACGAAGACAAAGGCAATGATAACAGGTAAAACAGAAATAAAGCATAATATAAGACAGAACAGAAATATTAGAACAGGTAGAAACTTTTATTTTATGTATTTAAGATATTGCATAATATAGAAAAAGAAATGAAAGAATAAACTGAACTTTAAAAAATACATTAAGAATTTATAGTCTATAAAAATATATATACTGCAAGTTTGTCGGTTTATAGCCGATACTTTATATATTAAAAATACGTTTTTATTATTTAATACCAAAGTACACAAAAGTTTAGGTGTATAAATACTGACGCCATTCCTAACGTATGGATCAGAGATATGGAAAACGATAGAAAAACAGTGACAAAGCCAATAGCCATAGCCAATGACATTCTAGAGAATAATTGAAAATAAAACCAGATCAGACAAGATGATGAATAAAACACACAGAGATTATTTAAAAATACAAGATATCACATAAAAGATTAAAGAAAGTCAGTAAAGATGGTATGGACATCTAAAGAGTATGGACAAGAAAAGAATAACAAAAAAATATATGAAGCAAGACCCAAGAGAAAGGTAGGGGGCAAACCGAGTAAACCTGAAACGAAGAAGCAAGAAATTCAATAGATAAAAGAGGGGAAGAAGCAGCAAGTGATGCACTGAATCAAGGAAAATTAAAAATCTGGAAGAAAAAAACGACAAGAGGGGAATGAATACCAAATACCTCACACTGAAACAATGAGGATAGTATTAAGTAATTAGAGAAAAGCATTGTTTTAAAGGTGTTAATTAAAATAATAGGACAAAAAGTGTGTAAATTAATTTCCAAAATAACTTAAAAAAGTGTCTTAGGAGGGGCGGCAAATGACTATATTTGTGCCTAGAGCCGGTAGCCAATATGTAGGCAACGGTTAGTTCTGCATGATAAAATCAGAACCAGATGTATCCTGCTGTATCTTCAAAAGTTACAGCATAAAATTGATATTTAATATTTTAAAATATATAATAATTCATGCATATTAAATTAATAAAAATATAATATATTTTTATTAATTTAATATGCATGAATTATTATATATTTTAAAATATTAAATATCAATTTTATGCTGTAACTCAACGTTTAATATTATATATTATATAATATTAAACGTTGAGTTACTGTTAAATAAGTGGGAGGTTTTTGGTTTGTCGGGCATAGTTATCAGATCTAATTTAGTTTTTAATATAACAATTTATTGGATGTTGTTAAACATATTTAATGTATATTAACAATAATCACTTATATTGCTTTCCCATTTTGAATATTTTATGACGTTTTATGTCGATATAAATCAATTTCAGGCAAAAAAAAAAATTATCGGTCGATCGGTATATCGATCGGTGGATCGTTCTGTCCGAAAAATCTTGTAAGGACTTTTAATTTGGCATACAGTTATGTTACCAAAAGTTCTCGTTCGGGATTGTTTTTGGTGAATATTGGGGAGCGGCAAAATTTGAAAATTGCTATATAGTGGTTTTTAAGGTTGCTGAACTTGAATCTAATAATAAAAATTTTCTCACTCCACCCCCGCAGGGGTGAGGGGATAAATATTTTTAAATATTTTTCAATATTATCGTCAAAATTGGTATATAGCGGTTTTTGGGGTCGACGAATATGAATCTGGTAATATTTTTTTCTAATTTCACCCACTGAGGGGGGGTAGTAGTTTTCGTAAAAACTGGTATATTGGGGTATTGGGGTTTTTGAGGTTGCTGAAAGTGAATCTCATAATAAAAAAATTCTAAATCTATCTTCTGAGGGGTAGGGGGTAGTTTCCGTTAAAACTGGTATATTGGGGTTTTTGAAGTTGCTGAAAGTGAATCTGAATATAAAAAAATTCCACCACCAAAGGGGGGGGGGTAGTTTTTGTGAAAATTGGTATATCGGGGTTTTTAAGGTTGCTGAAAAAGAATCTGATAATAAAAAAATTCTACCTCTACCCCTGAGAGCGTGGGGTAGTTTTCGTGAAAATTTGTGTATTGGGGTTTTTGAGGTTGCTAAAAAAATCTAACTCCACCCCGTAAGCGGCGGGGGGTAGTTTTCGTGAAAATTGGTATATTTTTAAGGTTGGTAAAAGTGAATCTGATAATAAAAAATCTATTTTACACTAACATAAAACGCCGCTTTATAAATCATATTAAGATACAATCTGGTATTTGAAATATAATAACGTAGTCCTTGTCTTAGGTGGGTCAAAAAATTATTGGTTATAATTTACCCTCCCCCTAAATTATTTTTTTAATTATTTTTCTCATAAGGTTTCAGATTCCCTAAAATGACTTTAAAAGACTACTGTCCAGCTAGATTTCAACTTGAAACCATAGTGAGTCAGTCGTCCGGTTTTACGAAAAGGATAGGCCCGGCATCATTTTGCAGACCTCCATGGACCTCTGATCCTGGTCAAACCGCAGGATGTGGCATTTATTATGTAAGATATACAGCTCAAAATAAATCGATTAATCCCTTATATTGTTTATACTTTATAATACAGGGTGGGCCAAAAAAAACCGGCCACTTTTTAAACCGTTATAACTTGTTTGCCTTTTGACCGATCTATACAAAATTTTGAATGAATAGGCTCAAAACACGTCCGATTCTGTCGGCAATTTTAATTATTTAAAATATTGTTAAATTTTTCAGTAATAAGGCTTTTTCTAAAGGGGTTATTTTAAAGCCGTGGGTATTAGAGCAAAATGTATAATTTGAAAATTTTTCGCCTTCATAATGTTAAGTGGTCTTTCTTCAGTAGGTAAGTATATTTAAATTTAAATTTGAAATTATAGTTTATTCTTTATTCTTATTTTTCTGAAAGGCTACATATTGCAATAAATTAATTTTTAAGATAAAAAAACTGATTCAGTAGGCGTGTTATTTATCTGACATCTCTTAAAAAATAATCAAAATGACCAAAAATCTGTGATTTCGACATTTACATAAGAAAAAAGTAAAAGCTGAATTTTATATGTATATTTTAAGGAAAATGGTTAAGAAATAACAGAAAAATTACTAATGAAGTATGCACATTCAAAATTGTACCATACACTCTATGAACATAACATAAAAAACAAGAAATTGCTAAAATAAATCAAGATTTAACTGTTGGCTAAATAAAAAAGTATTATATTTTCATTGCAAATAAAATTAATTATTTTAAACACTGTTTTAATTATAAATAATATAAAACCATATAATTATGGAAGGTACAGGATGTTGGTTGGCTATTGGCAGTTAAAGTTCCATATTCTGATTTAAATCATAAATATTTATTGATTTACAAAAATTCACATTATCCTTCATCGTATGTTAACGTTTCTAAAACAAGCATTTTTTCTCGTTTTGACCAAAACTACACTTATTTCTTGTTTATCTAGAAATTTTTTAATTTAAATACATATATTCGTTTTTTATTTATTGCTCATCTTTAAAATATATATTTAAAATGATTTTTTTATAATTTTCAATTTGACATATTATTTTTTAGACATGTCAAAAATAATTTGAGATCACTAACAGACTACTTAATCCGTGTTTTTATGATATTTACTGCTAGCTGTACCCTTTCCAAAAAAATAGTATAAAAAATAAAATACAATCTTAAGTTAAAAGAAAAATATACTTATATATATATATATATATATGTTTGTTTTTGTTTGTTTTTTAACCTCGTACTATTCTACTTAATTAAGCATCCCCTAAGTCCAGGACTTGTGTGGGCTAGTAGTAGAGGGAACCACCGGCTTTAATTGACTTTCAAACCAATATATCTAGGGAGTACGCCTTCGCCAAATTTCAATTATTAATTAACTGAAAAAGGCAATCGGCGCCAGTGAGGTTTGAACTCACGATCATTAGATCAGTATCAGGCTATATCGATGCCATTGACCACTGAGCTAAATCTCCCATATATATATATATATATATATATATATATATTTATATATGGGTTATTCCATGTCAAATCGCAAATGGCCGCCGTCAGAATTGGGTCAATGCTATTGGGACGTACAAAAATTCAAATTGTAGATATTTTAACGTGGAATCGAATGCCGTGTGGTGTTTTTAGTAATCATTGATTCTTTGCCAGTAATACTGTCAAATCTGACCTCGCTGACAAAAAAATTTATTGACATTCGAGTGGCGCGGAGAATTTAATCAACGGATTACAATGAAACTTGGTACTCGGGGGTTTTGGGGGTCGCTGATCACGAATCCAAGATCAGATTTTCAAAATTCGTAGATGGCGCCACTTTTTGGCGCATGTGCAGAAGGAAAGTGATTGAGAATTGGCTGGTTACCACGAAATTTGATAATCGGGGGTTTCGGGGGTCTCTAATCACGAATTCGGGGTCAGATTTTCAAAATTCATAGATGGCGCCACTTTTTGGCGCATGTGCAGAAGGAAAGTGATTGAGAATTGGCTGGTTACCACGAAATTTGGTACTCGGGGGTTTCGGGGGTCGCTAATCACGAATTCGGGGTCAGATTTTCAAAATTCGTAGATGGCGCCACTTTTTGGCGCATGTGCAGAAGGAAAGTGATTGAGAATTGGCTGGTTACCACGAAATTTGGTGCTCGGGGGTTTCGGGGGTCGCTAATCGCGAATTCGGGGTCAGATTTTCAAAATTCGTAGATGGCGCCACTTTTTGGCGCATGTGCAGAAGGAAAGTGATTGAGAATTGGCTGGTTACCATGACATGTGGTACTCAGGTGGTTTTGGGGGTCGCTGATCATGAATCCGAGGTCAAATTTTCAAAATTCGTAGATGGCGCTACTATTTGGCGCATGTGCATAGAGAAAGTGATTGAGAATTGACTAGATTAGCTTGAAACTTGGTACTCAGGGGTTTGGGGGTTCGCTGATCACGAAACCAGTATCTGAATATAGTATTGTTAAGATGATTATTCAGCTCCGAAAGAAATAAATTTGATTATTCATTATCTGACATCGAATAGTCAGATTTCCTCTCTCTCAGCGTGACCTAGAACTAACGATGTAGACGTGGAGAGGTACTAGTTCCATTTTGTTTTTGTTTTTTTTTCTTTTTGGTTTGGACTTTTTAGTTTGTTTAGTTTTAGTTTGAGGTAGGTTGGCTGAGGTTCCATCAGACTGGATGAGGTTAGGTTAGGTTTGGTTGTGTTGGATTGCATTGAGTCAGTTTGAAATACTTTCGGTACTTGAAACCGAGGAAGTACCGCCAAAACGACCCGAGTACGTATTGTCAGACTTTTTCTAGTGCGCATGCGCGATGTGGTGGCGCCATCTACGAGTGTTGACAATCTGACCTTGGGTTCGTGATCAGCGACCTCCAAAACCCCCGAGTACCAAA
>OY294045.1:76027725-76063657 GCA_958510825.1 Brachypterus glaber | reverse complement strand
CCCAAAACCCCCGAGTACCAAGTTTCATTGTAATCCGTTGATTAAATTCTCCGCGCCACTCGAATGTCAATAAAATTTTTTGTCAGCGAGGTCAGATTTGACAGTATTACTGGCAAAGAATCAATGATTACTAAAAACATCACACGGCATTCGATTCCACGTTAAAATATCTACAACTAATAAGGAAAGACCACTTAACATAATGAAGATGATTTTTTTTTAAATTGTACATTTTGCTCTAATCCCCACTGCTTTAAAATAACCCCTTTAGAAAAAGCGTTATTACTGAAAAATATAATAATATTTTAAATAATTAAAATTATCTACAGAATCTTACTTGCTTTGAGCATATTCATTCCAAATTTTGTATAGATCGGTGAAAAGGCAAACAAGTTATAACGGTTTAAAAAGTGGCCGGTTTTTTTTGGTACACCCTGTATAATACCATAACAAATATCTGACTTGAGTCAGATCGATTGTAGCATTTATTTAATACAGTGGCGGATTAGGTGGGTATTCAAATATGCTGTCAAAGAAAATAATTACTCCAGGGATATCGCCCTGCAGGTCGTAATTATTTCCAAACAGCAAATTTTCATAAAAACAGCAAAATTTTCGCGCATAATTCTCATCCACTTGTGTTATTATATATGAAAATTTTCTCAACTGTATCAAGTAGAGATCTTCAAATATTTTCCAAACCCCTGGATGCACCAAATTGCACGTGGTGAGCTTATTTTTCAACAGTTATTTTTATAGCAATTTTATTGATTACACTAGGCAACACGGTTTCTTGCCCCAAATGGAGTCATATGTTTTTTAACTAATTTTGGGTCGCTGAACTCGAATCTGGCCTCAGAATATTATTATTACCTAAGTTTTCTGAGAAAAATAAGACAAAAATGTTAAAAAAAATCATTATTTTATCCCTCTTTTGTTCTAAAATCATGGGAGACAAAAATATTCCAAGGAAAAATTTGGATTCGGCGACTCAATATTAGTTAAGAAATACCCAACTTAAAACAGAGAAACTTTAAATTCATAGGTAGAATAAATAGGGATATTATGAAAAAAAATATTTAAAAAAAAATGAATAATATGACAAAACTAAGTAGGGGTGGAGGGTAAGAAGAAGGGTGCATAAGGGGACAAGCTTATCGCCACGTATTTATGCTAAAATTGTCAAAAATTATTACTAAGGGGTCAAAATTGAACTAAAAAAATGTTACGTATTATGGTTCTTATGTAATAAAGTAACATTTTTATGATGTAAAACCATTAAAAAAACAAAAAAAAATTTTTGTTTTATAAATTATTTTTAAATTGGCATAATTGCATGTACTAAAATTTAAAAAATAAGACATGCTGAATTTTTTTTAAGGTCAAGTTTGGATTCTGCGCCTTTAAATTGATAACACAAATATATTTTTTGGGCTCGGGAAAAAAGTTTACACTGTGTACTTTAATTTTATATCTTTTTCATTTATTTACTTTTTAGGAACAAACTAAGCAAACTAAAAAAATATTTGTATAAATATTTTTGTAGAGAATTTTATAATCTACAAATTAAGTTCTATAAAATTTTTAAAAAAAATTGATAGTTTTGCCACAAATGAGCAATTAAGTAAACTCTGCACTTTCATTTTAACCTTTTTATTTTTTTTTTCGCGTACTTATTCTGACAGTAGGTTCTTGACATATAGATTTTTGAATTCCTCGTATTTTTTTTAATATACACTAAAATTTTCAAAATTCTACTATTTTTTTAAATATTTTGAGAAAAAACGTCATTATTACCTGAACTTATATCTCAAAAATTTTAGGTGCTGAAATTTTTCTAAGGTCAGATGCGGATTCTACGCCCTCGAATTAGTAAGAAAAATTTACTTTCCGATCGGGACAAAAAAAAAAGTTTTGTTGCCTAGTGTTATAAAGTTTTATAAAATCTAAAATTTATTCTTGTTATAGATAAAGATAAAGATAAAGATAAAGATATGTTTGTTGCTCCTTCGTTTTTACATGAAAAAATATCCAGCAAACGTCAATTAAAAAATGAAATTATTAAATTATACACTGGTACATATAAGTACCTAACATTAAACATTAATAGAATTTACATTACAGTTCAAAAATTCTTCAAGTGTGTAAAACGGGTTATTCGAAAAATAACGTTTAATTTTTTCTTTAAATTTCCGAGGGCCCAGATCAGTAAAAGAACGAGGTAACTTATTGTAGGTTTTGATTCCTAGATACCCTTTTCAAATCCGGCCGTTTTATGCCTAGGTATGCTAAGAGCATGAGGTTGCCTAGTGTTAATCCACTTAAAACTTTTTTTTAAATGAAATAATTTGATTGACTGTCATGACTATCTAAAATACTATTTAAATGAACCAACATAAAAATGTTTATTCTTATTTTTTTCTGTGAAAGGTATTCATTATAAAATTTCTTTATTTGTTCGTATTTTACACCGAAAACTATGTATAAATAGTCTATTTATTAACTTAACTCCAAAATGTAACAATAATTTCTCAATACACATATTTTATTTATCAGCTGTCAGAAAATATAAAACGAAAAACAGGTGCTGCCATCTATTGCTTAACTAACGAAGTAACGTATTAACGTATCCATAGACGTATCCTAGTATTACAAAAAGTATTTTAATTTAATAATTTATATTAAATGAATATAAATGTTCTAAGATTGTTAATTAACAAAAACAAAGTTTATTTTATTGATTTCCATTTGTTATTCTATATTCAAAAAGCAACATTTGTAAAAAACTTCACTGCAACTAAACTTTTCAATATGGAGTCAAAATTCAAACAATTTTTGTAGTGGGAAAAAACAAATAATTGTAAATAAAACAGGTATGGTTGTGAATATAATAGTATACAAACCTCGGTTCAACATTTTCCTCCTCGGTATGTAATATACTATTATTTTTGTGTACAAAATATTTGGTTGGATATGACCAATTGAATTATTTGGTTGTGACAAATGAATTTTATTTCTGTCAAATAACTTATTTTGACCCCATTAATAAATGATTTTGAAATTAAAATATTTATTTACATAAACTAATTATTTATTTGACATAAATAAAATTTATTACTCACAATCAAATAATTTAGTTGGCCATATCCAAATAAATCTAAAAAATATTTTTTTTTCAAGCGTACTGAAATGTTCATATTTTATAATTGAAAACACTAGTTAGAAGTGATCTATTTTTTACAGTAAAAAAATGAGTTCATTGTTGTACGCCGTAAAAAAAAGTTAGTTAGCAAAACCATCACTGACGGCAGCACTCTTTGACTTTGATGAAAGCCATACTTCAAACTTGTTTGTTTATTATGTAAACAGGTGGTTGACTCGAGATTCTGTGCAAAAACCTTGTGTGAAATTGATTAATAATGATTGAAGAAGAATATATGTTTTATATTCCTACAAATCTCTCCGAAATTGCAAATACTATATAAGACAAGTTACCATCGAAATCGCGAAAATTGTACGATTAAACCTACGAAAAAAATTTTAAATGAGCTAAGGAAGGTTTAAGTTTATTTCGAAAGGGTTTTATTGGCCTATTATAATAAAAAAAAACATACTTTATTACTGAATAAATTAAATTAAAAAATTAATAATTAAAAATATATATATAGGATGCTTGAAGAAAAAATAGTATGTTTCACTCAGAGGAAAATTGAAGCTTTTTTTTAATAGTCTGTAGAATTAACGGACGATGCGAAGCGGTGTCCGGAAACTACAGACGAGTAAAAAAAGCACTTAGTAAAACTACTACTATTAACAGTGTGTATCGATGCTGGGATTTTAATATTTTTAGTAAAATTTTTTAGTAAAATTCCGGTAAAATTGACAGGCAATTTTGTCTTTTTTTTTTGACAACAACCCTAAAATGAAACCTTTTGTATAAATATTATTTAAAAAAAAAATACCTACAAGATATATCAGAAATAAAAGCAACTTATATTAATATTAAATTAAATTCAAATGCATTTTTCACACTTGTGTAAAAAGTTTTTATAGATGCAAAAAAAAAATTTATAGTTAATGCCGTTCATGTACCTGCACTTAAAAAAAAGCCAATACCTACTTATAAATGTGACTTTAATAGAAATACCATGTACATTCTTATTAGGCTAATGAAAGTTTCTTTCCGTTATTTTACTCTTGAACGGAATTATTTCTTAAAACTTGAGTTTTCTGTAAATTTACTTTTATAGGAAATTGTAATATAAGCTTACAAAACTTTTACGTTGTCTCCCAAGCATACTATATTTCATATAATACACTTATAGCTAGATATATATTTTTACATTACTAACATCGAGCTAAAATAAAGTTTTGTTTGAGATTTTTATATTTTCTGGCTTATAAATTCTGATCACTACTACAGATATATATCTAAGTTACACATTCTTTTTGAATCTTAAAATAAAAAGTACAAAACTGTAAAAAAATTAGTCTATTTATTAACTTAACTCCAAAATATAACAATAATTTCTCAATACACATATTTTATTTATCAGCTGTCAGAAGATATAAAACGAAAAACAGGTGCTGCCATCTATTGCTTAACTAACGAAGTAACGTATTAACGTATCGATAGACGTATCCTAGTATTACAAAAAATATTTAAATTTAATAATTTATATTGAATGAATATAAATGTTCTAAGATTGTTAATTAACAAAAACAAAGTTTATTTTATTGATTTCCATTTTTTATTCTATATTCAAAAAGCAACATTTGTAAAAAACTTCACTGCAACTAAACTTTTCAATATGGAGTCAAAATTCAAACAATTTTTGTAGTGGGAAAAAACAAATAATTGTAAATAAAACAGGTATGGTTGTGAATATAATAGTATACAAACCTCGGTCCAACATTTTCCACCTCGGTATGTAATATACTATTATTTTTGTGTACAAAATATTTGGTTGGATATGACCAATTGAATTATTTTGTTGTGACAAATGAATTTTATTTCTGTCAAATAACTTATTTTGACCCCATTAATAAATGATTTTGAAATTAAAATATTTATTTACATAAACTAATTATTTATTTGACATAAATAAAATTTATTACTCACAATCAAATAATTTAGTTGGCCATATCCAAATAAATCTAAAAAATATTTTTTTTTCAAGCGTACTGAAATGTTCATATTTTATAATTGAAAACACTAGTTAGAAGTGATCTATTTTTTACGCCGTAAAAAAAAGTTAGTTAGCAAAACCATCACTGACGGCAGCACTCTTTGACTTTGATGAAAGCCATACTTCAAACTTGTTTGTTTATTATGTAAACAGGTGGTTGACTCGAGATTCTGTGCAAAAACCTTGTGTGAAATTGATTAATAATGATTGAAGAAGAATATATGTTTTATATTCCTACAAATCTCTCCGAAATTGCAAATACTATATAAGACAAGTTACCATCGAAATCGCGAAAATTGTACGATTAAACCTACGAAAAAAATTTTAAATGAGCTAAGGAAGGTTTAAGTTTATTTCGAAAGGGTTTTATTGGCCTATTATAATAAAAAAAAAACATACTTTATTACTGAATAAATTAAATTAAAAAATTAATAATTAAAAATATATATATAGGATGCTTGAAGAAAAAATAGTATGTTTCACTCAGAGGAAAATTGAAGCTTTTTTTTAATAGTCTGTAGAATTAACGGACGATGCGAAGCGGTGTCCGGAAACTACAGACGAGTAAAAAAAGCACTTAGTAAAACTACTACTATTAACAGTGTGTATCGATGCTGGGATTTTAATATTTTTAGTAAAATTTTTTAGTAAAATTCCGGTAAAATTGACAGGCAATTTTGTCTTTTTTTTTGACAACAACCTTAAAATGAAACCTTTTGTATAAATATTATTTAAAAAAAAAAATACCTACAAGATATATCAGAAATAAAAGCAACTTATATTAATATTAAATTAAATTCAAATGCATTTTTCACACTTGTGTAAAAAGTTTTTATAGATGCAAAAAAAAAATTATAGTTAATGCCGTTCATGTACCTGCACTTAAAACAAAGCCAATACCTACTTATAAATGTGACTTTAATAGAAATACCATGTACATTCTTATTAGGCTAATGAAAGTTTCTTTCCGTTATTTTACTCTTGAACGGAATTATTTCTTAAAACTTGAGTTTTCTGTAAATTTACTTTTATAGGAAATTGTAATATAAGCTTACAAAACTTTTACGTTGTCTCCCAAGCATACTATATTTCATATAATACACTTATAGCTAGATATATATTTTTACATTACTAACATCGAGCTAAAATAAAGTTTTGTTTGAGATTTTTATATTTTCTGGCTTATAAATTCTGATCACTACTACAGATATATATCTAAGTTACACATTCTTTTTGAATCTTAAAATAAAAAGTACAAAACTGTAAAAAAATTAGTCTATTTATTAACTTAACTCCAAAATATAACAATAATTTCTCAATACACATATTTTATTTATCAGCTGTCAGAAGATATAAAACGAAAAACAGGTGCTGCCATCTATTGCTTAACTAACGAAGTAACGTATTAACGTATCGATAGACGTATAATAGTATTACAAAAAATATTTAAATTTAATAATTTATATTGAATGAATATAAATGTTCTAAGATTGTTAATTAACAAAAACAAAGTTTATTTTATTGATTTCCATTTTTTATTCTATATTCAAAAAGCAACATTTGTAAAAAACTTCACTGCAACTAAACTTTTCAATATGGAGTCAAAATTCAAACAATTTTTGTAGTGGGAAAAAACAAATAATTGTAAATAAAACAGGTATGGTTGTGAATATAATAGTATACAAACCTCGGTTCAACATTTTCCACCTCGGTATATAATATACTATTATTTTTGTGTACAAAATATTTGGTTGGATATGACCAATTGAATTATTTGGTTGTGACAAATGAATTTTATTTCTGTCAAATAACTTATTTTGACCCCATTAATAAATGATTTTGAAATTAAAATATTTATTTACATAAACTAATTATTTATTTGACATAAATAAAATTTATTACTCACAACCAAATAATTTAGTTGGCCATCCAAATAAATCTAAAAAATATTTTTTTTTCAAGCGTACTGAAATGTTCATATTTTATAATTGAAAACACTAGTTAGAAGTGATCTATTTTTTACAGTAAAAAAATGAGTTCATTGTTGTACGCCGTAAAAAAAAGTTAGTTAGCAAAACCATCACTGACGGCAGCACTCTTTGACTTTGATGAAAGCCATACTTCAAACTTGTTTGTTTATTATGTAAACTGGTGGTTGACTCGAGATTCTGTGCAAAAACCTTGTGTGAAATTGATTAATAATGATTGAAGAAGAATATATGTTTTATATTCCTACAAATCTCTCCGAAATTGCAAATACTATATAAGACAAGTTACCATCGAAATCGCGAAAATTGTACGATTAAACCTACGAAAAAAAATTTTAAATGAGCTAAGGAAGGTTTAAATTTATTTCGAAAGGGTTTTATTGGCCTATTTTAATAAAAAAAACATACTTTATTACTGAATAAATTAAATTAAAAAATTAATAATTAAAAATATATATATATAGGATGCTTGAAGAAAAAATAGTATGTTTCACTCAGAGGAAAATTGAAGCTTTTTTTTAATAGTCTGTAGAATTAACGGACGATGCGAAGCGGTGTCCGGAAACTACAGATGAGTAAAAAAAGCACTTAGTAAAACTACTACTATTAACAGTGTGTATCGATGCTGGGATTTTAATATTTTTAGTAAAATTCCGTTAAAATTGACAGGCAATTTTGTCTTTTTTTTTGACAACAACCCTAAAATGAAACCTTTTGTATAAATATTATTTTAAAAAAAATACCTACAAGATATATCAGAAATAAAAGCAACTTATATTAATATTAAATTAAATTCAAATGCATTTTTCACACTTGTGTAAAAAGTTTTTATAGATGCAAAAAAAATTTATAGTTAATGCCGTTCATGTACCTGCACTTAAAAAAAAACCATTACCTACTTATAAATGTGACTTTAATAGAAATACCATGTACATTCTTATTAGGCTAATGAAAGTTTCTTTCCGTTATTTTACTCTTGAACGGAATTATTTCTTAAAACTTGAGTTTTCTGTAAATTTACTTTTATAGGAAATTGTAATATAAGCTTACAAAACTTTTACGTTGTCTCCCAAGCATACTATATTTCATATAATACACTTATAGCTAGATATATATTTTTACATTACTAACATCGAGCAAAAATAAAGTTTTGTTTGAGATTTTTATATTTTCTGGCTTATAAATTCTGATCACTACTACAGATATATATCTAAGTTACACATTCTTTTTGAATCTAGAATAAAAAGTACAAATCTGTAAAAAAATTAAAAATATAACTAAGCTTGCATCTAAGGATCATCCACAACACCATGCTACAAATTAAATAGGTAAAAAATAGGTTAAATAGGTAAAGTCCAAAATAAGACACTGTTTAGTATAGTCGTGTTCCATATAAAACGAAACATTCTAAATAACTCTAAATAATGTTTATATAAAAACAAGTTGATTTTTATTTTTAGGGGGGCATCTTTTGACATAACACCCTTGCAGTGTCAAATCACCCTTTAAAAAATGGGAACATGGGAACATTATTGAAAGGACAATTCCTATTTGGGATAAATAATTGAGAATAATGGTTAAACTGTTTAAGGTTGCAAAAATGCGCCCTAAGGTTTATTCCGTTTGAATTAACTTATTATACAGTGCGGTCCAAAAGTCACCCCCCCCCTCTTAACTTTTGAACGAGTTGAGATATCGATTTCAAATTTAGAACTCTTAAATAAGACAACTTAGACTATCTTTAAGCATATATTTGATACTTTTATCTCTTAAAATGCGGGCATGGGGGGAAATTTTTTTAAATAGAAAGGGGGGTCGTGTGACACATCATTTTAAAGCCTTTAAAATTCTCGTTATATAACCATACATTTTTAAACATGTTTTTTAAGGTTTTGATTTTTCAGTTTTTTGTGCTAAAAAAATAAATTTTTTAGTTTTTTGTTTGTTAATTTTTATTTATGTCAAATAAAATTAGTTGAAAAGTATAATTTACTTTTTTTCATTATGAAATTAGGCATTTTTAAAAAATTGTTTGGATTTTTTAGAGAAATTTTGACAAAAATACCCATTTTCAACCCTATTTTAAACCCATAAAAAATGTTTAAAAAAAATAAAAATATACAGTTAAATGGAGAATTTTATAAGCTTTAAAATGATGTATCACACGACCCACCTTTCCATATAAAAAAATTTCGCCCCATGCCCCCCTGCCCACATTTTAAGAGCTAAAAGTATCAAAAATATGCTTAAAGATGGTTTAAGTTGTCTTATTTAAGAGTTCTAAATTTGAAGTCGATATCTAAACTCGTTCAAAAGTTAGGAGGGGGGGGGTGGCTTTTGGACCGCTCTGTATATATAATCTATAACCACGATTGTAAGCAATAAAAATATCGGGTTGCTGGAAAAAGGAAGGACTACACTCAGACAACTTGTGGGGGTCCTCACGGGCCACTGCAGGCTAAGGAGGCACCTGGCAACAATGCGGATTCTAGAGAGTCCGCTATGCCCAGAATGCGGATGAAACATCCTCTCATTACTTAGCCGAGTGTCAGATAAGACAGGACCAGGTTGCAAGTCTTTGACACTCAAAGACAACCAAGAGAACTAAGAGATCTCCCTGGGCCAATATCCTGACCTTTATTTATAGGACGAGCAGGTTCAAGGAGGCCTCAAATTAGTAAATGGCTGAGATTGCCTGGGATGACAAAAGTGCCATAAATGGCCTAGTAGTCCGGCGTTGGCCAACTCCAAAAAAAAAAAAACTACTACTTGGATGCTTCTTATTAAACCATTTTTAATGTATCATATTCACAAAAATTTATATTATTATCACCGACATCTCATTTTTTTAAACCAAATTTTATTATCGAAACTATAACATACTAGTATGAAGAACAGCGTACTACACACATTTTATTAGTTAACTACAACAAACAATGACGTCACACTTACTATTCTTAGTAACCATGTAAGGGGTGGTTTGCTCGCATAGTAAGTATTTCTATCCTTTTCTATCATATTTCTGTCCTTTCAGAATCATATTTTTTCGACGAAGAAGAGGTTAGTGTTTTTGTGGAAGCCGGACTTATGTACAAGATTGTTTTGCCACTTTTGCAAGAATCTCGGCAAGAATGAATTTTATTGATATTATTTAAAATAATTTATTTTAAACAATCGTCAGATATCATTCGTGGATAATATAGATACGATAAACGAGTTAAATAAAAGTAAGTTATTTATAAGCTTTATGCAAAAATATCGCAAAATAAACAACTCAATCAACTTTTTAACCTCGAAATAGATTTTACTTTTACTTTACCAACTAACTATGACGTCATTTAAACAACACTCTTCAAACCATACTAGTATGTTATAGTTAAGTTATTAAAATTTGGTTTTAATAAGCTAAAAATGTCATATTATATTAAGCTAAGGAGGGGTAAGTAAGCTAAAGTGGGGTACACTCCCCACTTTAGAATAATTGATTTCTCCTATATCCTAATACATATATCGTATTCTTGGCTTATTTAAAAAAAAATATGTATCTGTAAAAAAACCTAAAACGGTTCCATGTAAACCCTACAAATTTAAAAGTAGGCTTTCTCACCTCGAGTTCTCTGCTAGTATTTTTGTTGCTTACAATGGGGGTTAAATAAGTTATTATAAAATAAGTTAAAACGAAATAAAACTTAGCGCATTTTTGCAACCTTTGTCATTAATTACACAGCCACAAAAAAAAAGGTCCTACTGTGTATTTTGAGGCTTTGAATCCAAATTTAAGGTCAAAATAGCAATAAAAGTTATTTTCATTTACTTGAAAATAACGTTTTTTAAGGTTATCTCCAAAACTAATCTGGTGCTATTTTGACCTCAAATTCGTATTCAAAATACACAGGAATACAATACGAATAGTCCATTTGAACATGCATTTTGATTCAAATATTTTCAAAATTTTTGAAATGCAACTACAGTATAAGTCGGGGCTAAAAGACCTTTCAAATAATTTATCACTTGACCAATGTTCCCATTTACTTTTTAAGGGTGATCCTACACTAGAGGGGTGGTTATAACACTGCCGACTAAGCAAGAGGGTCGTATCCAACAATTGAGTTTGCAACTTCTTAGCATCTATGAAACTTACTTTAGCTCTTATTCTACGAAAAAAATATTGCATAATACATTTTGAGAGATTTATTCAGTTAGACATATGTTGCCGTCCTAAACAAGAAGGTATTATCTGACAATTCTAGTTTTTCACTTCAAATATTTTTGCACCTTGCTTCAAATTTTATGCTACAAAAAAAAAGTCGTATATTACATTTTGAGAAATTTATTTACTTAGAAATATTTTTATATCGGCAAAATTACCGCCGTTCCAAATAAAAAAGTCGATTTTTTCAAAATAAAAAAAATATGCGGTTAAGACATTTTTGCTTAGTAGGGCAGTGTTGTTAAATATGCAAAATTGCCGCTGTTCCCAATGAAAAAATCGATTTTCTCAAAACCACAAAAATGCAGATAGGACTTTCTTGATTATACATTTTATACAATTTTATAAAATAAAGCAGCTTTAAAAATGGTCAGATAGAGTTACAAACAAGAGCGTATTGAAGAAAATTGGCAAAAAGCGTATCTCAGTGTGAGTATTTTTTAAAATGCGCTAGTCAGGAAGGGGGATAAAGTTTTTTTTTAGATTCTCAGACCTGTCGACATGATATTGGAATAATATAAATACAAAGAATTTATAATTTATACTCTTTAGGTCACGGTGCTTTTTTGGGGGTATTTTTTGTTTTTTTCGAAACCCTGAAATTCCTTTACCACTCGATAGTACTGTCCATTTATATGATTTTTAGCTAAAATTAAAAAAATCTACCGAGCGCTTCGTTTTTTATTAAAAACATATATGCTAAACGAGCTGCAAAGAGTAAAACAAGCCGTGTACATATGTAATGCTACGCATTTCATTATATACTATTCAAAGTAATATTCCAATTATTAAAAAAAACAAAACAAAAAAAATTTTCAACAATTTGTTTTTATTTTCTTTTTGCGAAAAAGTAAAAACAAATTTAAAAAATGTAAATATTATTGAACCTATAACAAGTAAATTACAGCAAGTTTAAAGCTTTGCTAAAGTATCTTTTAAGTTACTTAACATGAATGGAAAACAAAACCAAACCTTCGGAATAAAACAATCTGCTTTAACTTTAGTTTACCAAAGTTTTGTTTTAATAAAATTCTTAGTAATTCAGTCAGGAATTGGCTATTAGGGTGTTTCCAAAAATCAAGAAGTAACTAAACCATTCGTGTGCATATAGTGGCTAAAAAAGTTTATATGCAAAATTTCAGGCGAATTGGTTGCAGATAGACCACCGCCCACTTGCAAATCATATTTTGTTATTTATCATATTTATCTCATATATTAAGCAGTCGGTTATATTGGGCAAAAATAGTACCTATATTAAAGGTCAACTCGGACAATAGTACTTTTCCGAGACCTAAATAAATGTTTGAGGCATGAAGGTCGAGGAGAAGTATTGTTTTCCAGGAGACTTGTATCCTATTTTATTTGCAACTGACTTTATTTAAAAATATTGTAGGTAGGGGTAAAAGGGGTAATAAGAAACAGGGGTGATAATAAACGGTGAAGAAATAAGCATTAAAAATTTCTTGTGAAAATATTAAAAAAATCTACGAGGACCCCACATAAGCTATTATTCTTAAAAATTGCTGACATTTGAAGGTTGTAAATGTAGCTATAATAATTTATTAAAAGTGTTTCAGGAATTTGCAGCTTTGGTTTCTCTTATTACCCCAGGTTTTGTATTTTGTCAGGGTAATAAGAAACACTTTTTAAAACTCTTTATATTTAGGATTTTTCTCGGAATTTTCTTAGGAATAAGTTTAAAATGTCAAAGAAAATCGAAATAGAGGCGCATAAAATATAAAAAATATTGAATTTGTTCAAAAAAAAAAAGGAAATTTTTTATCAAATAATTCAATTGTTGAATCGACAAATTAGACATTACCAATAAGTCAAAAATAAAATTTACCAATTATTAATAGGGTGTTTCACTTTTTTTTTTTTAGTTTTTTATTATTTTTTTTTAAATGCGTTTTTTACAGTTTACATTTTCAAAATAAAATTTTGTTTATTTATTACTTTTTTAACCTTTTTCAATTTTTGTTCAAATTTTAAGTAAACTTAGACGTGCTTTAGATGTGTCTCTTGTATATTCAGTTTGTTCTTGTATACCTTTTTTATGGGATACAATATGCCTGTTTCCTAAAACAATAATAATATTTTTTTACCACTAAACATATTAGTATTCTTTGAATTTTATACAAGAAACCAAATACAGATACATATTAATACATAATACAAAAAAAAATAAGTTTATGCCTTTATGTGTCCTAATTCTAACATGCTCTGTTTCCTAAATCCCCGAGTGTTTCTAATTACCCCTTTCTCCCCATACATATTTTTTTATCTTTTTTTTTTTGAAAACTTTGTTTTACAAAATTCACAATTCACTGTGAAGATTATATAATGGAATGCGTAGCCTTACATATCTTCACGGCTTGTTTTGTCTTTAAAACTATAACAGTGTAAGAAATTAAACAATACAAATTATGTATGTACATATGTATTATACATCATTATAACTGAGTTGGGTGGGGGTCAAAAAATGTTTAAGTAACCTGAAATTTGGATTTTTTCAATTGAAACAACAGAAGAGGGGTGCATAAGAAAATTAGAAAAATTAGAAAAATGTGTTGTTTTGCAATACCCAATAAGTAAGGTAGTTGGGTTTTTTAAATCAAGGAATTTAAAAAAAATGGCCAAATTAAGGGAGTGGAGCTAAATATTTATTTATTTATTTATTTATTTATTTATTTAAAGTATAAACTTTTAACAAATCTTTATATTTTCTACAATAAACTAAATATTTTAATTAATAACTATATAAAGGAGTTTAGAAAAATATCACAAGAGTAATTTTTCGCAGAAGAAAATCCTTGTTAGCAATGTTTTACCCCGGTGTTATTTAAACATAAAGTTGAATAAAAAGTTAGAAGAAGAAAATTATAATATAAAGAAAATAAAAAAAACAATAAAATATACATAATGTTAAATTAATTAATAACAATGCAATAATATTTATTATTCCATCAATCTATTTTCTAATCATCGTACAGAGTGATATTGGTAGACTGACAGTTTCGGGCTACTGGCCCTCTTCAGTACCAAGAGTCAACTCTGCACGCTGATTAAGAAAACGGTTTTAGACTTAATTCGCAAAAGGAATATAGCCATTAGATTGATGTAGGCTTGTGCGCCATCTATTGCTAGATGTAGACAACTACTCATACCTCTCCTAGTCTGGAGACTTTGAATGGTAGCAAGTTGAAGACTTGTGTGTCTCAAGCACATAGTACCACTAACGAGTGGTTAGGCGTAGAATTATTAAGGACAGAAATTTTTAATTTTAAACAAAATTATAAAAATATTAATTTATTATTCCATCAATCTATTTTCTAATCATCGTACAGAGTGATATTGGTAGACTGACAGTTTCGGGCTACTGGCCCTCTTCAGTACCAAGAGTCAACTCTGCACGCTGATTAAGAAAACGGTTTTAGACTTTATTCGCAAAAGGAATATAGCCATTAGATTGATGTAGGCTTGATAGATTGATGGAATAATAAATTAATATTTTTATAATTTTGTTTAAAATTAAAAATTTCTGTCCTTAATGCAATAATAATAATAACAACAACAACAACAACAACAACAACAACAACAACAACAACAACAACAACAACAACAACAACAACAACAACAACAACAACAACAACAACAACAACAACAACAACAACAACAACAACAACAACAACAACAACAACAACAACAACAACAACAACAACAACAACAACAACAACAACAACAACAACAACAACAACAACAACAACAACGACGATGACGACGACGACGACGACGACGACGACGACGACGACAAAAATAATAATAATAATAATAATAATAATAATAATAATAATAATAATAATAATAATAATTTAATCAAAAAGGAGATTGATTCTTGTTCTATTATGAAAAATCCAGGATTTAATTCTTTTTTTGAAAGTGTGAATAGACACCATTAGTGATTTACAATTTTCATCCAACAGGTTAAATATTTTATGCAAGAAAAATAGAAAAAATCTTTCGCTTAGTCTGGATGAAGCTCTTAAAACAGTTGCCTTTTTTTGACTAACACCTCTGGTTTCGTACTTGTGCCACACAGTATCTATTGATATTTTTTTATTGTACCAGTCAACTAAAATTACTTTTATATATATCTGACGAATGTCAAGGAGCCCGGTTTCCTTATGCAAAAGATCTGATGGATAGTCATATGGTTTGTTAAAAATAATTTTTATAATTTTCCTTTGAAGAATATTCAACTCTTCAATATGTGTATTATATGCCCCACCCCATCCAATACACCCATATTGTAAAAGTGACCCCACTAGACCATGATATACGTTTCTTAAAACATTTGCAACTTTTTTTAAAGTTTTGAAAATATACATAAAGGTCTCAGTTTTTTACATAAATTATCTATTTGAACATTCCATTTTAAATTAGCATCAATATAAATACCTAAATATTTGGCCTCATAGCTTAAAAGTAGATTATTATGTGTACATTTACAATTATTGGAAGTTGAAAATGGGCTTATTTTTTACCCCAAAGTTTAGCCTATTCCTTGATTTAAAAAACCTAAGTAAAATATACCTTATTTATCATTTTCATTAAAATACACACAAGACAATGACTGATATGGCCCAGTTTCTTGTGGTCCGTAGTAGCAAGCAAATTGAAAGAATGAGGTGGTTCATTCTCCCTAGACTGTAACGCATCGATTAAGCCGGTATGCTCCTGAGTGGGAAAAACTTAATTTTTTGGCCTAGTTTAAAATATAACAAATTACAAATTCAGTGGGCGGGGGTCTAAAATATTTTAATCGAGCTTTAATTTAAAACGGAATACCTATTTTGCTTACCATTTTGTAAATTTTCAAAATTATTTTGGGAAAGCCTTGTATTCGTGCAAAAATTTTCAATTTTTTTGCGTATTTTTGCGTTTTATGACGTTTTATGTAAACATAAATGAAATTCGACCAAAAAAAAGATTGTCGGTCGGTCGATCGCTCTGTCCGGGAAATCTTGTAAGCAAGATAAATTAAGAACACTTTAAGCTAGAAACTTGAAATTTGGCTAACAGGTAGTTACCAAAAGTTCTCGCTCGGGATTCCTTTTGGTGATCATTGGTGTGTGGCAGAGGGGCAAATGGGGAAAATATATTTTTTTACAAAAAATAGAAAACTGCTATATAGGTGTTTTTAAGGTTGCTGAGCATAGTGCTACCCTGTTACGTTTAGGTTTTTTGGAATGACCGCATAAATTTTCTTTTAGTTGTTGATAGTAGACTACCCTCTCGTTACATACCACTACCCAGTCCGCACAAATTCATGGCAGGTACATAGCAGGTACATAACCACTGTTCTATAAGATGTTGCAGCCATGTAGTTTTTATAGTCCATGTACAGACCTTGGACTTTAACAATTCCGCCTCAAATTATGTATCAGGTACATAACATGTAACATATCAGCTACATACCAGGTACATAACATGTTATATAACTTTTGCAATATGGATTAGAGGTATCAGCCATGTCGTTTTTATACTCCTTGATATGTAGCAGAAACATACCAAATACATCATAAGTTATCCCTTGCCATATGGATGAGAGGTATTTAATACATTAAAATTATATGGGTGATATGTAACATGGATGTTTAAATTCCCCCGTACCCCCGTTGAACGGCAAATATAAACTTCCAATTTCGAATAGGTAAATGATACACAAATATGAAATACATATTTGTGTGCCACTTACCTATTCAAAATCTAAAGTCGATATCTACAGGGTCTGGTCGAAGTCTTAATTTTGTTTATTTTGCAAAAATAAAAATTTATCTTAAACTAACACTCGGTTGTCCTGCCAGGTATACATACAAAAAATTAAAACTACATATTACATATTCTGAATAATATATATTTTAAAAAAGGTGACTGTTTGTACATTTTTTTTTTTAAAACGTATAATAAAATAAACATATTCTGAAAAAAAAATATTTATAATTAAAAAAAAAACGTAATAATGCAAAATATCGAGGGGTAAATCTCATACAAACTCGCGTACACCAAATTTTGCATTACCCAAGATTTGGCAAGATTTCGCGGGATTTGGCAAGATTTCGCGGGATTTTGCAATATTTTGCGGGATTTCACAAGATTTCTCGCAAATTCTAAAAAAGAAACTAAATAATTCATTTTACATTTTCAAGTATAATATACTTAGTATATACATATTATACGTTTTTGCGTTAATTACATACAAAAAAATAATTGATTCAAAATCTCTAAGAATAAAATAAATGCAGCGCCACACAAAAAAAAGGAACTCCAACGGACTGGACTAGTCAATTCCTATATATTTTGAGCCGCTGAATGCGAATCTGCAGTCGAAATTTAAAAGTTTTTAAAAAGACCTCAAAAAACCTAGCGAAAAAGTACAAAAAGTATGTTTTTTGAGTTTATTTTGAAAATGGGACCCAATTTTTAAACTCCGACTCGGATTCAGCGGCTCAAAATACATAGAATTTGACTAGTAGTCTTTCGGAGATCCAACTTTAGTTTGTGTAGCTGTGATATTAATAAAACATTTTTTACAACTTTTCCACCAATATTACCGCGTTTCACTGAAATATGACATAAGTAGTACTTCTGGTATACCACACCTATAATATGGATGCTTTTGTTTCGGCAGTTTAAGAGTTACAATATGATGCTAACCTATGCTACTGAGAGTAGCCGGTGAGGGAACATTCAAGTATTACGTAACTCAATTGTACTAAAATTCATACACTTCATACCCCGGCTCTCGCGTTATTATAGATTATAGAGATTTCATATTTTGGCTACCCCCCTAATAGGGGGTGTGTTAGGGGGGTAGCCAAAATATGAACTCTCTACAGCCTTAAATAACGCGAGAACCGGAGTATGAAGTGTATTAATTTTGGTACAATTTGCGTTACATAATACTTGAACGTTCCCTAATACACGTGTTACCAATGTAAAAAAATACCGAGAGTTGCTGGTGACTCTCATGGTAGCCAACGTGTTAAATATTTAAGATTTCGGGGAATCTCGCAAGATTTCGCGATGGTTGTACACAAGATTTCGCAGGAGATTTAGCTTGCAAAATACATTTTATACAGTTTTAGTTTTCTTCCAGTACACTCAGCCTTTTACAGTAGGGATCCCAACTCCTTGAGGATAAATAAATAAAAAAAGTATATCTCTTTTTCATCAAAGCTGTCACATAGAACCTGATAATTCTCAGCAAACGGCTTACCCATGAATATAGATTAACATACCACAATGACTTCAAATGTTCTCCATTTATTTTATCTGTTCGTTTTTATAAGTAATAGGTACCTTTTTTTGCAATTAATTGGGAAACATTTTTTGTGTTGGGATGCATCATCCGTTTTTATAGGTAATAGGTACCTTTTTTTGCAATTAATTGGGAAACATTTTTTGTGTGGGGATGCATCATCCATTCCATGGGATGTCACTGACGTCATCATTTCCAACAAACGACACAACTGCATATTCCATTTTACTAAAAAAGTATAATCCATTATAATTTGAAATCTTATTTTGAGGTTAATTTTAAAAAAAGTATTACGATTATGTAGATTATAAAACTTGTATAAATATATAGTATAATATAATTAGTTTTATTACTAACCTATCATAAAACACTCTTCAAAAAATAGCTTTTGCAAACACAAAAACACTTCCCACAACGTTTAATTATGACGCCATACTCTACTACTATAATTTGACCAATAATTGGTCAAAGGATGTAAGCTAGATTGCTTGGCGGGAACTTCAAAATTCTAATTTCTATTTCCATTGAAATCACATCTCTGATTTCTGTATTTTACAAGATATTACATAATTAGTTATACCACGAATGCGGATACTCGTATTCAACGCTTATGGGAATTTGTCGATTTCGAAAATAACTTTAAAAAAGTAAATTTGGTTAACTTATTTGTGAGTTTTATCCGAGTCGAACCAAACTGAAGTTTTAAACAAGCAATATTAAAAAAAAATCATAAAAAATTAAAAAAATATGTTTTTTTTAAGATTTTTGAAAAACGAAAAATTATTGAAAAAAATATAAATTAAATTTTTCAAAAAAAGTTTTCAAAAAAACTTTTTTTTCAACATTTTTAATTTTTTTTATTTGTTTTTGTAGAATTGATTTTTATAATAAAAGTAATTTTTTCTGAAAAAAATACGTTAATAGGAATATTCTTTCAGCTTTTTTCGATTTTTTTTAAACTTTATCCCTCCATAACTTTTTTGTTTTTGGTGGGATTACTTTCAAAAATAATAGGGATCTTCACCTCGGACAACTTGATTATTCCTGAAAATTTCAAGTCGATCGGATTATTATAATTAACCTGTACCTACATAAGGTGAATTCATAACATTTTATGTATCTGGTATGTTCTCATACCATATATATGATACATAACATGCAATATTGCATGTTATGTATCATACATATGTATGTTACATCTTATGTAATATGGCACATGTAACTTAAAAAATCTTTCTATTATAGGGCATGTAATGTAGCATACATATATATGTTACGTCTCATGTAATATGGCACTTGTTACCTAAAAAATCTTTCTTTGTGATGTTGCATCCATATATGTGCGGACTGGGAGATTTTTAGCTTTTTCGGTTTTTTAACTTTTTTTTGGTATTAATAGATAAAAATCAATTTTCATTAATACTTTGGCACTAGCTAAAAGTGCGTACCGAAAGTAAATGCAGTCTACTATTAACAACTAAAAAAAATTGTGTGATCAATGATCATTCCAAAAAACCTAAACTTTACAGGGTCCTAAAATTTTGTGAAAAAATACTAAAATACCATAATGGGAATAATAATAGGGAATGATTCCCTATCTTTTTGAAATTTTGGGATCGTGCTGAGGGGTAGTTTCCAACCAACAAATGCCGTCATCGAGCATCAGTGAAAATTGTTATATTGAGGTTTTTGAGGTTGCTGAAAGTGAATCTGATAATAAAAATCTATTTTTCGTGCGGAGGTGAAAAATGGGAAAGCTCTTTTACTGGGCAGTGTATTTACTTTTCATTTACATATGGTAGTAACCAAGGTGCCGGGATTTTCTAAAAAAAAAAACAAAATGTACTACCCTAGTGCTGCTGTGTATAAATTGGAAATACCCTATTGGCTATAGCAGATTGTCAGAGTATAAAATTAAAAAAAGAAACTAGTAAATTAAGTTTTTGATTGATTTAATTTCTAAAAGATAATTTAATTTTAAAGTAATACTAATTAAGACTTTTTTAATTAATTGTCCTCTAAAAGTTTTTCATTTTTGTAAGATTTAAGGATCAGAGGAAAATTAATTATAATTTAAGTTTCCTTATTATTATACAGTCAATTTGTAAAAGTATGTGTTTTCTTCTTCTTTTTCCCGACTACATCAACGCGGGTTATATTCAGTAGTCGGCGTAAACTCAGTTAGGACTCATCAACTTGAAAATAAACACAAAAACATAGGCTTACGGAATAATTTTGCCGAATTATGAGGGACATTTTTATAAAGGTCACTAAATCGAAACATTTGACGACAAATTTGTTACACGCAACAATACTGACTATACATATTAACTATACATATATATATATATAAATATATATATATATATATATATATATATATATATATACATATATATATCGGTGTTTTTCAAAGAAAAAACCGACATTCGATTTTAATCTTTTAAGAATACGAACGTTTTTAATTTTTATTTATTGATAACTTTTTTTCCCACCTTACTCGTTTAAATGGAATCATTAAAAAAATCAAGATAAAAAGAAATAAAAATGTAAATATTTAAAACCTCGCGTCAACGCTAGGCATACATATACATACAAAACGTGTACACTGATAAAATAGTTTATTTGTGTCAACTAAATGTTTGGTTGGATATGGACAATTAAATTGGTTGTGACAAATAAATTTTATTTCTGTCAAATAAACTATTTTGTTCCCATTAATAAATCATTTTGAAATTTAAATATTTGTTTACATGAACTAAATATTTATTTGACTCAAACAAAATTTGTTACTCGGAAGCAAATAATTTATTTGGCTAAATCCAAATAAATCCTTTTTATCAGTGTACATATTAGTTTGAACTAGAGCCATATAGACGGCAACCGCTCGTCAAGCTGTGGTGCTGGCCAAGTTGACCAGGCCAACTGAATTGCTTAGTAACTGAGCCTCAGTTCTTGTTGGAGTTAGCGTGCAGTTAGTTGCAAAGTTGCAAATTTATAATCTTATGAGGAGATTAGATTTACACGTACTGTATAAGGAGTAGGTGACCGCTATTATAGTATATTTACAGGCTGATTCAGAATTCGTGAATCAAACGAATATGGTAGATACACCATGCAAAAAGTTCCTATAAAGGTTGGCCCGGAAATGAGCCCTAAGGGAGCTACGGCCCTTTGAAGTCGGAGATATTGAATGACAAACAAAAACAGCAACAATAACATTTTAATGCTACAGGGCTTTTCATTATTTAAAAGTAAGCAAAAAAGTATTCTTCACCGAAACACTTAAATTTGTTATTAAAGGAGTAATAGCCTTTTAAAAAGTAACATTTTTGGTGGCACAAAATGTTACTTCCTCTTAATTGCATTTGTTTTTGAAAAGGATGGCTCCTAGAGTGTTATACTTTATGACATTTTTTATGTATTATTGGTCAAGGAATCCACTGTTGCGAAACGCCTTTCCTACTACATATTGTTTTTAATAAATATTTCAATTTCATTACTTCTGTATTTTGGATCGTTAAATTTGGTCTAAATAAAACCGAGCGGCTGTTTATGTTAACACCATTATTTTTAATTATGGGTCGATGTACTATCTGAAGTCTCTTTTACATAAATTAATTTTCATTTTTTAAAAGTTTATATTCACTTATTATTTAAAAGTTGTCAATCATATTTTTTAACAGTTATATTTTCTAAGTCTCAAAAATGCAAAATTAATACAAGTCTTAACACTTAGATTATTTAAACAATCACTTTACACTAACTTAATATTTGCGGAGGCAAGTGTCACGTACAAGCTCGCCAAATAACTGATCCATTTCTCATCATCATCAATAGTTTGTTTGGGTCTTTAAGAGACAGGCGCAGCCTATGGCTCATTTATCTAAAAAAATATTTAATCTGAATTGAAAGTTGGGGCAGTGAGTCTATGCTCACTGATGCGAGTTGCATCTGTCATAATTTGGGGGGAGTGAGTCTCTGCTCACTGATGCGAGTTGCATCTGTCATAATTTGGCGCTGTGGAGTGGGTGGGAGGGGGATGGGGAGGGATGTGATAGGGAGAGGAGGGATGTGCGGGAGGAGTGAGACTATCTCACTGATGCTGGGAATGCATCTGTCCTGTATTAGTGGGTACCATTACTGGTTGAGGACGTTTTTGATCTTTTTGTGAGTGTTGTGTATTTCATGATCGTAATCTAGAAAGTTTGAAATGAGGGGGTTTGGGTGATCTAAATTGTCTTGTATAAAAGACGTGCTGTAGCGGATGATTTCCGTTTTTAGGAGGGGCATTTCGAGATCTCTGTGTATCTGGTTGTTCCTCATGAACCAGGGGGCATCGAGGCATATTCTGAGTGCCTTGTTTTGGAAGGCCTGAAGTTTTGCTGAGAGCGCTTTGTTAAGGGTGATTTTATTCCAGGCTGGGGCTCCGTAAAGAAGTACCGGCTTTAGGGTTTGGTTGTAGAGAAGAAGTTTGTTTTTAATGGATAGGGGACTCTTTCTGCCTATTAAGGAGTATTAGAGTTTGGAGAGGCGGCAATTTGCTATTTGGAGGGTGTTTTTGACGTGCTGATCCCACGTCAAGTTTTTGGAGATTGTAATGCCGAGGTATTTGGCATGGTTTTCCCAGTTAATGGGTTGGCCATTTATCTGAATGGGTTGGGGTGGGCCTCTTCTAATCCTAGAGATTAGGATGCCTTTGGTTTTATTGGCGTTTACTTTGATTTTCCATTTGGAGAACCATTTGATTAGGGCATCCATTTGGCGCTGGAGGGCGATATGGATGCGCTGGGGGTTTCTGGCTTTTGCTAGGATGCCGGTGTCATCGGCGAACAGGGCTAGTTCAGTGCCCTGTGTTTTTGGAATATCTGCCGTAAAGAGGTTGTACAGAAGGGGGGATAGTGGGGAACCTTGTGGAACGCCAGCTCTGATGCGGCGGGTGTTGGACTTACAGTCGCCTATTTTTATCTGAAAATCTCTGCCTTTGAGGAAGGAGGCTATGAGTTTGGTGATGCCTGGGGGGAGGCCGAGAAAGTGGAGTTTGGCTACAAGACCTTTGTGCCAAACCTTATCGAAGGCTTTTGCGATGTCCAGGAGGATCAGTCCCGCGGCTTCGCGCCTATTTAGTCCGTCCGTTACAGAGTCTACCAGGCGAGCTACCTGGTGGACTGTGGAGTGTCTGTTTCGGAAGCCAAATTGCTCATTTGGAAGGAGATTTAGTTCTTCAACTAGAGTTTGAAGTCTGGTTAGTATGACTTTCTCGGCTATTTTGCCTAGGGAGGAAAGGAGGCTTATGGGGCGGTAGCTTTCAGCAAAAGTTGGATTTTGTCCGGGTTTTTTGATTACTATTACGTCTGCGTTTTTCCAGGGCTTTGGAAAGTGGCGCAGTCTGAGCATTGCGTTAACAATGTTAACGATTTCCATAATGGTTTTCCGGGGGAGTATTTTAAGGATTTTATTCGGTATTTGATCGGGACCGGGGGCTTTCCTTTTTGGGAGATTTTTGATGATGCGTTTGATTTCCTCGGGGGATGTGGGGGTGATAATGTCGTTTTCGACTTGGTTAGTGACTCTATTATAGATGTGGTTTATGTCTCTTTCATGCATGAGTTGCTCGTAGTTCTCGTCGTCCGAGTCGGGCTCGGAGTCGGTCTCTGATTCGGAGTCGGAGTCGGGGGGGATTGGAGGGTTTGGTTGAAATTGTTTCCGCATTGCGTCAGCAAATGCTTCGGCTTTTTCGGGGGTGGAGTAGACGACTCCTCTTTCGCCGTGAATTGGGGGCATGCCTCGTTGGTGGTCGAGGGATAGGGTTTTGGCCATTCTCCAAAGTGATCTATCCTGGGGGTTGAGTGACTTTATTTTTCCCTCCCAGCGGGAATTTGCTAGTACGTTTAGTCGGTCTTTGACTTCCTGGGTAAGTCTGTTTGCTTCGCGTTTTATATGGGGGTCTTGGAGGGTGCGTGCGCGACGAAGAAGTCGGTTTTTCTCTCTGATTAAGTCTTTGAGATCTCGGGGAAGGTCCTGTGGGTTTTGGATATCTACTTTTTGATTAATTTGGCGCTGTCCATTGCGGATTTTATGGTATTGGTGAGGGTGGTTACTGCAATATCTAGTTCTTGGACGGAATTTATTGGATTGATTTTGGTGTTGCTTTCTAGGAGTTCGGAAATATAGGAGAAGTTGTAAACGGTTTTTTTGGTGTGATTTGCGGTTGGTATGCCTCCTGCCGTGATAATGATTGGAAGGTGGTCGGAGCTTAGTTCGTGTCTTAGTTCGATGTTAATGTTTAGTGTCGTGTTTTTATACAAAACGATGTCAAGGATATCAGGAAGGCCGTGGCCATAGTGGGTTGGGGAATCGGGTGCGGTAACCATTATATGGTTACGTTGTAATATTTCGTAAAGCCTACGGCCGTTGGCCGTAGTTGTTCTAGAGTGCCAAAGGGCGTGTTTGCAATTCAAGTCTCCGGCTAGGATTGTTGGATGATTGTCGTTAAAGTAGCCTTCGAAGTCGGCGGGCCTGACCTCCTTATTTGGGGGTTTGTAGAGGGACACGATCCTGAATTTGGAATTGTCGTGCATGTTGACGAATATGGAGGTAGTTTCGACTTGATCGCTTTGTGTGGGGGGCGCATGAAGAAGATCGTGAGATATGTGTTTTTTGATATAGATTGCTGTGCCTCCTTTGCGGTCCTGGAGTCTATCGTTACGGTAGCAGGAATAGTTGGGTATGGTACCCCTATGATGTGGTTTAAGACCAGTCTCTTGGATGAGGGCTATATCTATTTGATTTTCGTGTAGAAATTCTATGAGTTCCGGTTTTTTTGAATTGAGGCTATCAGCGTTCCAGGTGACTATTTTAAGGGCTCTGGGTTTTGTTTGTCTAGACATTATGGGGGCCTAGATTGGGTAGTTGAAGGGAGCCAAAAGCCTGCATGAAGCTGGCGAATTCTTGCATGAAGGTGTGGATTTTTGAAATTTGGGATTGATCAAAAATATTGGGGGGATTTGCGCTGGGACCTGGGGCCGCCTTGGGTTGTTGTGGGGTGGCGGCGTTAGTTGCCTTTTGGGCGTAGGAGATGCCCGGGGTGAATTTTTGGGTTGGGGGTATGACCCTTGTACGGGTTGGAGCGATGTTTGATGGGTGTTTGGGGCATTTATGATAGTTTGCCGTGTGGGGGCCCAGGCAGTTGGCGCATTTTGCGTCCGTGTGACGGGGTTTTTCACATTTTGTTGTGTGGTGGTCTTGTGCGCATTTTACGCATTTGGCCGGGGCGTTGCAATTGGCCTGGGAGTGGCCGAAGAGTTGGCATTTGTGACATTGCCTGAATTTGGGTTTATAGGTCTGGCTTTCGACCTTTATGACTAGGTGTAGAAGCCTAGTCTCTTTGAATATGGGGTGCTGTTGTCCTGTCACCTTGGGAAGGATGACTAGGATCAGGGGCATAGGGGTCTTGTCTTTAGTACGCGTCATTCTCGCGACTGACGTGGGAGGTAGCCACGCTCAATAAGAGCGGCTTGGACGTCTGCGACGTCTATCTGGGTGGGGATTCCCCGGATTACGGCGTGGATTGCCTTGTCCTCCGGGAGGGTAAAACTATGATATGGGATTTTTTCGGCATCTAAGTGCCTAGTGACTTTGCGGAAGTCGTCACTGGTCTGTGTGCGAATTTGAACTCCTTCGGAGGTATTTTTCGCGTGGAGGATGTTAACTTTTTGCGAGTTGAAATGGCGGGACAAAGCTAGCCATTTTTCAGGGGCTCGGATGATGATGGGGGGGATTTTGGGGGTTTTGTGGGCTTCCTGGTCGGGGGGGGTTCCTGGGCCAGTGGCTTGGATTTTTGGGTTTACAGGGGCCGTAACGGGGGGTTGGGGCCCTGATCCGGAGGGGTTAGCGACTTCTTCGGAAGCAGTCGCTTTACCGGGGGTTTTTTGGGTCTTAGCGGGTTTGTTTTCGTGGTCTGAATTCAATTTGTGTTTCCTTCTGCGCCGGTTTAGGCGCTTTCGCGGGGAGGCTATGGGGGACCGGGCTGCGTCCGAATCAGTCTCTACTACGGACATGTCCGTTTCGAATTGATCGGGGGCATCGGAGGGCTCTTGAGCGGGGGTTTTGTCTTTTTGGGCTAATAGTGTCCCTATTTGAGAGGAGAGGCGGGAAATTTCCTCTCGGAGTCCGCTTATGGTTTCGTTTGCGGTGGCTAATTGGGTCTGAAGGAATTCAAGCTGATCTTTATGTTGTTCAGCTTGGATTTTGTAGTGTTCTGCCTGGGCCTTAATTTGGTCTTGGAGGTAGACGGACATTTGTTGATTTGGGAAATTTGCCATGGTGGCGTCGCTGTTGGGTTTTTCGGGGAGTTGAAGGGAGCCAAAAGCCTGCATGAAGCTGGCGAATTCTTGCATGAAGGTGTGGATTTTTGAAATTTGGGATTGATCAAAAATATTGGGGGGATTTGCGCTGGGACCTGGGGCCGCCTTGGGTTGTTGTGGGGTGGCGGCGTTAGTTGCCTTTTGGGCGTAGGAGATGCCCGGGGTGAATTTTTGGGTTGGGGGTATGACCCTTGTACGGGTTGGAGCGATGTTTGATGGGTGTTTGGGGCATTTATGATAGTTTGCCGTGTGGGGGCCCAGGCAGTTGGCGCATTTTGCGTCCGTGTGACGGGGTTTTTCACATTTTGTTGTGTGGTGGTCTTGTGCGCATTTTACGCATTTGGCCGGGGCGTTGCAATTGGCCTGGGAGTGGCCGAAGAGTTGGCATTTGTGACATTGCCTGAATTTGGGTTTATAGGTCTGGCTTTCGACCTTTATGACTAGGTGTAGAAGCCTAGTCTCTTTGAATATGGGGTGCTGTTGTCCTGTCACCTTGGGAAGGATGACTAGGATCAGGGGCATAGGGGTCTTGTCTTTAGTACGCGTCATTCTCGCGACTGACGTGGGAGGTAGCCACGCTCAATAAGAGCGGCTTGGACGTCTGCGACGTCTATCTGGGTGGGGATTCCCCGGATTACGGCGTGGATTGCCTTGTCCTCCGGGAGAGTAAAACTATGATATGGGATTTTTTCGGCATCTAAGTGCCTAGTGACTTTGCGGAAGTCGTCACTGGTCTGTGTGCGAATTTGAACTCCTTCGGAGGTATTTTTCGCGTGGAGGATGTTAACTTTTTGCGAGTTGAAATGGCGGGACAAAGCTAGCCATTTTTCAGGGGCTCGGATGATGATGGGGGGGATTTTGGGGGTTTTGTGGGCTTCCTGGTCGGGGGGGGTTCCTGGGCCAGTGGCTTGGATTTTTGGGTTTACAGGGGCCGTAACGGGGGGTTGGGGCCCTGATCCGGAGGGGTTAGCGACTTCTTCGGAAGCAGTCGCTTTACCGGGGGTTTTTTGGGTCTTAGCGGGTTTGTTTTCGTGGTCTGAATTCAATTTGTGTTTCCTTCTGCGCCGGTTTAGGCGCTTTCGCGGGGAGGCTATGGGGGACCGGGCTGCGTCCGAATCAGTCTCTACTACGGACATGTCCGTTTCGAATTGATCGGGGGCATCGGAGGGCTCTTGAGCGGGGGTTTTGTCTTTTTGGGCTAATAGTGTCCCTATTTGAGAGGAGAGGCGGGAAATTTCCTCTCGGAGTCCGCTTATGGTTTCGTTTGCGGTGGCTAATTGGGTCTGAAGGAATTCAAGCTGATCTTTATGTTGTTCAGCTTGGATTTTGTAGTGTTCTGCCTGGGCCTTAATTTGGTCTTGGAGGTAGACGGACATTTGTTGATTTGGGAAATTTGCCATGGTGGCGTCGCTGTTGGGTTTTTCGGGGGTATCAGCCATAGTGATTTTTGATTCGGGAGTAAAAATAGAAGTAGAGTTCTCGGGGGCCTGGGAGGGGGGGGGGTGTAGTGTTAAGCACTAATTGTTAGTGGTTGGGGTCTCAGGGAACCTTTAACACACCAAACCGCCAGCCTCAGCGGTTCGTGGGAATTGGCTTAAGTCCACAGTGTGAAAAGGGCTGCAGCACTTAGCAAGCAAGCTTACAAGTGAGCATATGTTAGTTAGAATAATTATATACCAAAATAATCTTACTCAATGGAAATCTACTGGGCGACGTCTGACCTCTTCACTGTCACTCACTACTATTCTTAATTGATCCATTTCTGCAAAATTTTTAGGTTTTTATACCCTCAAATCACATAAATCTGAATTTAATTGCAATTTTAACAGTACCGACAAACAAAACTGTAGCGATTAATAACCATTAGCGTCGCACTAAATCGTGAATATACGGACACTAATTAGTGCGCAACTGACACTTATTATCCTATATTTATGGCCTAAAGTACTGAGTCACCAAAATCTAGGTCAACTTGAATATCAACTGAGACGCGGATCTTCAGTCGGCATTTCATTTTAGATAGATCATTATTACTGCTTAAAAATAGACTAACTATACAGAGCGTTACAAAAATACAGAAATTTGTACGCCGGTGCTTTCAAAGTAGTTCATATATTTCTGAAATAAAATATGACAGAATCCACTTAGAAAATGAACATCTTTTACTAAAATGGATTCCACCCTCATAACACCACATTTTTTAGAAAAAATCTAAAAAAAAGACACATACAAAAGTTTGGGGCAAAAAAGTGACATCGCCCTCCCATTTTGCACATCTCTGTTTAAAATGACAAAATAAAAATTATATAAGAATTTCTTGTTGTTCTTGTTCTTTAAATGTATGTTATATTTTTTTCTTGTTTATTAGAACAGAAAATAATTAAAGAATAAAATAAATCTTTTTTATTTTTGCCAACCTTTCGGTAAGGCCATCTTCAGGGCTTGTTAGATAAATATTGTAAAATTATATAAAAAATTAGTAAAAAATATAAATTGATGACATTGAAGGAAAAAAAATAATTTGAAATTATATAAGAATATAGCCTTTATCAATGTTAAGGCATGTGCAAAAAATTGTTACTGAAGTTCATGGGGTTAAAGAGATATTAAACTACTTTTCACATGTACCCTTAGGAGGGTCGCAGCTCCCTTAGGGCACATTTCTGAACCAACCTTTATATGAACATTTTTTCATACAAAGATGAAGGAAGTTTTACTAGCATTTAATATAACACCAAAATGTCTACCTCCAATCTTTGTCGGAGGAGATTTTGTTTTTAAATGCCTCTTTGAATTTCAGAAACTCGCGGACGAGGTCGTCAATACATACGTAGAGGAAAGTTGCCTAATTTCGGATACCATTTACAATGTATTCAATATTTAATACTCGGTATTACTTTTTGATATTTTTTTTATATAACCAGATACAACTTATTATAGCGAACCATGATTTATTATAAAAGCAATTTTATTACAGTTTATTTTTTCCAAAAAACACGGTTAAAAAAAATCAGCGCTCTTTTGTGCATTTGAAAAAGGGCTCCTAATTTCGGACATATCCGAAAAAAATTTTTCAAGAGTAGATCTGGATCCCATTGGTTATGTTTCTTGTTATTCCTTTACATTTAAGACGTAATTTAATCATTAAGCGATTTTCTACGAAATACTATAGGAACTATAATTTTAGATTCCCAATTTCGAATATCTTAGTATCTTAGGTAATTTTCGTTTTTTCAAAATTGTTTATCTTAGTTTGTTGTATCATTATAAAAAAAATAATTAATGGTTGGTTATCCTGAATAATAATTACCTTGCGGATATCCGAAATTGGGAATCAAATGCACAAAAATGGTCTATCCGAAATTAGGCAACTTTCTGCTTTTTAGATTAGAAATTTGTAGAATATTTACGTTTTCAAATTGCTTAATTATGAATAGTGGATCAACTTAACTAACATCATAACTTACCCAAGACAGAATCTTAAACTTTTATAACGATTATTTATAAAATAAACAAGCATAATAATGCAACTGAGCACAAAACTGCCATTTGCAATATAAACGATTTGTGCTGCCATTTAAAGGGGAGAAGCTCTACCGTTATCATATTACAGGACGGATTTAGTTTGACTTTTGGCTTCACATAAAAGTAGGTTTTTGTTTACCTTTGCAGACAGTATCTTAAATACACTACTATCCGAAATTTGGAAACCATCCGAAATTAGGCGCATTTCCTCTACGTGTGCCAAAATTTAAAATTGAAAATTTTTAAAAAATAAATTAATTAAAATAAGCAAAATACGTTTGAACCTACTTATAATATAACATATTTTAGCTTTTGACTCACATTTACAGCAAGTATTTTTTAACGTTAGCATTTTAGGGGCAGTATTCTGGCACGGGTTAACATTATTTGAAAATTTAAAATCTGGCACACCATTTTATCATTAAAAAAAAAAATAAATAAGTTATCAGCCTCCTTTGGTGAGGCGGTGGCCGTGGCGGTTTAAGCGTTTGGTACTTACTTCGTTAAGGCTAGAGCGTAGGTTTGATTCCCCGTGGTGGAAGGCAAATTATTTAATTCATGCGATGAAGCATTGAGATTTGTGTCCGACTGTAAATTATGGCTGCTCTCTTTGTGGCATGGAGAATCAGGCCCGTAACTGGAAAAAATCCAGGGGGTGCTAAGCAGATTTTTTGTTATAATATTTTCAGTGCTGCTCCGAAGCCCCCCCCCCCCCCGAGGGGGGGGCAGAGAAAATATTTCCCAACTAAAAATTTAAAAATTTAGAAATCAGCTTTACCGCTGGCCCTGAAATTTTGCTAACTAAAATAGAGGTTCTCACCTCTGAAAAATTCCCAACACAAAAAAAGCTTTACTACCCCGACCGTAAAATTTTAATGACTTAAAAAAAAGTCCCCACCTCTGAAAAATTCCCAACCTTTCCAAATTATCCCAAGTAAACAATTTACTAACCAGTTTCCCTTTACCCCTCAATTTTTCCAACATACATTTTACGAAATCTGCGACTCAATTTTACCAACTGTACTTTAGAGCTTATTTTGCCAGGGGGTGCTCAAAATCATGCCCCTTAGCACCCCCCCCCCTCCAGTTACGGGCCTTTTACCTTTTACCTGGGATCCTTTGCTAAGGACCCTGAGATCGTAATAGTCGGCCACAATTCTCCACAGTATGGCTGCTCTCCTTGTGAAATAGGGAATTATGACCGACTATAAGGATGCTCTCTTTGCGGTGTTATCCTGAATTGTTGAATTTGATTCTACTTGCCTTAGATTGGAGTAAGTGGCAGAAATAATAGTTTGTTCAATTTATATAAAAAAGAATTTTTGGACAAAAATTGTATCTATGCCTTACAAACAATGGTTCGGAAGTTAGAATAAGTCGGTGGTCCACAGAAGGTAGTATGCACAATGGGCATTTGGACTGTGTGCAAGTGATATTATCATGCGTTACTGTGGTATTATCCCCCTTCAATGTAACTGCCAAATTTTTTATATGCCTCCTAGAATTTATAATTTATACAAAAATAAGGAGCCATTTTCAGAGTTTTTATAACACTTTTAAATAATTTTAAGGATTTTAGGGCCCAAAACAACATTTAGGGAAGTTTGATCAACTTAATATTTTCGGAACGTTTTAATAATAGTAAAATTAAAAACAAAAGCTCATCCCAATAAAAAGATTCACCATAAATAACTCGACTTGTTAAATATAACGTCTTTTTTAATAAGAGCCTTATTTAGAAGCTCTTATTTAGCGCTCAGCTCGTTTTCTTTTAGTTAAATCATTTTAATATTATAAATAATTATAATTATTGGAATGCATTAAAAGTAAATTCAGTCTAGTTTCATACACTTTTAACATGTTTGTTCAGCGTTTGACATATTTATGGTAGCAATTTGTAAATTTTAGTTTCTTTTAGGGGCAACTTTGGCGCATTTTCGGCACGGCTTAGAATCTTTTGATCATTTTAAAATTTGGCACATAATTTTGTATGCTCAAAGGAAAAAAATAGGATGTTAAGCCCTTTCAATTTTTTACTTAAACAAAAATTACATGCCATTTTCAACGATTTTTTACTCATATTTTCAAAATTTTCTACCTAAACTTTAACGAAAACTTTAAGCCCTAAAAAACATAAGGTCCACCCTAATATCACATATTTATTTATAAATCTCTACATTAAATCCTAAGGCTTACTAAAAAAATATGAAATCCTTCCATAATATGATATATCACATACGTGAGCACTGTTATAGTGCCCGTATATAATAATTGTAAACCACAGTGATGGATTGGCTCATACCGTTATCCGAACCCAAAAATAGCATTTAGTAGCAGCTTAGTGGTCGGACTATGCGATATAGGTTTCACATATCCCTTTGAGGTTCTCCTTTGCATGTTAAATAAATACTCTAAGAAAATTTATCTAGGCCTGAATAAGTAACACTTGTAACGACTTAAAAAAAAAACAATCAAAAACGTTGGATAGCAATATGTCACTTTAAATAAAAGAGACTAAATAGTAATAGTCCAGTCAAATAATAAAATCTATACATTTAATGTAAATTGCAACAAATGTAAACGGGCTGATATTTTAAAGGGTAGTAGTGGATGGCAACAGAAAACTCCTGTTAGTTTTTCACCGAGTGATTTGCGTAAGGGGTGTCCACTATCTTGAATTTTAGGGGTGAGTTGCTTAATATGCATAACATAAGTCAATTTTTTGTGGTAACGCCGGTTAACCAGTATGTTACTCTTTCTTTGTTTAATTGATAAGTTAAAAAGAGAGAGAAATACATATTCCCCTAACTTGGTTAGTAACCGCTGCAATAGACTTCTTTAAAATCCTAAATATTAAAAATATTCTCCTGTGGTCCTAGAGTGTTCTTGTATTATTTAAAATTGTAAAACTATTTTAAAATTAAAATAGAACATCAAATAGCAATATTTTAAGAAATAAAATAAATCCTTTATTATAAATGCAACAAATGTACTGGAGAAGATGTAAGAAAACGCTTTTGGACAGGGTTAGAAATGAAGAGATAAAAGTAGAATGGAAGCTGAATATATATTTTTAATTTGAAAATTATTAGCAATTATTTAGTTTGACAATGGACAGTAGTCCAATACGTTATGCAACATAAATTTAGGTCTTCAATACCAACCCAAAAAGAAAATTCCCTAATAATATTATATTTGGATTTTATCACAGTGCAACAAAAAATGTGCATTATATGCAAAATTATTAAAGAATACATAAAACAGCTTATTAAACACAAAACAAGTACAAAATCTTTACACACAACGGGGTATTTATTATCAATGACTGTCAAATTAAGGAGTAGGTCATAAGTTCCTAGGAAACTTTAGACCTACTGTACACATAGCTGTGTAAAAATTTAAAAAAAAATTGTTTTTTACTTAAAAAAAAACAAATATCTAACCTTAATGTAATTTAAAATATAATCTAAAATGTTATATTTACCTAAAATATGCATAATTTTATTTTAAAACAATAATAATTATAATTTTATTTTTTCTATAGAACTTCTCTTTTTATCTAATCCAAATAGACGGCAGTCCATTAATATCATGTCAATTTTTGTATTTTTTTTTATAAAATTTATTGTAAGAAGCTAAATTATTTTTGGAATTATGGTTAAGAATTGATAAAATAAAGAGGAGAATCTGTGGAAATGGAGGTGGAGCTTGGAAGAAAGAATTTGAAATTTTTTTTGGTGAAAAATATGAAAAGTCAAAATTTGAATTTTTTTTTTCAAAATTAATGGAGACCACAAACCAAAAGCTTATTTGGGGCTCTCCATGCTTATGTAATATGTATCAAGAAATAAACTATAACTACCGTAAGATTAAAAAGTGCCGAACACTTTTTAATGCAAAACTGGCATTAGCTATGAGTAAAATGCAAGAAAGCTGTGTCCGTTTTACTGGCCACCGAGCTGTTGTACCTAGCAATCATATAGGCTTTTCGCGCACAACTCTAACAGAGGCGTGGCTTCAAACGAAGAGTGTTTTCTTTTCAAACTGTTGGGTACTTTATAATCGCATGGTATATAACTTATTAACTATATATAAAAAAAGCAATTGTTATGATACATACACATGAGAAGTCTTGCAGATGTGAGATTACCAAAAAAAAAATTGAAAATGGAAACCACGAAATAGAAGAAAAATGGACAGACCACGTAGAAATTGGGAACAGGAAGCTCTACAAAAACGAGATTTAGATGCAGTTATTTTTGAGCAGAAAGGCATGGAGAGGGGGGTGGAGCGTTGCTTACGTTACATCTTATGCCTATTTTAACTTTTAACTGTATAAATTTGTCAATTATATTAAAAGACAATATTTAAATACAATATTTATCTTTTTTAAATAACAAAGTAACGAAACATATTTATAATTACTTAGTATCAGTTTAATTTGTGATAAATTTATAACTTGATGTAATGTTGCTTACGTTACATTTTCTGACATATTTTTACTTATGTATACATAAGTATGTATACATGTATCTTTAAATTTCTGTTCTATTCCAGAATATCAAATCTTTTTAAAACTAAATATGCATTTGAAAATATTTTAGAACTCAAGCTAAATTATGTATTAAAAGATGAAATATCTGTTGCTCACGTTATAAGAGAATTCTTTGCTTACGTTACATTAAAAGTCCCTATATATTTTTGCATTATAAACTAACTATCTTGACAATATATTGCAATACCGAGAGTGTACTTCGACTGGTACACTTTGAGTTGTTGTCCCAGGTATTGCTTTCCCATTCTAATGTTTTCAAAATTTTGGGAAAACCTACAAGGCTTCGTGCAAAATATTAAAAAAAAATATATACTTTTTCGTTTTTTATGTCGATATAAATCAATCAAATTTTGGTCGATAGGGCGGTTAATCGGTCAGTCGATCGGTCGGTTGGTCGATTTATAATTTTTGGTCGTTAAACTAATATTTCTTTTAAAATATAAAATTATATTTTCTAATTTGAAATTTTCATAAACTATGAGCAGTATCTGGCGCATAAGTGCATAATAATTCTGGAGTTGGAGTTACTTGAGGAGTTACTAATAGTCAACAAAAAAAATTATAGTAATTTGCACCAGATATGAACAATTTTTCTTCGATTTCATTTAACACTATCCTTATTTTTAAATAGGTATATCTTCATGAAAAATGAAATATTTTGGGATTTTTTTACACTAAATGGGTTCCTTAGAATGAACTTGTCCAGAAATGAATTTATAGAACAATTTCGACAAATTGATAAATAAAATACGTCGGCGTCTAAGGTGCGAGCTTTGCC
>OY294045.1:75955580-76027525 GCA_958510825.1 Brachypterus glaber | reverse complement strand
AAAAGTTGCTCCTTAGTAAAAAACAGTGGCCACTCTGAGCCAAATCGATAAATGTTTAGAGGTAGCGAAATCTTGAAATAATTGGCGTTTTTTTTGTTCTAACTTAAGGGGACGAGGAATATAATTTTTTTAGTTTTCTCACAATTATTAGTGTTTCTAAATATTACCAAAGAAACCCTCCAAAATTTCCTTAATTTTATATAGAATCACTTTTTATCCGAAAAACAGATACCGATATTTTTCAAAGTTTGAGTGCTTTGAGCTACCTCTAAACATTAATCGATTTGGCTCATTTTTGAGTGGCCACAGTTGTTTACTAATGAGCAACTTTTGAGCCAGAGAGCGTTTTCGATTTCGCAAATCGGAATTTTTAGACACACCCTATTACTCAAAAAAACGTTTTTTATCTTTCTAAAAAGTGTATCTTTTACGATTTTCTTTCAAATGGAAATTGATTTCTTATGTCATCAGATATGTTTTAGTCCAAAAAATGTAGGGGTCCACGAAATTTTTATTTAAAATCGCCCAGGTGAACCGTGGCCTGGACATAGCTAAAGTTGCCTTACATAAAAACAGTTAAAACAGTACGATTACGGCAATATTAATAGTTATTTAAATATTTCGAAAAAAAAACGGTATTTCCGTTTCGGAGATAAAGAAATATAGAAATTCTATTAAACTAATGCTGTACAATATTTCGGTCTATAAATACTTTGGCATATCGGCAGCTATAAAGTCTTCGGCAGGATGCAAGGTATTTATTGGGAATGACGTAAAATTTATACTTGAAAACCCGTACCAAAACTTTAAATTTTATGATTAGGGTGAGCTTTACCTTCCATCACACAATAATTTCTTTGAGGGATTTTATATTCAATATATAGACTTATAGTCGGTAAAGGTTAAAATCAATAGATGATAAATATTTGCTAGGTATTTTTCAATGCATCATTCATTGCGTAAACGGTTTATTTCCTTTTACATTTTTTTTTACTTTTCTTGCCTTTTTTATAATACTTTTTCATAACTAATTGGATTTTTTATAAGATAGTTTATTGTATACTTCATAACTTTTAATATAAGGCATGAAAGTAGGGCTTCTTTAAGTTTTTGCATTTTGTGTTTTTAGGAACATGTTACACAATGGAGCTCTCTACAACTAGAATTATGAACAAAAGACGTCTACCCTATCTCTATCTTGTTTCTGCTACACTTTCCAGCCAACAAAATAAATACTGTATTTGTTTTTCATACAACAAATACAGTATTTATTTGGTTGGCCGGAAAGTGTAGCACTGAGCGGCACGAACGAACATAGCTAATGTGAATCTGTAGAATAAGATAATTCTACTACAATTTAGATGGCGCCAGTAATTTCTTTAATAAAAATAATATATTTATTATTCCATCAATCTATTTTCTAATCATCGTACAGAGTGATATTGTAGACTGACAGTTTCGGGCTGCTGGCCCTCTTCAGTACGATGATTAGAAAATAGATTGATGGAATAATAAATTAATATTTTTATAATTTTGTTTAAAATTAAAAATTTCTGTCCTTAAAAATAATATAGTTACACTTTTCGCCCGGCCAAGTAAATATTGTATTTGTTCAACAAAGAAGAAATACAGAATTTGTTTGGTTGGGAGGAAGTGGGAGTGTATGTATGTCTTCTATCCTATTTGGGTAGAACTTTTGTCCCTGTCTAATCTAACGGGAGAAATCGCCATCAAATATTCCCCAAAACAAAAACTACAAAGTAATAGTTAGCTAAGATAATAATATAATATATAATAATAACAATAGATAATAATAGATAATAATATAATATATATATAAGATATCAATAATTCGGCATTTCTTTTTGTATTGTTTCAAAAAGTGCATATTAGGAATATCTAAAAAAATATTTAGAAAAACTAAAAGTATTTAGCATCATAAAATATAACATGACAAGCAAAAAATTCAACTATTTCGAAAAAATACCGATAACTCAAAAACGAAAAAACGATGAGACTTTGTATAAGAGTACATTTGGACTAATAGACTCAAAATGAGCTCTTTTATCACCCCATAAAAACTTTCTATCCATGTACCACACACCCTGTATAAGGGAATCCGTATCATTACATATCTTTACGGCTTGTTTAACTCTTAACTTCTCCAAATAAAACTTGTCACTTTTTTATACTTAACATTAAAATGGCCTATTTATTTCCTATTTATTATCAGCTTCCATATTCTAGACGCTAATCCATCATTTAAATGATACCCTGCCAATTAGTGAATTATACACATCTCCGGAGTTACGGAAAATGTAATTATTTTTTTGTACGACCCAGCCATTTGACATGTTTACTAGCTTAACTATGATAGTGGTAGATTATGTTTACAATTTGCTGATTGGTAAGTAAATAAATTGATTTGATTTTTTATACATATACTTTTTATATATATAGCTTTTTGAAAATTTAAAAATTATTCTTTGTTAAAGTTAAAAATCGCCTTGTAAATTCCGAAACATCGTCCCATATATCGGACACTTTTGAGCAATTTCGGACTTTAATGGTGTGTTAAAATTACATATGAACCTTAGTAACTATATAATGTATATTTATAGTTTTTAAATTTATTCATTTATCAAAAAAGTAATTAAATATATATTAATTATTGATAGTTTTTTAATATTAGGTAAAAAGTACGAATGTCCCAAATATCGGACACAGTGTCCTAAATATCGGACTAGTTGTGTCCCAATTATCGGACTATGTATAATGAATAAATTTAAAAAAAAAATAATTTATTTATATAATGCAAATGTATATATTTCTCATTATTTTTTATAAACTTACTTGCTGCAGGTTTTTTGACAAAACATTATAAAATTTTATTTTATTATTATAGAATACCTATACCACTTATAGGCTTTTACTTGACTAATATGGGAGATTTAGCTCAGCGGTCAATGGCATCGATATAGCCTGACACTGATCTAATGATCGTGAGTTCAAACCTCACTGGCGCCGATTGCCTTTTTCAGTTAATTAATAATTGAAATTTGGCGAAGGCGTACTCCCTAGATATATTGGTTCGAAAGTCAATTAAAGCCGGTGGTTCCCTCTACTACTAGCCCACACAAGTCCTGGACTTAGGGGATGCTTAATTAAGTAGAATAGTACGAGGTTAAAAACAAACAAACATATCATGTTAGTACTGTATCTTTAAAATTAATGCATTATAATGAGAGAATTGAAATAACGATTCTATGAACAGAAATGCTTAATTGTATGATTATAATTAACTATAGCTGAGATCTACAAAAAACATTGGCGATATACTCAATCAAATAATCATCCAGATAATATTGAAAGTCCATCTACTTTGCATTAATTTATGGTGTCCGATATTTAAGTCTTACAAAATTGTAGGGTAGACCCAAATATCGGACAGTTACTAAAAATACCTAATAAACGGCTTATTTGAAAGAAAGTGCTAGTCCGATAAATGGGCAGAAAAAGCTTTATACTCTTTACAACTATTGTATATAACATTTGTTTTGAAAAAATATTTCCTTTATTTTATATTGGAAGGTAAAAATACATCTACATAACATGAAAAATGGTTTAAATTGGTATAAAACTACAATATTATGAGTAAGAAAGAGTTTGATAGATATTTTATCAATAACTAATATTAAAAAAAATGATATTTTAGTTAAACGTTGGCGTACTTACTTTGCTTAGAAAAAGGCTTTATATTTCGTGGCTGCTGACGCATCACTGTTTATTAGTTATTAGGGCTTAAAAAATAAGATATAAGTGCAAATGATACATAAGCTGTGATTCCAATATTTTCATAATTTTTCATAAAAAATATTTGTTTGATTTAATTACTTAAATATCTTGTTTTTTGTAAAAACGTGAAAAAGTGTCCGATAATTGGGTCGTGTCCGATATTTGGGACATTTACCTTATAACAAATTATACTTTTTTTTAAACAATTAATACGGTATTTATTTAGAACTTTTTTAATTACATATAAATAATAGTAAGTTCTTATTCATATAAATTAGTCAATTATTTAATTACTACCCTACTAATTCCATAAAAAAGAATGATTTCTAGTCAAGTTCCCATTTTTTAGATACCATGTTTCGGAATTTACAAGGCGAAATGAAATTATAATTGGAACAATAACAATACTCAACACTCAAAAATTTTCCGATACCATTTTAGTTGCATCTGGCTATATTTGATGCGCTGATTTCGGAAAAAATTATATTTTTCGTATTTTTTCGCTATATTTTCATGAAAATTTTATATTAATACTAAAGATATGGCTCTAATTTTTATAGGCAACAATAAGACACATGTGAGATTTGTAAAAATAAAAAAAGTTTTAGATTGAATCCAGTAACGGACATTTTACGGGGAGTTATTGAAATCAGAACAACAATATTTTGTATTATTTAATGTTTATTAATTATTATTTTAATGTTTTAAGGCAAGGAGAAAAAGTTTTTTTTTAATTTTTCGTTTTATTTTTTTCATATAAATTTAATTTATTGTGTTCCTCTCCATAAAATAAATAAAATATTTAAAAATGTTTGTTTTTTTTGTTCGATAACCCCCGGTAAAATCTCCGTCACTCGATTAAATCTAAAACTTTTTTTATTTTTATAAACCTCACATTTGTGTAAGTATTGCGTATAAAAATTAGAGTCGTATCTTTAGTATTTATATAATTTTTTTATCAAAATATGTATAAAAAATGCGAAAAAAACTAATTTTTTGAATTTAGAAGCCTATTAAAAACAAACGAATACAGATATTTTAAATCAGCTTTTTTTGGCTTAAAGCCTCACTAATAGAGAATCAATCCACGACAAAACAAAGATAATTAAATCTAATTTTTTTTTTCACTACAACTATAGGCAAAAAAATCACTATGCTATATCCAAAAAAAAAACGAGCTGATCGGGAAAACGGAAAAAGGTTCCGAAATCGTAATTTCAAAACAAAACATTAATATCCCATTTTAAATTTTAAACTTCCTTCCCCGCCCAAGGGGATGGGTAAAAAACAAAAGTGCTTTAATAAAAAGGGGTCACCTTTGATATTGAAGCTTAGTAGCAAATTTGAAAAACCTATCTATTACGGTTTCTGAGATATCGACTTGTAACACTTTAAATAGACCACCCGGTATAGTATACCGGGTGCCACAAAATAGTGGTACACCCCTATAACTTTTTTGTTTATTAACTTATCAGGATGAAATTTGGTAGATGTAAATAATTGAATAAACTAATTTTTTTGACATTGTAAAAAATATTCTGCCACTTCCGGTTTCGCCGGAAATTACCTCCATTTTTGATTTTTAAATGAAACATTCTGTATATTCTTAAAAATTTTGATTTAAGATTAAATTTTGAGTGCAACCATGTATAATTTGTCAATTTTTGACAGAACACGTCATTTTTTAATTAAATTTTAATTTTAAATCTAGTTAGCTTTGAAATATGCAAAATTATTCTTGGCTTAGTAATTTTCTTAGGAAAAATGTGAAACAAAGTTTTATTTAGTTATCAACCATTATTTTTTTTAATAAAACTCGAGTTTGGAAAGGTACTGGTACCGTCGTACCATTAAATTACATATTTTTTTCTTAAAAGATTGATACCCATACCATTGTATTTCAATAACAATAATAAAACAATAACTGACTAAAGAAGTTGTTTTATTGTTGATTTTTCTTTTTTTTTTTTTAATAGTATTTTTTTGCCAATAAATTTTGATTGAAATACAATGATATGGGTATCAATATTTTAAGAAAAAAATATGTGATTTAATGGTACTACGGTACTAGTACCTTCCCATATAAAAAAATTGAGTTTTATTGAAAAAAAAATGATTTGCCTAATTTTAAAGAGTTCCAAATTGGTTAATAATTAAATAAAACGTTGTTTTATATTTTTCCTAAGAAAATTATTAAACCAAGAACAATTTTGCATATTTCAAAGCTAACTAGATTTAAAATTAAAATTTAATTAAAAAATTACGTGTTCTTTCAATAATTGACAAATTATACATGGTTATACTCAGAATTTAATTTTGAATCAAAATATTTAAAAATATACAGGGTGTTCTATTTAAAAATCAAAAGTTGAGGTAAAAAAATTCAGTTTATTCAATTATTTACATCCGCCAAATTTCATTCTCATACGTTAATAAACAAAAAAGTTATACGGGTGTACCACTATTTTCTGGCACCCGGTATACCCGGTGCTTTTTTGGTTTTGGTTTGTTGCCTGTTTTAAAAGCCTTGATGCACTTATTAGTTCTTTTTTCGGAAAAAACTTGATGAAAGTTGCAAACATAAAATAAAATAATTTTTAAAGAATTTTAAAAACTTGAAATAAGTTGTACCCCGAATTTGCACGCAATATTTTTCACACCGTCGAGTTCATAGATTTTTATCATAAACTACTTGGGGTAGGACTGGATCAATTTTTTTAACATATTTATTAATACAAGTTGGCATAATCCAAGTTATAACAAAATGTTTCTAAAGTCAGTTTACTTTTAGAACAGTCAACATTTATAATATTGTCATTTAAATATTAATTATACAGTAATTATTGTATAATTTTTGAGTTTTATTTAAAGTTAATTAACAACCAGCTTATTTTTAAATAACAGTATAAAATTCATTTAAAATTTTGGTAGAAATTAAAAAAAAAAACATGGGCATATTAACGTATAAACTATTTTGAAACTTTAGGTGCTCTGGGGCACTTATGAGGTTCCTAAGGGGTTCCTTTGGACAATCTGACCTTATAATATTATTTTCGTACTAATAGTACCAGGAAAACCTTTTTATAATTACTGGAAAGCTTTGTGTATAAAAAGTGTTTTTGACCCCTTTTGGCTTAAAACCATTCACTTTTTTTTTAATAAAAAAATAAGCGCTTGGTAGTTTTATTTTATTTTTTCAGAAAACCATATACATAGTACTTACTATCGAAGTAAAAAAAAATAGGGTTACCAAACAAAACAAAATATCCCCAAAAAACACCAAGAATTTAGGCGCCCGCAGGATTTTTCATAGGGGAGAGTGGGCAAGCCTATTCGCAACATTATCAATAAAAAGTTTTTGCTAAATTGTTAAAAAGGTTTTTTCCAAACAGATTTAGTGGTATCGTGATTTTTAAAATTCTCAACACATTATATTTAGCGCCGCAGGCGAAAATTTTATAAATCTTAAGTTATCGTATTTTCCAAAATTTCATATGCAATTATCGGTTTGTGATATTGTGATATCAGCCTTTTGGAAATCAAGTAAAGCGCCGCGCCGCAGGCAATTTTTTTTCAATTTTTAAGTTCACGTAACAAAAATAAAAAAAAACATATTTATAAAATATTTAGAAATATTTAGGTTTCGCATTTCTCAGAAATTGTAGTATCGCCTTATATAGCATTTTTAATTACACGTATTTTCTAAACACCTTAGACTTTAAAAAACAAATTATTTTATAAATTTTATAAAATTTAGGGCCGGCACTCGAACTCGGCTTGGTAATCATATTATGGTTCCGCAGGAAAAAACTTTTATACCTGAATTATTTTTCAAATAATTCAGAATTTTCAAAGGAAATTTTAATTACTTATAAAATATTTTAAATACAAGTTTCTCATGCATTTGCGTTTTGTAACCATTTTAACGGCAGCAGGCAATTTTTTTTAGAAATCTGATTGAATTGTTAAAAACAAGAAAAAATAAAAAAATTTATGAAAAGCCAGGGGGGCACGGCCTCCATCCGGTACGGATAACCTACAATTTAGTAACCGGTTAACGGTACCAGAATTTTAAAAGAAATTATATGATTAAAATTTTCCAATAAAGTTACTTTTTGCTTTAACTTTAAACTACAAATTTTGTCTAATTTAATGACGTTTTTTTAAAATAATAATAAAGCCATTTTTAAAATTACGATAATATTGAATTTTAAAATTTAATTTTAAGATAAAACTTTAGCAATAAATTGTTATCGGGTAAAGGGTAATATTAAAGTATCAGTTCCCAGGTAGCAAAATAACATGACATTCACGTGAAAGCCACGTTAATATGTGACATGTGATGTTAAGATTGTAGTCTCATTTAACAAGAATGTAGCATGGTGGGGATGTCCTAAGTCCGCCCCTAATAACATCATACATTGACATCCCGAAAATAACGTGTTTGTGACATCATAAATACACATTCCTGTTATATCTAATATCTTATGGATGCCGTTACTGGTACTCTAATATTTAAATAATATTCTAGGATATTAGCTTTTTCTAAATAAAACCATTAAAAACGCCATAAGCCTATAAAAAAAATCGGATTTAAAATCAATCAGTAATTGAAACAATCACAGATTGAAACAGATAGATTCTAAATACGAAATTGCAGATTAAGCGGAGAATATATTCCTTTAATCCGTGTCCGTGGTCTTGGGAAGCCGGGCAGAGCCCCCTATCCATTGGAAATCGTATAATGTGTATACAATTTCCTTATAATAATTTACTCTATCAACATCATCTTATATCGATTTTTTTGCTTCGAACGTCGGTGAGAAGCAAAATAACATGACATTCACGTGAAATCCACGTTAATATGTGACATGCGATATATTCACAGCGTTGCTAAATATTTGTTATTAAATAACATGGTTGTCACGTCACACGTGTTACGTTGCAAATGTGATGTTAAATACATGTTATTTTTCAATATTATGTGATGTTATGATTTAGTTTAAAAATACACCCAAAAGTGATGTTAATTTCTTGTAATATAACATCCCTTGCTACCTGGGTTAGGTTTTCTGTAAAACAAAAAAAAAATCAGTTTAAATCATATGAACTTTACAATTCAATCTTAATATTACTCTAATTTTAACCCACATTTTTCACAGTGTAAACAATTAAATATAGAGAATATCTAGAACTAAAAAAAAATTAGAACACAAATAAAATAAGATTCTTCTTCTTCTTCTTCAATATTTCCTTTTGGACACTAAATTAAAGTGACCCAAAAGGACTTAATGGTCTTGAACTCTCGTTCTTATTGACCAGGTACAAGTATTAGAGACTTGAAGCGAGTTTCTCTAATCGTTTCAACTAAATATATTTTCGTATTAACATAACCTCACAAAAAAAACGTGGTTAACCCACAAAAGTACATCACAAACATCAAATATTCAATTTAAATCGATTTAAATATATAGAACGGTTTCATAGTATAGATAATTTTCTTGACATTCACATTTTCACATAAAATACTTGTTGCGTAGAATAAACGTTGTTACCGATTTATAAAATTCCAGCCGAAAGTACATGATGCCCATTCCACGGGTGGAACGCATCTCTAAAATAAGATTAAGTGATCCTACACAAAAAGCTTAGGCTAGCCTGTAGCATTCATCAATTTGGAGTTGACAGGTAAAAACTCTCAGCAATATTAGGTATGTACTTAATAAAATTTATTAGGCTTTTAAAAGAGTAATAAATATTTACTTATATAGTTTAAGAACCTGTGAAGAAATTTGAATTTATATTGTAATCTAAATATAGTCCAGTCAAATAATAAATGTATCAATTGCAATAAATGTACACGGGCTGATATTTTAAAGGGTAGCAGTGGATGGTAACAGAACACTTCTGGGCCATTCCAGCGTTTCGGGTGTTTCACTCGTACACATTAAAACGATTTTTTTTAATATTTATTGCACTGATAGATTGTTACAGGTGTGCTACAATTAGACTAATATATCAGTTAAACAAGCTATTAAAACCCAAAAAAAAAAAATATAAAAAAAAAATAAAGAAGATATAAGCAAATTCTTCCGTTTCGGGTGTTTCATTTTTTTGCCTTGTGATTATGTATAGAGTTGAAATATTGTTAAAATCTACGAATTTATAAGCTTTTATAATGAATTATTTATCACAACGTATAGTTAAATTTATGCTTTGTTCTATCATAACATTAGCAATAACAATATAAATATATATATATATATATTTTTAAGTTATAAAATGAACGTTTCGGGTGTTTCATATAATTTGTTTCGGGTGTTTCACTTAAAAAATATATACGTTTTTAAATCCTAAATTCAAATTTATATTATGAATTAATAAGTAGTATCTCAAAAATAATTTAGGAAAGACGATTCGGCATAAAAAAAAACAGATTAATTGATTTAGTAATAAAAATACAAAACATTACGTACTTAAAGAGTTTATTTCTTACATAAATATTATTTTTAATATTAATCATAATGAATACTAAAAATTAAACCGAACAATATTTTAAAACCTAGAATTTCCTATAAATATTTCTAATAAATTAACAAATTTAACAATATTTTTTATAATTTGTTAAATTTCTCACGCCGAAACATAGCTTTCAAAATGGAAAGGGGAACATCGTATGCTTTTTCATTATAATATATTCTGACAATAAACTGAAATACTGCTGCCAACAAAACAATACTTTTTCCTATAAGCCTAGGTTCATTAAAATCGAAAACGATAAAAAATAAAAAAAACAATTTTTATTTTTTTTTTGTTTTAAAAAAAAAATTTTTAAGTTTCTTTTTTCGTAAAACGAAAAACAAATTAGAAAAAAATAGTTTTGAAAAAATTGTTTTTACCCCATTTTACCCCAATCTGATTTTTACCAAAAACAATCCCAGCCTAGAACTTTGGATAATCAACCTATGGTCCAAATTTGAAGTCGTTAGCTCAAAGCGTTCTTAAGTTATCGTGGTCGCAAATATTTCGGTCAGACAGACAGACAGGATATAAAACGTCAAGAAACGTAAAAAAAAACAATAAAAATTTTTCGATTTTTTTTTTAAAGGCAAGACTTTCCTCGGGGAAAGTAAAAACCCAAAATATTTCTAGGGCGGGGGTGGAGGGGGTGTTGTAATTGGGAGATCTGAAAGTTAAAAATAATATCAACGTCTAAATTAAATAATAAGCGGTAGTAGCTAAATAATTTTATTTGGCGTTTCGGGTGTTTCATAATGTCTTCTGCCGTTTTAGTACCGAAATCGTGAATGGAATCGGACTACTTTGCAATCTTTAGGAGTGCCCATATATATAGTGACTTTCACCAAATATTGCCAAAAAAGCTTTAAGTGGTAGGCTACAAAATATTTTTTTTTTAAATTACTACCCATGTCCATAAACGGCTGGAATGGCCCCTCTGTTAGTTTTTCACCGGATAATTTGCGTAAGGGGTGTCCGCTATCTTGAATTTTAGGGGTGAGTTGCTTAATATACATCTTACGATAAAAATTAATATAACCAATTTTGTCAAGAAGGAAATTGCCGCCAAAAATTTTTTATTGGATATTTTTTTTGATATATTATTAAGAATCGAGTTAATTCAAAAAAAGTCATGTTAAATGTGTAATTGTTTTTTTTTTAATTTTTCCGCGAAATTATTCATCGAACGATAAAAGTGGTTATAGCAAACTTGTAGCTCTTGAAATTCTCTATAAGTTTCATATATTATAAATTGTCATAGGTACTTTGGTACGGTTACAGCGCCCACTGTAGCCGTAACAAAATACTTATGAAAATGCATAATGTATAAAACTTATTGAGAATTTCAACAGCTACAAGTTTGCTTATGCTCCGATGAATCGTTTGGGTAAAAAATCGATAAAACCAATTTCATCCCCAACATGGCCATTTTTGAATATTTATAACTGAATTGTTATTAATATATTAAAAAATGATCCAAACAAAAATTTTGGGAAAAATTCTCCTTAAAAAAATTTTTTATATGCACTTTTATCTTTATATGCATATTTAGCGAGATAACCGCACTCATCCCTAAAATTTAAGATAGCGGACACTCCTTACGCAAATCACAAAGTGAAAAACTAACAGATGTGTCCTGTTACTATCCACTACTACCCTTTAAAATATCCGCCCGTGTACATTTATTGCAATTTAACATAGGAATTATTATTTGACTGGACTAATAATATTTACACCTTTTAAAAAATATTAGGCTGGTAGATAAAATAATATTATAAAAGTTTCTTTAAAAACTTCTCAAAAATATTGTCTGCAATTGTTTCATTTATATAAGGTAAATGTCCCAAATATCGGACACGACCCAATTATGTAACCCTCCGGGCTATTTTTGGAATATCATAAAAAACAATATTGTTTATTTATTTAGAAGTTAGTCATCAATTGAACTAATATCTTTTGTGAGGTACCAATTTAGGTTAGTCTATGCTAAATTATCGAGTGAGACTCATGTAGAGATTTTCCGAGACGCGCTTTGTGAGTTAAGGGCTTGCCTGCTGAAAATTGTAAAAGAGTTTTCCAAAAGCAAGGAAAACTTGCCAGTATGGTGTATTAGTAGGCAGGGCAAGTCCGTTCAAAATTATAAAAGAGTTTTTTGTTTTTAAATAGTAATTTTAAATCGTAATCCCCGCAGATTAAAATAAATATATTAATAAAAAGTGTTCGATATAAATGGAGCTCTCTACAACTATAATTATGAAACAAAAGACGTCTACCCTATCTCTATCTCATTTGTGCTACACTTTCCAGCCAACCAAATAAATACTCTATTTGTTTTTCATACAACAAATACAGTATTTATTTGGTTGGCCGGAAAGTGGAGCACTGAGTGGCAGGAACGAACATAGCTAATGTGAATCTGTAGAATGAGATAATTCTACTAAAATTTAGATGGCGCCAGTAATTTCTTTAATATAGTTACACTTTTCGCCCGGCCAAGTAAATATTGTATTTGTTCAACAAAGAACAAATACAGAATTTGTTTGGTTGGGTGGAAGTGGGAGTGTATGTATGTCTTCTATCCTTTTTGGGTAGAACTTTTGTCCCTGTCTAATCTAACGGGAGAAATCTCCATTGGATTATTACCCATGTTCGAGAAAGATAATTGATGTAAACTAACCTTTTACGAGAATACGCTGAATTATTAATTATTAAATATTCTTATTTAGTATTTATTCTTTTCTTTAAATTTCATTGATATATTTTACTTTGTTAACTCATTATTTTACTTATTAAAGAATCATTTAATCTAAATTTTATTCTTTTTATTTATTTTAACCTAGTTAGGAAAACGATTATAAATATTTCAGGGCTACGAACCTCCTCCGAAGTCAACTAGATTTCATCCCTTATCCAGGGTGGTGGCAGCGCTACGCTATCTATTTCTCAATCATCGAGGGTTTCGACCCATAAGGTGGTCGTCTTTGCTTTAGTCTTTTAGTAGAAAACTCAGTGAGGTCTTAAGTGACCTGGGGTTTTACAATAATGCCAGCGGGTGTTAAATTAGGAGTTCCCGTGGTATTACAATGGTGGCACCTGTGGTTCTATAAGAGTCGCAGGGGTATTACAATTATCGGACACTTTTTCACGTTTTTACAAAAAACAAGATATTTAAGTAATAAAATCAAACAAATATTTTTTATTTGAAATTATGAACATATTTGAATCACAGCGTTGTATCATTTTCCACTTATATCGTATTTTTTAAGCCCCAATAACTAATAAACAGTCATGTGTCAGCAGCCACGAAATATATAGCTTTTTTCTAAGCAAAGTAAGTAAGCCAACGTTTAACTGAAAAGTGATTTTTTTAATATTAGTTATTGTTAAAATGTCTATCAAACTTTTTCTAATTCATAATATTGTAGTTTTATACCAATTTAAACCATTTTTGATGTTATTTTTAAGATATTTTTATATTAATATGCTGTCCGATAAATAGGACAATAAAATAAAGACAGTTTCATATATCGGACGGCCGTCCGATATATAGTACATTCAACTTCCAATATAAAAGAAAAGGAAATATTTTTTTAAAACAAATTTTGTATACAATGGTTTTAAAGAGTATAAAGCTTTTTCTACCCATTTATCGGACCAGCACTTTCTTTTAAATAAGCCGTTTATTAAGCATTTTTAATAACTGTCCGATATTTGGGTCTATCCTATAATTTTGTAAGACCTAAATATCGGACACCATAAATTAATGCAAAGTCCATGGACTTTCAATATTATCTGGATGATTATTTGATTAAGTATATCGCCAATGTTTTTTGTAGATCTCAGCTATAGTTAATTAAAATCATGCAATTAAGCATTTCTGTTCATAGAATCGTTATTTCAATTCTCTAATTAATTTTAAAGACACATATTAGTCAAGTAAAAGCCTATGGGTGGTATTCTATAATAATAATAATATAAAATTTTATAATGTTTTGTCATGAAACCTGCAGTAAGTTTATAAAAGATAATAAGAAATATTTGCATTATAATAATAATTTTTTTTTTAATTTATTAATTATACATAGTCCGATAATTGGGACACAACTAGTCCGATATTTAGGACACTGTGTCCGACATTGAGACATTCGTGGTTTTTTTTCTTATTTTACTTTTAAGTATTTAGTTATTTATTTATTTAGTTATTTATTTAGTTATTTATTAATTGATTGAGCTTAACACATAGTCATGGAGAGTCCCAAATAAGCTTAATATTAATATTAAAATATTAAAAAACTATCAAAATTTAATATATATATTTAATAACTTTTTTTGATAAATTAATAAATTTGAAAACTAGAAATATACATTAAATAGTTATTAAGATTAATATGTAATTTTAACACACCATCAAAGTCCGAAATTGCTCTAAAGTCTCCGATATATGGCACCGTCACCTTATTTCATATATGCAATGCATATTATGCATAAAGACCTAAAATTAAAGTAAGCGCAAACAGTAAAGCCATCTAAATCATCCACTGTATCTCACTTCTGTGCAATTAAAACACCCGCGCTAAAGCGAGAGTGACGCGGATGCCACTATTGTAGAAACAGGGACGGGTCGAGCAAAAGAAACGTGGGGGGAGTGGGGCAAGACACCAAAGGAGACCCGATTAAATAACCCGTTTTTGGCATTGGGAATGGAACCTAAATTTTATATATTTTGAAAGAATGGTGATGCCAACTTAACGGTATCAAATTTAACCTCAAAAGAAGAGAACTCTGCAGCTCGGGATTTAATACGCTAGGCTATAAAAATGTCGTCTCTACCTTGATATATAATTACTATTAATTTTGATGCAAGATTTGACTTGAGAAAAAAAAATTGTTGGTAAAACACGTTTTGATCGTAAAAAGTAGCAAGTATAAGATATTATAAAAAGTAATCAAAACATTTTTATAAAAGAACCCCTATTTCTGATATCAATTGACTTTTTTTACCTCGGTATACTACAGGAAATTTCATATGCTATCATTTTTTGAAATATTAGGCACAGTATTCTAATTTCGCTAAAAACTGATCAAATTAAGTTTAAATTAAAACACACAGTTTTTGATTTCAGATAAAAAACATTGGAAGTCAGAAAGATTTTTAATATTTAAATTTGTGTACAGCGACCCAAAATATATTTTTTCTACAAGCGTGCGAAAAAGTTTACTTGTTCGCGCGCATTTACGTGTGCAAAGTGTTACTTTTCCGAACTAGTGCGGAAAAAGTAGTATTAATTATTATTATTTACTATAAGTATTGTAAATCATAAAAAATAATTTGTATTATTTAGTTTGTTAACATAAACACCTACCTTGTTATTAAAATATTTGCTTAATTTTCCTCACGCTTGTAGAAAAAAAAAATTCCTCAATCTTGCAGAAAGTGTATTTCCGCACTTGGAAAATAACTATATTCTTTACAAGGAATATATAGTCTAGTAAAAAGTAATGATCCAGTTTTTTTTACTTTTACCTCGGTATACTACAGGAAATTTCATATGCTATCATTTTTTGAAATATTAGGCACAGTATTCTAATTTCGCTAAAAACTGATCAAATTAAATTTAAATTAAAACACACAGTTTTTGATTTCAGATAAAAAACATTGGAAGTCAGAAAGATTTTTAATATTTAAATTTGTATACAGCGACCCAAAATATATATTTTCTACAAGCGTGCGAAAAAGTGCACTTGTTCGCACGCATTTACGTGTGCAAAGTGTTACTTTTCCGAACTAGTGCGGAAAAAGTAGTATTAATTATTATTATTTACTATAAGTATTGTAAATCATAAAAAATAATTTGTATTATTTAGTTTGTTAACATAAACACCTACCTTGTTATTCAAATATTTGCTTAATTTTCCTCACGCTTGTAGAAAAAAAAAATTCCTCAATCTTGCAGAAAGTGTATTTCCGCACTTGGAAAATAACTATATTCTTTACAAGGAATATATAGTCTAGTAAAAAGTAATGATCCAGTTTTTTTTACTTTTACCTCGGTATACTACAGGAAATTTCATATGCTATCATTTTTTGAAATATTAGGCACAGTATTCTAATTTCGCTAAAAACTGATCAAATTAAATTTAAATTAAAACACACAGTTTTTGATTTCAGATAAAAAACATTGGAAGTCAGAAAGATTTTTAATATTTAAATTTGTATACAGCGACCCAAAATATATTTTTTCTACAAGCGTGCGAAAAAGTGCACTTGTCCGCGCGCATTTACGTGTGCAAAGTGTTACTTTTCCGAACTAGTGCGGAAAAAGTAGTATTAATTATTATTATTTACTAGAAGTATTGTAAATCATAAAAAATAATTTGTATTATTTAGTTTGTTAACATAAACACCTACCTCGTTATTAACATATTTGCTTAATTTTCCTCACGCTTGTAGAAAAAAAAAATCCTCAATCTTGCAGAAAATGTATTTCCGCACTTGGAAAATAACTATATTCTTTACAAGGAATATATAGTCTAGTAAAAAGTGATGATCCAGTTTTTTTTACTTTTAATAAATATCTAGGTTTCACAAATAAACACTTTTTTAGTGGTTTAACCACTTCTTAACTGAAATAAAACCACTTTGCAATGCACAGTGTGCAATAAAATGTGTTTTAAATTTAAAATGGAACGTGTTGTTAATAGATTTTATTTGACTTAGAATTTATAATAAACGAATTTTTTATAATTTAACTAATTTTTACCCCAATTTAGCTCTAAAACCTAATTTTTTTCTAGCCTGTAACACTCCCTGAAGAGACAAAAAGATTCACACCAGAATCAATAATTTATTTCAAATGGCCAGGGATTTACCAGAATATTAAAATTCTGATTCAGATTTTTTATACCTACTTTTTCAGTTTTTTGAAAAAGTTTTGGGGTCAGTGAGATTTTTTGTTGCCAAATTCGTCTTCAGAGCCCAAAGATGCATAAGAAAAATATACTCTCGTTAATAGTAATAGAGCATTATTCAATTTCAAGCAAAAAAAAAATTGTCGGTCGATCGGTCGGTCGATCGGTCGATCGGTCTGTCCGCGAAATCTTGTAAGCACGATAACTTAAGAACGCTTTAAGCTAGAGACTTGAATTTTGGCATACAGGTATGTTACCAAAGGTTCTCGCTCGGGATTGTTTTTGGTGAACATTGGCGTGCGGCAAGGGAGCAAATGTGGAAAAATACATTTTTTTTTTGGAAAAAATTTAAAATTGCTATATAGAGGTTTTTAAGGTTGCTGAAATTGAATCTGATAATAAAATTTCTCTAACTCCACCCCGAGGGGGTGAGGGGGTAAATATTTTGAAATGTTTTCCAAATTTTCGTGAAAATTTGTAGATAGGGGTTTTTGAGGTTGATAAAAATGAATCTTGAAATATATTTTTTGAAACTGAATCTGATAATAAAAATATTCTAAATCCACCCCCTGAGGGGTGAGGGGTAGTTTTCGTGAAAATTGGTAAATTGGGGTTTTTGAGGTTGTTGAAAGGGAATCTGATTATAACAAAATTCTAACTTCATCCCCAAAGGGGCAGAGGGTAGTTTTCGTGAAAATTGGTTGCTGAAAGTGAATCTGATAATAAAAAAATCCATTTTACGCGCGGAGGTGTAAAATGGGAAAGCTCTTTTACTGGGCAGTGTATTTTTTTCTTTTTTTTTTGGGCTTGTGTAATTCTTTAATAACATAAATGTCAGCGCCTTCGCCAAAATTGTAAATAAATTTATCCACTTTTTTATAAAAAAAAATTATTTCCCTTATATAATATGTACCAATTAGATTTAAGAATTGCAAACCACAACAAAAATTCTGTAAATTTCGAGTCAAATTCGTTTGGACTTGAGTTATTGTGTTTATCAAAAACGTGACATCAGACAAACTGACGGACAGACGGACATATTCTAAGTTTTTTTTTTTTCATAAAACACATTTGTATCACAATTTTTTTGTCTAGACAGGATTTTTTTCACGAAAATTTGACGAAGTGGCTAAGAAAATGGAAGATAAAAGCTAATGAGAGCAAATCCACTCACATAACTTTTACACTTAAAAGAGATACCTGTCCAGCTGTTTATCCTAATAAATCTTCACTTAAACAAACCATTGATGTAAAATATCTTGGAATACACTTAGATAGGCGCCTAACTTGGCATAAACATAAGTTACTAAAAATGTACTGGCTAATTGAAAGGAAATCTCAGTTAAATTTGGAGAGTAAATTGCTATTGTACAAATCAGTATTAAAACCTATTTCGACATAAGGTATTCAGTTGTGAGGAACAGCCAGTAATTACAATTTGGAAATATTACAAAGGTTCCAAAATAAAGTCCTACGTACTAAAACAAACGCACCATGGTATATACCACACAAATATATTGAAAGAGACCTACAAGTACCTTCCATAAAGAAAGTTATTAAAGAAGTGAGTCTTAAATATAAAGACCAGCTTGTTAGAGGGTTATATATAGATGATGGTGATTTGCGCCGTCTAAAACGATTAAAACCAATGGACTTATTAGATAGGTATGTAAGTTAAAATTTCCATTTTGTTAAACTGTCTTATAGATACTTTTAAAAAATCTTTTTATTGTAAAAATTTTCTACATGTCATTCTTACTTTGTCATAAAATTTACTTCATTCAATAATTCTTTTTTGCTTAACTGTTACGTTTTCTATAAAACAGCATAAATCTTAAAAACTAAAGAAAACAATACATAAGTTTTAATTTAAATTACCCATGAAATTACCTTGTTATTATTTGTAAAAATGTTAGATAATATGAACTATAACAAGTCGTGAAGATATGTAATGCTACGCAATTCCATTATGTACTATTCACAATGGAGTGTATATTTCAGTTCTCCAAATACTCAAACGAAAGTTGAAATTATTTAAAATGAAACATAAAAGATTGCTGTCAACAAAAGAATACTTCCACTGTAGGCATGTTTCATTAAAATAACAAATCAAGTTAAAAAAAAATCAAAAAATTAAATTACCTTTAAAAAAAATTTAGGGAAAATTTTTAATTTTTGTTTTTTTTAAGAAAAAATTTTTAGAAAACAACCTTTTTGAGAAGGATCGTTTTTTTGATTTTTAACCCCAATAACTTTTTTGTTTTTGGGGGAATTATTTTCAAAAACAATAGGGATGTTCCTCTCATAGAACTTGATTTTTCCTAAAATTTTTTAGTAGTTCGTTTAATTCGTTCTTGAATTATCGTGCTTACAAAAAACATTACGTTGGACAAACGAACGGATGGACGTTACGCGCTGTGAAAAGTGTAATAATCATCATCAGGTATAAGAAATTGGAATAAAAACTGTTGAAGGTAGAATTAAATTTTATTGTGATACATATTTTTCCTAAAAATATATATTACAAAAACTGTTATACATTATTTTAATTATTTCTATACAGAATCAAAATATTTTCGATTCTTTTACTTGTTTTTTTCTTATTTTTCGAAAATTCTTAAAAAAACGAAACTTTTTTGAAATACGAAAATTTTTAGTTTTTTAGTTTTTTCGATTTTTAACCCAATACCTTTTTTGTGTTTGGGAAAATTATTTTCAAAAACAATAGAGATCTTCCACTCATAAAACTTAATTTTTACTGAAATTTTCGAGTAGATCAAGTAATTTCTTGAGTTATCGTGCTTACAAAAAACATTACATAGGACGGACTAACGAATGGACGGACATTTGCAAAGTTACTTATTTTTTCATGTAACACATTTGTATCCAAGAAATTTTTTTTGCGATTTTGAGAAATTCGAAACTACTGTATTATACTATTCTAGCGCTTACCCAGGTAGCAAGGTGTCGTCTTAAAGACGTCGCTTTTACGTCATATTAATAACGTAACTGACAAGTAAGGTGACGTACTAAACACGTGGCAAGTACGTTAATATGTCACAGCCTAATGACGTCAGTTTTCAGACTTCTTGAATACTTCTTAAATGATTTTGCTGGGAAGTCATTTAAACGTCCACCGGAAGTCATTTAAACGTCCACCGGACGTCGGTTAAACGTCCATTGGGAGTTGTTTAAACGTCTATTGGACGTTGTTTAAACGTCCATCAGGCGTTGGTTAAACGCTCACTGAACGACGTTTAAACGTCCAATGGACGTCGTTTAAACGTCCATTTTACATCGTTTAACTGTCAGCATTGATGGAATTGGCATAAAATAGTGTAATTTAATAATGAAAGAATAGGTATATAATTTAATGAAAAAATTGTTTACGATAAATTTTTAGAAAGGAAAATTTTGAGAACTTACGAAATAGGATAGATATTTTTTAATATTAAAATTATAAAATATATCTTATAATTTATTTGCCAAATTTACAGACATACATAAGTCATTTTTTTAGACGTCCTTGAGACGTCTTTCAAAGACGTATCTAGTCCGTCAAAAATGGACGTCCTGAAGACGTCTTAATTCGGCCAAATGACGTAGGGTCATTTTTAGGACGTATTTGAGACGTCTTTCAAAGACGTCTCTGGTCCTAAAGACATCTTAATACGGCCAAATGACGTATGGGACCAATATAGACCAAAAAGCGACGTCTTCATGACGACACCTTGCTATCTGGGTACGCGCTGTGATAATAATAATAAATTGGAATAAAAATTGTAAAATTTTATTTTATTTTGATGTATTTTTTTGTCATAAATTATGTCTATAAAAAATATTGTTGTAATGTAATTTAATTATTTCTGTAAATAATTAAAATATTAAGTAATTATTTAAATGGTAAATTACTATTAGTAATTACTTCGAATTGATATTGCATAAAATAAAATCAAACTGTCAAGGTTAAGCTTTTTTAAATATTGTGTTTATTAATGAATTAAGAATTAAGTATAGTTATTTTAATAAATTTTATTTTAATATATTTTTCCAATAGAAAACAATTAACAAATAATAAATTTAAACATTTTTATTATTTTGTGAATAAATATAACAAGAAAAACACTACAGATTTAAGATATTAACAGTTTAAACAATTATTGAAAAGAATCTAACATTAGTTATTAGTTATTTTGGTTGAACATTAATGATAAATTTGTTGCAGTTTTCATTTGCATTTGCCATTTCTATTATTCCTTCAGGTAACTTTTATCTTCTTTAAGGCTCATCATGTTCTTTTATAAAAACTTAAAAATTAGAATTGATAACACAACTGACAAAAATGTTAGAAGTTTGTAATCAAGCTACTTGTTTTTATGAAATAATTCTTTCCACATGGATATGCGTACGGAAAGAGACATCTTTCCGCACGCATAATTATTTCATAAGCACAAGTAGGCTAAGACACTTGTTTCCATGGCGACCGATCAACATAATAGCGTCAGCTAGTTTGTTCGTGTCAATTGTGTTGTCAATTTAATTGTAAAGTTTTTATAAAAGAAAAAGAAGATAAAAGTTACCTGAAGGAATAATAGAAATGGAAAATGCAACTATAGCATTAATGTTCAACCAAAATAGAACTGATAATAACTAATGTTACATTATTTTCAATAATTGTTAAAACTGTTAATATCTTAATTCTGTCGTGTTTTTCTTGTTATATTTATTCTAAAAATAATAAAAATATTTAAATTTCTTAATTTTTAATTGTTTTTCTATTGGAAAAAGATATAAAAATAAAATTTATTCAATTAAGTATACTTATAAATAAAATCATATTTTATTTTTAACTCGCTCGTGGAAAAAAATATTGTTCCTAACGCATTCGTAAAGAGTCTTTTCCGCACTCGATTGCTTGCCTGAATTTCGCTAGGCGTCGTTCAGGAAAATGCAATCTAGTGCGGCAAAGAGCCTCTTTCCACACTTGTTAGGAAAATAGCTATATCATAATACATTATGAGAAAGTAAAAACAAAAAAACCCTAACGCCGCGGGCGAATATTTTTACAAATTTGAAGTTCTATGATCCACTTTGAAAGGACCCTGCATATTTGCTCGTTTTGGCGCATGGAGAGAGTATAAATAAATATAGTTTAACGCACGGATCTGTGGCTACGGGAAATATGTTTGGAATGTGTGTGCAAGTGGGAGGCCCGATGTAGGCACGCACACCTAATAACGCTCTTGACGGAAAAAAGAGAGCGCGAATGATTCCTCCCCCTTACGTCGGAGACTTTCTTTCATGCGGAGAACTATACTTAAGCCCGGTTGACGGTACCTATAAAGATATGTATTTTTTTTCTTTTTAATTTTAGTAAATAATGTAAATTTACAAAATATTAAAAGTAAAAAAAAAGCATAGCATTTTTGACCATAATTTTAATTATGTATATTATGTACCTTATGGAAGTTCCTGGAATGGTATCCAAATGGCGAAATCGGAGTGGGGTACGGTGTTAATAAGGATAAAAACTAAACAAAATACACTGCCCAGTAAAAGAGCTTTCCCATTTTTCACCTCCGCGCGTAAAATAGATTTTTCATTATCAGATTCACTTTTAGCAACCTTAAAGATATAAAAATTTTCACGAAAACTACCCCCCGCCTCTTAGTGGGTGGAGTTAGAATTTTTTTATTATCAGATTCACTTTCAGCACCTCAAAAACCTTAATACACCAATTTTTACGAAAACTACCCCTCACCCCTCAGGGGATGGATGTAGAATTTTTTTATTATTAGATTCACTTTCAGCAACCTCAAAAAGTCCAATATACCAGTTTTCACGAAAACTACCCCCCACACCTCAGAGGGTAAAATTAGAAAAAATTTATTATCAGATTCATATTCGTCGACCCCAAAAACCCTTATATACCAATTTTGACGAAAATATTAAAAATTTAAAAATATTTACCGTCTCACCCCTGCGGGGGTGAAATTTTATTATCAGATTCAATTTCAGCAACCTTAAAAACCCTTATATAGCAATTTTCAAATTTTTGTTAAAAAAAATAATTTTTTCCCCATTTGCCCCCTTTCCGCACCGCAATGATCACCAAAAACAATCCCGAGCGAGAACTTTTGCTAAACTACCTGTATGTCAAATTTCAAGTCTCTAACTTAAAGCATTCTTAAGTTATTGTGCTTACAAGATTTTTCGGACAGAACGATCGACCGATCGACCGACCGACCGACAATTTTTTTTGTTGAAATTGCTTTACGCAAAAAAAAATTGAAAATTTTTGCACAAATACAAGGCTTTCCGAAATTTTAAAAAATTTCAAAATGGAAAAAACAATATATTTTTATTTTTTATTTTTTTTTTTTAATACTTATTATTTTATTTTTCGATAAAAATATTTTTATTTAAAAAAAAAAGAGCTCTTGGGGAAAGTATTCTTTTGTTTGCCGCAGTATTTTTCATAGGCCTGGTTTTGTTTAGGAATCTGCTTAACATATTTTGTAATACTACAAGATTATCCCAACTTAATTAATTTTCTACCCTCCAGATAATCCAAAAATGTTAACTAAGCTCTATGATTTTGCAATCCTGTTCTTATTTTATTTAAATTACAAGTATAAATTAAAATTTACTTATACACGGTGCCTGGAAATGCAGATTAAGTTTAACCCTTCATGGTACCGTGTATCTCGAAAGATTAAATATCATTTATGTATTGTTATTTATGAAAATTGCATTCAAAACGACAAATTCACCTATATAAAAAACTAAAAAAATAAAATAAAAAAAAAATAAAAAATAAAATAAAATTTAAATAGAAAATAATAAAAAATAATAGTTCTTTTTTATTCATTCTATACGTATATTTTATTGTCTGCTTCATAGAGGGTTAACTTTTGAATAACAAAATATTATTTTATATTTTATTTAAGATCATTTTAGGACAAAATAATAACAATAATAATTAAAAAAAATTATTGGTCAAAAAAATACACTACACTATTATTTCTTTTTTAATAATAAAATGAGAGAGAGAACATTTTTTATATTTTAATTTAATATTTTTGTACCTCATATAAACATTTTTTGAACAAAATTTAATACCAAAAACATGTGTTTTTAAAATTTTCTATTTTTGGTTATCCTACAGAAAATTATACAATATACCAAAAGCAAGACGAGGAAAAGCTCATATGTTTAGGTTAAATACATGTTTTTGTAAAAAAATACAAAGAAAAAATTTTCTCCCCTTAGCTAAAAAAATTATATGGTGGGTCAAAATCGAGATGTTTAAAAAAATAAACATTTTGTTGTTCTAATTTTAATTTTTTTAAATCAATCTCCCATTCACAAATACACTGATAAAACAGTTTATTTGTGTCAACAAAATATTTGGTTGCATATGGCCAATTGAATTATTTGGTTGTGGCAAATAAATTTTATTTCTGTCAAATAAACTATTTGGTTCCCATTAATAAATAATTTTGAAATTAAAATATTTGTTTACATGAACTTAATATTTATTTGACCCAAATAAAATTTGTTACAACCAAATAATTTAATTGGCCATATCCAAATAAATTCTTTATATCAGTGCACCGTGTACAAAAGAACAAATTTTTCAATAAAAATAAATAAATAAAAGCTTTAATTTATATTTTAAATTATTTAAAATTTGTCGATCATTCAATTCGTAATAAAATATTGTAAAGTATATTATAAAACACAATGAATATTTATACAATATTTAATTATTTTTATGTACTTTTTTATTTTTATTTTGTACAGGGTAAAATTTTAGTTGGAAGCACCAAAGTTTGCTTTTTTATAACTTTCATTACATTACTTTCCCCAAGGAAAGTCTTGCGTTAGTAAAAAAAATTCGAAAAATTATTATTACATTTTTTTACGTTTCTGAACCTTTTATATCCAAAAAATATGATTTCCGTCAAAAAAAGAATTGTGTCTGTCGGTCTGTGATCGGAAAATTTGTGTCCACGATAACTAAAGAACGCTTCGTGCTAAAGACTTCAAATTTGAACCACAGGATGATTATCCAAAGTTCTAGGCTGGGATTGTTTTTAGTAAATATCGGATTGGGGTAAAAGGGTAAAATGGGGTAAAAACAATTTTTTTCAAAAACATATATTTTCAATCTATTTTTCGTTTTACGTAAAAAGAAACTTTTTTTAGAAAAAAAAATTTTTTTGAAAAACTTTTTTTTTATGAACTTAGGGCTATAGGGGAATGTATTATTTTGTTGGCAGCAGTATTTTTTTATTATGTTTTTTTTTAATTAATAACATATTTTTCGAGTAAAATTGTTTAACAATGTTATTAAAATCCTCCAATTTGTATAATTTTAGTTCTAAAAAAGTACAAATATGAGGCGAAAACGTAACATTAAAATAAGAGTCTTCTTCGTTCATAATATTTTATTAAGATTATTTTTTTTTTTTTTTCATATAATTAAGCATTTTTCAAAAAATATAAAGACAATCGAAAACAAAATAAAACTAATTTCTTTAGATTAAAAACGAACAAAAAGCAAATAGTTCACGATCAACCACTCTACTAGCGTCGTTTTTACCCTTCACGGCGTAGGTGTATGTATTAGAGTAGGACGAAAAATAAAAAAGTTTTCGGATTAAGATCTAAGCAAAAAAAAGTTGTAACACGTTAAAAAAAACACGTTTAAAAAAAGTTGGTCAAAATTCATTGAATAACTTAGGAGCGCAAAGAAAGCTTTTATTTTTCTCTCAAAAAGTTTTCGACACGGTAACTAGATAACGGTTGAAGACAAAGACTTAAAAATTGAAACATAGGTTTTAAAACTAAAAATTTTATTTTGATTTTTTTTTTGAAAAAAGTTGAAAAAGTGACAAAATTTATTTTTTTGCAATAACTTGCTTAGTTTTAGAGTTAAGTATATTAAGTTTTATAATAATAAAAAAAGTCTTTCTATGCCTTACAAAAATGTTTATATTCATTTTTTGTGTAAATTTTACCGTTTTCGAGATATTTAATAAAATAAATAAATAAACATAGGAAAAAAATAAATTAAGTCTGGACTCACCCGATTAACTTTTTTAAAAAACTCTCGGATAGGTGGGTAAAATAAATATGTTTCAGAGGTAAGAACCTGTTTAGTCATCAAATTTTTCAGGTCCTTTTTTTTAATTTTTTTTTCACCAAAATTTGCAAAGTTAAAATTAAAAATCGACCAGTCCGAGGGTTTTTTTTAACTTGTAACTGAAAAGTTAATCGGGTAGTTCCAGGCTTAATTTAAGCACTGTATAGTGTTGTTTTAAATATTTACTAGATTTTGTTTTCTTTTTGCCAAATTTTCCTATATTTAAAAAATGGTAATTATAGTGTACATTATTTTTTTAGGTAAAGACTCTTAAACCCTTGTACCATGTTTTAATCTATTATTTTACATTATTATTAATAATTAAAATTTGTTACGTAACCAATAAAATAACATTTTATTTTTTTCCTATGTTTATTTATTTATTTTCTTAAATATCTCAAAAACGGTTACACAAAAAATAAATATGAACATTTTTGTAGGGCATAAAAAGACCTTTTTATTAATACATCATTTTATATACCTATCTTTAAAACCAAGCAAGTTATTCCAAAAAATCAATTTTGCCCCATTTGGAACAAACTTTTTCAAAAAAAATATAAAAATTAAATTTTTAGTTTAAAAACCTGTGTTTCAAATTTTAAGTCTTTGTCTTAAACCGTTCTCAAGTTGTCGTGTTGAAAAGTTGTACGTTTTAAGAGAAAAATAAAAGCTTTGTGTTCTTTGCGCTCCTAATTCAATGAATTTTGACCAATTTTTTTAAACGTGTTACAACTTTTTTTTTTGCTATTAGATCTTAATCCAAAAACTTTTTTGTTTTTCGACCACCTCTAGTATGTATAGTTTTCTACATGTAATATTTTTACGTATATGTAAAATTATAACAATACAGTTATTTTATACAGAATTTACAGACACAGGTGAAATATATTTAACTTGATTACAATCACGGGAACCTGTTAAGTATAATTAAAAAATAATAAAATAAAATAATCTCCTAGATTAAAAACGATTTACCAGTTTTCGAATGAAGCTGAAGTTTGCAACGTTTTTTTAAATCGAAAATTCAAATACTATATTAAAGCACTTATTTCATAACACGTTTTTAACGCACTAGTACTTTAGAAAACTTGCCGCAAGCTGCTTGTTTTTTACACTTGTACTCGTGCGAGAAAAGCATATGTTATGAAACTAGTACTTTAATATACTATTTTAATTTTCATTGCAAAAAAACGTTGCAAACTTCAGCTTCATATTTACACTATAAAATTATGGTGTAATCAGCATAAATTTATAAATGTAAATTTACAGTTATTTTATAAAATTTACAGACATGTAAAGTCTATGTAAGTTACAGTAAATTCAAAGTAATTTTACATAAATTCACTCTGCGACTTTATCCATTGATTAAGAATTAAGAATTAGATTAAGAATTCTTAATAAATGCTTTATCACATTTAATTTACTGTAAATGGTTTTCACGAAGTACCCATAAAGTATTTTAAATATTGTAATGATAATCATGAAGCTGAAGTATGCAACGTTTTTTTGCTACGAAAATTCAAATAGTATATTAAAGTACTAGTTTCACAACAAATGTTTTTAGCGCACGAGTACAAGTTTAGAAAACAAGCCGCTTGCGGCGAGTTTTCTAAAGTACTAGCGCGCTAAAAAAGTGTTATGGAATAAGTGCTTTAATATACTATTTGAATTTTCGATGCAAAAAAACGTTGCAAACTTTAGCTTCGTTGATAATCCTCTAATTTTTATCACTTTAGTTCTGAAAAAATATTTTAATCAAAAAACATTTTTAAATCTTACCTTTATCAGTAAAAAAAAATAGACCAATCACCAAAACTGTTCACTATAATTAAAAAATAAAAATTATTATTATTTCCCGAGATTAAAAACGAACAAAGTCCACGATCTACCACTCCACTACAATAGCGTTGTTTTTAGCGTCCCGGCGGAGGAATAGGTGTAGTTTGCTACCTGTTGCAAGCAGTGTCAACGTCTAAATACAGTTCAGTGGTGGCGTCACCGTTGCTTGGATTCACAGCCGTTTCTAAACTCCATCAGTGCACTGTTGCCGGATCTCGATCGGGAGATCTTTAGCGGATGTTGAATATGTGTATTAGAAAGTTGCGTGTTCCGAATGGGAGCATTCACAATGCTTGTTAGGCTCGCATTCTATCTTAGAAAATGAGTTGCAGTCAAAGTGGAGTTTAGCTTCTTGTTCTAGGATATCAACAGGTTCGTAGGGATCATAGGCGCATCCAAAAGGATTACAAATTTTATTTATAGATATATTTTTTCGTTTATTTATTTTATTGTTGTATTGTATTTATTTATACTCATGATAAAAGGGCTTTAGCAAAGATATTTTACACCATTTGCCTTATTACTAGTATTATTATTATACAGAGCGGTTCAAAAGTCACCCCCCCCCCCCAAACTTTTGAACCAGTTAGGATATCGACTTCAAATTTGGAACTTTTATATAAGACAACTTAAACTATCTTTTAGCATATATTTAATACTTTCAGCTCTTAAAATGTGGGCAGGGGGGAATGGGGGCACATTTTTTTAAATGGAAAGGGGGGTCGTGTAATACATCATTTTAAAGCTTATAAAATTCTCCATTTAACTACATATTTTTAAATTAAAAAAAAAATGGGTTTAAAATGGGGTTGATAATGGGTATTAATGTCAAAATTCCTCAAAAAAAAACAAATGATTTTTTTAAAATGCTTAATTTCATCATAAAAAAATGTTAATTATACTTTTAAACTAATTTTAGTTGACATAAATAAAAATTTATAAAAAAAAACTTAAAAAATCGAATGTTTTAGCACAACAAATTGAAAAATCAAAACCTTAAAAAACATTTTTAAAAAATTTAAAAATGTTAGTTTAAATAGAGAATTTTATAATCTTTAAAATGATGTATCACACGACCCCCCCTTCCATTTAAAAAAATGTCCCACCATGCCCCCCTGCCCACATTTTAAGAGCTGAAAATATCAAATATATGCTTAAAGATAGTTTAAGTTGTCTTATTTAAGAGTTTTAAATTTGAAGTTGATATCTCAACTCGTTCAAAAGTTAAAAGGGGGGGTGACTTTTGGACCGCTCTGTAGTATAACAGTTGAATAAAATTACACAAGATGCTTCAAACTCCAAAAAATCAGAGGAAAAATCTGCTTTGGAAAATAAAATAAAAAGTCTGCCTTTGACATCTTTTTTGTTATGAATCTATCATCACTACCTATAGGTATACTTAACTCCTTCAGTAATTATTCAAGGGCTTTAATATGATTTATTTTAGGCAATTTAATTTTAATTAAAAAAATGTATTTGAAAACAGATGTATCATTAAATGTCTTGGAGTAAATTAACTTTAATAAGATTGTCGCAATAGAAATAAAAATATAGGTGGTAGCCTAGGCGCATTCTTACCTAAAGCCTTTATGCTATCTATTTGTGCAAAAATATTTTGTGATAATAAACATATTTAAAGTGTGTATATTATAAAACAATGTAAGTATTATTATAGTATATTAAAGTACTAGTTTCAGAACATACGTTTTTAGCGCACGAGTACAAGTTTCGAAAACGAGCTGCTTGCGGCGAGTTTTCTAAAGTACTAGTGCGTGTTATGAAACGAGTGCTTTATACAATTTTTTCTATTTTGCTCTAAAATTTTAAAAAACTTACATTTAAATTGATGATTGATTTAGGGATTTTTATTTTGGATTGGCATTACAGTTTACACTATGTTTAAAATTCTAAGAACAAATGATATTTTGATATATTTTATAGTCATCTCTTCTCTTTTTTACTGCAATTAACCAAGCCACAATTTTAACATGGTAAAAATAACCTAAATACAAAATTTTGTAGAAAATTCAACTTTAAAGCGACATTGACATTTGCACGGAAAACGCCAAGCGATAGGCCAGGTCTGTTGCCAACCCAAAAGAACAAAAAGTACAGACCTCTTATGGGCCTATAAGAACACGCAAAATGCGTGTGATTATGAGCTTATAAGAGTCGCAAAACAGAAAAACACTGTTAGGAATTGCGATGCTTTAACAGGATCGCACTGAGGAACGTGTAAATTATTTTATAAATATAAACATACATGTATACCGCAATAGGCTTGTATGTTTATCGATTTTGTTATATAATATAATAAATTAAAAATATTTGTTTGTTATATAAAGAATTAAAGAATAGTAAATAAAACTTACTTAAGCGTCATTCTAACTCAGTTTATTTTCGTAGTAAATTATCAAAAAAAATTCAAAAAAAAAAATTTTTTTCATAAACTTCGTCCAAATACTTTTTGCGTAATATGCTCTCATTCGGTTACGGTTGCTTCGGCAAATACTTTTAAAAAAGAATGAAAATTTGGATTTTCTAATGTTATCCATGGTATGTTACATGAAATCACCATTTCCGCTAAATCAAAATTAAAATCATGTGTCGAAACTCCTTGCTTGTTTTGGTTGTGTCCTTGGGAAGATAAATTACTATTTAGAATGGAATGTTAGCAAACAAGAGGAACATTACACGTCTGACAAAATAATCTGTCATCTTCAAATATTTGGTACATTTTCCAGCCAGATTTCCGCAATTCATTTTTTCCCTTTTTTTTTTGCTGTGGCATGTTGATGTTAAAAAGAATAAAAAACTACACTTGAATATAAATGTTACAATCAAAAACTTAAACTCAAAAGTCAAAACTCAAAACTCGAAATTCAAAACTCGACAAAAAATAAAAACTTTTCCCAAAAAAAAAATGACTTCTGTCTCTAAAAAGTAAAAAGTAAAAATAAGTCGGTGCCAATTTCTTTACTCCCTAAATTAAATACTAACAATTATTTTTGTTGTTAAATTGTTTGTTGTGAAATTGGCACCGACTTATTTTTTATTGTTTACTTTTTAGAGACAGAAGTCGGTTCATTTTTTTTGCGAAAAGTTTTTATTTTAAACTTTAAGTGTTAAGTAATAATGAAATAACACCTTATGGTATAATCACAAATTCTATAATTTTCTCTTGGTATTTTAATATAAAGTCCACAGAATCAAGTTTAGCGGCATATAAAAGATGTCGTAATATTTGAATGACCCCTTAATCAAGTTATCCGGCTTATCCGAGTTATCCGATCATTTTCTAAAAAATTTGTTGGTATTAGAACCAGATTAAGCCGGTGTTAAGTGAAATTGCGTTAAAACGATGAGATTTATCTTAATTATCCGGCTTGCCCGGCATTATCCGAGCGTCAAATTAAAACGGGACCACCTCATAAATGTCATCTTTAAGTTGCAAAAGGTTTCATTAAATTCCGTTCATTTGTTCCAAAGTTATGCGGGAACATAAATAAAAAAAAACAAAGTCAGACGAATTGATAACCTCCTCCTTTTTGGAAGTCGGTTAAAAACGGAAAATAAAACTCGAAACTCAAAAATATGTCAATCTAACGCAAAGTATATGAAGTAGTGTACTAATAAGGGCAGTTACTAAATGATCAATAATGTTCAATAAATTTAAATTCGAAAAAAAAAAATAAGAATCATTAAAAACAGCATTGTTTTAGGTAATAAATTTCATTTTAGTAGATGTATAAATTTTTATTCGGGAATAAATTACCTAGGAACAACACCGATTTTTTATTAGTATTAACGAGTATATGCTTCTCTTGGAAACAATCGACAAAAAAGTCGCATACTTGTAAACACTGATAAGGTTTTTGTTTAGCTGTAGCTACAGGTATACCTAAACAAGCCGTGAAGATATATAATGCAACGCATACCATTATTTAATATTCACAGTAAATGGTGTATTGCATTTTCCCAAATACTTGAAAAAATAAAAACAAAATGAAAATAATAGTTTTCATATTTTTTTTTTTAAGTTTAACCTCCACACTTTGGTGTTTTTGGGGGATCACGAATTTCATCTCTCCGATTTGGCTCAAATTTTGCACACGGCTATAAAATAAGGCCATTTAAAAAAAAAAATTAAAACCAGAAAACACGATTTACTAAAACTGAAATAACTCGATATCTATAAAAGATAAAAATTTAAACGACGTTTGAAAGAGCATTAAATTCTAATACAGAAAAAGTATATTTCAATCATTCTGCTTACACCAAGATGGCGGACCACAAAACCTAACCTACAAATTATAAAAAACGTTATCCCCAAAATACTTCATCTTCGATTTTTTTATTTTGTGGCAATTTTACGTATTTAATGGGAATATATGCCCATTAAATATTGCGAACGGCCCGGCCCATTTGTGGGATATATGGTCAAAAATGTGTGAAATCTGGTCAAAATTTTGCACTTTTCGAGGTTTCTAAATTATATTTAGTGATTTTCCCAAAATACCCGGTCTCATATATTTTTTATTTTATTTTGTGGATATTTACTTGTATCTAGTGTGAGTATATGCCCATAAAATATTGGAAACGGCCCCGCCCATTTTTCGCATTTCGCATTTTTCGAGGTTTCTTAATTATATTTAGTGATTATTCCTATCTTCGTTTTTATTTTTTAGCTTTAAATAAAAACTTGAACAAGTAAGTATCCCAGCTTTTACTTCTTTAAGATATTCATGTTTAAAACCATAATTGGATATGTTTGGAATGTGTGTGCAAGTGGGAGGCCCGTTGTAGGAACGCACACGTTATAACGCTCTTGACGGAAAGAAGAGAGCGCGAATGATTCCTCCCCCTTGTGTCGGAGACTTTCTTTCATGCGGAGAACTATATCTCCGAAAGCGTTTTACGAAAACATAAAAATATATATATATTTACACTAATGAATGTTTAGAACAAGCCGCGCACGGCGAGTTCAAAAACGTCCCGAATGCAAAAAAGATACTTTCCGACAAGTTATGTATACTATTTTTTCTACAGCCCCAACAAAAATATAATTATTTAAAATAAAAACTTTTCGCAAAAAAAATTGAACCGACTCCTGTCTCTAAAATGTAAAAAATAAAGAATAAGCCGGTGCCAATTTCACCACACCCTAAGTTAAATACTAACAATTATTTTTGTTGTTAAATTGTTTGCTGTGAAATTGTCACCGACTTATTTTTTATTTTTTACTTTTTAGAGACAGAAGTCGGTTAATTTTTTTTGAGAAAATTATAGTCGTCCTTCCAGCTCGGCAAGCTACTGACGTCAAAATTAGTGCGCTGTGAAGTCAGCATTTTAAAGATAAATTTCTAAAAAATAAATTTAGTAGTATTTTTATTTCAGCGTCCAAGAGTCCAACCAACCTTATTTTAAACGAAATACTAAAGAAAGTCTTTGTTAAACTTTAAGCATTAAGTAATAACCATCTTTTGTTATTTGAATATTACAGATCTACAGATTTAAGTTTAGCGGCATTTAAAAGATTTTTAGCCTACCGTAATATTTGAGTGACCCCTTAATCAAGTTATCCGGCTTATAAGAGTTATCCGATCATTTTCCAAAAATTTGGTTGGTATTAGAACCAAATTAAGCCGGTTTTAAGTGAAATTGCGTTAAAATGATTTGATTTATCTTAATTACCCGGCTTACCCGGCATTATCCGAGCGTAAAATTAAAACGGGACCATCTCATGAATGCCCTTTTTAATTTGCAAAAAGTTTCATCAAATTCCGTTCATCCGTTCCAAAATTATGCTGGAACAAACATAAAAAAAAGTCACACGTTGAATTGATAACCTCCTCCTTTTTGGAAGTCGGTTAATAAATATTATTTTGTTTAAATAAAGATAATTATAATTATCATTATTTAAAATTATTAGATTAATTATTAAGTACCTAACTATTAAAAAATTTTCAGTACATCACAAGTAGATTTCGTTTATTTTCTTGGGTAAGACTTTGACAGTTAAAATTAGTTTCGGTTTTTTCAGTTATCTCATTAAAATTAAAACGATTTATAATTCAGAATTATTGTAACTAATCAAAAAGCGGAGAAGTGTAAAATATAAATCCAGATATAAAAATTTAATGAAAAATAGACGTTAAATGGTAAATATTAAAAAAAAAATCATGATGGCTTTGGTTTCCCACATATACAGGGTCTTCCGCTAACTTGCCTACATTTTATGTCATATAGATGTAGTGAATGTTAGAATTTGGCCAATAATACGCTTAAATTACCTTTATTTCTCAAATATAAGATTTTTCTCAATATTACTTTTTTTTAATTTTTTGAAATTATTTTAATGGATATCTCCGGAACGGCTTGTCCGATTTTAAATTTTAAAAATGAATTTTAATCAAAATAAAAATACCTTTCAAATAATTGCTAATTGAAAATTTAAAGTTGAGGTTGTTTGGGGTTAGGGGTGAGTTTTTGAACCTTACCATTTACATAAATAGAAAGCTTACTAAAAATGTATAATAAGGACAGAAAATTTTTATTTGAAACAAAATTATAAAAATATTAATTTATTATATTATAAATGTGAAGAGTTTTAGTTTTCGTACAAATTTATTATACAAAAAGTGGCACTTTTAGATACAATCGAATAAAATAGTATATTACATAACTAGTGTGGAAAGTGACATATTTCACCCGAGCCGTCAGGCGAGTGAGGAAACCCCACTAGTGTACGAAATACACTTTCCAACGAGTTATGTACACTATTTTTCCTACGATCCTGAAAAAATATAAAGTTTCTTCATTTAATATTTTCTGAATTTTATTACTTAATCAAAGAATTTTTGAGAAAAGCAAAGCATACAAAGCAAAAAATAGCATACAAAGCAAAAAATAGCATACTAATTTATGTATGTTAAACAGGAAATATGATTTTCTTTTACTTTTAGTTTTCTTGGTTTTTAAATTTAATACAATATTATACAATACAATGCCTAGCTGTTTAATAGCTTGCCTATAACGCAAGCCACTTGTGTAAATCAAGGCAAGCCAGTTTGCTAATTAAATTTGATTTCTTTAGATACGTTCCCATATAAAACAGTAAAATTGTAGGTACTGTTTTACGATTTCATGAGAAAAAGACCGTGTATTTTGATGTTTTTTATAAAATGTAAGGTAACTAAACCAAAAATTAAGTAATTTTTATAAAATCTAGAAATAAATAAAACACCCCAAGTTATATCTTGGTCAATCTACATACGTGAAATTAGGCAAACCTGCGTACATAAATATCAAACTAGGGTGATATGAAAATATCAAACAAGTGTGATATAACGTGTTTTCTAATGTCATTTTCATAGGGGATTGTAGGAAAAAATTATTTGTGATAATGTAATAAGTGTCTATAAAATAATTTTATTAATTACGGAAATTCAACCAGCCATAATTAAGTTAAGTAGCCATTAACTCTATTATTTTCACAAAGAATAAAATATTTATTTCTCACAATTGATTTTTCCTGATTTATTTTTGCTGCGAAAAATATGATTCCTCGTAAAATATTTCTTTGTTTGAAAAATATCAACCCTCGCTTAATAATTCATTCATTCTTTTATAAATAAAAAGTAATTTTCCTGAAATTTTAAAAACATTAATAATTGTTCTTTTGAAAATTTTACTTCTTGAAAAAAGCGCTCATAACTAGTATGTTATTATTTTCTTTTACAACTGACTCATTCATCTTCATTTAAATGAAGTTTGTTTTGACTAAAACTTTTCTAGGTACTGATTGCATCTAATTATAATTATTTTTGTTATGCATTACTTGATCAAAGGACAATTTCAACAAAAAAGGACGAGTAGTGCTATTTTGTGCATCATTTTCGTTTATTATAAATGATGTTTATATGTAGCTAACTGCTAAGCCTGTTTATCAACAGGAAAGCTCATATTTAAGCTTTCGAAATTGTCAGTGGTGGCTAGGGAATTGCAAAAAAACACTTTTTTCTAATTTTTCATATGTACCCCTCCTATGTTGTTTCAATTGAAAAACTATAATTGCCTATCAAATTTCAGGTTACTTGAACATTTTTTGACCCCCACCCAACTCAGTTATAATAATGAGGTATTTATATTGTTTAATTTCTTAAATTGTTACAGTTTTAAAGATAAAACAATCCGTGAAGATATTTAATGCTACGTATTCTATTATATACTATTCACATTAGATCGTACATTGAATTTTCCCAAACAACACAAAAAAAAATACTATACTCTGCCTTTCTAAGCTGAAAGGTCCTATCTGTGTATAAAAAATAAGAAAAAAGTGTTTTTTACAATGCCCTAATGGTGGCGCCTTCGCCAATTTTGTAATTAATTAATTAATTTTTATTTTTTTCTAACAGCCCCCTTCCACAGGCCCGTGGCGAAGAAGATTTCGTGGAAGGGAGAAGGTCAAAAATTACAACTTTTTTAGCCTAAAAACGCAACTTTTTTCTTCGACAAAAAGATAATGACTAATAAAAAATGTCCCCACCGTTTCATTCTTAAAAAAGGTAATGACTCAAACAAAAAAAAAATCCCCACCCTTTCGTTCTTAAAAAAACACAAAAAAAGTTGTCAAATAAAACTTTCTGGTAAGGCTATTTATATTTTTTCAAGTTTTAAAAATCCCAACTTTTATATTTTTTAATCCCTGAAATTTACAACTTTTTTCCCAAAATTAAAAATTCATAATTCTATTATTGTTAACCCATGAAATATTCAACTTTTTTGATTTCAAGGTTTGAAAATCACAACTTTTATATTTTAAATTTCATTTATTTTGATTTCCCAAAATTAAAAATTTATAATTTTTGTTCAACCCATTTGGTTTGGACTTTTATATTGTAATCCATAAAATATGCAACTTTTTGATTCCAAGATTTGAAAATTCCAATTTTTATATTTTTAATCCATGAAATTATCAGTGATCGGACTTTTTTAACAGGTCCGCATTAAGAAGAACGTGATTTATAGTATTTACTAACAACATTACTTGCATTATATAGAGATATTGTTTTTGGTATTACTATAGTAATAGAAATTATTCTAGTATTTTAATTTGAAAGTAAATAATTCAATTTTTTTCAATTTTTTTGGAAGTAATGCATTTCTTTTTGTATTAAAAATCCATTTATGTAAAGAAAATTACCTTTCCATGTCTACCCATGTAATCGGTGCAAAGAAGCGATTTATTTTTAGTGTATTTACTGGTTCGAAAGTCAGTATAAGCCGGTGGTTCCCTCTACTACTAGCCCACACAAGTCCTGGACTTAGGGGATGCTTGATTAAGTAGAATAGTACGAGGTTAAACAAACAAACAAAAACAAACAAACAAAACAAAATTTTCAACCCAAGTGGCTTATTCTCTTAGTATTTTTTTTATAAATGTTTTTGATTATTTGCAATCTATGATTTCTCTCTAAAGTGTTGTTTAGTTTACATCGATTTTTTTCCTCATAATTCCAGTATTGTATTCAATGTCTATATTATTCAGTTATAATATATTTTTTGCTTGTTTTATTAAAAGAGCATCTTCTTTTAAATTAAATATAACTCTAACAAGCACCGTTAGTAAACGATTAATGATTTTTAGTTATACAGAATAACAAAAAAAAAATGTGATTAAAAGAAACTGTTGCCGACAAAATAATTTACGAGAGCGTGACAAAAGGCGTAGATTGTATCAATTCGGTTGCGATTCGCGTATCTTCGGTCTAATTCGTATCTGCAGCGTAAGTACGAGTTAAGGCCTATTCAGAAGCTTGCATAAGAACATAATACATAAGAATGAGATGCCGTGATAGGCTTGATGAGCCGCCATGTATCTTGTAAGCCAATCACGGCACCGCATTCTTATGTTTTATATTCTTATGCAAGCTTCTGGATAGGCCTTTAGCCGCCACCTACGGGCTCTATGCGAGCCTAATATAACGTTAAAAGCCTGCGTACAAGACACATGATGGCACATCAAGCCAATCACGGCATCGTATGTTATGTATCATGCTAGTTATGCGAATCACTGGGTGGCGCTTTAGATATTAGTCACTGCAAGTTTTATTGGTTCATTAAAACAAAATATATTGTTTTTTAAGATTTGTGTTTTTAAGGATTTATTTATTCAAAAAACGAAAAAAAAAAAGATTAATTGTTTTACCCCATTTTACCCAATTCCGCTTTTCATCAAAAACAATCTTAGTCTAAAACTTTGGATAAGGAACCTATGGTCCAAATTTTACGCCCTTATCTCAAAACGTTCTCGAGTTATCATAGTAAAAAATTTCCAGTTCAGAGAGATAGACCGACAGACAGATTTTTTTTTTACGGAATTCATTTTTTTTTTCTATATAAAACGTTAAAAATCAATAATTTTTTTTACTGACAAGGAAAGTAATATTGAAAAAAAAAACAGTTAGTTCAAAATTGGTTACATTTTAATAATTCTGTAAATTTTAAACAATTTAATTTAGTGTATTTTAATAAGTGGTTTAATTTTTATTTTATATTTAACAACCTAGGAACGACACCGAATATTAGACTTTGTTCGCTTATCTTAAAAAAAAAGGAAAAAAAAATTTATGTGCACACTGTTTTTGTTTTACTTTTTCTTTTATTTGGGTGTAAGTTTTTAAATTAATTTTATTGTACAGGAATATTTAAAATAATACAAATAAAAAAAAGAGAAAAATTAAGTCTTACTTTAAAATAATATATTTTTGTTACTTTAAATAGAATTTAAATGATTTTGCGTTTTATGAAATTACTTTGTTTTCCTTAGTGCGAATCTGTTAAAAAATCCAAAGTCCGATCACTGGAAATTATAACTTTTTTCCAAGAATTAAAAATTCATTATTTTATTATTTTTAACCCATGAAATATGTAACTTTTATGTTTTTAATCCATGAACAATGTAACTTTCGTGATTTAAATAGCCGGGAGGGAGGCTCCCTCCAATCCCCTCCCATAGCTACGGCCCTGCCCCCCCCAAAAATTGGGGTTTTAGACATTTGTCATCAGCAAACCCAGTTTCCTGCAAATTTTTTTGATTCCCAGCTGTTTGGGAAGTTTGCAAAAAACTTCTGGAAGGACAGACAGACACCTCATCAATTTCGTTATATAAATTCGGCGCAGAATCTATCTGAGTAAAAAATTGGATCAAGGCAGCTATGATTAGTTGTTTGAAAATCACTTTTAGTGATATTTTTATTACGCATTATGCTTTTGATCATTTTTGACATCTAGATTAAATTGACTGTCATTTAACATCCTACAAATAATTTCAAAAAACGTTTTTAAAAATATCAACCCTCGCTAATTCATTCATTCTTTTATAAAAGTTACTTTTTCTGGAAAAGGACCCGCACTTTTCTTATGGGAAATGGCTTTCGGTCAAATTGGCTGAATTTTTGATATGTTTTAGTTAATGACCTGATCCTGATCAAAAGTTATAATTGCGCCAAATCGCTACGGCTCCTAGATTCCGATTTCTTCCATTAAAATCCCCCTAGTTTTAAAAATCGTCCCCTGTGCGCCGCCTTACCGAATAAAAAATTGAAAAATATGGCAAATGATAGTTTTTGTTGTGTGATATGCATATTTCAAATTTAAAGTTTATATCTCATCCTGTTCAAAAGTTACGGGGGGTATACCTTTTAAAAGAATAACCCTGTATGCCACATATTTAAGCTTTCGAAATTGTACATGGTGCACCATGGTGGCGCCTTCGCCAATTTTGTAAATGTTTTTTTTCTTTCAAACCCCCCACCCCTTAAAAAAAATGGGATTTTAGGCATTTGTCATTAGCACACCTAGTTTTCTAACGTGCCTGACAAATTTTAGGTTCTGTTTGAAAAGTTTGCAAAAATATAAACTTGTGGAAAGACATCGATTTCGTTATAACTTAATTTAAATTTTTATCGGAATCGGTGGACTTTTTCGGATCAGCTTATTTTCGGATAACTGGTAGAAAAATCTAAAAATAGTACAACCAAACGTTGTTGTAACAAGTTTGAGGTATATAATACCATTTTTAACATTATTCTAAAACATTATAAAGCAATATTAAATACACTTTTAAAATTGTAGATTTATATTATTTAATAATACAACAACGTTGTTGTAGTTTTTTGAGGAAGGATTATTAATAAATATGGCGACAATCAGCTGATTCTAATAAATGTTCTACCAAAATATTGAAAGTAGGAAATATGGACTAAAATGTTTATGTGCATAAGTATACTCAACGATAAGCATGTACATGTACATGTAATTATATGTGATATGTAGTTTCTATGTGCACATAAATATTTAAAATACATTACACCAAATTTTAAAACGCAGTAGAGAGACGACGCACCCCAGGTTCAGCTAGCTAGCCGCACACGGACGGGTCAGATGAATTGCCTGCATTTTAAAGCGATGATCGGACGTAGTAAGGAGCGACAATCCGACCCTGCGGAATTGTAAGCCCCGCCCAATTTGTTCTATGCGCGATAAAGAAAAACCTTATATTAGGTTTTAGTTTGGTGGGTATAGGTCTTTTTCTTTAAGAAAAACTACTTTTTTAAACTTGCCGACGTTTCGTAAAATATATTTACTTCCTCAGGGCTCTAAAAACAAATACAAAAACAATTTTACTAAGCAAAGCTACTTCACTGTAAAAATATAAATATGTAAAATTATGTTAAACAACATTTCTAATTTTAAAATAGTTCTAAAAACATTCAAGTAAAAAAGAAATATAATATAAAAAAAATTAGTTAATAATTCAAGTTAAAAAAAAAATACATAAAAAATATTTGGTTATATTGATTTTTTGGGTTTTAATTAATGATATTAAGAATAAGTTAAAAAAAGAAGGGTAAAAATAGATTGTTTTAAAACCTTATAGCTTAACAGTTCGTAGTTGTAAATCAAACAACTGCACTCATTTGTAAATACCGAACATGTTTAATTTTTTGTTGTTGTATTATATGCAAGATATAGTGGTTGGAGCATATACAACTATCTATTATTGTATACTATAACCTAATTACGTTATTAATTACGCTTTCTATAAGTGCGACTTTTTTTTTTTTGATAATCAGTACTATACTATACTCTTTTTTTTATGGAAATCTTAATATGTTGTATACAACCCACATGTAAGTAGGATCCCTCCAAAGAAAGTTTTTGAAAAAAACTCAATCCTGCTTTCGTCCAAATCTTTTAAAACGTTGCATCGAATATTTTTACATTTTATGAATAATGCATTTGCTTTATTGTTGTAACTACCAAAAAATTTGTTATGCTACTCGCAGAACAGTAATTACTAATTAATAAAATTATTTATTATAATTATAATTGTACGTTTACTTTGGACCCCAAAACATAAAAAAAGTTTTAATTTAAACGCAAAACTCTAAAAATAGATAATTATAATTTTGTTAATTTGGCTACAGTTTTCTTTATTTTTATAGACAAAAGATGGTGCCACATTTGCCTATTCTAAACCAGTCGTAGAAAAATTAGTAGTTTTCGTAACAAGTAAGCGACTTTAGTCCTTAATGCACGAGAATGAAGTTTTATTGACGACGCGAAGCGAAGTCAAAAAATCATTCGAGTTGCCAACAACATTTTTCGTTCGATCTGCAGTCCAGACCCTTTAAACATGTATATTTTAAAGAATTACCGGTGTTTAATTTTGCATTTCAAAATTTTATAAACGTCAAATGACTTTTGTCAAAATGAAAGCTATATGTAATCGTTTGGATAAATGAGTTTGCATAGTTGTCATTTCATTCAAATATGCACTATGTAATCGTGCGATACATTTTTCTTTATTTCATGTAGTGGATTTCGTAACGAGTAAGCGACCTTAGTGCACGAGAATTAAGTTTTTTTGAAGACGCGAAGCGAAATAAAAAATCATTCGAGTGCACTAAGGACTTGTCGCAAACGAGTTGCGAGCAACATCTTTCGTTCGATAAACAGTCTAGACTCTTTAAAAATGTATATTTTAAAGAATTAACTCTGTTTAATTTAATTGTTATTTCCTTCAAATATACACTATGTACTCGTGCGATAGAAAAATATCGTAACGAGAACATGTATTTTTCTTTATTTCTTGTATACGAGGTCGTAACAAAAAGCATTTTAAGTTAACAAAACCAATTATAGGTAGATATAACTAATTATTTTTTGAAACTCATTTAAATTGCTTAATATCAGCTAAAATATAAGACATTTTACAAAGAATGGCCACTACGTAATAATATGGCTTGACAATTTTAACTCATAAAAATGTGTGTTCTACGTGTGTATAAATAATTTTTATTGTATTTTAGATTTTAAGCTTTCACGGCCATTAAGATATAAAGAACTTTCACTTTCGGGTTTAGACCGTGTTAATGGATTTTCACTTTCCGACGTTTCGTCTCTTACTACTAGAGACATCTTCAGGGATTAATCTGAAACTAGTTTCAGATTAATCTCTGAAGATGTCTCTAGTAGTAAGAGACGAAACGTCGGAAAGTGAAAATCCATTAACTAGTTTCAGATTAATCCCTGAAGATGTCTCTAGTAGTAAGAGACGAAACGTCGGAAAGTGAAAATCCATTAACACGGTCTAAACCCGAAAGTGAAAGTTCTTTATAATTTTTATTGTTTTTTTTTGTTACTAATAAGATAATACTAATAGTAATATATTCATAATAATATTAGTTTTACAAAATTTTGTTGTAAAAGAAAAACATTGAAAACATATATAATAATAAAATTTAAAAAAAAAATCACCTTTACGTTTTACATAACACGGACATGATACCCCAGTCAAATAACGAAAATTCCTTCGTTAAATTGCAATAAATGTACACGGGCTGATATTTTAACCCTTTCAGGACGGCACCATTTTGCCGCAGAGTGTCACGTGACCTGTGGACGAATGTCATATATATCGGTCACAGAAATGTACTTGTGGGACCCTTTATAAAAACGCAAAAAATTACTTTTTTTAATCAAAAAACTTTATTTTAATTCAAAATATATTTTTTTAACTAATAAACATTTAAAAAATATTAAAAGATATAATCAAACTTATCCAAAATATTCCTAAATATAAACATAAAACTCATTTACTTTTAGAAAAAAATGCCTAAAATATTTATTAGAATTTTTCCTTTGTGTGGTAGATCTGGAAACATGGAGTTACACACAAGCCTTTGTCACATTCTTTACACATATATCTGGAGACCTTTCTTTGTTTTTCTTTTGCTGTTGCGTGTGAGCATACAACACATCTTCTAGAGGCAGTTCTTGTCTTTTCAGTTGCTGGAACTAATGTGGTGAAATGCGCGCGCGCCTCTCTTGTTGAGTGTGTGCCATACAGACGAGCGTCACATATATCGGACAGTGGCCGATATATATGGCGCTAGTCCATACGCCAAATTTTCCAGTCATGATATATCAGTCAGTCGGCCCACAGCCAATTCAATTTTTCAATTCTGGCTGATTTATCATACAGCCGCCTTTAAAGCCTGACCTATATATCGGTTAGCCGTCTGTGTGGCAATTTTCCCACTGTCAGATATATATGTCAACCGTCCTGAAAGGGTTCAAGGGTAGTAGTGGATAGTTACAGAACACCCCTGCTAGTTTTTCACCGGGTGATTTGCATAAGGGATGTCCGCTATCTTAAATTTTAGTGGTGAGTGCGGTTATCTCGCCAAATATGCCTCTTACGATAAAAATGTATATAACTAATTTTGTTAAGGAAAAAGGAAATTTTCAACAAGTTTTGTTTAAATCATTTTTTTATTATATTAATGACAATCGAATTATAAATATTCAAATATGGCCATGTTGGGGGTAAAATTGGTTTATTCGATTTTTTTGCCATATTATTCATCGGAGGATAAAAGTGGTTATGAGCAAACTTGTAGCTCTATAAGTTTTATCTATTATAAATTTTCAAAAGTATTTTGTTACGGTTACAGTTGGCGCTGAAAGTCGAGTTGCGCCCTCTGTAACCGTACCAAAGTACCTATGAAAATTTATAATCTATGAAACTTATAGAGAATTTCAAGAGCTACAAGTTTGCTCATAACCATCGTCCGATAAATGATTTGACCGAAAAATGGAAAAAACCAATTTCACCTCCAACATGGCTATTTTTAAATTAACTCGATTGTTATTAATATGTTAAAAAATCATCTAAACAAAAATTGTTGGAAATTTCCTCCTTAACAAAATTGGTTATATGCATTTTTATCGTAAGATGCATATTAAGCAACTCACCCCTAAAATTCAAGATAGCGCAAATAACCCGGTGAAAAACTAACAGGAGTGTTCTGTTACCATCCACTACTGCCCTTTAAAATATTAATATATACGAATGCTTAAAACTGTTCTGGCAAACATATACAAATATGTCATGCGCAGTAGGGATTGGTGGAGCAAATTATGCGCAAAAGTGTTTAATAATACAAACGAATGCATAAAAGTGTTCTGGCGAACATATACAAATATGTCATGCGCAGTAGGGATTGGTGGAACATATTTATGCGCAAAAGTGTTTAATAAGACATGCGAATATTTAGAAATGTTCTGGCAAAGATATACAAATATATTATGCGCAGTAAAGATTGGTGTAACATATTTATGCGCAAACGTGTTTAATAATACATACGAATGCACAGAAGTGTTCTGGAGTTGCTAGAGGTGATGAAAGGCAAAGGAAGTGTGACAAAAAGTGTGTAGTCCATTTCCACTATTCTGTTCGTCTAAAATATAAAAGTTTTCAAACGCTTTTGCGTTTCAGATATTTAATTTTTGTAATAATTGTTTTTGGAAAAAAACTACCGCAAATTGCAATGACATGTTTGGACATAATGATGTCCCATTTGCAGTTAAATAAAGAAAAATTGAAGTAGTTTAATTCAACTAAATTTGAAAAAAGACATGGACTTAGTGCCTTTTACTTGTAGGTCCACGACGTCGGCTTACAAGTAAAGAGCAATAAAATAATATAAAAAACAACTATTTAAAATTAAAACCCTTCTATTAATTAAACGTAATGTATAACTATAAAGTAGAAAACAAGATGTTTACATACATTTTCAAAAACTAGATTTTTAAAAGAAGGGGTTGGACTTTCTGATTGTTTAAAGAAAGTTTCCAAAATTAATAAAATTAATTAGTATTAATTATATGAAACTATGCCAGAACTAAGACAGTTTTCAGAGGCCATCGGCTGTGCCGGCAAAGAAGCATCTCCTAAAGTCAATAATTATAATGCATCATTATTAATGATAAAACACTTCACGGTGCAATTCTAAGGGCTGTTTTCCGAACTTGGCGCGAACTTTAGTTTTTTTTTATATTCTTGTTATTTATGTAGTAACCAAGGATTTAAGAGCAAATATAAATAATCTATCAGTTAAAATTTGAATGCGTTTGTCAGTACATTAAATAACGCGATATTGTAGCATATAAATGATTCAAGCAATCATATTTTTATAAATTAACTCTATTTATATTATTAGACTTAGTGCCTATTGCCAGATAAAATTTTAATCAAAATCAAATTGGTGCAATTTGTTTAGTGGGTAACTGCCTTGGCAGTCCACCTAGAAGTTAGTTCGGTTTACCTATACATAGATCATCAAAAATTAACTACAGTGCTCTTAAAATCCCATTTTTGCAAAAAAGTGACTTAGTGCCTTTTACTTGTAAGCCGACGATTTGACTGGACTATAATATCACAATAAAATAAAGTTAGTTGAACCATGAATGACAGCAGTAAATGAACATAAATATTTATTTATTCATTAAAAATTACTATTTTTATTAAACGAATGCATATTTGTAGAAACACCAATATCGAATTTATATAAAATATAAAATAACAATACTTGTTTACAAAGTTTGTTGATAACCACATATTCTCTTTTATAAATATAGTCTATTTGAAAACTGTCAGTTATATGAATAAAATAGTTATTTGTTTGCCAAGGACCGAAAGAACGTATTTGCTTAACACGTTCGGTGCCGACGCACAGTGGTATAGAATGTATCGGTCGCGTTCACAATTAATTTCCCGCCGGTTGGAATTTGTATAGGTCCCCAAAAGCCAAAAAATGACGCCACGTATGCGTCATCTGCAGCAAACATGTTAAGGAGTTTGTTATTCCAGGAAAGATCAGGCCATGGCCGCACACAGTTTTTTGGACGATCATGTGACGTGAGGTGACGTAACGTGTACATAGGGCCGTAGCTGATACTTGTACAGGGGGGCGGGCCTAAAACGGCGCATTATGTGATAGAAAGTTAAAAATGTAGCCAAATTTCTGGTTAGAAAAACAGATCATTTTGTAGACATCGCTGATTTTAAATCTAATATTAACCCTTTGACGCACTTGCCCGAGTAACTCGTTGAAAATAGGTTTGGATCTTACCCAAGTTAACTCGGGCGGACTTATATTGTAGAAAATAAAGTTTTTTAAATCTTTTCAACGTTACTTGTTGTTGCCCTTCGGTGTAGACTAAAAATTAAGAAAAAACTTTAGTAAAAATTAACCGCTTTTCTGAAAAAAAGTGGTGCGTTAAGGGGTTAATATTAAAAAGAAATAATATGTCGGATCCAAGACGGCGGTCAAAATTTTAAAATAGAGTGCAATTTTCCTGAAATTTGGTGTGATTATATTTTTGATAATTTAGGTTTTAAATCTGTATTAAAATTAAATATTGATCAATTTTCATGAAATTTAGTTTGCTTCTAGGTTCATGGTTTGCCTATATTTTTAAGAATGATTCTTCTAAAACTGATATATATTAAAATTTAAAAAATTTAAATGGCGGATTTAATATCGCGGACAAGTTTTATAAATACTCTCCAATTTTCATGAAATGCTGTGCTGGGTTATTCCAGCAAAATTTTCATAAAAAGTTATCGTGCCCACAAGATTTCTCGGGCAGAACCCAGGGGCGGATTTATTTCATTTCAAGGGAGGGCCATCCATAAGGAAAAAAAATTGCGCTTTCACCAAAAATACAATTTTGAAGGTATTTCTATCCTAATATATCTCGCTGGGAGGGACGCATGGCCCCCATGCCTCCTCCCTTAAATCCACCCATGGAACGACAGACAAAAGTAAATAGACCGACCTTTCGACTGACCGATCGACCGACCTATCGACCAAAAAACAGACCTACAGATTCACCGGCCGACAATTTTTTTTTGCTTAAAATTGATTTATATATAAAACGAAATCCATTGCCCAGTAAAATAGCTTTCCCATTTTTCACCTCTGCGCTTGAAATGGTTTTTTTTATTATCAGATTCACTTTCAGCAACCCCAATATACCAATTTTCACAAAAACTACCCGACCCCCTCACGGGATGGATTTAGAAAATATTTATTTTAAGATTAAGTTTTGTCGAGCTTAAAAACCCCAATATATCAATTTTCAAATTAGAAAATGGAATTAGAATTTTTATTATCAGATTCACTTTCAGCAACCTCAACAAACCCCAATATATAAATTTTCACGAAGGGGGTGGAGTTAATTTTTTTATTATCAGATTCACTTTTAGCAAACTCAAAAACCCCAATATACCACCCCTCAGGGGGTGAAATTAGAAAAAATTATTATTAGATTCGTTAACCACGAAAACCCCTTGTATACAAATTATGACAAAATTATTGAAAATATTTAAAAATATTTACCCCCTCACCCCACGGGGGTGAAGTTGGAAAAATATTTATACATTTCAGGTTTTTATCCCTATATAGAAATTTTTGTTAAAAAAAATGAGATCTCGACATGCCCATCCTAAAAACGAAAATCCGTTACAGCAAGTCTTTTATACAAGACAATTTAGATCACCCAAACCCCCTCATCTCAAACTTTCGATTACGATCACGAAATCCACTATTATATACTCACAAAAACATCATAAACGTCCACAACCAGTAATGGTACCCACCAATCCAGGACAGATGCATTCCGAGCATCAGGGAGCTAGTCTCACTCCACCCGCACCTCCCTCCAACCCTATACCATCCCTCCTCACCCCCCTTCCACCCCTCCCATCCCTCTCCCCGCCCCCATCACCAATTCATGCAGATGCAACTCCAGCATAAGTGAGCAGAGACTCACTCCCCCAATTATCAATTTAAACTAATTCTATTTTAGACAAATAAGCAGGCACTGAGCCTGTTTCTTAAAGATCCAAACAAACTACTGACGATGATGATGATGATCGAGTCAATACATTTGGTTGGTGTCGCACGGACGCTCTAACTCTCTCAATGTTTTCATGGGTTCGACGCGTTTACTTAACGTTAAACCAGTTTCCTCAAACTTACGAACCCATTGCTTAATCAACGGAAGGCTTGGACATTGCTGAACATCGTACAAATTGAAAAATGCTGTCGAATTCTACGGCGCGAAATAGTTGCGGAATTGTTGCAGTAATATTCTCGCACACAAAACGAGCGCTCCTCAACCGTGTAGCGCGGTGGCTAAATTTCCCTGAGCCAAACTGTCGTTTAAGACCAACCTCACTTTTCTACCCCTCTTACCAAAATTTCTACAGCGCAACCAAATAAAAAAAACTCTTTGGACCACCCTGTATTTTTGCCCGCTAATTTTGACTCTTCTAATCAAAAATTATACTTCTAGACCGTTCTCGATATATTCCTAATTTTATATTTAGGACAATTTGACATTTTTTAATTTTTTTTGGGCCGCTACAATCGAGTATCTATGGTCTTAGAAATTTAAAATGTCGGATAAGAAATGGCCTTATATATATTTTTTTAAATATAAATATTTTGTTTGGGGGTTTTTAAAAAAAGATTTTCCCGTTTTCATTTTTTTACTAAAAATTTAAAAATTATTGTCCCCCATGGTGGAGTTACAACATTTATGTCAGATTTATTTTTAGCGTCCCAAAAAAAACTCTTGGATACAAAATCCGGCCGCAGATTCTTTCCATCAAGTCAAGTATTTGAGATAGGGGACGTTCAAGTATTACGTAACGCAAATTTTGATTTTTTTTGGACCCCCCCCCCTGTAACGCTATTTTCCTATACCATTAACATGGGCGTAACTCTCCAAAAAGTTTCTTTTTTCGTAAAACGAAAAATAAATTGAAAAAAAAAATGTTTAAAAGAAAAATAGTTTTTACCCCATTTTCCCCTTTACCCCAATCCGATTTTTACCAAAAACGATCCCAGCCTAGAACTTTAGATAATCAACCTATGGACCAAATTTGAAGTCTTTAGCCCGAAGCGTTCTTGAGTTATCGTGGTCAAAAATTTCCCGACAGACCAACCGACCGACAGAATTTTTTTTTTACCTAAATCATATTTTTTGAATATAAAACGTCCAGAAACGTAAAAAAAAAGCAATAAAAATGTTTCGAATTTTTTTTACTAACGCAAGACTTTCCTTGGGGAAAGTAAAAATTGGTTGTGGCAACCAGATAAATAGTTAAATACAAAACAACTATTTTTCTGGTTGCTGCAACCAGAAATCTGGTTTAGCTTACCAAATCCTAAAAATCCAAGTTTTGTTTCCGGTAACAAGTTGTGTTGTTGCCCTTACCAGATTTCACTATCCAGCAACCAGAACAATAGTTGGTTCGTATTAAACCAAGTCCAAACCAACCAGGTTATTTTTTCAGCGGATTATCGAAAGTTTTGGTTTTAGAATCAAGAAATAGATTGACCTTGTCTGATTTTCAGGACTCTCGATATTCTGTAGAGTCACTGAAAAAAAACGAATTATTTGGGGCAACCAGATTGCATCCCTTTCAAAAGTTACGGTGGGTGTACCATTTAAATTAATAACCCTGTATATAAAAAAACTTAATAAAACCCGTCTCAATTTTGCAGGTCCCTTGGGTAGTTAAAACTAGAAATAGAATAGGATTACAATAAAGACCTGGTCTTTCTTGCAGTCCTATTCTATTTCTAGTGGCGCGGCCACTACTACTATGAGTTTACAGACTGATCCATATATTATATGTAGTAGGGTGGGTCAAAAAAACCGACTATTTTTTTTTACTTTATACTCTGAAAAATCGATTGCTAGACACCTCTAGAAAATTCTCACCAAATATGAGCTCTTAATTTTGATAAAAAGGTTCTCCGCTTTACAATTTTCCATTTTTTCCTCAGTATTAGAAACAAAAATTCATATCTCTTTGACAACTGTTCGTTAAAAAGTATCTCTCCTCATATTCTTGTAGGAAATCGAACGCTCTACAAAAAAGGTATCTTACAATTTTTTCGTAAACCTCACCGTTTAAAAGATATCAAAGGTTAAAGTTTGATTATTTTAAGAGACATTTCTGTTTTGCTTATGAATTTTATAACTCGCTTACAAAAAATTGTTATAAATTGCGCAATTCATAGTTTTGTAGGAAATTAACTGCTCCACAAAAATGGTCTCTTATGATTTGTCGATTAAATTAAGCGTTTAAAAGATATTCATCGTCACACTTCAATGCTTGTAAGAGTAACTCTTATAGAAGTTTCCCTTTCGAAAATTTATTTGAAACTTTTTTATTTTAATAATATTTTCATAAAATTTATCTTTATAATAACCTATTATTTTATTATTATTTTTTTCAAAATTTAATAAATCATTGAATCTTAGAGTTAGAAATAATGCACTAATTTTTTTTCAATATAACCGAACATACGTAGGACTAAAAAAAACGAGACAAATAGTTTAAAACATTTCTCTTTTCATAGGAACTCAAATTTGTATAAATTTTCGTGAAACTCATAAATTAAATTGAAATTTTTCGAATTATTCATCAAAAACTATTAAAATTAGTATGCATTGAAGTTTGACGATGAATATCTTTTAAACGCTTAATTTAATCGACAAATCATAAGAGACCATTTTTGTGGAGCAGTTAATTTCCTACAAAACTATGAATTGCGCAATTCATAACAATTTTTTTTAAGCGAGTTATAAAATTCATAAGCAAAACAGAAATGTCTCTTAAAATAATCAAACTTTAACCTTTGATATCTTTTAAACGGTGAGGTTTACGAAAAAATTGTAGGAGACCTTTTTTGTAGAGCGTTCGATTTCCTACAAGAATATGAGGAGATACTTTTTAACGAACAGTTGTCAAAGAGATATGAATTTTTGTTTCTAATGCTGAGGAAAAAATGGAAAAGTCCAAACCTTTTTATCAAAATTAAGAGCTCATATTTGGTGAGAATTTTCTAGTGGTGTCTAGCAAGCGATTTTTCAGAGTATAAAGTAAAAAAAAAATAGTCGTTTTTTTTGACCCACCCTAATATGTAGCTGTATTACCAACCAGGTAAGTTGACATTACTTAATAAAAAGTCGATAGTAATGGAAAGTACTATATCGAGCACACTTAGTGATGAATTAAATCAATACGAAGAAAAATCGTAACTAAAGACAGAAAAAACGATTTACCGCGCAAGGACACTAAGTGTTCGACACTAACCGTAGGGACTCCCTCTTTTTTCTAGATGTCTCTCTCCGAGGGAGACATCTAGACAAAAGACTACTAATTTTAATTTTATAGAGTGATTCCATCAAAAATTATTTCTTGAATTGTCACATATATATTATCAATAAAATAAGATTTTCTCACTACCAACTAGGTAAGTTGACAATACTTAATCAAAAAGCCGACAGTAATGGAAAGTACTATATCGAGCACACTTAGTGATAGATGAAATCAATACAAACAAAACCGTAATTAGATAGAAAAAACGATTTACCGCGCAAGGACACCAAGTGTCCGACACTTACCGCAGGAAGCATCGAGACACAGACTAATTAATACCTAATTTTACAGAGTGATTCCATAAAAAAATGATTTGTTGAATTATCACGCATATAAATGTCAAAAATATTAGTAATAAAATAGGATTTTAATTCCTTGGTAGTGAGAAAAACGTAATGCACTACTCGTAGATAAGTTTTTTTTCTGTCTTTGGTCGTGTTTATGGACCATAGATCCGCTTCGGTCCACAAAATACGACCTCACACAGAAAAATTCCCTTACCTTTACTAGAAGCGCAAATAACTATTAAACTCCTTGGTAGTGAAAAAACGTAATGCGCTACTCGTAGGTCGTATTTATGGACCTCCGTTCCGCTTCGGTCCACAAAATACGACCGCAGGCAGAAATATTCACTTATCTCTACTAGGATGGCAAATAACTATTCATAGCCCCAGTTTTCAAACTTCCAAAATCGTCAAAAAAAAATGTTCGTTCGTCCGTGTGTCGCGTTTTTTGTGCGCAAGAACGGAATATCCGATCGAAATGAAATTTTCAAGAAGATTCAAGTTCTGGAGAGGAAAAACCCTATTGTTTTGAAAAACATTTTATAAAATAGAAGGAAAAGTTTGATAAACTTCAAATTAACTTTAATTAAAAAAATATTTATGCTAATTTGGTAAAATCATTTTATGCTGGAGGGGGTTGTTGTAATAATAATAATAATAATAATCCTTTATTCCAGCCCAGAGGGCCATATACAAAAAATACAAAAAAAAAAAAAAAAATACAAAACATACAAAATATCTACAAGAAAATTAATAATTAGCCAATATACAAAAGTTCAAAAGAGCTACCGTCCCCCCATTAAAACTCTACTCCAGGTATGCCATAGATTGGAACGCCATAGAATGTCACTCCTTAGCAGAGCCACAATAAAGAGGTTGGAAGATTTATACAGCCGATCGCGGAACCCAAAAGCCCGAAATCTACGAATAGCTAGGAAGCCATTAACACGAGCCGTAGCAAACATTTCACTAGCACTAGAAAATCTCGGTATGTTATTTAAGAGTCTAAACGCATTATTATAGCACACGCGCAGTTTATTCCACCATCCCAGTGTATGATTACACCAAAGTTCGGACATGTAGATCCCTGAGCAATATGTTCGAAATAACAGTTTTTTAATGTCAGAGTTACACTTGGAGAAACGACGGGTTAACATATTAGCACGGACGCAGAGGGCTTTGTACTGTCTCTGAATGTCGAGATTATCGGAGAGATCACAGGTTAGAATATGCCCTAAGTATTTGCGACACTATACTTATAAGACTACCGTTAAGTTTGATCGAGGGCACCACTAAGTCTTTATAATTAGAAGGTCTGAACACCATGGCACAGGTTTTGTTGACATTATATACAAGGTGGTGCTCTACAGCGAAATCTTCACATATCCTAATGAGTTTATACAGTCCCTCAAGGGAAGGGCACAGCAGAACCATATCATCCGCATAGCTAAGGCAGTTAATTAGCACTCCATTGATATAGCACCCAACACCGGAGAGTTTTAGACGAAGGTGAAGACTGTCGATGTAAGCATTAAATACATCAGGTGAAAGAAGGCTACCCTGACGCACACCATTTCTGATATAGAACGGTGGAGATAAACTGGAACCCCATCTGGCAACTCCGACTACGTTATTGTTCCAATGCGACAAAAGCCACAACCAGAGAGAAGGCGCTCCTCGCTCCTTAAGAATCTTCATGAGGGTTGGATGATGTACTCGGTCGAAAGCCTTACTGAGGTCAAGGAATAGAGCATATACAGGAGTTTTCAGGTTGACATAGTATCTAATAGTTTCCTTGAGTACAAAAACAGCTTCGGAGGTTCCTAAACGCTTCTTAAAACCAAACTGGTTAGGTTCCGTGGAGAGAAAGGGGCTGAGCACATTAAGCATTATGATTTCAAGAACTTTAGACATAGCCGTAGAAAGAGCAATAGGCCTATAGTTGGACGATGCAGACACGTCTCCAGTCTTATTCTTAAGAACAGGTACAAATATGGTTTTAGTTAGGTCGTTCGATATAAAACCATGACGTAACATTGTTGTAAAACAAATGCTAAGAAGAACGGAGACTCTTTTACCAGAATATATCAGGTGTTCAGGGCAAATTCCATCCCAGCCAGCAGATTTGCTACGCTTAAGGGATTTGATTGCATTTCCAACTTCCAGAGCAGATTTGTAAACAGTTTATATTTATATTTGCAACTATCTTCGGTGCACTGCCCCTGCTGAGTTGCCTTTCTTATTTTGTTTGGATTTGGAACATAAATACCTGTTAGCAATGCCTGTGTCACCTGCGGTGATCATGATACTGGCAAGTCCCTCTCAGCAGCAGATGTTGGCTGCACTAACGCCTCTGCTCCTCCTTTAAAGCCAGCAAAGTCCAGAGGCACTTCTCTCCGTAGACCTTTGTATGCTGTGTGTAATTATTCTGAATAATTTGCAATTGGTATCCAGTGTGAACAATATGTATGTATATATGTATAATGGGATACGTAGTATTACACATTTTCAAGACTTGTTTTTGCATACATATTTTTTTGGTTTTATAAAAACCTATGATTTTTTTAGTGAATTTTGGGCATATGGGCATTTCCTGTCGAGTCAAGCAATGCTGACTGCACGTTAATGGGTCCTGTATGATACCAGAAAAGATCCCCCAGAGGATTTTCTCCCAAAAAGGCCTACTTTGTACAATTTGATTTTTTTAGTTTTTTTTAAGAAATTTTTACAAAAATTGACTTTTAGTTTAATAACTCAAAAACGATTAAAGATATTTAAAAACTGTTTTGGATGAAGATCCAAACACCTTTTTTGCATATAAAACCAATTTTTCAAATTCGATTGTCTTTTGTTTTTAGACATATTTAACAAAAGCTAAAACTTAAATTTTCTCAAAAACACCAGCCCCAATTTTTTTCAAATTTTCTGGAAATATTCTTTATTGTATCTATTTTAACACCCTTTATTTACCTTCCCTACTATTTTGTTTCGCTTTTAGTTATATACAATAATATACCGATAACCTCCGACTTTCACCATTTTTTTCTGATTTTTTTTTACGATTTATTGAGGAGCGCTTTGAAATACTTGAGAATTTTTATTTTTTTAAACGTGAAAATAAAAAAACATAAAAAACATAAAAACTTGAAAATATTCTATATACAACTCGTCAAACTTAGAAAGAGACGAGGAAATAAAAGAGAAAGTATTCGGAGGAAGAAAGATAGGTGGTACGCATAACTCTAACAACTGGTGAATTCAGCCGCTGTCCAATGCGCACTAGGAGGCGTGTCCATGTTTAAAAACTCACGTCTCTTCCTACGTTTGACAAGCTGTACACTTATATCGGAAAAAAGTGGAACGCAAAAAGAAACCTGTAAGTCAATTTTTAATTTTTTTAATTGTGTAAATTAAGTTTTTATAATGTAGGTTAAAATAATTTGACAAGCTAAGTCAATTTGACTTTTTCCTAGTTGCAAGCCAGAGAACCGATTTACATTTGTTTTACTAAAAAAAATTAGATTAAAAAAAATAGATTTAACAGCAGATTTTACGTCAAAAAATGAAAATTAAAGTGTTTATATGAACTTTTTATAAATCGCTTCCTAAAGGAAATAGGGCACTTTTAGAGAGCATTTTTCAAATATTTCTTACTTCATAACTTAGGAACCATTTTATGTATTGGCATCAAAATTTTTACTGTAATATAAATAAATTAAAATTAAACATCTAACGTTAAAATAAAATAAACTTTTTGAACAGGGGCGGAGTAAATGGGTTCCCGCTTAATATGGCTGTAAAGATTATAAGTCCGCCCCTGGTTAAATATTAATTTTTATCATGGCATGATTAAAAATTTTAGTTTAAACAGTTCCTGAGTTATGATGTGAGAAATATTCCTAAAAATTCCCCCTAAAATAGCCCTAGTTCCAAAAGGCAGCGATTAAGCACAAAAGTTCATATGGGTACACTTTATCTATAATCTAAAATCAGATCAGATCAGAAATTATTCTTTTTTTTAATTTCGCATTTTTTTTATTTAAATAGAAGATTTTAAATTTGGTTTTATGTTAAAAAGTAAACCTTAATCAGTAAAAAAAATGGCTCTTTTCAAACATATATTTCGCTTTTTAAAAACTTGCTATAAATGAACTGTGCTGGAATTTCTTAAAACTTTATAGCAAAATGTCCAAACCATTTGGTAGAAACCGAGGAAGACACTTTAGTTCCTAGAAGTTAAAGTACAGCTGTTGCTATTGTCATTGGTGTCTTCTCCCTAGCCGTTGAGAAACCTAAAGTCATGATTTTTTTATGCTTAAGGAAAAACTTTAATAGAAATCAACTTTAGGTATGCGAAAATAGTATATTTTTTAACAAGTGTAGAACTAAGGGATACTCCAAATGAGTGGAATTTTGTCATCCGAGTCGCGATAGTGGCGAAGAGGATGGACCACGAGTGAGGGATTCTATACGTGTTACTGACTATACTTTTTCTTCGAATACAACATTTTTTACCAATGTTAATGCTTCTTTATATCACTTAAATTCACACTTAAGTCTAGTGTCATGCTTAAACGTCAGTGTAATTTTCAATTGTTTAATTTTATTATAATTTAATTAATAATATGCATTAATGAAACATCTTAAGATGTCAGTACATGAGCGAGAATATAATATTCTCACATCTATGTGAGAAAAATTATATTATATTATATTACTATAGTATGCCAGAATATAGTAACTCTCTCATTGAAAATCATTTAATGCTATTTTAAATTTGTCGTAGAAAAAGTCCCTTTATTCACAGGTGTTTAAATAAAACATAAATATACTATTGTGTTAAACACAATGCTAAAACTCCAGTTGATTCCACAACATAAACATCGATTACAAACCGCGAGAAGCAACAGGCATTCATTCCCGACAACACACAGTGGATTATTTTAAAAAAATAGAAAGAAAAATTATAGTACTAAACTTTTTTCGAAAATACTGGAGGTAATGAACAATTTTTATAGAACTATACAAGTTAATTTTGCAGACTTGTGTTATAATAATTATAAACACGTCCCGGATAGAAGTAGCCATTTACCGGGGGTATGCAAAAATTATTATTTTAAAAAACTCTTTTTTCAAGTAGATAAAAGTCATAACTCATAAAATGTCATGTCAATTTTCTCAATGCGGAATGTATTTTCGACGTTGTTAATACTCAGGGAGCCACTTGGTCATGGTCATGACTCATAGAGAAAGACTTTTTTTTTTTTGAAATTTGTTTCCCTTTTTAAAAAACGAATAATTAATAAAAAAAAACACAATATTTTTGTATTAAATATTTGTTTTTTGAAAAGAGAAACAATTTTCAAAAAAAAAGTCCTTCTCCATGAGTCGTGGACCATGACTAAGTGACTCGCTAAGTATTAACAGCGTCGACATGACATTCCGCCTGGTCAACAATAGTTTAAAGTGTCTATTTACTTGAAAAAAGAGTTTTTTATCATTCTAATTTTTGCATGCCCCCGGTAAATGGCTACTTCATCCCGGGCTAATATTATAAATAAGCAGAGCCCGGACAATCTTTTGTTTTTTAGCTTTTATCATAGATACACTGGCGTTGCTTTGTTCTAGAAGGGGGGTAGCTATTTGCGGTGCACCGCGGTTGCTTCTAGTCAGTGTTGAATTGATGCTACTCTCATGAACGAAAATAGCTTGTTTATCCCCGACGTATGTAAATAAGTATTCTCAATAATTACACAGGCTCACAAAAAAAAATTGTTGCCTGTCCTGGGGTTGAGACCTATGTATTCTTATGTATTTTGGGATGCTGAACACGAATCTCCCATAAAAAAGGCAATTTATGGGCTCATTTTTTTGCTACACTATTGGGCCTTATAATGGTCACCAAAAAAAGGTCGCCCAGTTTTCAAAATTTTTACCTTTTTTATGTATTTTGACCTGAAGAATCATATTCCAGAAATAAAATTAAAAAAAAGTTACACAGAAAAATATTTTTGACGAAAAACTAATAAGCCCCCCCCCCCACCGTTTGCCACACCACTGGTTAAAATAAGTACATGAAAACAGTATACGAAGATGGATAAGGTCAAAGATTAGTTTACTTGTAAAACTTCGTTGCTATATATCGAAAGGTTCCAGAGTTATTAAATAAAAACCGATTTTTTTAGCCAATTTTAAAGGGGCTTAGCTCCCTTACGACGCATTTTAAGATATGTTGATACGAAATATTTCTCGTATTTTCTGATGTCGAATCACTCCTTAAAATTTCGTTTGGACTTTTTCAAATACACCGTGTATTTAACTTTAATAGTAATTTTTAGTTTTTTTTATTGTTATAGAATCACTCCTTAAAATTTCGGACCCTATTTCAAATACACCGTGTATTAACTTTAATAGTAATTTTTAGTTTTTTTTTGTTGTTATTTTAGTTCTAAATTTGTAACATTGTGCGCCATCAGCATTCATACAAGTGACAAACCGTTTTAGTCCTTTCCTTCTGTTCAAAATAAACCGGGAGTATCGGCAACGTAGCCGAAGAGCTGCGCTGTTGAATGTGGGCCCCCGGACGAGCGAAATACCTGGATTTGCATCGCGCCTGCGAAGAAGTATATACGCCGACTATGCCTCAGGCCACGTTTTTACCTGTCCCGGCAAAAAGTAGATCAGTGAAAGCCCTGAAAGCTTCAAAATAATCATATTTTAACCTACATTTTATACGAAACAAACATTTAAGTTATTTAAAATAAGTAAAACTTTGCCTGTTTTCTTTCAAGGACTAACAACCCAAAACTTTTAGCAGATTAAAATTTAACCCATTCGTAGCCAAGTTTTTTATTTTCAATAAACTTTTTGCAAAAAATATTAACCGACATCTAGAATACTATGTCTCTAAAAAGTAAAAAATAAAAAAAAGTCGGTGCAAATTTCATCATTTCCTAAATAAATTACTAACAATTATTTTTTTAATTATTTTATTATTGTTTTCTGTGAAATTGGCACCGACTTAAGTATTTTTTATTTTTTACTTTTTAGAGACATAGAACTTGTAGATTTGTAATGTCATCTAAGCTAAATTATAGTTTTCCTTCCATTTCGGTAAGCTGCTGACTTCACAACCCACCGTTAGTGCTTTTTGACGTCATTGTCTTAAAGATAAATTTCTAAAACATAAAGTCTGCCTTAATATTTGAGGTATCCGGCTTATTCGAGTTATCCAATATTTTTATAAAAATTTGGTTAGTATTAGAACTAAATTACGCCGTTCTTAAGTGAAATTGCGTTAAAATGATAAGATTTATCTTAATTATCCTTCTTACCCGGCATTATCCGAGCTTGAAATTGAAACGGGACCACCTCATGAATGCCCTCTTTAAGTTTCATCAAATTCCGTTCATTCGTTCCAAAGTTATGCGGAAACAAACATAAAAAAATGTCACACCTCGAATTGATAACCTCCTCCTTTTTTCAAGTCGGTTAATAAAAATTAGATTATAGATAGATATTGTTGCCCAGAGTCATGGAAAAATATTTAAAAAAATTCTAGTCTTTTCCTTTTTTTGAAAAAATGTTCCATGCATGCATTTGTCTTCGAAACGTCGGCGTTTTGAGTCCTAAAACCTACAATCCCCAGGTACTTGATAATCAGTAGTCGGCGTAAACTCAGTTATGACTCATCAACGTTGAAAATAAACACAGAAATATAGGCTTACGGAATAATTTTGCCGAATTATGAGGGAAATTTTTATAAAGGTCACTAAATCGAAACATTTGACGACTAATTTGTTACACACAACAATATTGACTATACATATATCGGTATTTTTCAAAGAAAAAACCGACATTCGATTTTTATCTTTTAAGAATACTAAAGTTTTTTATATTTATTTATCGATGACTTTTTTTCCCACCTTACTTGTTTAAATGGAATCATTAAAAAAATCAAGATAAAAAGAAATAAAAATGTAAATATTTTAAACCTCGCCGTCAACGGTAAAGTTGTTGCGGCGCCTATGCAAGTACTGGAAATTCGTTTGGAAGTATTGTTAATAATAACTGTTAACAATAAAAAATTATAATTTTAGTCTCAGTGCACTGCAGTGCTGAGAAGTATGATAAATTTTGAAACAGTTAATAGCATGCATATTTACTTCACATATACCACGTCCTATAGTAGAATATTTTTTGCATACCCTGCACCTATTTTGCTTAATATTATTTTTTTGCTTAATTTTTCTTTTTGCTTAATTTTTACTTAATTTTTTTTTATTTTTGATAAAGCACAACACAGGCAATGTTGTTATATGACTTAAATCTTACACCGGAGATGTTGACAAGCGCCTAAATGCAGCTCTCTGTGCAGGAGTTTGTTTTGGCTTTTTCTTGGTTTGGTATTTTTTTTAATGAGGGGGCCTTGGTTTTCGTTAACGTTGATTTGGCGTCTGTTTGGTGTTTTTTTTGTAAAAAAATGTTTTTTATGTAAAATAACATATTGAAAAACGGTTATATAATATATATAACACTATGTTGTTGTATTAATAACGCTATTATTCATGAAAAAAGGAGAAAGGTTTCGAAATGAATGCATGAAATATAGCCAGGACCAACTAAAAAGTCCTCGGAAAATAAAAAAGTCTATTTTTTTAGAGCAGTGTTATTAACTAAAACTCAGGGTTTGATCTGGGATATATTTACCAAAAAAATAAAAAATACCCAACAAAAATTACCTAAAATAAAGAAATATATCCGCCGACTATGCCTTAGGCCACGTTTCTACCTATCCTGGCAAAAAGTAGATCAGTGAAAGCCCTAAAATAATCATATTCTAGCCTATATTTTACCTATACAAAACAAAAATGAAACAGGCTATTTAAATATTTATATTTAATATTTATACGTCCAAGGGCGTAGATGTTTTTCTTCTATGGGGGGGTAATACTCAGGGCCGGCCTTTCGGCGCCCTGAAGCAAGCCTTAAATTTGGCATCCCTAGAAAAAGAAAAAACACCCTCAAAAAAAAAAGCTTTGTCCCTGACGGTTTCAAGCAAAACTTGGCGCCTTGGCAAAAAAAATGGCACCCAGAAAAATGCCCTGTGTCCCTGGCGGTTTCTTCCAAACTTGGCGCCCTTGCAGCAAAAAAAATTGGCGCCCAACCCTATGGGGGGGGTAATTACCCCCCATTACCCCCCCCCCCTCATCTACGCCCTTGTATACGTCCGATGTATACGAGGATAAGTGCACATCCTAATTTTTAGGGTTTTTAAAGCTTGAAGGTATTTTTTTTCAGAATAATTCACAACAAAGGACAAAAAAAAGTTAGTTTTTCATAAACCAAACCATATTTTTTCTATGTATTTTTGGTCGCTGAAAACGAATATGGCAATAAAAAAATTCTTGAACCTCAAAATCTTGAGATATAGCGCACAATGTGATTTTTTGTATGCATTTGAGGTCGAAATTTATATGTGTAATACTACTACATACATATGCTTTATAAAAAATTAACATTTTTTTGTTTCCAGTGGCGGACAGTCTGGGGGCGTTTAACGTTGCACGTGATAAAAGAAATATCATAAAATAATAATAATAATAATAATAATAATATTTATTGAATAAAAAGATACAATAAATATGACATAAGCACCTAAAGGCAACTAGTGCATTTGTATGGGCATTATAAATACAAAATAATAATAAAATAAATACAAAATAATAATAATATAAATACAAAATAATACTATCCTTTGAGATAATACTATTCATTATGGAATAGAAATTGACTGATACCCTTAACCAGACTGTTTTTCTCAAGTTCCGATTTAAACAAATTTGACAATAAAGGACCTCCCTGATCCCCAATTTGTTTCAAAACGACACGCACGTTGGAAAAATTTTATCATAAACCTGGTAAAAAGCGAAAATAACCTTTTTTACAAAACTAGTAAACGAGCGTTGGGAGGTCGTCCATTTTAAAAATAGTAATAAATTTTCAATAAATAAAATTGCGGATTCATTATGGTGGACAAAAATAATTAGTTATAATTAGTTTGGACTTTTTCATAAATATATTTATACAGTTTCCGATTTAAACATTTTATTTTTACGAGAAAGCATTATTACACTTTTTGTTTCTTTATTAATGAAAAATAAAATAGAATCGTTCAAGTATTACGTAACTCACTTATTGGTCAATTTTCACCCCTCCGACACCGTAAAAGAAGAATCATGATTCAAGATATAGGAACAATGTTTTTTGTTAAAATTTTTGCTAAAATTCAGGCTGTCCAATTACTAAAATTACTATTTTAAAAATAAAGTATTTCTGTATGCATTTTCGTATGCTTGTAGAAAAAAATTCTTCCTAACACTGACGGAAAGTATCTTTCCGCACTTAACTGCTTGACTGAACTCCGCTTTGCGTTGTTCAGTCAACTGCAATCGCATGCGAAAAGTAAAGATTTCCGTAATTATGGAAGAATAGCTATTTTCCTAACAAGTGCGGAAAATCCTCTTTACGTATGCGTTAGGAACAATACTTTTCCTACGAGCAGGATTAAAATAAAATATACTTTTATATTTTATCAAATAAATCGAAATAAATCTTATTTTTAGAAAATCAATTAACAGGTAAGAAATTTAAACATTTTTATAATATTATAAATAAATATAACAAGAATAACACTGCACAAGTAAGAAATTAAATAAATAAAATATTTAGGCTTTCTTTCCACACGCATGTGTGCGGAAAGAGTGATCTTTCCGCACGCTCGTAGGAAAATTACTATTTATGCACCCTGTATACTTTATGTTTTAATTCGGTTAACTTGAAAAGCCCCCTATAAGTGTTCTATCCTTTACATTAAACTGGCCTGTATAAAATTTAATTGGCAAAGTTAATTATATCCCTAAATATAAGGCTGGAACATGCTCATTAAAATATTCTATAAGCAAACAAATTACGGACGATCTTTGTACAAAAATATTGTACATTTTTATATATGAGAGGTTAAGGGTAAGTTTAAATCCCTAAGGATATTAAGAATAATTTTTAAAAGTCTCTATGTCAAAGCGTTCTTGAAATATCGTGGTGTAAAGTTGTTATGCAAGCGACTTGAATCTATATTTGGTGTATACTATTCACAGTGCTTGCGCTAGAATAGTATAATACGGTAGTTTCGAATTTCCCAAAATCGCCAAAAAACGTTCTAGACAAATAATTATTTTTTAAAATTTGTATCATACAAATATGTTTCATGAAAAAATAAGAAACTTTGAAAATGTCCGTCCGTCTATCTGTCTGTCCGTTCGATGTCACGATTTTTGTAGACACGAATCGTGTCACACGATATCTCAAGAACGAATAATCCGATCGACTTGAAGTTTTCAGGAAAAATCAAGTTCCATGAGGGGAAAGTTATACGGTTAAACTTTTAAAAAGATCGAAAAAAGCTGAAAGAAAATTCCGATTAATGAAAGTTTCTCAGAAAAAAATACTTTTGTTATAAGTGTCAATTCTCCAATTTTAAAAGTAATCTTAATCCCCCCAAAAACAAAAAAGTTAAGGGGGGTTAAACTTAAAAAATACAAATATCATTTTTATTTATTTTTTTTCGTTTTTCGTAAAGATAAACAAAAAAATTGAATATCTTTCTAGTTTTTTTTTATTTTCTTTTTTTTTTGGAAATTTTTTTTTTTGTATTTTTTTTTTGTTCTTCAAAAAAGATCTTCAAAAAAATGTATTTTTAAATATTTTTTTCCTGAAAATTATTTTTTTTAGTTTTTTTTTTTATTTTTATTTTTCGCAAAAAGAAAATTAAAAAAAATATATATTTTTTTTTACCTATATGGGAACGTTCAAGTATTACGTAACCCAAAATTTGGTCATCTTTTACCAGTGGCGTAGCTACAAATTGCCCCTCCCCCTCCACAGAATTTCCGACGGGGCCTCAGAAAAAAATGTACCACCGGCATGTGGTGTTGAACATTAACAGTGCTTTTTTATTCGACGGCGTAGGGCCGCCTAGAGGCTGCCCCCCGCACCGCACCCTCTGTAGTTACGCCACTGTTTTTGACCCCCACCCTCCATGTAACGCGGCGTAACATTATCAATGAGGGTGAATTATTATTATACGCGAGTAGAATACTATACTTTATCCATGTCCGTTTTAAAATTTAAACGGTTTATTTTTACAGACCCGTGATTAATAGACCTATTAATCACGGCCGTGGATAAAATATTATTTATATATTTTTTTAATAGAAAATGGATAATTCCCAAAACTACAACATTGCGCGAAAAGGGGAATCTGTCACACAAAATGGTCAAGCAAAGAGTAATGCGTGGAATTATTTTGGTGCGTTATATACGTATACACAAGAAGGCATTAAAAAAAACATAGACCCAGAAAAAGTGTATTGTAATCAATGCCTTGAAGATTTAAAAATGACTAAAAATCCATTTAATATTTTAATTATCAAAAAATTTTCAAAAAAGACTAGTACTGGCAACTTAATAAAGCATTTGGAAGAAGTCCATAAAATTAAAAATGACATGCATATAGCAAAAAAAAAAAGGAAATTAACCCAGTTTTTTACTCCTCAAGCTAAGAGAAATAGTAATGAGAATACTACCATGAAAAAATGGGTCATGGCTAGAGACGTAACCCTTTGGTTTTGTAAAGACCTAGTCCCTTTTAAAGAAGTTGAAAATGATGGCATGAAAGATTTCTTTTTAAAATACTAAGTTTTATAATTGTTTTGTTTTGTATGTAAATAATAGTGATTTGCATATTTTTGTATTTTGAAAATTACTTTTTTTTTTAATAGGTCGGCGCGCCGGTCACGCCGCCGCCGATGAATGACGCGCCGCCGATGAAAGCGCCACGCCGCGGCGCGCCGCCCGCCGACCAAAATTTGGCAAAACGCCGCCGCCGATCAAACACTGGTCGGCGCACACCTCTAATATATATATACTGAGTGTTACATGGTAGACAAATCACTTAATTTGTGGCGTTATTAACAAATATATCAAATTTAAATTAAACGTTATAATAATACAGTGTTATTCAGAAATAGGGTCACTAATTTTAAAGGGTAATTCTACATTGGAAAATATGAAAAAAAGTTCCTATAAACATGATATGTCTAAAAATGCGTCGTAATGGAGCTAATTCCTTTGAAAGTGGCTAAAAGTGTTTTTATTTAATAACTTATAAACACTTTGGGACATAGCAAAGAGGGTTTTCACCTAAACTAATCTTAATTAGGCCCATCTTCATATGTTATTTTAATGTACTTACATATTTTAACCAGGGGTGTGCGAAACGGGGGGACTTTATTAGTTTTTAATCCTAAACTTTTTTCTTTATAACTTTTTGTGATTTTATTTTTGGAATAAAAAAGGTAATCTTATTCTAATACTTAAGGATAAACCGTTTTCCAGAAAAAATCATTTAAAGGTGAAATTTCACGGTTTGGGGACGAAAAATTAAATACTAATATGTTTAAAACCAAAATTTCAATAATGCAGGGTTATTCTATATCAAAAACTAAGAGAAAAAGTGTTTATACATGTAGGTCGAAATATCGCTTTTAAAGGTACTATGGCCCTTTAAAAATGGTGCATTTTTAGGAGACAATAGGATTTATTTTTGGAAGCACCTGTAGGTATATGAGATTTTTTCTTAGTTTCTTATTTACATTCACCTTGCATCATTGAAATTCCAGTTTTCAACATTTTAGTATTTTATTTTTCGTCCTCTAACCGTGAAAATTCACCTTCAAATGAACTTTCCTCAAAAACGGTTAATCCTAGAGTATTATAACAAGAGTACCTTTTGACCTGAGGAATCATACTCTCAAAATAAAATTGCAAAAAAGTTACACAGAAAAAAGTTTGGGACAAAAAACTGATAAGCCCCCACGTTTCGCACACCCCTGGTTAAAATAAGTATTATAACAAGAGTACCTTTTTTAATGTATTTTGACGTGAGGAATTTTACTCTAAAAATAAAATTGCAAAAAAGTTACGCAGAAAAAAGTTTGGGACAAAAAACTGATAAGGACTCCCGTTTCGCACACCCCTGATTAAAATAAGTACATGAAGATAACATACTAAGCTGGGCCTTATTAAGACTAGTTTACATTCAAAACTCGTTGCTGTATCTCAAAGGGTTCCTGAGTTATTAAATAAAAACCGATTTTTTTAGTCACTTTTAAAGGGGCTTAGCTCGCTTACGACGCATTTTTAGACATATGTTTAATGGAACTTTTTTTCATATTTTCCTATGTAAAATCACCCCTTAAAATTAATGATCCTATTTCTGAATAACCCTGTATAAATAAATTAAATTAACGATATTTTAGACATTCTTAAGTGAATGATTAAGAATAACCACTTGAACTAGTTCTTTTATTCTTAAAACCCTTCTACTTTACTTATATGGACCCTGGAGGTAAAGGACACCATGTCACAAAAACGTAATTTTTTAGGAAAGCAAGTTTTCGATTTTAAACGCATGTTTCTTGGCATCTAACAGGAATTGCTTTACTAAACTGTATATATTATTAATGGCATTATACACTAAATGTAAATTGTGGACATAGTGGTGTACACCTTTGGGACTTTGCACTTTGGACATAATATTAGTTTTGAAAGTTAGTTACACTATTTGTAATAGTTTGTGATAGGTTATAAAAATAGGCCAAGCATTAAGTAATGAAAATACAGTTTATTACTGAACAAATGCTTAAAAGTACAAACTTAAACATTACAATGGTTTATTTTAGAATTCACTGAAAAAAAAATCAATAGTGTGTGCTGAAGAAACTGATAATATTAGTTTGCCACTCATAACACAGTATTGTGTAGTTCTCCGCATGAAAGAAAGTCTCCGACGAAAGGAGGAGGAATCATTCGCGCTCTCTTCTTTCCGTCAATAAGGCGTGCGTGCCTACAACGGGCCTCCCACTTGAACACACATTCCAAATATATTTCCCGTAGCCACAGATCCGTGCGTCCACCTATAAAAGAAAGCATTTTATTCCTCCAATGAATCACTGTTATCACCGTTAGGATAGTCTCAGTTTTCGACATCGCTTTTTTGGCAGATTGTTAAAGGTACATAAGGTAACAGAGATAATAGGTCTTTATACTTCTGCTGCGATATTGGGACTGCTGACTTCATTGGTAGATGTGTTGGAAACCTAGGCCTCGTACTATCTTCCAATCGAGCTTCCAATCATACTTTTTAATCTGTTCAGGTCAACTGCGTCAAACTCGCCATCAAATAATGATTTTAAGTAAGTCATTCTTCCTGCCGCACTTAAATGTAAACACAGGTTGACAGAAGAAACTTCTCTTTCTGAACATTTTGTTTCCTTGAATGAATAGTCAAGTCTACATGGTGTTCTTTACCTCCAACGAAAATGGACATGGTTTTGTTTTCCATTGTATTATTTCCGTTATTTATAGTAACGGGACAGAATGCCCTGTACCTCTACATAAAGCAAAAAATGCACATCAAGAACATGGTACTAACTAGATTTCACAAAAAAATGGACATAGTGTCCTTTACCTCCGGGGTCCAGATGTGCAATTACAAATCTTTCAAAGGATTTTTTACATACTTAGAATTAACTTACAATACAATACAATACAATGTAAGTTGGGTTGTGAGGCATGGTACTGCCTTTCATATCACTGCGACCAATGAGATTTATGGTGAATCCCCTTTGCGAGTTTAGTTCACATCAAACTTTAGGCTTCCAAAGAAGCCTAAGAGTTTTTTGGAGGCTACTTGGGATATATCTGCAGGTCTTGGGTATACTTGTTCTATTGTAGCCTTTTGCGAGCAATGGCTTCGCAGAAGCATAGAAGCATAGACGGCAAGTGTCGATTTCAGATTTTCCCATTTTTCTAAGATGATATCTTAACGGGCAGTGTCCGGTTAACAGCCCGGTATAGGTCTTTAGGTCCGCCTTGCTGAGATCGAGTAACTTTGTTCGTTCAGGTTCATATTTTATGAACATTTTGGTGTGTGTTAAGTTTTGGTCTTTCCATAGAATTAACTTAGAAAGTTAAACTTTGGTACACATGCTTATCTCGGTTGACAATACAATTTTATATGTAAAACCCCCTGCCTACGCAAGATAATTTGAAACTAAAATTGGGTTACATACTCCACCCGTAATAATAAATTTTTACTAATAATTAAACACCCCCGTCATCCCCTATCACCCCATGAAGCTACATTACCCCTTTATACGATTCATCCACTTAAACCTAGAGAGCTGAAATTTGGTACACATGCTCATCTCACATGATAATAATATTTTAGAAAAAATTACCCCTTCTCCTTTGGTACAAATACTTAGGGGCTGTCCATATATTACGTAACGCAATTTTTCAAAACCCCCCCTCCCCCTGTGTAAAAAACTGTCACATTTAACAACATGCCCCCCCCCCTGTGTAACGCGTAACAATATAAATTTTTTGTTTCGCAATAAATTTAACTGTATTCTCACTATTGATTCGTTTTTCTCGACAAAACAAACATGAACCTAAAATATAGTATAACATAACCTTAAAAAAAAATACACGAAAAAATCACAAATATTCATAATCAATATCACACAGGGAAAAAATACTAGGTACCTCTTTTTACACTGAGTGTCACATATAATACGTATTTGTTTATGCACAGGTACACAAAATAGTACACACATTGATGTTCTGTGAGTACACATTCCGCGCGAAAATGTATCATCGCCGATGATTCATCGGCAAGATCACGCAAGAACAGGGCCTTAAGATTTTTTTTTAATTATTATTTAAATATGCATATTTTCGTCAATTTTTTTATGAAAAAGGGAATTATGGGCCACTAAATAGTAATTTATGTTGAAATAAAAATACATCTACCAAGCTTAGAAAATAAACATTAAAATTACTAAATTCCGTTACGTAACGTTTACCTAGACCCCCCCTCCCCCCTGTCACAAACTGTAACAATTTCTCTGACCCCCCCCATAGGCGCGTTACGTAATATATGGACAGCCCCTTATCTTGGTTAACAATACAAATTTGTGTAAACTCTTAACCCCTACCTCTAATATTTCAATACCCTTTTTTTATCTACGTAAGATAATTTAAAAGTAAAATTGGGTTGCATACTTACCCGTAATAATAAAATTTTACTATAAATTAAACACCCCCGTCGCGATGTCCCCCTACCATGCAGCTAAATTAACCTTTCAATGTTTCACCCACTTAAAATAAACCTAAAGAGCTAAAATTTGGTACACATGCCAACCTTCCATGAAAATAATATTTTAGAAAAATTTACTCCTTCCCCTCCTCCCACCTCATGTGTCTAAATTAACCACCCCTCCCGTGGCAATACAATTTTGTGTAAACTCTCTGTTTCGCCCCCAATAATGTTGCTTTATATATTAAAAATAACTAAAAAACTTTAAAATAAAGTTATATAAAAAATGAGTGTTTAAAGTTAAAAATCTTCTATTAATTAATTACAGGCCATCTAAAAAGTAGAAAACAAACATTATTTTTTGTTTTTATAATTTATTCTGAAAAATCAACAAATTTATATTCAACGTCCAAACGAAGTTCAACTTTTTATTCTTAGGACTAATATGAAACGAAAAAAAAATAAAGTTAATACTAATATCGTGTATTCCCTCCTATTGTGTTAATGACAGCTTGAAGTCAACGAGGCATACTTTCAATTAAGTTAAGGATCACATTCTGGTCGATAATACCCCACTCCTGCAATTGCTACTCCCTGAGCTCCTGGTCAGTTCTTGGAGCTTGTGTATGCCTTCGGATGCGTTGTCCAAACTCATCCCAGACATGTTCGATGGGATATTTCGGCTGCGACGCTAACTTAGGGCTAGAAAGCATTTTTTTAGTCGTCACATTTTTGTCAAGAGGGGCGCCACTTTACAAGTGTCTTAGCTTCGGCCCTGGGTGAGAAATAATGTTTTGAAAAAATGGTGAGCCGGAAAAACATTTCCTAGGCACCGGGTGGGTCGAGTCCGGCCCTTCTGAAACAAGACCCTTTTCTGGCGAATATAAACATCTAGCTACTTAAAATTAATAACGTAAAAATAAATGAAAATAAAGATAATAATAAATTATATTCTTGAAAATATGAAATATATACTAAAAATAAAATTAAAAAACTTAAAAGCTTTTAAAAACAAATAGAAAGGACTCTTTTATTATTATAAAATAATGAAAATAGGTACATAAAAATTTAAAAAATGTTTAAACTAAAATATAATTTAAATATTTAAAAGTATGTACAGGGTGATCCAACTTTCAGTACGCAAGACAACTTTTTAACTTCTATTTCCTTTTCTGTTTTAAAAATGGTGTTAATAATATGCTCCATTTTATTTACAAGAGTGCAAAGTAAGACCTATTTATTCGTTTTTCCCAGAATGACCCATTTTTTATTAGTTTATTTTTAAGATTATTTTTTAACGTTTTTATCAACCAATCATTTAAAAATATTTCTGACCACGTGTTTATTTCTGTCCAATCATATTACCGTTATATCGCGAGTTTTCTACTGTAGAACTAGTGAGAAACGCTGTAGTATTTTGTTTTTCAGTATTTCTCTTTTACAACAAGATTTCATACCTAAAACTAATTAATAATTAAATATGAATATATTACTATTTATAATTATTGTTACTTTATTATTTACCTAAAAATGCCACAAAATATTCTTTTCCTAGGAGCGTGCGAAAAGATCACTCTTCCCGCACGCATATGCGTGTGGAAAGAAAGCCTTTCCGCTACGCGTCGTTCTGGCAAATGAAATCGAGTGCGGAAAAGGGCCTCTTTCCGCACTTGTTAGGAAAATAGCTATTTTATAAAATGTAATGACAGTTTTTATAGATTGACTTTTATCAACATACCTAGGGCAGTACCGCCCTAGTCAGTACTGCAGTAAGTGACTTAATTATTGACAGAACCATAATTTACAATTTAAAAATGTACAAAAAGGTTTTAGTTTATCAATTGAGAATGAAATTAAATAAACCAAATTAAAGAATATGTCTGTAAAAATATTAAGAAAGAAAGAAACCAATTTATACATATTATTTTGAGATAAAAAAATATAAACGTTCGTTTGACATATAAATCGTTAAAAAATAATCTTCCGAATTACACAAGATTCTTCGGATTATCGGGAAAAAATCACACTTTCCATTCAAATTTGCTGTCAAAGGAAATAATTACCCCGGTCGTAATTATTTCCAGACAGAAAATTTTCATGAAAACAGCGAATTTTTCCCGCATAATTCTCAGCCTCTTGTGTAATTATATATGATAAACACACCTAAAGTGTTTTGTTCCGTTTATTTAAAAAAAAAATATATATATATAAAAGACCAGTCGACTTTCCTTTTTAAAGGGAAATGTCAATGTTTTGACAGTTTACTTTAAATATAAATAATTAACTACGTAAAATACCTTTTCAGGTTACTATATTAACCTTAAACCCTTAAACTTTTAAAAAGTTAATAACTTATTATTAGGATGGTGAAATTCCAAAGAGAAAAGCTTAGCTTAGCATTAATAGAATAACCCTTACCGTTTTAACAAATTAACAATTAAAAAAAATCTCTTAAAAATAAAATACTCTAACTTGGGTCATTCTAGGAAAACAAATAAATAGGCCTCGCTGCGACTTCCCCCTAAATAAGGTGAAGCATATTATCAGCATTTCAAGATAGTAAAAAAAAAAATTTTGACGTTGCTTTAGCCGTTCCTTGTGTACTGAAAGTTGGATCACCCTGTA